>JAUPFN010000016.1:4719215-5919215 GCA_036924255.1 Apodemia mormo
ACCCTCCAAACCGGAACACGACAGTAACAAGCACTGACGCTATTGCCGCAGTAATAGGTAAGGCGATGCGCAGCGCGCTGACGTGTGCTCAGCGCTCTTCACTAATTCTCCTTACGAAGGAGTTTAGATCCGCAAGTACTTACGGCTTTGCCTGTGCGAAGTTCTTCCAGCGGACCTGCACGTTGAACTCGTTGGAGAAGAAATGACGACCACTGAGAGGGGAGAATATAGTACGAAGAAAAGGTTACGAAAATTTAGGATCAGAAATAGCAACATAGCCAACTGGCAAGAAAGATGGAATGGCAGTGAACAAGGTAGGGATTTGTACAAGTACTTCCCGAGCATACATAATCGCCTAAGGAGTAAGTGGGTTGGACCTGACCATCAGGCTTTACAACTACTGTTGGGACATGGTTGTTTTAGGGGTAGTTTGCGAGACCCATGTCTATGCAATACGGGATGTGTTTCTGCGACTTTGGTGCAGAAGAATAAAGAGATCACGTACTTTATGCGGATATTAAGGCTTATTTAATTGACAAATTAGAGTGATTGGAGGCGAGACTGGTCTACTTTTCGTGGCTTGTGGGTACACCCTAGAACTTCAGAGCATTTCGGGATTTGGCGCTTAAATAGCAAAACAGGCAATCCCTGGAGTTAGTGGAGGAGCCAAAGCATTGAGACTCAGTGAACGAGCAGCGTCTATGTGCAGTCTGCACCTTTACATGACGTTAGGGGCAAAGATAGTGATAAAAATATTTTGTAGGGAGAGAAAACTTGCACGACGAAGAGAGCCTAAGAGCAGACATCGTGCAATCTCCTTGAGATTCAGCCTGTTAAACCATGAAATAGTAGGCAGGGCCATGGGAAGTGTTGGGTTTGTGCAACCTGTTGATGATATTTGTGTGTCTCACGACAAAGTTAATAAAAATATTGTAACATTCCTTAAATTCTTTTCTCTCAATTTCTTAATTCATTAAAATTCGTTCCTTAAATTCTTTATTTTTTTCTCAATCTATCTCAGTTTCTTAATTCATTAAAATTCGTTCCTTAAATTCTTTATTTTTTTGCCACTGTTAACAGCATTTCATTCATTCAAAGATTACGAACCTACTTGTATGATACTCTTTCATAAACATGAAAGGTCATATCGTGTGGTATTTTTTCTATCATGGAATAAAATAAAACAGCATACGTCGATACACTGTCAATATTAAAATACGGCTTATACTAAAAGTCACTAAATATGTGCATGCGGGTAAATTATAATTTTGTATTATTGTTATTGTTCATCGTAATTATATTATTGTTTCTTTGTCGCGATCCGCACAATATCACCTGTTCAGTGACGCCTCACCTCACTTCAGTGACTCGTCCAGACTCCATGGAGTCTGCTGCTGCTGCTGCAGCTCCTTCGCGATGCCGTTCCGCGATAGGCCGATACATCATACTAGCACGATACTTCGCCGTAGCCCGATATATGTAACCGAACTATTATAAAACTATATATTAGTCGAAATAAATTAAGGTTAAGCATGATTCTTGTTTTATGATGTTAAAGCCAGTGATACTGTAGTACATTTTATTTAAATTCCAATTCAACAGACCACGCAATCCGTGTAGTAATTAACATTTGCCAGTATTTCGAGAGGAAAAAGTCAATTTGCTTTTAATGAACTGTAAAAATAGGGTAAGCAATTTGTGAGTGGACTTCCTTAATTATCTTTCAATTCTGCTATAAATATTTATGACAACCTTGATCGATTTTTTCGGAGTAACGAGACTATTTGATGGTTCTAAGGCTCAAAGGATATTTAAATGAACCAATTAACAAACAAACCGATCTCAACGAAGTAAATTTTGAATTAAAAATCAAAGTGATTGAAAAATTAATTTAGGGAAGTTTATTTACGTATTTCATCTTTATTTATAAGGTTATGGTTTGTTAAAAAGTATGTTTTATTATTAAATAGCAAATAAACATATTTTATTATCGCCTCTGTGGTATAGTGTACCGCACAAAGCGGTTCGGCTCGACATTCTTGATCCGAACCGCAAGGGACTGGAATATGCTTCCTGAGTCTGTGTTTCCCAACGGGTATAAACTGGGGATCTTCAAGAGAAGAGTGAACAGGTACCTATTAGGGAAGCGCGTTCCATCTTGGGCCACATCCATCTTAGTTTTACCATCAGGCGAGATCGTGGTCAAGCGCTTCCCTATTAACAGTAAAAAAAATAGAGGTCCTGTGTTGGTGTTGACCACATGAGGTCTCGATTTCGATTTCAAAGGCACTTTAAAAATGTCTTTTTAAAGTTTTCTGATAAAAACAATCTTGCCCGGGATTGGATAAGCATCCGGTTGGTGATAGGTTTGTAGGTGGCAAGGTTCACATTGTGGGCTTAAATATCTTTGGCTAATCGCACTTGTTGTATCTCTGCCTACCTCTTTGGAGATACAAACGTGAAGATACTCTTTTAAACAAGCAGATGACTCTGGTAGAAAGATGTAGTCCTCACGTATAAGCTTTGATGATGGTAATAGCATAATTTACAGTAATAATATGCAGGTTTCATGCGTTATACATGTAGTAATAATATGGTCGTAGCATTTCCGTGCAGTATTAATAAGGCTATTATTATTATTCAGTATTACATTAATATTATTTGGTATTGTTAACGCATCAAAATAATATGTAACAAGCTGAATTAATATGGGCCATGTTGCCTGAATTAAATGATTATTATTATTATTATTATTATTATAATAACGTATCCCCGTGTTGGTTCGGGCTCCTTTGAAGAATAGGCCAACTGCCTTTCTACCAAGCAGTTCGCAAACGGCGACCGATTGACTATGCGAGTCACTACCATCGTGGCCATGTGGTAGAGAAAAGAAAGAAACCGGAATACATACAAAATACCCGAGTGAGACGTTGCGGAACTCTACCCCCTAGTAGTCACGATGGTAGTGACGCGTATAGTCAATCGGTCTCACTTTACGACCTGCTTGGCAGAATGGCAGTTGGTTTATTATTAAAAGAAGTTCGGACCAACATGGGGGAAAATAATAATTAGTCCAACGAAAGTCAAAATTAAGTAGCATTGCAACAATATAATTTATAATTATCAGTGATCAAAAGGTTGTAAAGATACAATTTGGATTCCAGCAGCCGTGAACCGACATCCGCGACAGACTGCCGTGACCTACTGCCACAGCCCGAGCCGCGACTGCCACGTGCAATAGTTAAGAAGGCGTTAGTGTGAAAAGTGGCATTCGGTCGTGTTTTGTGTGTCAGAAAATGTCTGATAAATAAAATTAAACGAGAACTCCTGAAGCGATTTATAGAAGATGTGGAAGAGGATTATGAAATATTTTTTAACAATGTGATCTTATATGTTGAACTCGATAATATTAAAGCGGCGCGTTTTTAACAGTTAATTCAACTGAAAACTCGCAATTTTCATCAGTAAATGATGCCGCTTTAACTACTTCTGGAGCGGTTCAGTGGCACTGTCGGGGTCGTACTCAGGCCACGCTCCGCTTCGCACTGCACGATCGCGTGCATCGGAAAACGTTGCATACAAATCCCCACAAAGAGGTGCGGGACTGCCAGGGTCGCGACCGCCGTGTCGCGGATGCTGGGTCGCGGCAGCTGGAATCTAAATTGTACCTGAACCGCTGCGAATTTCAGGGCACTTACGCGTTTCATTAAACGAGCTCTGACGTACGTGGAGCATATTTTGCACTTAAGTGGAACACATGTGGCGTGGCGCATGCCTTGTCTAGTACGTTACTACATAGAAGTCTTTTGAAAGAAAGAAAGAAGAAAGAAATTATTTATTTGCCAGAATATGGGAGTTACAAGTTATTAAAATTTGAAGTTACCAACATATTCTATCATGATAATATGGTGTGCAAATATTTTAACTTTGCTTGAAGCACGGAGTATATGGATACGGCTTTCAAGGCAATTTCTTAGTTTGTCAGCGTAGCTTGTATTTATTCATAGAAATATAGATTTATACTACTCATCGTGGAAATAACATATTTTAAGGCTCATTTTTTAAACCATGTCATCTTATTTGTTTGATAAAACAGTACAGCATCGTTTATTTCTTATTTTTCCTCTATATAACATATCTACAAATGTATGATACTTTTGACAGTTATAGGAGCGTTTGCTCATATGTGCGGCAACACGTTCTTTTATCAATGCCGTGTCTATTAGTATTCGTGTGTTTTTTTTTATATCATAATATAGCAAGCAAGCAGATGGGTCTCCTGATGGAAAGTCAACCATCGCCTATAGACACCAAAGATATTAATGGTGCGTTGCTATCTTGTGGCGACGTCTAATGCCACATGCATAAGTTTACCGGCTACCTTACCCTCCAAACCGGAACACGACAGCGACAAGCACTGACGTTATTGTGGCAGGAATAGACAAGGCGGTGGTACCAGACCCGGGCGAGACAATGCAGAACTCTACCACCTAGTAGCCACGATGATAGTGACTCGATAGCCATTCGGTCGCCTTTTACGATCTGCCTGGCAGAACGGCAGTTGGCCTATTCTACAAAGGAGGCTCGGAACAACAACGTGTGGTCTGTGGTTTGAACCTCTTGGGCCTTTACGCTGACATAAAAAAAATTGTAGACTGGGATTTCTGTCGTTAAGCCTACATAATATTATAATGTACCATTTTTTTTAATATTTCCATTATTTCCGCAATCTGTACAAATAAATAAAATTGGAGTGTCTGTTTGTAATATACAGATAACCGCTTTTAACTAAATAAAAAAATATACTAAAATAACATTTTTATTTTTTTTTGTTTGTCAGTCTGTTTGTTCCGACTAATCTCTGGAACAGCTGGACTGATTTTGACGCGACTTTCACAAGCAAATAGCTGATGTAATAAGAAGTAACTTAGGCTACTTTAATTTTTAAAAAAAAATCAAGCGAACGAAGTCGCACAGCTAGTAACATAATATATTACACAAAAGGTTGCTTTCGGTAAACATTTTTCTATTATTATCCATACTTAATATTATAAATGCGAAACTAACTCTGTCTGTCTATCTGTCTGTCTGTCTGTCTGTCTGTTACGCTTTCACGGCCAAACCACTAAACCGATTTGGATAAAATTTGGTACAAATATAGTTTGAGACCCAAGAAAGGACATAGGATAGTTTTTATCCCGGAAATCCCACAGAAACGGGAGTTCCCGCATAGTTATGCGGGGTTTTATTTTAGAATTTTTTCCACGCGAACACAGCACACAGTGCACAGCTAGTATTCACATAAGCTACAAACACCATAATTTTTGATATTCCACAAAAACCTGTTTTCCTAAGAAATAACTTACTACGATAATGAAGATTTACTACGAAAGTGCTATTTCAATTTACGGGTGTAATATTCAAAATATTAATACATTAAATGTTCCGTATTTACTCAATTTGAATATTATAGTCCATGGAACATCACAGCGCTTGTTAAAATATTAATACATTATGGACTGCCTCGTGTTGTAGGGGTTAGCCTATTCTGCTGAGATCATGAGGTCCAGGGTTCGATCACCGGGCAAAAGTGTTATTGAGATTTATTTGAGGTTTTCCTCAAAAATCTAAAATCTCAGTAACAGCTCCGAGTCCGGTGGAGTGGTGTATTACCACTCCCATGCCTCGTTTGAGCACGTATAGCTAGAAATAGTGGATAATCGTTAAAATGTCGGTAAATGCAGCGATGAAGATCACCACTTTTGTTACCAATCGACAAACCGGTGAATCCATCCAAATATCCATCCATCTAAACATCCAAACTTTCGCATTTATAATATTAATATAGATTTACTTCAAATATTAAGAACTTTCGATAACAAATACTCGAGTTATCGTTGAAAAAATATTTATACAGGTTAACTTGTAAGATGTGTAAAAAAAGGAGAATAGATTCTGATATAGAATATGTAAGAGATGGAGAACTCTATTTGTGACCGGATTATCCAATAAAAAAGTTTGGTACGTAATGGGTACGTAGACCATAGATATCTGGGTGATTCCGTTCTAACTGTGATATAATGTCAGTACCGTGTCATGTCCATTTCTAGAATTTATTTATAAATTGTTAGTTTTTTTTTTGTCGTAAACATTAGAATTTATGAGGTAATTAGTTTAAATCATTTATTACGACAAAAAACTAACAATTTATAAATAAATTCTAGAAATGGACATGACACGGTACTGACATTTAAGTGATATATTGTAAGTTTTCTGTAAGTGGCAAGTTATATTATATGAAAATAATGTTGAAATATGTTTATAATTTTCCAATAAGCACAAAAATTTCATAAATTAATTATTAATTAATGACCTGTGAGAACAAACAATACAGGACATTGAATATCACAGTTAGAACGGAATCACCCATCTAAGTTCATTCTTTAAAAACAGCGACTTGCTGCTGCGGCACCTGTCAGCCAAAGCGCACGCTTCTATTTCACATGTTGACCATATTTTCTGTATATTACTAATCTAATTTTATTGAGATTTACTATTTAGTGAAGCAATATTCTCTTTTATTATATTTTTATTGGTTACGTATAACCATTAACTATCATGTTCATCAATAAATCGTTTTTTTATCAAATTCATCGTAATAAAATAAGTAGCTTGCTATTCATGTGACGGGATGGCAATGTCTGCATCTTGCATGCGGAGGAATCAAGACAATGTCTTATGATATATGCCACTCTGTCTTCTCTGCCTAACTTGTAAGGGATTTGATGTGAATACATACAAGTATATATTATGTACGTACACACATACAAACGTCGTGCATACAGTAGACTCGTAGGATTTCGTACCCTTCCTTAGCTCGTTCAATAAGCAATTATCGCGCCTTTATAGTTAATGTTATTACATTTTCAATGTAGCTGCTTATATTGTTAGTAATTTAATTATACTCTAATTAGTAATACGGTACTCTAGTTAGTAATCCAATTATATGTAATGGCATTTAATTTATGTGCTATTATTTCCAATATTTAAAACTAAGCTTTTACTGACGTACATGTACGTACGTACAAAGATATTTCATTAAACATATAAAATTGAGGTATCAGGTATACTTCAGAACTGATAGCCGTTACGCCATATAGCTGTGAATAACTGAAAGAACACACCAACAATATTGTAATGTATGCATAATAAACATACACGTCTACTCGTGACGTGGGCGATAGTAGAAACGCGGTGAGCAGCGGGTCGCACCGCACTTTCTGTTCCGTCACCGAGCAACTTTTTCAGTGGAAACTATAGGTGTATAATTGCTGCATGTATCGAACGTAACAAACATGAAGCGATATGAACAGCTACAAACGATTAAAAACAAAAAAGGTAATTGAGCCAACCCTTTCAAAACACCTTGTTTAACAGAAATGACTTGAGAAAAGTCACTTTTGCACCATAACTGTGCAATGCACATAAATCAAAGTCTATTTAACATAAATGTAACGGATAGCCTTTTATGCTGCGGCTGTATGGAGAAACAAGAAACCATCGCTCACGATCTTCTTGATTGCGGAGACATGGACAACGGATACGTATACTAAAAACACAAGAACTCCTAAAGAAGCTTGTGAAAACATCAGCCGTCTTATAAACTTTTGGAAGCCCTAAAGATAACTTGATTAAATACGTCAGCTACGTACAAAGAACCAAGTGTCTAAGTGCGGAAATATAATAACTATATTAATAAAAGAGGCATAGGCATAAGCTTACGCCGTTTTTTAAAAAAATATTTGCAATTACCATATCGTATTGTTGGGTTGTTAGCCTTTGAATAATAATTTAATTTTTCATTAGAAAATTCCCAAGTTGTAATCGTTCGAGAATTCTTTGGACAACTTATTTCATCCGAAAGCAATGTGTGTCAATACGTAATTCAAGATTCAAATGGTTGTATATTTCCTGGTATTTAGATGAAAACTCACCTTCAAAATTATTTTCATAACGATATTCAATAGTAAAATTGATTTTAGAATGAATTCTTGTGTCATTCTTTGTGATAATATATACGAAAGAAGTTCCAAAACGATCTTATTTCTTAACGTAACACCAAAAGATCAAGTCGGTTAGAAATAGGCTGATCGTTGATGACTTTAACTTCTTTACGCTGAATAGAATTAACATGAAAGAGATATTACTAGCGAGCTCGATAATTTCAAAGGAAGTTGAGATCAATACTTTATATAAAATCCAATTTACACGAAGTGTAGAATTTTCTTTATATATTGTTTATTTTCTTGTTTTTGTTAGTTCTTAATTTTAATTTAGGTAACCTCTAACAATGTTATTTTAAAAGCAGTAGTTACTCAACTCGTATATCTTGCTTTGAATGGATCTTACAAATTATTTCATACTTTCTTTATTTTGATTAAACTGATATCAAAACCAGCTTAAGTCTACCCTCGAGCTAATTAGAATTGATAGTTGGATTAGTGTTGATTTTAAATAACATTGATTAAATAGTTGGATCATTTTAAACCTGTTCAAAAATAGTTTTAATACCAATTCGTCTCGTTCATGAATAAGTAGCTTTAATAAAAACCGAACTGAACTGTATTCGAGAGTCAAAATCGTTTCTATTATTCATAACTCAATTTTAAGTTCCTTTGTGCATCAATTTATTTACTGCCATAAAATATATCAAAAAGTGAATGAATAATTTAAAATAAAATCTTTGATCAAGAGTTCCATGCCAATCATAACGCATTTCCAATTGCAATTGTAGAGTACCATTGAAAATTCTAAAACCGAATTTTAATGTTCCAATTTTATTGTGAAAATGTTCAACTATTTTAGCATTGAGCAGTAAAATAAAATTATCAAATGATTAGTTTGGTAATAAATTGTTATTAAAATGCTGCAATTTACAAACATTATTAATAATGTGCTTGAAACAAATATGATAAATGATGTGCTTGTACTTTTGTTCTACTATACATGATACATATATATCGGGATTAATCAAGAATTCCCGCCTTTGAGGCATCTTCTAGACAGAAAATTGGAAACACAAGTGAATTTACTATTACTATATTGTATTATACTAGCTGACCCGACAAACGGTGCTAATTATATAACAGTATTCCCTACTATATAATGGATGTTTATACATATATGTATGCGTGTTAGGTAAGTCGACCTAAACTTTGAAGAGGGTAATAAGTTATCTGGTTCTCATTCCAAATAAATAATAATTAAAAAATACCCTTAAATTTTAACCTAATTATTCAGAAAATTCATAATTAATACGCACCAACACGTCCACGCAAGTAACGCACATATCGACAGATAGATAAATAGTTACATAAATAGGCAGTAATAGGCAGTATTTACGTAACTACCTATTGTTACTTGCGCGAACGTGTTGGTGCGTATGAATTATAAATTTATTGGATAATTAGGTTAAAATTTAAGGGTATGTTTTATTTATTTATTTGGAATGAGAATCATACACCTTATTACTCCCTTCAAGGTTTAGGTCGACTTACCTAACAGGCAGTATATATTAGGGTGGAGTGAAAAAAAATAATTTTTTTTTTCTTAGCCTAGGGGTCAAATTTGTAGGTTATAGAAAACAAAAATTTTCGAAAAAAAAAAATTTACTCAACATCTTGAGGCAAAAAAATCAATTCTCTTTTATTTATTTTCTATCAGATCAAGCTAGATTAGGTCTTTTATATGTATGTAAGTTTAATAGTTTTTTTATATCATATCAAACAAGGAGATGGCTCTCTTGAGAGAAAGAGTCAACCACCGCCTATAGACGCCATGCATAATAGGGTGGAGTGAAAAAAAAATTTTTTTTTCTTCTTAGCCTGGGGGTCAAATTTGTAGCTTATAAAAAACAAAAATTTTTGAAAAAAAAATAAAATTTTTTACTCAACATCTTGAGGCAGCCCACTCATTTTTAAAATTAATTACGAGTAAAAATATTTGGTTGCAAAAAAAATTTTTTAAAAGCGTTCTAAAAACTTCAAAATATCCTCTTTTATGCCAATTAAAAATCACAAGTTAAAAAAAATTTTTGTGACTATTGTTTTAATATTTAAAAAAAATCCAAAAAAGTAACATTCCTCGTTAGGGCACTAGAATAAAATTTGAGTTGGAAATGATCATAATTGCCAATTCTTGGATGTTTTAAGACATTAAAAGACAAAAAAATTTTTTTTTTGCAACCAAATATTTTTACTCGTAATTAATTTTAAAAATGAGTGGGCTGCCTCAAAATATTGAGTAAAATTTTTTTTTTTTTAAAAAATATTTGTTTTTAATAAGCTACAAATTTGACCCCCAGGATAAGAAAAAAAAAATGTTTTTTTCACTCCACCCTAGTATATATATACTAACTGTTGCCCGCAACTTCGTCCAAGCGGACTTCGTTTACTCCGCACAGCACCTCCCCCGTAGGTGATAGCGTGATAATATGTAGCCTATATGTTGACCCGACCTGTTAGTAAAAAATTCAAATAAATGTTAAATTCTAAAAACTATAACAAGCGATAGAATTACAATGAATCGAAAACATGTTATACCACCCTATTTATTTTGTCCATTCCTTATTATATATTTTGTCCATTGTTGTTGTGACGTCATTATCTCAAAATAACAGGTGCATAAAACAGGTGCGCCACACACATGGCCTGCCATCACTCGTCACTAAGCGCGGTTGCTAATAATATATAGGGACAGACAGCGGAAAGGGGCATTGTTTTATACTTTTACATTATTTTATAGAGTTCCCCAAACTTTTTTGTATCGTAGACCCCTTGCCATGTTTTTCCGTGTTGGGTAGACCCACTAATACCTGATATTAATTTCCTGTAAATTTCTAACTGTAGTGAAGTTTAGTGTTAAAAACTTAAAGTAAAAACACATGTTAATTTATACATTTATTAATTGAATTTAAATTAAAACTACTCAATATAAAATTTTGTATCTGTTATGTAAAATATACGAAACATTAAATAAACATAAAATAAACTATAAATAAAATAACATAAGCAATAAGTCAATATTTTTAGTGAGAAGGATGAACCTAATGCTTTAATAATAAATTATCAACATTTGGCGTCAATTTTGAAAGAAAGAAAGAAAGAAAGAAAGAAAGAAAATATTTATTTGCAAGAATATGGGTGTTACAAGTTGTTAAAAATAAATTAAGTTACCAACATATTCTACCATTATATGGTAGAATATGTTGGTAAAATAAAATTACTACCGGATCGGAACGCGGCCACACACTGAGAAGATCCGGCGGAAGAAACTCAGCGGGCTGGTCTTTTTTCTCTATTTTATGTACTTCATTTTATTACAAAAGTTATTTTTATAATTACAAGTTTCACATTTTGTGCAATTAAATTTTTTTATAATTTACAAAATGTTCACTATTTACAAAATTTTACTAGGTACATTGAAATTTTTTAAGGACAATTCAACAAACTTATATTTCTATTCATTAATATTTAATTTTATCGGCTAAAAATACTTTAATATCATAATAAGTTTTATCTAACAGCAAATCAAACAACTTTTTGCGAAATTTATTTATAGGTAATGATTTAAGACTATCAGGAATATGATTGTATATAATAATAGACATACAATACACATTTTTTGTAAAAATATTTAATTTTTGATTAGGCACATATAATTTGTAAAGGTTAATCTTAAATCTCCTTGGCTAATGATGTCCAGTCTGTTTGTTTTTTTCGTTAGGAGATTGGTAACAGCGCTGAACCCCCTTTTCTCTAGGTATGACGATGGAAAGGAAATTAAAAATTTACTTTCTATCGATAATATAACGATTCCATAATACGGGATAAGTAACGGGTATGTTGTTTTGCAGCCAGAATTGCTGATATTCGTTTTTAAACTGAACCTTAAGTTCTTCGTTTGTACTTAGTTCAGTCAGTTCCTTTTGTATTATGACATTCGTTTCTTCTATGTCACCATATGGATTAATTATCCACGGTGGTATTACCATAGTCAAAATATCCTCAAACCTAGATTCAAAATCTGAATAGAGGGCATTTAAATGTTGAACGTAAGTTGAAACGTCGTCTTCCTGGCAGCTTGTCTGTGACAAATTGGGGAACTGAGAAAATTCGCCCCGTCCAATATTTTGCTTCATTAGTTTAACTCTGGCAAGAAACGCTGATAACATGGACTTTGTTTTAATCAAATTTAAACTGTCGCCTTGTAATGGCAAATTAACCCTATTAAATTATGTAAACAAATCTTTTAAAAAGGCGATGTCTGTTTTCCTCTTCATTAAATTTTCTTTTAAAATTGTATCTTTAGTATTCAGATCCAAATTCTAAAATAGTCTCAAAAAGTGCAAAAAATCTTGTCAAACATAAGCCTTTCGACAGCCAGCGTACTTCAGTGTGAAGAAGTAATTGATAAAAGTGTTCGTCATTTTCTTCACTCAACTGCGCAAATAACCGCGTATTCAACGCGTTGCTTCGGATTCGGTTTACTGCATCAATGACTAAATGAAGTAATTCATGCAATCTAACACTCAAATTTTTAACTAAATGTTGTTGATGGATGACGCAATATATTGCTAACACCCCTGACACATTTTGTTATAAATCCACGATAACGTAAAACCATGGCAGGTGCTCCATCTGTAGCTACTGATATTATATTTGATAAAGGAATTGCTTTTTCAATGAAGTAATCCTTCAAAACATGAAATATTGATTCACTTTTAGTGTCGGTTATCAAAGTTCTTGCGAAGAGCAGTTCTTCGTAGATTTCTTGATTTATAATACGACGAACATATGCCAATAATAATGCTGCATTTTCAGGTAAAGTTGACTCGTCCAGTTGTATAGAGAAATGGGCCGTTTGCAAATAATTACATAAGAATCTTTCTATATCAGAACTTATTTCATCAACTTCTCTCCGATAGTATGTGGTTTTCCGGATTTTGCTATAAGTAACGAGATATTGTAAGACGCCCGCAAACCATCATCATTTTTATTGTGACGTCAAAGCGAACATTCTGTCCAGTGTAGGTCTCTTCTGAAGTTTATCTTTGAGTGTTAGAAAGTATTTCAAATCTTTGTCTGTTTTATCAGGGTGGCATCTTAGATGATCTTGCAGTTTAGATGGTTTCATAGCATCATTGCCCAAAACTTTGTTGCGTAAAAGGCACATAGGCAATTTTTTGTCTGGCAATGATGGAATGAAGCCAAATTTCAAATAATCAACACTGTACTGTCTACATTTTTTTAGATTCGGACATGGTATCAGTCATCTGTGGGCAAAATTAAATAATTGAAATTATAAGGCAGAAAATCCAGCAGCTGTATATTAAAAATATTTTTTGATTTTTCCGAAAACATTCCATAATTCGAACATCTTCTTGCAACAATTAGCTCGAATTACGGAGATTGCACTGTAATTATAATACCGATTTCTAAAACTTTCAAAAAGAAACTATTTTAAACTACTAACAACTAAAGTCATTGTTGGCGTAATTTATCTATCTTTGCTAACTACGAGTACAAAACTATAATTTAATAAAAAATATTGTACTTACTTTTCTCCAGCACTCTCAAACAAAATAACACTGACTCACTATAATTTGTGTGATATACTATCTGTTTATATTTTTTAAAATATTTTCTTAGCACTTTCCTTTTCAAGATTCAGGAAAGGAATAAACGTATTTGTCCCTCATTCGTATTTGTAGAGTGACGAATTGAACAAGTCAGTGCAAGGTAGCGAAGCTCTGAGACTGCGGCTCTCAGGTTTTTACAAGTTCAAAATGTGTTGCGACCACAAAGCGAATACCAACATCCTACAACTTACACAATTTTATAAACATATATAATATGTTTTTTACTTCATAGGTACTTTTATAAATTATAAGATAGTATGATGTAAGTTAATAGGTACTATCAGTGTATGTGTTGAGATCCACTATCGTGGACGCCCATTTTCATTTCATGGACCTCAAATTTTTTTTCGCTGACGTAGATTCCTTGCAGGTTGTCACAGATCCCTAGGGGTCGATATATACCACTTTGGGAATCACTGTTTTATACTATGTAGTCATTGATATAAAAAACCCTAGATGCACAGTCCCGAACAAAACTGACACTCAAAAGTGTCCCTAATTTCTTTTAAGTAGTTTAGATATGGCAAAAACATATGTCTTTGCATATCCAACCTTAAGTGCAAGACTTATAGTTGTTTTTACAAAGCAATGTACGAAAATAAATAAAATTGACAGTGACGCGGCCGACGCGGTTCTATTTGAAATTAGTGCACAACTTAAAATTGTGCCATTTTTGGAGGACGTTTTTGACACACTGATCGTGTATCTTGGGTTTTTTATATCAATGTATGTAGTGATAAGTACCGATGATTAAATGCGTAAAATATATTGAAAGGATTCAATTACAATTCCTCTATATGTCAAAAATTCTGTTTCAAATTTATATGAAATACGACAACGACACCAATCTGGCGGTTGAAGATATAATCATGAATTTAATTCTTTACTGTAAATCGCAGGTACTTTGTGAATCTGCATTTTATTTATTACTAGCTGTTACTTGCGACTTAGTTCGCGTGGCCATAAAACATTTGCTCATTTAATTCATATTCAAATTTTAATCATAGCTCAGCAAAAGGAGTTTATATATCTCTCTTAAATAGCGTAGCCATGTAGCTCTCTAATAGTGAAAAAAATTTCAGTTCGGTTCGATTTTTGAATTTATTTGTTACATAAATACAAATGTTTTCTCTTTAAAATACATATTATTATAGATTAAAAACACGCTTGTACTGGTTTCATTGTTTTAATTAGTTAAAACCTATTAATAAAAAAATATTAATAATAACTAATTTAGAGTGTGTGCAGGGAACAGAGTGAATGGAGCGTTAGGGAGATTACTTAATAGCACAATTTTAAAGTCAGGGTGCCCGTCTAGCCCTGCATAATCATGTGCTTATCCCAACGTTTTTGTATGGAAGTGAGAGTTGGGTATGTCAGAAAGGGCATGAAAGTAGAATCAACGCGGTTGAGATGAGGTCGCTAAGAAAAATATGAGGTGTGACACTCGCGGACCGGGTTCGTAATGTCGTAGTGAGAGAGAGGTTAGGTTTTAAAGAAAGTGTCAGTGTAAAGATGAGAAAGGGCATGCTCCGTTGGTTCGGCCATGTAGAAAGAATGGTAGATGAAAGGTTAACAAAACAGATATACAATGCGAATGTGGAAGAATGTAGGTACCGGGGAAGACCAAGACTGACATACCACGATCAGATTGATCGAGTACTGCCCGAAGGTGGTGTCAAGAGTCTTCGCAACCGGGGTGTGTGTATGAAGAGAGTGATGAATGTGGAGGAAGCGAGACAAGCCTGCAAGGATCGTGATGTATGGCACTCGGTTCTCTCTGCCTACCCCGTAAGGGATCTGGCGTGAAGATATGTATGTAAAACCTATTAGCTATTAATGCATCATTAAGTTTCGCGTATTAACGCATCATCAGGGCTTATACTTGAACTAGATTGAATTTTATATTAATTGACCTGTTTAATATTTTCCAACCTTTTACAAGCTAATTGAAAAGAAATTGGAAGGTTTATTTTCCATACAAAAACCGAACAACACATTTAAATATTTTAAAAAGTTCAATTAGAAAACTATAATAATTTTGATAATTAAAAAAAATAAAAATACTAATTTTAAAGCAAATAGAACTGTAATAAAATTGACTTGTGATTCCATTAAAAAAGCTTTTTTAATGGAAGATAATAAATCAGCTTTTTTAATGGAAGCAGCTCAGCAGCTAATTGTATTTATTATAGGCGTTTTTTTTTTCATACAAATTCAGGGATAAACAAATGTGTCCTCTGTGTTGTTCCCGGGCTTCTTTGAAGAATAGGCCAACTGCCGTTCTGCTAAGCAGGTTGTAAAAAGCGACCGATTGGCTATGTGAGTTACTATCATCGTGGTTACTAGGTGGTGGTAGAGTTCTGCATTGTCTCGCCCAGATCTGGTACCACAGACTTACCATCTCTGCCGTAATAGCGTCAGTGCTTGTCACTGTCGCGATCCGGTTTGGAGGGTAAGGTAGCCGGTAAACTTATGCATGTGACATTAGACCTCGCCACAAGATAGCAACGCACCATTAACATCTTTGGTGTCTATAGGCGATGGTTAAAAAGTTAAAAAAATTAAAAATTAAAAATATTTTATTTCTTTAAACACCATTTTAACAATGGACTGTGGTGACATACCTAGTAAGTAAAAATATACCTGTGTTAAGCAGTCACCGCCCATTCAGACCATGATAAACAAAAGGTAAGTGAATCTTTTAATTTCTCGTATTTTCTCTCTTTGTGTGTATATGTATGTGTGTGTATGTGTGTTCGTTAATATGTGTTTGAGTATGTGCAATGTTGGCGTTGGTTTGTGTAAGAATTATTAATAACAATAATGTGTTTTATGTAACAATAATAATAATTAATAATTTATTGAAAACATTATTTAATGTGTGCATACATATTATATCGAATACCTAGATTTTTACTACAATTTACATATTTTTTTCCATATGAGCATTGTATGGTTTATGTTTAGAATTACAGTTATATATATATACATGTAGTTATGTGTTTATTTACAAACCGTTATAGTACGCGAGCCAGCAACAGATTTTCATGACCAAGTTAATCTCTAGCAATAATTTCTCTCTCATCCACGTTGAAAAAAAATAAAATTTAGTGATTTCTTCCTGATTTAAAATTGGTCAAATTTTGTTCAAATTATGGATGGTTGATTATTACCATCCGGAGACCCACCTGCTTGTTTGCTATCTTATGATATAAAAAAAATGTGTAAAACAGATAAAGTGACTGCTGATGTATAACTATTAAACCGGTTTACTTACAGTTTTGTAATTACAAATATTTAGCTTAAGGCTTTTATCTCAAAATCTCATTATTGGCTGAACCTGAGCTCCTGCAAAACTTGAAACTTGTGCTTTTAAAAAACCGCTTTGCAAATGGTATTGCCTCAAGGACTCCAACTTTAAAAATCTGTCAAGACCAAAAATAACGACATTGCCATTAAAACCAGCTATTCTAAAATTGTTGAAGTCACAATAATCATGAGTTAGTTGATCTGTACAGCTTCACTCGCGAATATATTATTCATGTCATCAATATAATATTAGTTATATTATTATTATTATACATATATAGATATAACTTCCAGCCCCTATTTAAAAAGTATCCTTTTTCTAACCCCGGGCTTTCAACTATATTCTTCCTTAATTTCATCATAATTGTTTCCCTGGTTAAGGCGTAAAAGCATAGAAGATAGATAAACAGACAGATTTTCGCATTTATAATATTAGTGTGGAAAAAATAAATATCGTAGCCCCCGTGCATTTAGTGAACACACAATTAGACAAGGCTACAAATCCCATAATACCACAAGTGCCGAACCTATTTATAAATCGGACTCATCTTAATGTCTTAAGGAAAAGTATCTTTAAAAAAACTGATTAAATTATTCTGAACGTTTTGTTAGTAGTAGATTTCCAACTCAGGACCTCATACATCTATGTCGAAGATAGTACCAACTACCTCAGGACCACTGAGATGATTAAGAATACGTAGGCCAAACTATAGTTTTGCGTAACTTAAAAAGCAACATGTTATAACCAAAATATTATGTTAATTGCTTTTCAAAATAATCTCCTTTACATTTTAAACTTTTTTTTATGCGATCGAACCATTTTTTAAAACAGGAGGGCCACAGATCTGAAGGCATGTTTTCTACGTGCTGATTGAACGCTATCACTGCCTCTTCAGAGTTGGTAAAAGTAAAACCTCTCATCAAATCTTTTATTTTGGGGAAAAAACAGAAATCACAGGGTGCTAGGTCGGGGTTATGTGCAGGATGAGTAACGTGATGTACTTTTTCGGTAGCTAAAAATGACTTTGTTTTGTTGGCCGTGTGTGAATAAGCGTTATCATGGTGTAGGAGAATGCGGCTTGTGAGTCGTCTTTCGCGAACTTTTCCTAACACCCTGGGTAAACAAATGGTAGAATACGACTTGGCATTAACACCCTTTTGATCTACAAGTAGAATTGTACAGATGGGACCCGTAGTTGAGAAAAAAAATGAGATTATTTTTTTACCAACGTTTCTCGCCTTTCTCACTTTTGTTGGCCTGTTCTCATTTTCAAACACCCATTTACAAGATTGCTGTTTTTTTTTCGGGTTCAAAACAATAAATCCACGTTTCGTCTCCTGTGAAAATGTCATTAACAGCCTTAGAATGTCCGTGGTCGTACTTCAGTAGCATCTGTGAACACCATTCCACGCGAGCCCGCTTCTGCTCCGCTGTCATTTCATAAGGGATCCATCGATAACAAAGTTTCCGAACTTTCAATGCTTCATGTAAAAATTTCTGAATTTGGCTCATACCAATCCCCAAAAGTCCTCGAATTGTCTCATAGGTAATCCTGGGGTTTTCTTCAATTAACCGCTTAACAATAGCCACAATATATGATCTATAAAACAAAAATAATAAGAAATAGAGATCGAGGTCAAGCGCTTACTTATCGATAATAAAAAAAAAGAAATACGAAAGTACTGATCAAAATTATAAATATGAATTTCATCTGTAACGATGAACTCATTTAACTAGTTATACGTATGTCCCTACATCTAGCGATCAGTACAATCGACGTAGTCGATTATATAGCAAAGAAGAATTTCGCCACGTCAAACCTGTCGACCCTAGCTCAGTGGAAGAGCGTCCCGGCTTTAGGGAGACGGTCACAAGTTTAATCCCTGCGTGTCGATATTTTTCTTTGTTGTTTTCAACGTTTTTCTCTATTTTCATGTTTACATTACAGTACTCCATTTTGATAAATTAAACTTGGTAGTATACTTTTACACACACTCGTATATTTCTGTAAATATATTTCTGTAATCTGTGTACTCTATCAGACTCGTAGCTGTTACTGAGTTATGGATTTCGAAATACAATCCCAAAAAATTTAATAACTATCTTCGTTCGATTCGGAGACCAAACTCAGAACAAAGTGATTCTACGCTGTAACATAGTAGCTGGGTAATAAATGCGAATAGATTTGCCATTACGATTATTCCTATTGTCCTTCTGTCTGTCGTATTAAGTTGATCACTACTCAAACCTGTTGTTTTCCGATTGAAGGATGTAGCATCACATAATCTTATGTATGGGACCTATTATTCTTGCCAAATAGTAACACACCATTTTTTTTTCTTTCTTCGGTTTCTCTATTTTACTACATAAATAGATCAGATATAAAGGGCTATGTTATATAGGGCTGGATTTAAAACAATACTCTCTAAAATTGAAAAATTTGTTTTTGAAGTAGTATTTAAAAAGTTTTTTGAAATTGTTCCGAGTAACTTTTAGCTCCAAAGCGGCAATTATATTTTTCTCGTCAGAGAGTCCTCGACATTTGACGGGCGCCTATTAAAAGTTTACAAACTTGAGCTGTTACCGGTAAATCGCATATGCAGGTTTCTATACTCGTATCTAAATTGAAACTGTTAAACGAGTCACCAGAATTCAAAACTTCCGACGATATTATTTGAATCATTGTGTAAACTAATTTTCAAGGGGTAAAACTACTATTGGATTGGTCATTCTAAATCTATATATGTATATGTACATATGAATGAACAACTTTTGTAAATCTTCAATACAATATTTATCAATTAATACACTTATACTGTTTCACAACAAGATAATTATAATTTATTTCCAACCGATTTCGCTTACAAAAGCATCATCAGAGTATTTTTTTATATAATTAAATAGCAAAAGAGCAAATAGCTCTCTTATTGGAAAGAAAAACCATCGCCTATAAAATCTACAGCTATTAACTAAAACCCTGGGCATTGGGTATGGGTTTTCAGTTAATAGCTATAAATACCCTGACGATGCTTGTGTAAGCGAAACCGGTTAGAAATAAATTAATCTTTTTGTGAAACAGTACGAATGTTTTAATTAATAATTATTGTATTGAGATGGAGTTTCACCAAGATCCGATGATGAAAAATGTATCCCTGCAGAGTAATAATTCATATTTGACCACAGTATTTCTCATATTCAGCAATACTTTGGACGGTGAAGCACTTTCATCAAAAATTGAACTTTTAACTGTGGATTTGATAACACGTTGACTTTGGAATCTACCCTTGTGTCTTGTAGGGCTTTAGACAGTGTTTAACTGAAGTCATCGCATAACAACATTAGAATGCTTAACATAGGCCTTTCGTAACGCCTTATATTTTGTTTAGTCAAGCTTGCAGTTTTCTTTATATGCCACAAGCTGACCCACGCAGCTTCGCCCGCGAGTATATTAATAAGTCGTCTAAATAGCTTTTAATAAAAATTTCATCCCCTATTTCAGCCCTCCAGGGACTGATTTTTGAAAAAAAAAATTTAGCCTATGTTTGACCCCGGATCTTCAACTATATCCATGCCAAATTTCATGAAAATAATAAGTGATTACCGCCGCCCATGGACAGCCACATCACCAGAGGTCTTTTTAAGAAGGAGTATGCTCTTTTCTTGAAGGTGCCTAAGTCGTATCCGTTCGGAAACACCCCCGCCGGTAATTGATTCCACAGAGGAGTAGTGCGTGGTAAGAATTGCCTAGAGAATCGCACAGTTGTGGATTTCCAGACATCGAGGTGATGAGGATGGAACTTTGAGTTTTGCCGCGATGTCCGATGATGAAATTCAACAGCAGGGATCAATCCAAACAGTTCGTCGGACACTCTCCATGATAAATGCGGTAAAAGATGCTAAGCGAACTTACATCTCTGCGTAAAGCCAAGGAGTCAAGCCGATTGGAGATTGCTTGGTCGTCAACGATTCGAACCACTCTACGCTGAATGCGATCAAGTGGAAGAAGCTGATACTGCGGAGCTCCCGCCCAGAGATGAGAACAGTACTCCATGTGCGGGCGAATTTGCGCTTTGTAAAGTTGCAAGCGATGAGAAGGCAGGAAGTACTGTCTCGCTCTACTGAGCACACCGAGCTTTTTTGAGGCTAATTTAGCCTTTTTTTCCAAATGATCACAGAACTGAACGTTGTTCGATATGTCAACGCCAAGAATTCCAATATTGGCTGAGGTTGTCAGGAGAGTGTTCTCAAAGCGAGGTGATACGACAAAGGCCGACTTTTTAGCGGTGAACGCACACAGCTGTGTCTTCCTGGGGTTGAATTGGACTAAGTTGAGTCGACCCCATTCCGAGATTTTTTCGAGCTGAGTCTCGATTTCAGACACTAGCTTGTCCCGATTCTCATTGACGTGGTCCCGAGAAATACCATACGATAAATACGATAAATACGATAAATAAATACGATAAATATACGAGAAATACCAAAATACGATCAGGTGAGCCTCCTGCTCGTTTGCCCCTTTTTTCTATAAAAAAAAAGTCGGTCCAGCGGTTTAGCCAGACTTTCGGATTTATAATATTAGTATGGATTACATTCGCAATCAATATTTGACTAAAAACATTTTTACAAAACTTATTTTTTATTGGGAGAAATTCCATTCCGATTTGTTTACGGTGTTATGGCTTACTCCATTGCAAGTAATCCGCTGTTTAACAGGTGCACAGTTTAGTTACTATTTGTTATCCATAGTAATATTATAAAAGTGAAAGTAACTCTGTCTCTCTGTCTGTTTCTTCTTCACGCCTAAGCCACTGAAACGATTTGAATGGAATTTGGTACAAAGATAGTTTGAGACCCGAGAAAGGACATAGGATAATTTTTATCCTGGAAATCCCACGGGAACGGGAATATTGCTCGCGTACGTTAAAAGCCCGGGACTGTCTATCTTGTAATCCACAGTTTGGGGATATGGGCTTCAAGAAACTTTTATACATTTGAGTTTTACCGGGTCAATTTTAAAGAATAAATCTCATAAACGTTATTGTTAGAATCTTTAACATCGTATGAACTCATTTAAAAATAAGATAAAAAATCTTTATAATGAGGTATATTACGATTCTTGATTACGATGGTAACGAATATATTTTATCTGATGAATTTTAATGATTGTAAATCTTGTACGAAATGTTATAAATTTTAAACATTATATTAGAAAAATTGTAATTGTTCACAGTTAAGAAATAAAACATAGATATAGAGGTTTATATACACAAAAAAGTAAAACTACATAATATGTGAATACGTTATAAATTGGTTTAATAATGTTTGAATTACGTAATCAATATTTATTATTTATATTAAGATATTGAGAATTTGTAAAGTAACATTATATGTTTTTACACATGTTTTCAATAATTTTATATATTTTATAAATGTACTGCTGACCCGGCAAAGGTTGTTTTGCCATACAAATTACTTGCATTGAATATATTGATGGGTTACTTGAGAGAGAGAGAGAGAGAGAGGGGGCTATCCTATCTTTTAAACTGGAGTAAATAGCAGATATCTACAAAATTTCATTGAAATCGGTTTAAAAGTTTCGGAATCCATCGCGGACAAACATGTCACGTAATTTATGTATATTAAGAGTTTGCACGCCGTGCCGTATAGAAAAAATGTAGTGTACTTACTATATTTCATATTGTATTATCCTTATTTACCTATGTTCAAGCAATTAATAAATCATGAGTATGATTATGGTAATGGTAATCATTGGTAATGGTAATGATAACGGTAACAGTAACGGTAACGATTGCGGTAACGAAAACGGTTACGTTTACGGGAACTTGGACGAGTGCGGGTACGGGTACGAGTACGGGTAATAATTAAAACGGTAATCATTTTAGATTGTATAATAATACTTATTGTTACGAATAATCTAGAAACATGTAGAATTGGAAAACTGGAGAGATCTAGAAATAAAAGAAAGAGATAGCTACTCCTACAAACAAATTGTTGACCTAAGCTTTGCCATAAAGGACTTTGTGGTATATGGTATAAGGTTGAAAGTAGCGAGTACTAGGATTTATGAGTCATAAGTTGTTTACAATAAGAAGTATAAAAAAGTGATTCATTGTTTCCCGACACATTTAGACTTTTCTGGATCCAAGTAGAACCTTACCCTGGGTATAAATAAAGATGTGTTGACAAATACAGGGCAGTTTTTATAAAGCGATCGAGAGCGATACTTAAAGCGACCCGTGCGAAGCGAGTGTTCTAAGTTTAGTGTTAGTACAGTGAGTGAATTGTGTTAATCAGAGTATTTGGTATTACATTGTGTTGTCTTGTGTTGTGTGTATTTGGATTGTAAATACACGGATTTAATATAAGTGGTGTTTTCTTACAATTACGAACCCGAAGTACGTAACATTATTATACAATTTAAAATTATCGATCACAACACGTAATGAAACATGCATAGTAAAGGATCGAGCACACTGAGAAGAGAAGAACCACAAAGATCGCTTTCATACATTTTATATGAAACTAACTGCGCCTGCGACTTCGTCATAAAATTCGTATTTTTTAAAAACTATTGCATGTCTTTTCTCAGTCTCAATTTTTGTACCAAATTTCATGTTAATCGACTGAGCGGTTTAGGCGTTAGGAAGGGACAGAGAGACAGACAGAGCTACTTTCGCATTTGTAATGTTAGTATGGATATCGCTCATTACAGCGGGGAGTATCAAGGTGGATTTTTGGATGGCGATTTTCTGTCAATGCGGTGCAGTCTGGCAAGGCCTGCTGCGCCCCGCCGCCAACGAGCTATAGCGAGCGAAATGCCTTGCATAACTTCCTCCGTATTTTAAGTAATAAAGTGTAAATTTACGTAATTATGAATGAAAAACAATTAATGATTACAGTTCAAGACTGCAAATAGCTATATTTACAATACCTACGTTATGATGATCAACAAAGGAGAACAACATTTTGGAAAGAAATACGGAAAAGCGCTGCGTTGTGGTGGCGCGAAGCGGTTCCTCTGCCCTAATGTGCTATGCTAGCGTGTTTTGTTTCGAGGCGCCCCATTCCAGTACGCTCGATCCCTAAGGTATAAATAATAGTATACAGAGGACCACGTATGATGTACATTTACTAAAGCTACGCAGAGAACAGATTTAAATCAAAATATTTATATGTATTTTCGGGAATGATATATCAGCTCCGTTCATGATCTGTGAACGTGTTGGTCCAGCTGTCTTTGAAGCATAGACCAACTACCGTTCTCTCAAGCAGGTTGTAAAAGGCGACCGATTGGCTGTACGTAACACTACCATCATGACTACTAGGTCCGTAATGTCTTGCCCGCGTATTTGGTATCACCGGTTGGTTTAATACTCAAAGTAACACCGCCTTATCTATTCCTGCCACAATAGCGTCAATGCTTATCATTATCGTGTTTCGGTTTGACAGTTAAGGTAGCCGATAGACTTATGCATGGCGTCTATAAACGGTGGTTGACTCTTTCTCTCAAGAGAGCCATCTCCTTGTTTGATATGATATAAAAAACTATTAAACTTACATACATATAAAAGACCTAATCTAGCTTGATCTGATACAAAATAAATAAAAGAGAATTGATTTTCGATTACCTAGCCCTCCAAGCTACATGTATCACCAAAGTGCTTAATTAAAAATTTAATACATTCTTAGGGAAGAAATCGTGAGAAATCCACACGTGTTTGAGTAACAAGTGGGGTTTGGGTGTGTCAGGATTTGTGACAATTTAGTTTTTTATATTGATCAAGTAATAGATTCCATTTTACAAGGATTTTGAGTCAAGCTTATATATTGGAAAACTATAAGTTGTTTATTATATATTGTTGTTTAGTATATGCTGCACATTATTATCGGTTGAAAGAAAATGTATGGCTCAACCTTCGGGCTCAACCAACTTCAATCACTTTCAGTATTAAATTCATACACTGACTTGGTATAAAAAATATATAATTATAAAGAGAAACCTTCTCTTTAAATTCTCTATAACTTTAAGCCTTTGAAGAGAGTTACATAAATTCTCTAAAAAATCTCGTTGAAAAAATTTTGATGGCCGTCAGTTTATTATTTTATGTCTGTAAACCCAAAATAGGTTTTTCGGGTATTTTCGGCTTTATAAATTCACTTTATTTTATTATTAATATTATCTGATCCACTCATTATAGATTCCTATTGAAAATCACTTTACTCGGATCTGTTTTTTTACAATAAATAATTTAAAGAAAAAAAAATGTGTAAATGGTTGACCCTAGGGGCCATCCCTGAAACTTCCCACTAAACTAAGGTATTTTAAACTTAAAAGAGTAAAAAATATAAGCATAGATTTTTAAGTACAAACATCTATTTTGTTAAAAATGGCAGTATATTAATTTTTGAAAAGCTGCATATTTTGAAAACGAGGATGGCATTCAACTCAATTTTTGAGATCTAAAATATTACTTTAGCTAAATAATCGATAGGTTGAAAAATTTCGATGCAATGTCAAGAAAAATTTTATTTTTAATTTTCTTCATTGTTAAATCCCAAACAAATTGACCGATTTTGATTAAATTATCGGTTTTTGACGCAATTTTTAAAGGAGATAAGCTGATAAGATTTTTAAGTCAATCGGTGAATTAACTTGAAAGTTATACAAAAACCAGATAAAATTAAAAATTTCAAAAACCCCCGACCCATCCTCAGACCGCCATTCCGCTACATACGCTTTAATTTAAGAGTAAAACGTGAAAATAGCTGATGATCTACGAAAGGGGATCTTCCAGCATCAGGTTAAGGCTACCATGGTTTCCTACTCAATGAGCTTGAGTTATTTTATTGTAAAGCTCCCATGGCCTACAGCACCACTGTGTAGTCCTGGAAATCATTTTGATACAGAGTGTATGTAAAATATAACAAATGAGATCACACTCAATGGACCTATTTTGTTTATATCAGGAGTTCCACGGCCACTTTCTATTTATATTATCAAACCCTGCGAATCTCCTAGTAATAAAAGCCAACGATATCAGCCCAATGTCCGATGGCCACCTTTCAGTTCCATCATTATTTTATCTTAGAAAACATCCGGCACCTAAATATTTGCCAAAATAAACCGAATTAGGCAAGATTCAATGGGTTTATCTAGATTAGCTTAAAAGTTATAATGGACCTCTTCCAGCTTTATTGTCAGACACTGGAAAACAGAAAAAAGAACGATTCAAACGGGATCAAAATCGATGGTGCTTCTCAATTTTCATTCGTTCGTTCATTTCGTTTCCATGACCTTCTCTTACTTTATCGTAAGAGCTTGAAAATCATCTAACACCAGATTATTTGTCAAAACAGAACAAGTAAGTTCAAACGCGTTGAGTTTGTCTTGTTTAGTTTAAAATACCCTATAGCCACCTTCAAATTACATCAATAGATTCTTAAAATCAGCACCGAACAGTATACCAAAACAAACCCAATTAACCCATACTCGATGGGTCCGTCTGGTTTAACGAGATTTCATGGACTCCTTTCAGTTTTATCTTGAGAAATGGAAGTCATTCCCTTCCACATTCCTTATTAGAACGAACCACATGAACCCCAAATCGCCTGCTTTATCATAGGACCACAGAAATTATCTAACACCAAGGTAACTCTCAAAATACAAGAAATGAGTCCAAACTCGATAGGTTTAACTTGTTTATTTCAAAGGTTCCGATAGCCACCTTCAATTTCCATTATTAAATTCAAAAAATTATCTACCACCAAAAAATATGCTAAAACAAACCGAAGTAACCCACACTCAATGGGTTCTTCTGGGTTAGCTTAGGATTTCTCATGGACTTCTTCTCACTATCATCTGACACCGGAAGCCATTCTGCTTCAAATACTTTCTCCTTCCTGCTTCATTATAAGACCTTGGAAAACATCTAGCATTAGAGTATTTGTCAAAACAGAACAAATGAATCTAAGCTCTTGTTTTTTTTATATCGTAAGATAGCAAACAAGCTGATAGGTTTCCTGATGGAAAGAGTCAACCATCGCCTGTAGACACCAAAGATGTAAATTGTGCTTTGCTATCTTGTGGCGAGGTCTAATGCCACATGTATAAGTTTACCGGCTACCTTACCCTCCAAACCAGAATACGACAGTGACAAGCACTGACGCTATCGCGGCAGGAATAGGTAAGGTAGTGGTACCAGACCCGGTCGAGACAATGGAGAACTCTATCACCTAGTAGCAAGGATGGTAGTCACTCGCATAGCTAATCGGTCGCCTTTTACGACCTGCATGGCAGAACGACAGTTGGCCTATTCTTCAAAGGAGCTCGAACCAACACGGGGCTCAATGGTTTTATCTTATTTAGTTCAAAAATTATCATGGTCACCTTCTAGTTTCACCATCAGATCCTAAAAATTATCCAGCACCAAAGTGTATGTCAAAACAAACCCAAGCAGCCCACACTCAATGAGTTTATTTGGATTTGCTTATAATTTCTTATAGACTTTTTCCAGTTCTATTATCAGGCATTGATAAACAACGTGCTGCAAAATCCTTGTAAAAATTTACTCCATTTTATTTCAAAAATCCATTTTCCATTTCAATGATAATTATCGGCTCTATTATAATTAAAATAACCCCAGAAATCGTCTAGTACCAGGATGTTTGTTAGAATACAACAAAAGATCCGAAATTCGATAGATTTATCTTATTTGGTTTAGAAGTTCTCATGACTACGTTCCAATGTCATCATCAGATACTAAAAATCGTCTAGCACCAAATTGTTTGCAAAAACAAACTGAATTTTTTCCCCACTTGATGGGTTAACCTGGTTTATTGTAGGAGTTCTTGGTTACATCCTTCAGCTCTATTATCAGGCACTGAAAGCCATTCCGCTAAAAAGTCCTTGAAATAACGATACAAACTACCTCCAATTCGATGGTGTTGCCGATTATATTCCTAAGTTCCCATAAAGTATTTCCAGCTCTATCATAAGACTCTGGAAATCGTCTAGCACTAGAGTATTTATCCAAATTGAACAAATGAGTCCAATTTCGATTAGTTTACCTTATTTAGTTTAGGAGTTCTCATGATTACCTTTCAATTCCATCATCAGATCCTGAAAATCATCCAGCACTAAGATATTTGCCAATACAAGACAATTAAGTGCTAATTCAAAAACTTTACCTCGTTTAGTTTAGGAGTTAATTGTAGTGTAACTTTAAATCTGGATTTTTGAAGTTCCAGTATCATTATTCGGCTCAATCTTCAGAGCCATTACATCATGAGAAAGATCTAACTGTAACAAATGAAATGACTCCAAACTCCACTATATTAGCAATTTCTATCTGTGAGTTACAATTACACTCTGACGGCTCCATGTTCAGTTCTTTGACATTATATGAATACGAACTTGACCATCTTATCTCTTTTTACATTCTACGCATGAATTTCGGTAGCACTTTATCAGCTCCATCTTCAAATCCTTGTCATCATGAGCACTAATCAAACTTAGTATTTATAGCAACCAGATTTAGTCTAAGCAAGATTGCCTTGTTAAAACTCTGCATCAAACAGTTCCAGTCCCTACATCCAGGCTACATCACTTAGGCTCAGTTGGATGGTACTGTAACAGCTAGCCGGGTTAATATAACGGCCGGCCGTGTTACTCCACCAATTGTAACACCTTTTGCCCGGGGATTTACTTTAATCAGCTTGGCTGCTTGAGGTACACGAAGATCGACGGATTTTAGTATTATTTCCAATAATACACCAATTTTTATAACTTCATTTATTTAACGGGCATATGTCTTTTCCCTTCAAGATTACTTCGAACATTCTTATTCTATTACATTTAAATCGAAAACCTAGACAATGTTCTATGTTTAAAAGTAGACAAAGCCGCCAGTATGCAATATTATGCATGTAACACCATAAAGGTATTACAGTACCATAGTATTTGCATTTCCTTCACAAGTCTGTCAAGTTTTTGTACTAACGGATATCAGAAAGACGTTAAAAAGTGGCTTGCAATGTTTAGAAAATTTGTTATTTAAATACGAAAATTGCCAGTTAAATAGACGCTGACGATCTTCGAATGAGAATCTCAAAGTATTAGCTTAACGTTACCATGTAATTGCAATATCAACAAAGTAACAGAATACAAAATTTAGTATTGATAAAGCATTTACAAGTTATTTAATTCCTTTCATCAATTTGAAAAGAGCTGGTTATCTTGAAACGGCTGAACAGATTCTACTGAATCTTAGCTAAGAACCATCTCGCAAAACAGGGCTTTCAATTAAAAAAACCGCAATCAAATCGGACCATCCGCCAGGGCTCCACGATGCCACGGCCAGACACACAGATACACACATACACAGATACACAGATACACAGATACACAGATCCACAGATACACACCTGAAACTTATAACACCCCTCGTTTTGCGTTGGGGGTTAAAAAATTAAGTAAGTTTGTTAAAAACAACGTAATTTTAATATTTGAAAAGCTATAAATTTTGAGAATTAGATTCGATTTTATTTTTTGAAACAGCACTTGATGTAGTTTTTTTAGTACCAAAATATCGTGGAATACCAAAAAATGATTGGTTGAAAAATTTCGAAGCTATGTCGAAAAAATCCTTTTTTCAAAATTTTTCGTCAACGGTTACTCCCAAACGAATAAACCGATTTTAATGCAATTTACGTATTAGACGTAATTTTTTTAAAAATAGAGCTGATGACTTCTTGTACTCAATCGGTACATAAATCTGGAAGTTATATTTAAAAAATACTGTTTTACCAACTTTTTTTGTTTTTTTTTTAAATTTCACACACACACACACACACACACATACATACTGACATCATCGAGAAAATAGTCGGAAAAAGTTCCTAGGACCTCAAAACGTGGACACTAGTGAAAACTCGATTTTCGAAAATCGAGCTAAAATCAGTTACTTCCTTATCTACATACGTAGTGGGAAGTTAAAAACGTTGCGGCGTGCAATTTTGGGTTTTCCAAATATATTTATTCTCTTTTAATTTTCTTAGTTGAAACTTCCAGTTTGTTTTTTTATATCATAACGTAGTAAACAAGCAGATGGCTTTCCTGATGAAAAGATATAGACATCAAAGATGTTAATGGTGCGTTGCTATCGTTGAGGCCAGGCCTTAATGCCAAATGAGTAAGTTTACTGGCCACCTTACTCTACGATACGATAGTGACAAACACTGACGCTATTGCAACAGGAATAGGTACCACACCCGGGTGAGAGAATGCGGAACTCTAGTAGAACCTAGTAGCCACGATGGTAGTGACTCTCAAAGCCAATCTTTTGCCTCTTATGAACTGCCTGGCGAAATGGTAGATAGTCTATCCTTCAAAAGGGGTCTGTAACAACACGGGGGGTTTTGTTCTTTGTCGTTTAATATGTTAAATACTTTAGTTATAATATTTTTACACACCACCAGCTTGTAACTTGTTTACCAATGCGTGAACTAACCATGAAGTGGGGTTCTGGCGACTTATAACATAGTCTCGAACCTAAAACAGGCACTAGTCTCTCACAAAACAGGTATGCCACTTGATTCTAAATTTTGTGTGTTTATATTATTAAGTAACTTTTTGTTAGACAAAATAAATATATTTTTACTAGTGCAGCCCGCTGCATTATAAAAGGTTTTGGCGAATCCCGCGGGATCACCAGTTTTTGTCGGCAAAAAATTAGCTTTTGTGCTATTTCAGGTCATCATTTACTTGTATGCAAAATTTCATTCAAATCGGTTTATTAGTTTTTGCGTGATTGAGTAAGAAACATCCATCCATCCAAACATTCATCCCTCCAAACATCCAAACTTTCGCATTTATAATATTAATATACGTTATTTTTCATTTAATTTAGATTTAATACTAACAATACATTACAATTACGCAATTACTATTTGGAGATTTCATGGAGAAACATTTTTTTTCGATCATAGCTAAGTTGAAGAAAGACTTTTTAACCTTTATTTTTTGCTATTAGCTTGAAGGGCTAGAAAAGGGACACTGGAGTGAGTTAGTAGAATACTGCCGAAATATTTATTTTTTAATTAATTTGGCTTCGCTAATAGCCGGGCTTAAAGTTAAATCTTCTGAGACCAAACTTTGACTTAGGGCAGTATTTTGACTTGTAATGGAGGAATGAGTAATGGAATCACGCTTCGAGTTTCTGCGTTTAACTTCTGAGTAAACGAATAGGACAAAGACCAATTAATAATTTGCTGGAATAAAGACCTTTGAGCTTAGATAGTACTGATATAATTTTCGCCTTTGTTGACATCGTCAGAAGCGGATGGTGAAGTTGGTCTAACTAGAGGGGAAATGTCGATTTTCAAGGATGATTTAATTCAATATCCACGGTAATTTGCAAATTGAATTGATTTTTTCTTTGGAACTATTTTCCACAAAATATCGCCCAAATACATAAAATATCTATTTAATTATCATTTTCGAATATTTTCGCAAAATTTCGGTAGAATGCGATGAAAAATTTCCCCTCACTTATCTTACCGATCGTTACGATACTTGATTACGTATTTCTTTCGGCCATTCCGTAGAGAGTAGTGCGTCTGTTTTGGTCAGTCAAGTGGAAATGGTAGCGCCCCGTAATGGTATTTCTACGTGTAGTGACATTCACTTCAAACATCAGGGAGCTTCCATCTACTATTAAAGGTGGTTAAGACCTTTTGGGAGGAACTACTGAAAACAGACAATGTGAGAATTTAGCAGATTTGTGGTCCACATGGCCTTCTTGACTATCCTGATATTAACTGAAATATGGCCAAGATGCTGACTTTTAGTGTCATGTATTCTAGTCTCAAATTCGTATGGTCTTAATATTTATGTTGGCAGCTTGTGTCTTAATTTAAATATTATATTTAAGTAGCATCTCTACATAGTTCACTTGTAGCCTACGCCTTGTAGCAGTGCTACGAGTATCTAATGCACTCAAATTGAAGTGTCCCGGTGCGCACGAATCTTAATGAGCTTTGAAGGAACTGACTGATAACTACTATTATTCTGACTTTAAGTTTAATATCTGGTTGGCCGAGCTTTGCTCGGTTTTTTACATATTTTTGGAACCGATCTTTTCTTGGACATTGAACCTTCATAAATCGATTCCTATAGAATATATAATTTTTTTTTCTGTACCTGGTTGACCGAGCTTTGCTCGTTTTTTCACATACCCATATTGGGAACCGAGCTTTTCTTGGACCTGGAACCTTGATAAATCGATTTCTTGACCCGAAAAACCCCTAATTTGTGACTTTCATGAAAATCGTTGGAGCTTAATAATATACTTATAATTTAAAACACAATTTACTTGTGTTATAATATACTTGTAATTTAAAACACAATTTGAAGAACGTCTTTATTCAAAAGTGTCAAAGTGAAGGTTCTAAACATGAACTCATGTAGGTTTCATGTTTAGAACCTTCACTTTGACACTTTTGAGTAGCAACAAGACTAGTTTAAATATAAGTATAATCTTCACGCCCAGTAAGCTAAACGTTGATAGACTTTACACAATGTTTTATTTAAGTTCCCTCGCATAGCAAATCGGTTGCCCTTAGGACGTGCCTAGCAAAACGACAGTTGGCCTATTTTTCAAAGAAGCCTGAACAAACACGAAGGAAAAGAAAAAAAAGGATTTTTCAATTCACAGCCATTCATCGGTTTGTCAGTTGGTGAAATGAGTGGTGATCTCCATTGTCGCATTTTACCTACCGAGATCACCGCAAGTTTCTTGCGATAATCAAAACTAACAGTTTCTATGTGCTCTTCTAGGTAAGGGACTGGGCAGGCTCCTAAATGTTCCTGAGATTTCGATTTTGTAGGAAAACATAAAAACTTCAATAATATATCAGCGTTTCCCATTTTCCGGGTCGCGACCCGGAATCGGGCCATCAATAAAAAAATACCGGGTTGCAACATTCCCGCCTTGTTTTTAAAATATTACCTACTATAGATCGACGCGACGCGATGCGACGCGGCGCGACGAAAATTCATAAGCGTTGATTGACGACAAAATAGGCGACATGAAATTATGTAGCATTAATTAAACTTTATTATTATATTAAATATGTATTATTTCACCTAATAGAACCAGCTTGGGTTTAAAAGTATTAAGTGGGTCACGAAAGGGCAGTGTGAAAATTACCGGGCCATATCAAAACAATGTTTGGGAAACACTGGAATAGAACATTTATTACTTATTATATTTGAACATTTGACCGCCCCGTTGGTCGAGTGGTTAGCGAACCTAACTCAGAATCGATAGGGCTCAGGTTCAGTTCCTGACAGAGAGAAATGTTTGTGTGAGAATGAGAAATGCTCATGCATAGGTGTTTTTTATTTTTAGGTTTAAGTTTTTAATTCGTATGTAACAGTATATACGTATGTATTTCTACGTATTGGTATCGTTTATTAACACCCATAACACAAACTTAGATCAATTTGACTTATTTGACCAGGGATATTATCAATTAAAAAAAAGAAAGGACTTAGTTACTGACGATCATATCAAATCCCATTTATCCAGACATGCACGTGACGAGAAGTAAGTTTCTCTTTAACAGACATAATGGTCTCTGACAAGCAGACGTATGATAATATCTTACCTTCAGACGAATTAAGACAAACCATGTTTACAATAGGCTTGTTTCTCCTAAGAATGAATCGGATATATTTTAGTTTCTAATGATTAATAATTATGGAATATAAATAACAAAAAACTAAAATATTCACTTTAAAAGATAAGAATAAATAATATTTTTATGACAGCCCCGTATTGGTTCCGGGCTCCTTTGAAGAATAGACCAACTGCTGTTCTGCCAGGCAAGTCGTAAACGGTGACCGATTGGCTATGCGAGTCACTATCATCGGCTACTAGGTAGTACATTTCTGCATTGTCTCGCCCGGGTCTGGTACCACCGCCTTATCTATTCCTGCCGTAATAGCGTCAGTGCTTGTCACTGCTGTGTTCCGGTTTGGAGGGTAAGGTAGCCGGTAAACTTATGCATGTGGCATTAGACCTCGCCACAAGATAGCAACGCACCATTAACACCTTTGGTGTCTATAGGCGATAGTTGACTCTTTCCATCAGAAGACCCATGTGCTTGTTTGCTACTTACGATATACAAAAAATCACATAATTTTAACAAAAATAGAAATTAAGCCGCGTGACAGCCAACGCAAATCTGAAAGTGTTACATCCATGTTACATCACACTTTGGTAGTATTATATTGTTTTGTAACATTTTCATAGAGACCACAGTGTATACGTAATATAAGTATGTGGTACCATGATGTAACGTCATTCGGACGCCATGATAGCTCGAAGCATTTTCACAGTAAAAAAATTTTAAAAAGCGACATTTTTATTAAAAAAATATTTTTTTGGTTAATATACCTGATAAGGTAAAATATTAAATAGTTTTTTAAATTTAGTCAACTTGCCTATTGTCATAGATCTATATCTATCTAATACCTTTAAACGAGCAATTCTTATATATATATATATATATATATATATATATATATATATATATATATATATATATATATATATATATATATATATATATATATATATATATATATATATATATATATATATATATATATCTCGGAATCGGCTCCAACGATTTTCATGAAAGTCACAAATTAGGGTTTTTTCGGGTCAAGGAATCGATTTATCAAGGTTCCAGGTCCAAGAAAAGCTCGGTTCCCAAGATATGGGTATGTGAAAAACCGAGCAAAGCTCGGAAACAATACATAAAAAAAATTATATATTTTATAGGAATCGATTTATCAAGTTTCAAGGTCCAAGAAAAGATCGCTTTCAAAAATATGTGAAAAACCGAGCAAATCTCGGTCAACCAGATATTTAATATTATATATGCAAAAGATAGGATAACTGGATGGATGGATGTTTCTTATTTAATCATACCTCAATTACTAAAAAGATGTAGATGAAATGTGAAGATTATTTGAATTATAAATGGATAATTTCGCAAATGATGCTTACATAGATCAATTACTTTCTAAATTTTATCGAAATCATTAGAGTTCTTTTGGAAAAACCAATTATTTACAAATAAAAAAAAATGCTTATATTTTTGCTGCTTACTTATTGCTTATTAAAAGTATAGCGTTAAATTTAAAAAAAAACGTTTTTGCCTTAAAATATATATGTTTTTAAGACTAATAAACTCCTATACTGAGATTATAAAGAATTAATATTGTAAGTTGAATGTTAGGTAAGTGTAATGTCCACCCAATTTGTTAAATTTTATTAAAAATAATCGAACGTCGGGTTTATTTTGATATATATTTTGATATAAATGTATACATAAACCACGATAACAAAGATGTTTGTTTCGAACGCTGGAACTAACAACTCTTCATGTATTTCCTAGGTACGGGATTGGTTTCTCATCACCGTCAGACTCTTGATTTCTATTAAGATTTTTCTTGACAAAAAATCTAATGATACTTCAACCAACCCGAAAATCAAACTTAGGACTCACGATTAAGGCCACTAGACTCACGTAACAATAACCTTAACTGCTGCCTTAATAAAAACGACGATAATTTATTAGCTTAGCGAATGTAAAAAGCAATTTGCCATTTCACAGAGATATTAGAAAAGATCGCAGCAATAAAAACCTTTTTCATCTCATCCCCCTTGATAAACAAACAAATCAGGGCTACCTACAGAAACAGGTCATATTCTCATTTGCGTTTTATTATCAACTTGCTTTTTGTAAAATAACGCGGAGAAAAGCAGACCTTATACAAAAAAAAAAAACATTTTTGAAATTGTGATTTCAAATTACGTCATGTCGTCTTATAATTTTATACTAAAGAATTTATAGGTTTCACTCTGATTTTCGGGTCGATTCTTCATTGGATTTCAATTTTTTGAGGACTTATAAATCTTTTCTAACTATTTTCACAAAGACGTCAGTATATCTGTATATAAGTATGTGTATATAAATCTGTCATAACCCTTGAACGGCTTGATAGATTATAAAGCTTTTAATTGAGAGGAATAATAATTAATGTACTGCAAACGTATGCTTATCGGTTACCACAATCATCTAAGGATTAGTGATAAACACTGATGATTTGACTACGCATTAATTACCTTACGTTTCGTTAATTGGAATAGGCATTGCGGTGGCACAATACCTTACTTAATAATTGATCGGCATAGCATTGTCATCACTTAGAAAAATACATACAGAAATGTGCGAATATTGTTTTAATAGAATTAAAAATCGTCACACCAGTTATCTTACAGGATAGGCGGAGTGAACTGAACAGATGGGCTTCCCGTGTTGGTCCCGGGCTCCTTTGAAGAATAGGCCAACTACCGTTCTGCCAAGCAGGTCATAAAAGGCGACCGATTGGCTATACGAGTCACTACCATCGTGACTACTAGGTGATAGATTTCTGCATTGTCTCGCCCGGGTCTGGTACCATTGCCTTACTTATTCCTGCCGCAATCGCGTCAGTGCTTGTCACAGTTCTGTTTCAGTTTGAATGGTAAGGTAGCCGGTAAACTTATGTACGTGGCATTAGATCTCGCCACAAGATAGCAACGCACTAACATCTTTGGTGTCTATAGGCGATGGTTGACTCTTTCCATCAGGAGACCCATCTGCTTGTTTGCTATCTTATAATATAAAAAAAGATAAGAAGATTAATATATTCTGTATGTATATGCCAACTTATCAATGTGTTTGCCAAGTTTAAAAATTATCGCTTGTTATTAATTGCTTTAAGAGCGTGTATTCGATTTGCAAAGAAAACTTCATGATTTCAAGTTTTTTCAAGAGCAATATCGTAATAATGTGAGCAGATTATTCGAAGGATATTACAGTTTCTGCAAGATTAAGTCTTGATTTAGTGCACTACAGAGCAAGAATATAATTTTTGATAACAGTATTTTAAAACGAAGACAATCCCTGCATAGCGTTTTACGAAAATACGCGTCAGAGCTATCTTTCAGGACGAATACAATCATTGTAATGTGTCATAATATTTAATTTTATGTATTTTTCCTACAGGATATATAAATAAATAAATAAATATTCACGGGACTAATTACACTTACTGATCTAACCACAAAGTATACAAATTATTTGCTTGTGTTATGGGTGTCAATGTCACTAATACATAGGAATACATTTATAAATACTGGAATAGATTTAATAAACACCCAAATCCGGAAATACAAACATTTATGCTCATCGCACAAATGCTTGTCCCCGACGGGGATCGAACCCGAGCCCCGTCGATTGCGTAGTCAGGGCCGCTAACCACTCGACCAACGGGGCGGTCGAGTGGTTAGCGACTTATATATGGTCTTAAAGTGCATCACAGAGCCACACACCAAAATTACAGAAATATTATTGTTTGATATTAAAAATAATATTTAAAAATTCCAAAATAAAATCACTTTAATTTTTTTTCACAAGCAAGTATTTCAATAGAAACCTAAAATATTGACTATAAGTGAATTAATGTAATGATCAATATATTTAATTTTTTCAGTTCGTTATATGAACTCATTTATTTAGAATTATTTTAAAAACACTATAAATCCTCGCGCGTAATCGTTTACCGGTCAAATTTTGAACCTGCGGTAAATCGAATAATTAAGACTTAATCATGCAAAAACTGTAATATCCTTCGAATAATCTGCTCAATTATTACAATATTACTCTGGAAAAAACTTGAAAACATGAAGTTTTCGTTACGATCGAATACGCGCCCTTAATCAAGAGGTACAGGCATAAAATATCTCATGAGAATCTGAACAGTGTCCTAGGAGATCAAAATCGATATTACAATTTTCTGTTTATTCTCATCTTCCTGTCATTTTCAGGAATATAATATCAATCACTCAGACTAAACTATTATACACTGGCCGTTTCAGGTGGTATAGTCCACGTAGATGTAAAACCGTGGGATAGGATAAAATGAAGTCTATGTTATTCGTGAAATATAGTCAAAATTAGTTCTGTAGTACCAAGAATTACTTTCCACAAACCCAAGATGCACAGTCTCAAACAAAACTGGCACTCAAAGCTGTCGCTAATTTACCATAATAATAGAGATAGGGCAAAAACAAATGATTTTGCACATCCAACCTTAATCGTAAGATTTATAGTTGTTTTTATAAAGCAATGTACGAAAAGTAATAAAATTGACAGTGACCTTTTTTGTTAATGAAGTTTAGTACTCAGCTATTTCTGCCTATCTCAAGGAATAATTCAAATTAGATAATATTATAAAAATGGACAGAAATATAAAGAAAATGGATAATTACTTTGAGAGTTTATACTGACTCTTTATTTGCTACCTATTCTTTAAGCTTTGAGTTCTAAAAAACTAAAACCATTCTAAATTATATAGTTAAGGGACACGCAAAGTCTCATCGGGTCGTCTTCAAAAGTCAATTACTTTTAAATACAGCTATCTGTATTAATCTCTCCTGAGGGAACGATTCCACTGGCGGGGCGTAGCGCCGTTGTTCCCAGAGCTTTGTGTGTATGTTAATTAATTCAACTAATTTTATAAATAAGGCACGTAGGTTCTGTTTATTTCCAAGACCTATTTTCTGCATTGTTTTGTTAAGTCAAGTGAGTTTATTCTTTCTGGTGTTATAATTATTAATCTTAAGGGCTTGTTAAGAAAATATTGCGCATAAGATTGTAACATAAATTAGTCAGATACAGCACTCTTACATCCTATGTAAAGTAGAAAAATGCATCTTATTGTAAACATTTATATAAACTAGCAATCACCCCGTGGTCGAAATTCAACCATAGATTGAACAATAAAATCTCTATTAAGTTTGACAGCAGACTTTAGCCGTAAAAAATAGTAATTATAATATGTATATATTATTTTGTATATCAAGTGAGTGTTGTGTGTTTAATGTTTATGTACATGTATTATTTGTTTATAAGTAAGTATTGTTTTATATTTTTATCTATACAAAAGAATAAATGTAAAATATATAGGACAATACAGTCCAGTAGGCTAGTCTTGAAAACCGATTTTAATTTTAAATGTATTTTTAATGAATTTCGAAATATTTTGTACTCTGGACAACTATATTCAATTATTGGATTCGGCGATAGCGCCACACGGATTTAGAAATTTTTGGAACTACTCATTATCGCTTTTATTCGTTATTTTGTTTAAAACGGTACTTAAAATTTCCACTTGTAACACTAGCTTGACGTGTAATGATGACATCTATTTCCAATAATTAGGTCGTTACTATACTGAATCAATGTAGGCAATATTGGTTTTAAGAGTATCGTTTTTTGACGAAATTCGAAACTTATTGTTTTTATCAATATTGGTTAAAGATTTATATTATTTTCAAAAGTAGGCCTGCTTTAGGGCTACTCTTGAAAACTGATTTCAATTTGAAATGAATATTTAATGAGTTTTGAAGTATTTCGTACTCTGGACAACTATATTCAATTGTTGGATTCGGCAACAGCGCCACACGGATTTTGAAAGTTTTTGGAACTACTCATTATTGCTTTTATTCGTTATTTTGTTTAAAACGGTACTTAAAATTTTCACTTACAACACTAGCTTGACATGTAACGATGACATCTATTTGCAATAGTTAGGTCGTTACTATACCGAATCAATGTGGGCAATATTGGTTTCAAGACTACCGTTTTTAGACAATATTCGAAAGTTATTGTTTTTATCAATATTGGTTAAAGATTTATATTGTTTTCAAAAGTAGGCCTGCAGTTTAGTACAGACACCCAGTACTAAACAAAAATTAGGTCTAAAGTTAAGTACCTATATTTTTAAATACTATGCAGGTACAGTACAGAATACCCTGTTTCAGTATGGATAATCTTTTACAACTTGCTTTTAAATAAATGACGTGTATAAATTTGTGTTGTGTATAAATAATATAAATAAACATGAACTGTATTCACTAATGTATGAGAATTACCAAGCTACCCCGTGTTGGAGGCCCCATTTGAAGAATAGACCAACTGCCGTTCTGCCAGGCAGATCGCAAATGGCAAACAATTGGCTATACGTGCCACTACCACTATTCTAGGTAGTGCAGTTCCGCAACCTCTCACCCGCGTATTTAGTAACAGTACTTTCCCTACTCTTGCCACAATAGCGTCAACACTTGTCATTATCGTGTTCCGGTTTGAAGGGTAAGGGAGTCGGCACATAGATAGTAACGCACCATAAATATATTTGGTGTCTATAGCCAATGGTTCCTCTTTCCATCAGGAGAGTCACCTGCTGCTTTGCAATCTTATGATATAAAAAAGTAATACGCATCGCACGATACAAAGGTATTATTCATAAAAGCACAGTTATGAATAACTAGCTGTACCCGCAATCTCGTCCGCGTGGAAAAAGGTTTAAAAGATAGACAATCCGGGGTTTTACGCGCATAGTTCATTATACTATGTACTTTACTGGGTCTCAAACTATGTATGTACCAAATTTAATCCAAATCGGTTCAGTGATTCAGGCGCAAAGAAAAGACCGACAGACAGAGTTATTTTCGCATTTTGTAATATTAGAATGGATACCTTGGAGAAAAATAAAAAAATATCTCTCCTATAATATTTAAAACAATTTCAATCAAAAATTAAAATAAATTATTTCAACGTTTCTTTTCTAATGGACACTTTAAGATACATTACAAGCTTTCGAATTTATATTAGTACGGATAAGGCGCTTAGAAAACCGTGGGGCGGGGCAGCCTTTTTCACCATGAAGCAATAAAGACCGTGTCTGCCCGCCGATGCCCGCGGATGCCCTTATCACGGATATGCTGTGCTGCCGGTGTCCGCCGGCTACCTGTAGCGCGGTCTTTTGCCCTTTATCACAGAATATATAATAGTACCTTTGAGTGCTTTAATATTATAGGATTCCCCTTGTGATATCATTCGCGGCAAAATTTATCGGCCCGAACCACCCTTAGTGTTTACCACGTCTTAGTGCATTTCAATATAACTAATAAGTAATAACCTAGGTTATTACCTATAACCTAACTAGGTAATAATCCAGTATGTGATGAGTGCTACGTCAATGCGAATAGGAACGATAGATGTATTAGCCTACAAGAAGAGTGTTACGACGGGTTTGCTTATATTTTGTTTCGTAGCTACAATAATTAATGTAATCACGACAACTGAACTTATTTGAACGTCGTTGTTAACTAGCACATTATCTCTTTCACACCAATGCAAATTCACCTCTGAATGAGAGTGTTACAAAAAGATATTTAATTATGTATAGTCCTATACAAAAAATGGCAATCGACCAAAATTCAGAAAATATTAATTATTCAGTAACTACCGTGAACACCATAAACATATTTGGTTTATATAAGCAATGGGTATTTTTACATCAGGAAAACCATCACCTCGTTAGCTTTTAACTCCATCTTCCATAAGAGGACGTCACATTGAGGTAATATTTACAACTGAAACCTTTTATTGTAAAATAATTATTTTTTTGTGATTGTTGTCTTGAGATGTCTAAAAACCATAAAGGACAGTATTTAACACGAATAATTAACATCACAAAAGATGTCATGTCAATGATAGTTAATACATTAATATGATATTTTTGTAATACAGAAGTTCTAGTATAGAGATGTTTGAGATTACTAAAGGATTAGTATAACTAGAAGTTGTAAGAACATCGGGAGGAAAGACGTGCATCGTAATCATAAAATTATTTCAAGGGTAATTTTTAAACATCGCCATCTTATTCGGTACGATAAAACCTTACAACATGGTTATATTTTTTCACGATATAATACATCTACATATGACATTTTTGATAGTGATAGGAGCATTTGCTCAGATGCGTGACGTCACGTTTCCTTCCCAATGGCGTGTCTATTAGTATTCGCGTGGTCTTGAGTGTTAATGTTAATAAAAATATACAAATAACAATAATCCGTATTTTTACATCATAAGTAGCAAACTAGTCTGCTGGGTAGTTGTTTAAAGTTCAATAATTTGGTTCAAAAATATGGAGCTAACTGGAAAGTTTCTGAGAGTTTGGGAAATTCGTGTTTTTATAGACTTTGATGTACTCTTTCCGAATATCAACTTTGCCACTTAATGTTATAAATGCGGTAGGGCGAAACTATGTAAATTAGCTAGTATTTATATAAACTCTGGATTGTTTCAGTAAACTTGGCAAATTTAGCTTGTTTGTTCGACAAAAAAGGAATTTTTGTAATCATTTCAGAAGAACATATAGAAAAGAAGATTTCCATAATCTTAAAAGCTGTTCCTTTTCTGAAATTGGTTAAAAAACAGAAACAATCTTTTAAATATTTATTTATGTGAAATTGTAATTAACAAAATAATCAATTAATTGTTTTATTTAACTTTTAATATCTTTCATTACACAGAAAATCATTCAACTTGAGAAGTCAAACAAAAAGTACATTTTCAATATCTACGAGTAAAACAAATTTGAAGGCTCCCTAACAATAGCGGTAATAATATGGCAAAGAGATTTCCCAATCAATTACTGGGAACTCAATGCTTGTCCTCAATTCCCGCCGCTGAAAGAACAAGTTCCCATTTTATTAATACCTATTAGGCTGAGGGGAGTCCGATGGATGATTTTCTTTTAAAATATTTGCGTTTATTATACGAAATTATTTTTAGTACTTTAAGTTGTATTGTTATAGCAAACTCTTAAAATATTTAATAAAAGCTTTATTCGTGTTGGTTTAAATTTTATTTCAGAAGTAGGCTATCTGCTAATAAACCAGGCAGTTTGTAAAAGGCGAACCATTGGCCTAACTCGTCACTGTCATACGATGTCATATATGTCATCGTAACTACTAGGCGGTAGATTTCTGCAACGTCTCGCCCGCGTCTACTACCACCTTACCTATTCCTATCGCAATAGCGTCAATGATTGTCACCGTTTTTTTTTTTATATCATAAGATAGCAAACAAGCAAATGGGTCTCCTGATGGAAAGAGTCAACCATCGCCTATAGACACCAAAGATGTTAATGGTGCGTTGCTATCTTGTGGCGAAGTCTAATGCCACATGCATAAGTTTACTGGCTACCTTACCCTCCAAACTGGAACACGACAGCGACAAGCACTGACGCTATTGCGGCAGGAATAGGTAAGGCGGTGGTACCAGACCCGGGCGAGACAATGCAGAACTCTAACACCTAGTAGCCACGATGGTAGTGACTCGATAGCCAATCGGTCGCCTTTTACGACCTGCCTGGCAGAACGGCAGTTGGCCTATTCTACAAAGGAGGCCGGGACCAACACGGCGAAAACCGTTCAGTTCCGGTTTGGAGGATAAGGCAGCCGGTAAAGTTACGTATGTGGCATTATCAACCCGCCACACAGAATGCACCATTAACATTTTTGGTGTCTATAGGTAATGGTTTCTCTCTCCATCATGAGAGCCTTGTTATTCTGGGATAAAAAAAGAAAGTATAGACCATCGGACAATCTGTTAGGTAGTTCGTAAAAGACCGAATGTATAATTATCATCGTGACTACTTTGTGGTAAAAATCTGTAACGTCTAACTCGGGCTTAGTACCATTTTATCTATTACTGCCGCAATAAAGTTAATGCTTATTATATATTTCGGGTTGGAAGGTAAGGTAGCCGATAAACTTATGCATATGTTATTTCTATTCTGTTACGCTAATTAACGTCGATGGATATAATTTCCAATAGGAGAGCTATTAGATTTTTTGCCGTCCCGTGGTATAAAAATCGCGATTTTGATTGGTTAAAATGGATATCTAATTTTTATATTTAAATGCTAACGCAGACTATAGTCTACCATACAAGCTATTAATGTGACTTTCTGTAAATGAGAGTATCTTTAAATGTCATAACGGTATGCACAAAGCAATTATTTACTTTTAAATGTCTTTAATCTTAATAAAATGTCATTTAAAAAATGTTTAAAATGTATTTAAATCGCTTGGTGCAAGCGGTCCTTAGAGTTCATCTATTATGAAAGAAAAATTGAATTTCCCTTACAATATTGGTTCTTGTTTCGTGTTATTGTTATTTTCAACTGTCCAACAATTACTTAAAGAGTAGGGTTTCTCCGGACGGGCAGCATTTACGAGGGTGTTAACACACCACCACCAATCCCCACACTATTAGTTTTTTTGATTATAACTGTGAAAAACCCTCATTAGTACTTTTGTCCCGCCCGATTTAGGCAAGGCAATTAAAGTAGGCAATAATTAGTTTGTTGTTAACAAAAACGTATACTTAAAATATTTTATCATTTATTTGTCTCTTTTACTTAGCAAAGAAAAATGAATCCACCTGATTTTGCATGTGAACTAAAAATAATATAACTTAACATTTTTCGTTTTAACAGATTTAGTTGAAAAAATTAATGATATTTAATAGGTATAAAAGTATATATTATTTTTGAAAATCTTTAATTTTGACAAAATGATATAAATTAGGCAAATTATTGTTGTGATTTGTATTATTAAATCGAAAGATTGTTTAGTGTAATTCAACATATTTAACTATATTGTGGTATCATTCGCGTTCCGCGGTGGCTGGACATTCAAGTGACGTACGGCTATCGCAGCACGCGTATGATTTCGAAGGACGCAAACGACTTCCGCAGCATGCGCATACATCCGTTCCGGCACAGGCCGGTGCGAGAGGATTGGTTTGAATCGTATCTTAAGTGGTGTATTATGTTAATAATAAAAAGTGAAATAAGCGTTTATCAGTACCGAAGTGGAATAAAATAGTGTAGTAATTTACACTAATGGTTTTCGTTACAATATATTTATTTATATTATATTATGATGTAAATAAAGTAATACAAGATGTAAAAGGTAAGTTAATATAAAAAAACACTTATAGTACGCATAAATAAATAATAAATAGTACGCAAGAAATAATTAAAATGCCTATTTATTTTTATAAAATAAAAAATACCAACTTTAAGAAAGATCACGTTTTAAATACCATAAGACCTAAAATAAAGGCTTCCAAGCATTAGCGATAATAGTATGCCAAAGTGATTTTCCAATCAATTATCGTGAACTCAATACTTGTGGCCAATTCCTGCCGCTAAAAGAAGTTTCCATTTTGTTATTACCTAATAGAACGAAAGGCGGCCAAATAAAGATTTTCTTTTTAACTGTTAAGTTTCCTATTATTAAAATATTTCTGATGATTTTAATTGTTGTACTTCACCAAATATTAAAAAACTATTTAATACCTAATTTATAGTCTGTTCTATACGCATGTAATTTTAATCATTTTTAGGATAGTGACGATGCCTCAAGAAGGCATGCTAGATTTTCAATTACACTTCAGTTGAGATCTAGCCAAGACGAATTTACTTACAAAACAAAAAAAACAACATATCGGCGCTACCAGAGCAAATATTTGCAAAAACTTATCGGCAAAATAATCTGTTTTAGATCTGAACAAATCTGTTCGATCGTCATCATGTGATACAAGCTTCCAGATTAATGAAAAAAAAAAATACTGTTTCGTCAAACATTTTCTTGTTTTTTAAATTTCATAAATCTCTTTAACGAAATTGCTTCAGATTTTCAGGAAGTCTAAGTATGTATTGAGTGGAAACCAATCTAATGCCAACCGCGTTTCGATCGGTCAAGACGTTCAAAAGTTATAAGATGTTTACATACACACATACAGACATGCAAGGACTTCAAAACGTGGAGATTTGGTGAAAACTCGATTTTCAAAAACCGGGGCGAAAGCAGTAACTTTCTTATCTACATTCGTAGCGGGAAGTTAAAAATATGTATTCTTCACCTGAAGTCACCATTCAAACTGTTCTCTAGACCGGGCTTAGTTATAGAAATGTAAGGTGTACAACTTAATTAAGCCGTTTTCCTGCACGAAAAATAAATCAGAGGTCAGGAAGCTGACAACTTTATTCATCATCAAAACTTTAAATGTGAGGTAGGCTGATAAATCTATCCAGGAGTGTATGTAACAACTGAAATATTGCTTAAAAGTGAAAGGCTATAGCAATAGTCTTTAAGAAATTCAATAAACTGCCATTTAATTTTATGATAAGGAAAATTACTGAATCAAACGAAGATTTCATTTTCAATACCCTAAGACCTAAAATAAATTTTCCTAACAATAAGGGTAATAATATACCAAAGAGATTTCTTAATCAATTACCAGGAACTCAAATGTTTGTCCAAAATTCCCGCCGCTGAAAGAATAAGTTCCCATTTTATTAATACCTATTAGGCTAAGAGGCGGCCGCCTGAACGTTTCCTGTAAACCTTAGAGTTACATTTTACGAGACTATTTTTGTCAAATAATTGTAACGGTAAAAAACATTTAATACCTACTAAGTCAGACGAATAATAAATTATAAAATAAAAATAAATAAAAAATAGTCTGTAATATGTTTAGAATTTATATTTTACTAGCGGTCCGGTACGTGCTTCGCTCGTATAAATTGAAATATTAAAAATGTGATAAATGAAAAACCGCCCTACCGATTTTGTGCAAACTTCACATAAACCATCTACTAACTAGTCCGAACCATCACATCATCTACTAAATAGTCCGAACAAAGCCTTAATACTTGTTTAGATAGGTGAGCCTGTTCTTGAGTTATAAAATGACAACGAAAAGTGGCATATTTTTATGGCTAAGTATTAAGTTGAGCCTCTTCTTTATAATCCCAATATCAAAGCTACTTGGTAAAACCATGTGACATAAGATGTTCCCAAATTTGACTGGTCATATAAAGAGGGTAAGTCGAACAGTCGTGATCTTGGAAAAAAGAAATTTTTGAAGAATAGGAATGAATTGTTTTAGTCCCGGTTACCGCAGGAAATAATTAAGAGTTGTGAAAAGTAATAATATTTAAGTGGCAGCTATTATATGATATTTATATATTTTTACTAAGTTTTTATTTAAAGTTATTTTGGGTTTTTTATTTTAAAAATGTATTTATTTTATTTAGATTTGTTAATTTTATTTGTAAAAATTAGCAATATTTACATGTCCAATATTTGGTTAGCACTTATAGCGGTAATAATTTGCTTAAGAGTTTTCCCAATCAATTACCGTGAACTCAATGCGTGTCCAAAATTCCCGCCGCTGAAAGAACAAGTTCCCATTTTATTGAAAGGCTGAGGATCGACCGAAATAAGGTTTTCTTTTCACTTTCAAAGACTTTTTAATAACTTGATTTTTAGCAGAAATCCTTATACCGTCCTTTAAACCTTGAGGCAGTTATCAATAGAAGCACGCAATCTTTCCATTGGAAAATTCTTCACTGCCATTCATGTGGATTATTTTAGAGACTCTAAATTATCATGGCATTTAGAACATAAATCATAATCCAGTGGATTAAGATCAGAACTAGATGACGTCCAGTATTCAGCTCTGATGAAGTCCGGTGCTTACAGCTTTATTGCCCGGCACTGAGTCTTGCTACAAGGACCATTTCTGGTTATTAAACATGCTGTTGTTAAGGGGCTTAACCACCTTCTCAAGAATGGTATCTTAAGAATGGTATATTTGATACACTTGAGCTGACGTTTTGATACTTTTTTTACAAAAATATGGCTAAGTCGGTCCTTCATAGCTAACACACCATCAAATCATCACTGGAATAGGATAATTCCTACTCTGTTAACTGATTGCCAAGCTTCATTAGAGCGTTGAGCATAAATATAGTCATTTTTGTTTCACTTCCAAATTCAAATGTAATATTTTCTTTATTTCTAATTGTAGCAGTATTTATGGTCAGACTCTGTATATACTGTATACCACGTACATATACTAAAGGAAGGCGTTCACTACTCGATTCCGATACTGAATTAAGGTTTACCACGGACCACATGAATACTAATAGACAAGCTATTGGGAAGGAAATGTGTCTCCGCGCATATGGGCAAACGCTCCTATTACTTTCAAACGTTTCATGTATTTGTAGGTTATATTATATTGTGAAAAAATAGAAATAAAACATGCTGTACTGTGTTATAGTAGCTAATGAAATCACAAGGTTTAAAAATTACCCTTGAAATTATTTTATTTCATTGGTAAGTAGTATAACTCTATATTTCTGTATGTATGTACACTGACAAACTTTGAAAGGCGTATCCATTTAATCCGTGAGGTTTATTTTGAAGTTAAACAATATTCTTTTTATTATTTTATTAGTAACAGATTACCGATTACCATTAACTATCGTATTCTTCTATATGCACAATCTCTTGCCATCATTGAAATGCTTCCAATCTGTTTGGCTGAATTTTCGATTTGTTTTTGTATAATTTTGATTGAGAACAGTTACACAATCGATCTGATGATGAGTTAAGCCTGACGATTTGTAGGCTTTAATTTAGAGATATTATAATATAAATATGTTATCAAAATTATTTAATTTGTGTTAAATAAAGTTATTGCTAATCTTTTTGTTTTTGTGGTGTAATGTCACCGTTGAACGAATATACACTTTTTTTTTAAATTGCTTCACACTTTTTGATCGATATCTATTTTATTTTGTTTATTTTGCTGACGCCAAAAAACGGTTTTAGTTGTGTGTATGTCAGAGGATAGCAGAAAATTAGATAGCTCTCCTGAAAGAAAAAGATGATCATCGCCTATCATTGATATAAAGAACCCAAGATAAAATGTGCATTCAGTGTCTCAAAAGCGTCCTACAGGCCTGTTAGGCTAAATATAGACGATCTAGGTTATACTGACACGATCACAAACCATGTACGATGAAATTTTACACGTGTAGACTCCACTCCATGCCTAAATAATTATTCGTCGCCAAACAAAACTGATGTAAACAACAACAAATACAACGATGATTATAATTATTCGTGCGTGCATTAATGAGCGAACAGCGAGGTGGCGAGGTGCGGGCGGATGGACGTACCAACCGAGACACATCTAGACGTGATCCACTCCTACCCGCTGTCTGTATCTGTGTCATCGGGCGTACCTCGACATGTGTCATAAACGCAAGTGTGGACGTCTCTTGGTCACGCGGATAATAGAGAAAATGCTTTTAAAAACCGACTTTCGTCGGATCGGCACGTAAAACGTAATGTAATGCACAAAACAGCGTTCACTGTGCCCTGCTAGTAGATAGTAACTCCGTATATTGTCCTGACGTTTATTCTCTGTTCAGCAGTTTCTTTCAGTGTTTGTAATGGATTCGATCGTACTGCAGCTCGTGGCAATTGTTCGCGTAATAAAATAAGTCCACATTAATTGGTACTGACATGGGTGTCAGATACGGTCATGGGATAATGTTCGGTAAATTGTCGCAAGTGTGGACGCATCTTTACATATCATTGCGTATTTAATATATTAAAAGACTTTATTCAAAACTTCAGTGTTAAAAGAAAAAATAAAAATTATTGCACACATTTAATATACGTTATTCATGTTCCCGCTGCTATAATAAATAAGACATTACAGTATGCATTGTTAAAGAGGAGAAAAACTTAATTAAAACTTGCGCAAGAAAAAGATTTGTCAAAATGGCAGCCGTTTCTATGCTAATGATTTTAATCACTCTCAACTTTAAAAATGTGCACTTGGTATCCAAGTCCTTGGTGTTAATAAAAATAAAAGAGCATGATAAAGTTCACGAAGTTCCCCCGAGTAGCGAGTTTTTAGTGCTGTTTAAACAAACTTACTTATAAAACAATTTAATTTTTTCTGTTGTAAAGTGCACTTGTAATAAAAAATATATCAGATTTTTAATGTTGTTTTTAGTTTTTAGCCAATACAGAGTTTTAGCAATATGCTTTTTAGGTTTAACTTTTACCAAAATTTAAAAAGCATATTATATATATTTAAGCAGAGTAAAATAAGAGATATTATTTTACTTAGACTGTAAAAACTGTAAGAAAGACTGCAGACCTGGGAAAATATATATTATACATGATTATAAAAAATATCATAACGTCGGTTTGCTTATGGAATGAACTGAAAAATGAAATTTGGAAGATAAGAAGAACTGCTCCTCATACCCAATCTCGTAGTAATTACAACATATTATCGATAAATTATTGAAGATATATTATTTAAAAAAAATGTATATGCACAAAAAAGACAATCCCGCTGATTTACTTTCGCCCGAACTGCTCAGTAAGTGGCCGCGTGTCTGAGCCGGTAGTGATTCAAATTTTGAAAAAAAAGTTTTTTTATATCATAAGATAGCAAACAAGTAGATGGGTCTTCTGATGGAAAGAGTCAACCATCGCCTATAGACACCAAAGCATTGCTATCTTGTGGCAAGGTCTAATGCCACATGCATAAGTTAAACCGGAACACGACAGTGACAAGCACTGATGTTATTGCGGCAGGAATAGACCCGACTAGGACTAGACCCGAGCGAGACAATGCAGAACTCTACCACCTAGTAAACGATAATTACCTATAAACGATAATTTGAATAGAAATATTTTGAACTTTTAAACTATCGCGTAAGTAAGTTCTATATATGTACGCGTTATTGACCCGTTTATATATTTAAAAAAGAAATATTTTGATTTTAACTTTGAACGATAAAGACTAGTTACTAGATAGACTAGGCCAAATTAGGGAGTAGGTAGATAAAAACAAGTAATTATTATAAAAACAAAAAACCGACTGTGATTCGATCTAAAAATATGTAGCCTGTGTTATACTTCCAATGAAGACAAAATCTATCAAAAGCTATAGAGTGTTTCAAATTAGCATATATACATTCATCACCGACCACACAGCCGGCTAATGTTTGATTTTCCGTATTGAATGCATTCTGGCAACTAGCTGCAATGCCGTAATTGGGTAACTCAAGGCCACAGTGAAAGATAGTAATGTACAGAGCATCTGATTGGTCGACACTGATTGCCCAATCACTACTCATTGGCGCGTGGACATTACATCGGAACTATAAGTCAGATGTGTTGACACAATTCATTCGCCTATTATTAGGTGTCTATGGGCTGTGTGGTCGGTGACATTCATACATACATATATTCTAAAACATAACTCTCCATCTAGAGTAACAATTCTTAGAATCGCGGTCCAGATAGATTTTATTTGCTTTTTCTACACAAAACCTAGACTTCCGTCATTCTTGACCACTTACCTCCGACAACATCCAATAATTTGGTCACAACACGTCAGTCTTGATCTTATATCTTTTTTTTTATTATCGATTTATGCGATTGCGATGCGATCAATACTAGATCTTTATAATGTTGATATTATATATTTCTACATTCGTATTGCAAAATTATATTGTTTAGTTTTTATTAGTTGCTAACATACATGTGAGTGGGCCCTCTGATGGAAAACAGTCACCACTGCCTATAAACATTTACAACATAAAGAATTAGTTGCCAATTCGGATTTTCTTTCTATATTTCAGTTGTAACAGAGCCCGTCTCTCCTTACTTTACATCAACACTATCTTTTAATCTCGAACTCTCATTCAGGGTTTGTTAACCCGTTAATTTTGTAAAGCTAAATCATCGCAAGTACATTAAGAGCGTTTTTTTTTTTTCTTTTCTTTTTTTTATATCGTAAGATAGCAAACAGGCAGATGGGTCTCGTGATAAAAAGAGTCAACCATCTCCTATAGCCACCAATAATGTTAATGGTACGATCTTGTAGCGAGGTCTAATGTCACATGCATAAGTTTCCCGGCTACCTTACCCTCCAAAACGGAACACGACAGTGACAAGCATTGATTCTATTGCGGCAGGAATAGGTAAGGCGGTGGTACCAGACCCGGTCGAGCCGACGCAAAACTCTACCACCTACTAGTCACGATGGTAGCGACACGCATAGCCACTCGGTCGCCTTTTACGACCTGCCTGGCAGAACGGCAGTTAACCTATTCTTCAAAGGAGCCCGGGGCCAACACAGGGAAGGTTTGGCTCTACCTTCACCTCAAAAATACCGGTTTCCTTACGAAGCAAAATTAAGAGGGGTTTGAATCAAAAAACCGAATTGTTGTCCACACTGTGCGTGACTTACAATTTTACGGTTTTGGCTTAAATTGGTTTGTATAGGTTTACGAAGCGCTCTCGTCTCACACGCTCCGACTGAACCCTTTTATAAAAACCGCTAAATCCCTAAATTAACCGGCATTTTATAATCCGGTTTCAAGAGCTGCATTCGTTAATAAAAGAACCAAGGCTTGAAAAAGGTTAAATAATTACCGTTACATATAGATTTTTAGCGGTTTTATAAGAGGTTTTCACACTGAGCATATTTATGATAGCAGCACTATTTAAACCGGCTTAGGCCAAAAACGCGGCAAGTAGGCTACACATATTGTGGGCTAAAATTGAGAGCGGCGTACATCAAGGATTTTTTTTAAAAAAGAAACCTATATAAACCGGTTTGTAATTTAAAACCCTTATAATTTTAGAAAATCATTAAAGTAATCGGTATGTTCGATGTTAAGGTAGAATAACACTTTAATTTAACGCCCCTTATGTAACCTCGCTGATTTATGACTAAAAATTAACCGGTTAACCAGCCCTGAAGAGATTTCCTTGCAAGTAAGGCCTGTTAAAGCAAAAAAGGTGCTGACTTTCTTCGATCAACCTCAAAATTGGTGGTAATGAAGAATAGGCCAGCTGCGTTCTATTGGGTAGGTCATAAAAGGTGACTGGTTGGCAATACGAGTCACCACTATCGTAGCTACTAGGTGGTAGAGATCTGCATCGTCTCACCTGGGTCTGGTACCACCGCCTTACCTATTTCCTGCAGCAATAGCGTCAATGCTTGTCATTGTCGTGTTCCGGTTTGGATAAGAGAGAAGACAGTAGAGTTATGCATGTGGCATTGCCTTCCCGCTACATGGATAGAAAGGTAGCATTAACATCTCTGGTGTCTATAGGTGATGGTTTCTCTCTCCATCAAGAGAGCCATCTGCTTGTTTGCTATGTAATGATATACAAAAAACTTGAATTTGAATAGTAATATTTATCAAAGTCCACATTAGTTCGTAGAAGGTGAACCCATCCACATAACTCAAGGAAATAAAAAACGCCCATCAGTTTTTGATACTCAATAATACAATAGCTAAAAATAAATCAAATCAGAATCGGACGCCTTTGAACCTTTTCTTGTTACTGTCAACTAAAGTGAAGGATGGAAAGGTATACGGCAATAATTCATAAAACAAAACGTTTAAATTGATCGGGTGTTATCTGAATTTTTCAAGAGTACCATAAACCAGCGTGTTTAAAGAGAGTTATGATTTTGGAGAAAGCAAGGCAAGGCTATCTAGACCGTGATTTATAGCAATTTGTTTATTTATCATGGAATGGAATAGAAACAATAGAAAGATGTGTTTGATTATACAATATACATACATACATATATATCTTCACGCCAGATCACTTACGGGGTAGGCAGAGAGAACCGAATGCCATACATCACGATCATTGCAGGCTTGTCTCGCTTCCTCCCCATCACTCTCTTCATACACACACACCAGTTGTGAAGTCTCTTGACACTATCTTCGGACAGCACTCGATCAATCTGATCGTAGTATGTCAGTCTTGGTCTTCCCCGGTACCTACATCTCTCCAAATTCGCATTGTTTATCTGTTTTGTTAACCTTTCATCTACCATTCTTTCTACATGTCCGAACCAACGGAGCATGCCCTTTCTCATCTTTACACCGACACTTTCTTTCAAACCTAACCTCTCTCTCACTTCGACATTACGAACCCGGTCCACGAGTGTCACACCACATATTTTTCTTAGCGATCTCATCTCGACCGCGTTGATTCTACTTTCATGCCCTTTCTGACATAACCAACTCTCACTTCCATACAATAGCGTTGGGATAAGCACATGATTATGCAGGGCTAGACGGGCACCCTAACTTAAAATTGTGCTATTAAGTAATCTCCCTAACGCTCCATTCATTCTGTTCCCTGCGCCGGGTCTGGTACTACCGCCTTACCTATTCCTGCCGCAATAGCGTCAGTGCTTGTCACTGTCGTGTTCCGGTTTGGAGGGTAAGGTAGCCGGTAAGCTTATACATGTGGCATTAGACCTCGCCACAAGATAGCAACGCACCATTGACAACTTCGGTGTCTATAGGCGATGGTTGACTCTTTCCATCAGGAGACCCATCTGCTTGTTTGCTACCTTATAAAAAAAATACACTCTTCTTTCAACATCAGCGGTGTACCTTCCATTCCTGCTAAAAGCACATTCAAGATATACAAACTCATCCACTTGTTCCAGCACAACATCATCGACCACAATTCTTACATCCGTTCTGGTTGCTTCTCTTTCAAATATGAAAACTTTAGTTTTCTTAGATGGAGTTGAGCCTAGATGTACAGCGTCATCTGCATAAATCAGGCAGTTCACCACTAGATCACTCATGCACATTCCCATATTCAATGACCTCAATCTTTGGAGAAACTTATCCAGATATAGAATAAACAGACGAGCTGACAACACACAACCCTGCTTGACGCCGATATTGACATCGAACCAGGGCGATATGTTGCCGTCCACCTGCACACATGCTTTGCAATCCCATTACATGGATTGCAAAGCACGCAGCAGACGCCCATCTATCCCATAACTGGGTAAAATGTCCCAAAGTTTCTTTCGCACAACTCTATCAAACGCTTCCTTCAAATCCACAAAACCACAGAAAACCTTCTGGCCGACAGCCAGATGCTTCTCTACGATGTAGCGAAGTGAGAAAACTTGACCCATACATCCTCTTCCAGATCTGAAACCCCCTTGTGCCTCCCACAAAATTCCTTCGGAATTCCCTTGCATTCTGCAATCTGCATATTATACAATATACATATTCCTAAAACAGCTTTTGCCTGCGGCATCGTTCGTGTAAAATTTGTTTTACAAGCTTTTGTGGTTTTTAGGTTATAATCAACTTATATACAAAATATATAAAATCTGTCCATTGTTCTAAATAAGTGTATGAGATTAAAAATAATTAGTTATTTTAAATCTATACTGGACATTAGGTTCTCTTTGATTAAAATATAAAAGTTAGTTTTTTGCGTTATTTTTAAGCGAATTTCGCCATGGAAATTTTTTGCGATAAGATATCACTCATACGTTATCTTAGAAATACTTCTATCATTCAGTGATAGTCCCATTAAAACGGTTTAGCCACTCCTCGAACAAACAAAAGGATAGACAGACAAAAAAAAAATAGTTGTCTATATCTTGGCATGTAAATAACAATTAGTATTCTAGAAAACAGTTATTTTGAATTCACTACGTTCACACGGAGAGTAAAGCTAAGATAGCTATTCAAGTACTATCTGTACCTGATGCAGATATAAAGGTACTGATATAAAGACGTCAAGCTGTCAAAAAAACTAGTAATAAAATGGACAAAGTATAATTAATTAGTTGCTATTTTTTTACCTAATATTACGAACAATATTATTTTTTTTTGTGTCTGTTAGGTTTTAATTTTCAGGGATTACGTTACGGGTGTATAATTTTCAGTTTTCCTGTTGATTTATGCAGCTAAAAAATATAGTGTAACGCTAATGTTACTAATACAAAATTTAAATTTTACTAATAAAATCCCAGAAAGTTTCGTTTGTAATAAAATCGATAGCGCTAATTAATATTCAAATATTCTTTATTGCTATTGTATAACTACAGATGTGTTGACGGTAGGGTTTTAAAAGTTAAAAAAGATTTTTTGTTGATGATGTAGCGAAGGAATAAGTAAATGAGTTTGTATATTCAATATTTAATATTAAAACACTTGTACTATTACACAATAAATTATTACATACACTATCCAACCAGTTTCGCTTCTAAATAAGCATCTTCAGGGCAAATACAACTTATAACTAATAAAAACAAGTGTTTTTGAGTGTGTGTGTTACAGGTGTTTTAATATAAAATATTGAATGAAAATTGTGTCACTCTCACTAAGTGCCGGCGACAAAGAGTGTAGAATATATAGAGCTTGTATATCTTGGATGTGTTTTGAGTGGAGATGGAAGGTATACAGCTGATGTCGAAAGAAAAGAGTATGTGCAGGAAACAGAGTGAATGGAGCGTTAGGGAAATTACTTAAAAAGACAGTATTAAATCGCCACTGTGGTTTAGTAGCTCGATGTCTGTGTTGACCGCATACGATCTCGGGTTCGATTCCCGGGTAGGGTAATTCAAAAATGTGTTTTTTCAGTGTTCTCATAAAAATAATGTAGCGCGGGATCGGATAGCCAGTTAGCGATAGGCTTGCTAGCTATTTATGGAACATAGTAATTATAACATTAAGGAACTAAGTATTCTCGGCTAATTGTGGGTGCACTTGTTGTACCTCTGCCTACCTCCTTTATACCTTCACAACACAATACCACCACCACCACCATACCTGTGCTAGTTACTAGTATCGATTTATCTGTTTATGTCTGCGTAACCAAGAGTAGTGACGGGATAGAAATAGTCAACATAACTTTTGTATATTCTATAGGCTTCATACTTTCGATTGGTATGGATTTTGTCTACTAAGCCAGTAAAATTAAAAAAAATGTTAATTATATTCTGGACTGAATTTATTTAGTCAACCATTTACTGATATATTGGATATAAAATACTTTTAATCCATTCACCAGCTTGGTAAAGGTCGTTCTATAGAAGAATATTAGAATATTATGTAAGTAAAGAATATTATGTCGTGAAGATGCTTTAAAAAGCGAAACCGGTCGATAAACTTAAATAATTTACTATATAATAATAGTGAAATAAAAGTACAGAAAAAAAAGTATCTTCATGCCCGTATCCCCGAAGGGGGTAAGCAGAGGTACAACATGTGCACCGACGATTAGCCGAAGATACTTGGTCCCACAAATGTGATAGGTGGCAAGCCTATCGCCAACCGAGCACTTTCCAATCCCGAGCAACTTTGTGTTTATCAGAAAACTGAAAAAACACTTTAAAGTGTCCGACCCGGGAATCGAACCCGAGACCTCATGTGGTCAACGCCAACGCTGGACCACTAGACAACTAGTAACTAGTACAAGTGTGTGATAACCTAGTTTCAACTAAAAATAATGGAATTTTACCAAGTGTCGACGATTGAAAGTGTAAAATCTAGAACAATATTAAACTGAGACAGTTATCTTTTTCCATTGAACCTTTAAATAATAAATGGTTCAATGGAACAATATAATAAATGCGAAAGTCTTTCTGTCTATCTGTTACGATTTAACTGAAAAAACGATACAAATCTGCATTGTCTTACACGGGTTTGCTACTACCACCTTTGCTATTCCTGTCGCAATAACGTCAGTGCTTGTCATTGTCGTGTTTCGGTTTGGAGGGTAAGGTAGTCGGTTAATTATGCATATGTGAGTGGTTACGCAAAAAGGGACCTGAAGGGATTGGAAACGGTTTTTTTTTTGATAAATTCTGATTCTATGGTCCTTCATCTTTGTTTTGTTCTAATCAAAATAATTTTAGGTGCCGTAGTTTTTTTTAAATGATTTTTTATGTAAGCCGAGGCAGTTTTGAAAATATTACACCTTATTCACAGCGCACACTAGTTTCTGTGATGTCAGATAAGTGTCTACTATCAGTATTATTGTTTTACTTTAATTTAAGGTTATCTCTAGTACCACGAAGTAATAAAATTGTTATGTTTTTTTTGTGCAGGTAAGAAAAGACGTTTGTACTAACATAAAACACCCCGCGCCTCTCTCCCGCACTCGTGGCGAAACTCATTTCAACTCAACATTTTAAACGTGATTTACTCGAAATCAATTATTTTCCCTTGAGGTCCCTTTTTGCGTAACCACTCACATATGGTGTTAAGACCTTATCACAAAGATAGCATCGCACCATTAACATCTTTAGTGTCTATAGACGATGGAAAGAGACAACTCTTTCTATCAGAATAGCCATTTGCTTGTTTGTTATCTTATGATATTGTTAGGTTTTTATTTAATAAAGCAGGATTTTGCCCGTCATCGTTGTTTTTGCGAATTAAAATTATTTACTCTGGTATCACAGAGCTTGCACGAAAACAGCAATGGCGGTGAAGACGGGTTGAAAACTCGGACATTCATTCTTCTGCATCGATCAGTGTAACACACACTGGCCTCCGTTAAAAAGTGTTTGAATAATCCGGAACGTGCATAAGTAATTTAAGGTAATGTATTTGTTAACTTATATTTTATTATGAGAATAAGAATAAATAGAATGTAGAATTAAAGAATAAAATAACGTTATTAGAATAATGAACAATGTGAAAAGAAATACAATTGTAATATAAATTGATTACGTCGTTTTAATTAGTAAAGGCTGTTCTTAATATTTAAGACAAGGGCCGTTATCACATAACGGAGCATATTTAACTTCTAAGTGTAGGATATTCCCTACAATATATATAAACAAGAAAGTTCTCTATTGATATTAACCCAAGACTACAAAAAATGTTCTAGAGAGACCGTGTCCCGTTTTTTTCAGAATATGGTTAGATCAATTCATATTATTTTTACGTTGAAAATGTATCATTGACTAACACATGTCATAGGCAAATACTATTGTTACATTAAGGATAGATCAATTCATGTTATTTATCCACAAAAATAGTCTGGAGTTTAATTTCTGAAAATTTTTACAACTTTTTTTTCTATCAAACATTTTAAACAGAACTCGGAACCTGCAATCCTCGTGCGTAAGCGAGCATGGAAAGCAATGTAATCTTGGCAGATATTTATTTTTTAATTTGTAATAATTGTATTCAAAATTAAAATTTCGTCGCTGTACGTCCGAAGTACGAAACTCAATTTATATTGCGTCATTTTGAGTCTAGCAAGGTCTATAATGATGCTAAATTAAATCTTAGTGATATAGCTCTGGGTTCCTTTGTTAATTATTTAGAAGCACGCTCTAAAAACTTTGATCTGCAAACTTCATAGCAGCAAGGAAGACGTGACAAAACTTTCCTTGGTCTCAGCGTAACCAGATGCTCGTTATTTTGTCGCGAATATTGTATTAGTTTTGAAGTTCTAGTCTTAAAATTTCGTTGATAGATTCATAACGTAGATATATTTATGCTTGACGAATAGTTAAAAATAAAGTGAAAAAACTCCTTGTCTATAATAATTTCTTAGCTTTGAGGTTTAATTAGAAATTACACTAACACAAATCTAGGTAAATATACATTCAAGTTTCTTTGCGGTGTAGCCAGAGTGAATGGAAGCAGCGAATTTTCTGCGCCATTCATGTTGAGATCTATTTTCATCAAAATAAGACCAGAAGACGGTATCTTCTTATTTTTTCGAATTTACCCTGCATTAAATACTAACCATCTCATGAACTATATTTGCTTGTAGGTGCAAAATGCATATTCTTTTTATCCAGTCAAAAATCCTGTAACAGCCCCCTATTCTATCAAAAAATTAAAAAAAACGCGGTCTTTGCACCTACAAGCAAATAAAGTTCAGGATACCGCTAGCGTTGTGTGCAGAAAGAAATAAGAAAAACAAGACCATACTAGGATAGATGAAGGGTCCTTCTAAGGTGAACGAATGAATGAATGAACGAATGAATGAATGAAAGAATGCTCTTTATTGCGCACCAAAATTTAACAAGACAGATTATGTAGAATACTTATATCTAATAATTATGTATATAGTGGGTACAAAAAGGCGGTCTTATCACTATAGAACGATCTCTGCCAGGTGCTGGGTCTTTGGAATGAGCTGGATTGGCAGTAGGTGCCACTATACCTTTACGCACAATGGCTCGTTGTATGGCTAAGTGCGGTATATCCCGATTTGATAGATAGCGAGATAGAGGGTAGATAAAAATCTATCCCGACATGGACGGCAAAGGAAACTCGCAGCATTCCACTTGTGACTACGGTGATTTGGCGGAAACGTCAAATTTTTGCAAATTATATAAATACTAGCTGTGCCCGCAACTTCGTTCGCGTGGAAAAAATTCTAAAATAAAAACCCGCATAGTTCCCGTTCCCGTGGAATTTCCGGGATAATAACTATCCTATGTCCTTTCTTGGGTCTCAAACTATATTTGTACCAAATTTTATCCAAATCGGTTCAGTAGTTTGGCCGTGAAAGCGTAACAGACAGACAGACAGACAGAGTTACTTTCGCATTTATAATATTAGTATGGATTCTGTACATTTATGCAAGTAGCACTAGTAACTCGTCACATAGATAACAAGGCACCATTAACATCTTTGGCGTCTATAGGCGATGGTCGTCTATTTCCATCAGAAGACCCATCTGATTGTTTGCTACCTTGCGATATAGTACAAAAAAATTTCAAAAAAGAAATTTTCTGTATACAGGGTTATTTTAAAGGTCCAGCCAAATTTTTAAATTACGTACTAAATTTTGAATATAAAGTGTGTTTTAATTATTAATGTAAAATTATACATACATAACTTCATGCCAGATCCCTTATGGGGTAGGCAGAGAGAACCGAGTGCCATACATCACGATCCTTGCAGGCTTGTCTCGCTTCCTCCACATTCATTACCCTCTGCGTACATACACGCCGGTTGCGAAGACTCTTGGCACCACCTTCGGAGGGTACTCAATCAATCTGATCATGGTACGTCAGTCTTGGTCTTCCCCGGTACCTACATTTTGCACATTTGCATTGTATATCTGTTTAATTAAAATTATTACAAGATAATACAAAAATATTCGTTTAAAAATATTCCACTAACTCCATGAATTGGATGCTTGAGACTTGTGAACGAACTCTGTAAGGCTGGCAATGTGTCACTTTACATTAATTTATAATTACGATAGCAACTATTATGCAATCTGTCACTCTCAGTAAATTTTTTCCGATCACTTTTAGTTTGGTTAAAGGAACTAAAATTTTTAGTTCGAATTTTGCGTGATTGAAATTATATCCATGCGTTTTTTTGTGTCAGATAAAAATGAAATAATGAATTTTTTTTGTTATATAAATTGAACATAATATTATCTACTAGCTGCAGCGTGCAGCTTGCTGCATTATAAAAGTTTTACCGAATCCCGCGGGATCTCTTAATTTTTCCGCGATAAAAATTTAGCTTATGTGCTATTCCAGATCATCATCTACCTGTGTGCCAAATTTCATTCAAATCCGTTGAGTAGTTTTTGCGTGATTGAGTAACAATCATCGATTCATCCATCCATATGTATGTATCCATCCATTTATATATGTATTTCTATGTATTAGTATCGTTGACTGGCACCCATACTACAAGCATGTAATTTGCATACTTTGGGGGTCAGATCAATTCGTGTAATTTGTCCAGTGATATTTATTTATTATTTATTTATTTATCCATCTATCCAAACATCCAAACTTTCGCATTTATAATAATAATTAATAATTAATATTTTTTTAATATTATAAAAGAGCAAACAAGCAGATGGGTCTATTAATGGAAAGAGTCAACCATCGCCTATAGTCACCAAATTGTTAATGCGTTGCTCTTGTGGCGAGGTCTAATGCCACATGCATAAGTTTACCGGCTATCTTACTCTCCAAACCGGAACACGACAGTGACTAGCACTGACGCTATTACGGCAGGAATAGGTAAGGCGGTGGTACCAGACCCAGTCGAGCCGATGAAAAATTCTACCACCTAGTAGTCACGATGGTAGTGACGCGCATAGCGATTCGGTCGCCTTTTACGACCTGTCTGGCAGAACGACAGTTGGCCTGTTCTTCAAAGGAGCCCGGGGAATATTACATAGATTCTGAACAGCTTTTGAAAATTTGGCCGGAACTTTAAAAGTAACCCTGTTTTATTATGTTCGCCCCTTCGACCCATTTATTTCTTAACAATCGTAGTGGAACTCGTTAGTTAAAAAAATATCTACTGTCTAAAAATACGAAGGATTCGCCCGATTTACCGGCTTGAATAATTATTCAATCATTACTGTATATTCAATCATACTGTTATTTTTCACGATAGCAAGAACCAACGGCCTAACGTGCTTTTCTAAAACAACTGATTGTAATGCACCACCATTAGACTCCAAGGTATTGTAAAACTCTTCCAGAGAGGCTCCACCACTTGTAAAGATCCTAGAGTTCTAGGGGGCTTTTAAACTCGCTTGCTGCGATTATTGCTCAATTAATTAAGTACTGAGAGTTACGCGGATCTACAATTATTAATTTCTATTATATTAAAATAATAAAAGATATTTTCTAATCTCCATTTATTTGGGCATACGTCTTAGCCCGTCGAAAGACTTATTTTATATTCTATTCTATTTGACATATCAAAAAACTAAACAATGTTCTACATTTAAAAGCAGACAAAACTGCCAGTCAACATGTAACACCTCTACATTAAGGTATTACAGTACCATTGAGATAAGTATAGAAAAAAATCACTTAACCATTCGCGTCGATAATCTAATTCTGGACCTAAAAGCATAAGAATAATAATCAGAAACCGAAAATTCAACTACGTAGCTCGCAATTTCATTGAAATCAAAATGTTATTATATTTTACTTGCTGACCCAGCAAACGTTGTTCTGCCATATAAATTATTTGTATATTTTGGTGGGGTGGAGGTTAATAATAGGAGTGAGGGATGGAGGGTGAAAATTTGGGGTTATAATAGTATAAATTGATGTCAAATCAAATATAATATTTTTCTGGGTAGGCATAATCCGATGTAGCGCTAAAAATAAATAACATTATCCAAGAAAGAAGAAATACATTTAATCATTTTCACGAAAAATCTCTTCAAAGTTTTTATAAATTATACGGTAGCATATATGGGCATGACATGAGGACATGAGGATGGAAAGTAACTACTGTTGCTCCAGGTTTCTTCTGAGGAATAGACTATCTTCCAGGTAGTTTGTAGAGGACAAATGATGGGCTTTACGTATCACGTCCATCGTGACTACTTGGTGGTGATCAGTACAATCGACGTAATCGATCATATAGCAAAGAATAATTTCACCACGTCGAGCCTGTCGACACTAGCTCAGTGATAGAGCATTCCGGCTTTAGGGAGACAGGACGCAGGTTCAATCCCTGCTTGTCGATATTTCTATTTGTTGTTTTTAAAGTTTTTCTAGGTGGCAGAGTTCTACAAAGACTCGCCGGGGTATATGGCCACCACCGCCTTACTTATTCTTGGCGCAATAACGTCAATAGCTGTCATTGTCGTTTTCTGCTTTTGAGAGTATAATAGCCGATAGAAATATACATGTGGCATTTCCCTGTCTGGATATAACAGTGATAAGTTTTGATACTGTTGCAGTATGCATAGTTACGGCAGAGGACCCTTTTGCTGTCTCCTGCTGAAGAAGAAGGGAAACGGGATGTAGTTTTTGCTTCTGCTCTGATTGATTTCGTTGCGGGATCCAAGTCATCTTAGCTTTGTATATCAGTGGTCATCAAATTATTACCGTTGCTGACTTTAATTTACAGAATTTACAGTGGTGGGCCAGTTGTTCTTTCAAAACAAAGGTAAGGCAGTAGTGCTAAACCCAGGCTAAACGTTAACTGGTAAACTTCTTTACATATTACGTGTTTCTGATCTTTCTTTTTCTATGTGCATACTTTGCGCCTTCTTCTTTCTGAAGAGCATTTTCTGCCTGTCAATCTCAAAAGTATACATTACTTTTGAGGTTGATTGGCAGAGAATGCTCTGCGGTGTTAAGTCTACGTATGCAAATTAATGAGTGCAAAGTTCAAATAAATAAATAACTTAGGTTAATATAATTCGATGTAAGTTAGTAAATTTGTAAAATAGCTCCAAAATTTTTGTAGAGCACGTAAAGTTTTTGGTATCCGTTAAATATTTTAATATTGTAAATTACTGTAATAGCGATTAATTAAAAACCGACGCGGTAGCTAACAAACCTTTGATCCGTATGGTACACTGGAGCGTATAATCAAATTCGTTTCACCGAGTTTCGTAAAAGGAAAAATTATTTAAAACTTTAAACATAAATTTAGTTTGATTTTTTTATAAGATAGCAAATAAGCAATATATTATCTATATCTCATTTATCAATATAATAAGATAGCAATAGCTTTCCTGATAGAAAGAAACAACCAGCGCCTATTGACAATAAATATGTTATTGCTTGTTATCCGTGTGGTAAAGTGTTAATGCCACTTGCATAAGTTTACTGGCTACGTTACCCTTCAAAACTAAAACATGACAGCGACAAGCACTGATGCTATAGTGGCAGGAATAGATAAGGAGGCGGTACCAAGTACTATCCTGAATATTCAGCGGTTTTTGCGTGATGCGCGTAAAAATGTATTTTTATAAATACTGGCAATCGCCTTGTGGTCAAAATTCAACAATAGATTAAATAACAAAATATCTTTAAAGTTTGATAACAGACTTTAGATGTAAAGAAAATATCATACTAGCCGTGCCCGCGTGGAAAATTTTACAAAACAAAACTAGCTTCAGTTACTCCTTATTACATCAGTCAGTGAAAGTCACGTTAAAATCGGTCCAGTTGTTTTTTTTAGAAATTAGTTTACACAATAAATACTAGATATGTTAATATCTAGTATTTTTTGTGTAAACTTAAAATAATGTTTTCTCCCCGTGTTGGTTCCAGGTTCCTTTGAAGAATAAATCAACTACCGTTCTGCCAGGCAGGCCGTAAAAGCCGACCAATCGGCTATGCAAGTCATTACTATCGTGACTACTAGGTGGTAGAGCTACATGCACAATATAATTATTTTTACCGGCTATATAGAATTATTTTTATAATAATTTTGACTTTAAATGACCACAAGTGGTACAGTGGTTCGGTTCTCTGAAACTCCTACCATAAATTAATATTTGAGACAATAACTTTATACCCCTTCTTTGTGAAAGCAGGAGTATGAAAATAAGCAAAGTTAAAGTGTACTTAATGAAGGAGTACCTACACAAAGCTAATTTTTTCACATGATATGCATTAGAAATACATAAAATAAGTTATACACACTACCATTCTTTTGACATAAATTATAATATACAAACATTATATACTATTTTGTTTATGGCTGAAACCAATTGTAAAAATCAGAAGAGATTTAATCTCTTCTAATTTTTACATGTGTTTATTCTATGTTCAACTTTGGTCTACTAAATATAAAAAAACCGTGTGATGTTGTGGGACACCAGATACAAACGACGTTCCTTATTATAAAAATACTAGCTGTTGCCCGCGACTTGGTCCGGACTTTGTTTACTCCGCTCCTACTGGTCGTAGTAAGATGTTATATAGCCAATAACTTTCCTCGATAAAGAGGCTATCCAATTTAAAAAGAATTATTCAAATTGGTTAAGCAGTTTTCGAGATTACCGCGTACAACCAAACAAACAAACTAACTCTACAATTTTATAATATTAGTATGGATATAGATTAATTTCAAGTTCTATTCGAGGCGTAAAGAAAAAAAATATTCGGGTATACGTTTTTTATTATGATTTTTATAATTTTTTTATCGACAGAAATCGAAAAAAGTAGGTACTTAACAAAATTATTTTAACACCTTTATTTCATTTACAATGTCCTATAAAAATATAATATAATAACAATAGCAACCTGTAATAATAATAACAGCCTCACGTAGATTATACATTAGGGGCCATCCATAAATTACATCACATGTTAAGGGGAGGGAGGGGGTCAACGAAGTGTGACATTGTGTGACAAGGTCCCAAGGGGGGGGTCCCAAATTTTGTGACGTCACATTTTTTCAAAATATATTATTTTGTATTTAAGTATTACAACACTAAATTTGAAAAACCTACCTGTACAAATAAAAAAATAATCGAAAGAGATCATTATTTCAATGTCAAAGAGTAAAACATGTGATATTACACTAGGTAATAGTTACACAAATGTGACCAGCTCTGACAAGGACGGGGGAGGGGTCAAAAATCATGAAATTCGTGAGACATAATTTATGGATGGCCCCTTATACACCGTATAGCCATCATACTATTGATACTTACATAAAAATCTTAGGCTGTTTTTAATGTTTTTTGCCGGCTAGGGTACCCCTCCGCAACGCCCTATAAGGAACCTCGTTCCAAAAATGGAGTTATAGAATTATAGTCAAATTTCGACCAAAGGGCGAACGCACGTAATTTTGTATATTTTTTATTTTGCATTTCCTATAAAAACGCGCTTAGTTCATATGAAAGATATGTATGTAAAAATTAGTTAATAAACTATTATTAGATTCTTACATATGAATGTAAGAACCTTATCATGTTTAGGTTCTTAAGTTCATATGTTTACCTTTTACCTAATATTAGTTTTATTATATACTAGCTGTTGCCCACGACTTCGTCCGCGCGGACTTCGTTTACTCCGCACAGCTCCTCCCCCTTAGGTGATAGCGTGATAATATGTAGGCTATATTTTGACCCGACCTGTTAGTAATATTCATGCAAAATTTGAAGTAAATCCATGCAGTACTTTTTGAGATTACCCCGGACATACATACAGACAAACAGACAAACAGACAAACAGACAGACATACAGACAAACAGACATACAGACAAACAGACATACAGACATACAGACAAACAGACAAACAGACACATAGACAAAAATTCTAAAAACTATATTTTTGGCTTCGATATCGATTGTAGATCACGCCCCAAGTATTCTTTTAAAAAATATTCAATGTACAGTTTTGACTTTCCTACGATTTTATTATATGTATAGATCATATATAAAACGAGTACACAATTACGTAAGCTATTCCCGTCGCGTCTATTTTTAATGAAATTCCTGTTATCTCTAGGCATCCGCGTTAGGAAAGTTGCCAGCGAACAAAGCACATTCACACTATGCAAAGTTTACAACGAGTGGAAAAATGTACCAAGAAGGTACTCTCTATTTAAATTTCTTGTAATAAGTTCCATTTTATCTAGGTATTTCTACAAATGTTCATTTCCTTCTTCAAACTTGGTAATGTATAAGTTTTCATTCGCCAGATGGCGGTACAAAATGTAAGCACAACGCTATAGGGGTGACTGTTATGATGTATTTGAAAGTACTGAGTACGGACGACGTAGTACGGTATTTCAGAATCCTCAGTCAACCCCTGAATGCGATAAGGGGTGGTTGTGCGTCGCAACATCGGGGTTGTGTTGCGCGCGCTTATTTCGTGAAAAATAACTTTTCGGGAAATGTTTTATTATATGTGTTAGTGATTTCAAGTTATGGTTATAATTGGAATTAACTTTTCAAGGTATGGTATTTATTATAAGTAATTTTTATTTTTTATTCGTAATGATAGAATTTTTTAACAAAGGTGTTAAAAAATTGATTTTCATGCGGTTAAACTTATTTAATAAAATATTGGGGCAAAATAATAGAATATATTATATGTATGTAATACAGAATTTAAAATAACGATAAAAATAATAAACAAAGAAATGTAGAATTGTCTTAGGGTAATATCAATATCACAACCGCAAAAAAATAAATAATATGTATAAATAAATAAATAAATATTAATTTTCACGGGACAAATTGCACTCACTGATCTAACCCCAAAGTAAGCAAATTATTTTCTTGAGTTTTGGATAAAAGTCAACGATACTATTACAAAGAAATACATATTAAAATACTGGAATAGATATAAACACCCAAACCCGGAAATACAAACATTTATGTTCATCACACAAATGCTTGTCCCCGTCGGGGATCGAACCCGAGCCCCGTTGATTGCGTAGTCAGGGTTGCTAACACTGGACCAACGGGGCGGTCATATTGATAGCAATGTACCTACTACTTAATGGGGAAAAGCAAACTGGATCTTGTTGACTGTAGTCCTGTAGTAGTGACTGTTCTTTTAGGAATTATGTTGATAAATAACAACAGTGGGAAACACATATCGATAAATTAGTCAATAGGTATGGTTCAGTAGCACTTGCAGTTAAGAAAGTGAGAAAGATTAGTGACGTCAGCACTACGAAATTTGTGTATTTTAGTTATTTTCATAGCATTTTGTCATATGGGATTTTTCTCTGGAGTATTTTCGTGAACTTAAATACAAATACAAATTTGAGAAAGATTAGTGATGTCGGCACTACGAATTTTTTTTTATATTATAAGATAGCAAACAAGCAGATGGGTCTCTTGATGGAAAGAGTCAACCATCGCCTATAGACACCAAAGATGTTAAATTGTGTATTTTAGTTATTTTCATAGCATCTTGTCATATGGGATTTTTATCTGGGGTATTTCCGTGAAATTAAACACAAATACAAAAATTGAGAATGATTAGTGACATGTGCACTACGAAAATTGTGTATTTCAGTTATTTTTATGGCGTATTGTCATATGGGATTTTTCTCTGGAGTATTTCTGTGAAATTAAATACAAATAAAAAATTAAACACGAATTTTGTATTACAAAAAATAGTTGTAAGGGCAACTTACAATCTCAGCCTAAGAGCTTACCTGAGAGAGAAATTAAAAAAAAAATGTTTTAACCGTACCATCGCAGTTTTACTTGAAAACTTGATGAAGGTATATTCCTAAAAGTACTTGCTTACTTAAGAAAATTGTGACGTACAAAATTTAAATACAACGAGCAAAAACAATCTTGTTGTTCATGTATCACGTCTCCACAGATGAAGTAGTTTTTTTTTATTGGACAGTCTAACAGTAAAAAACCCATACTAATATTATAAATGCGAAAGTAAATGTCTGTCTGTTCGACTCTTCTTCACGCCTAAACCACTAAACCGATTTGAACGAAATTTGGTATAAAGATAGCTTGAGACTCGAGACAGGATAAAGGATAGTTTTTATCCCGGAATACTTTTTTTATAATATTATAAGATAGCAAACAAGCAGATGGCTCTCCTGATGGAAAGAGTAAACCATCGCCTATAGACAACAAACATGTTAATGGTGCGTTGCTATCTTGTGGCAAGGTCTAATGCCACATACATAAGTTTACCGACTACCTTACCCACCACACCGGAACACGACAGTAACAAGCATTGACGCTATTGCGGCAGGAATATGTAAGGCGGTGGTACTGGTACCACCGCCTTACATATTCCGGTCTGGACCCGGGCGAGACAATGCAAAACTCTACCACCTAGTAGCCGCGATGGTAGCGCATAGCCAATCGGTCATCTTTTACGACCTGCCTGGCAGAGCGGCAGTTAGTCTATTCTACAAAGGAGCCCGGAACCAACACGGGGAGGATCCCACGAAAACGGGAATTATGCATAAAAAACCCAGCGACTGACTATTTTTGAAACCAAGATAATAAGGAGTAACTTATTACCGTATTATTATAAAAAAATTTCACGCAGACGAAGTCGCGGGCATAGCTAGTGACTTAATAAAATATCGACATATTTGAAAGATATTAAAGCGTGGGAATTATTGCTTCAAATGCCAATCATTAATCTAATTATGGGCAATTTACATACTTTATTACACATATTATGTATATCATTTAAAAAAATGTATATGAACAAAAAAGAAGAACCCGCTGAGTGTCTTCCGCCGGATCTTCTCACTGCGTTTCTGATCCGGTAGTAACTCAAAAAATATTAACTCGTCAAAAGTTTTTTTCCGTGTTGGTCCCGGGCTCCTTTGAAGAAGAAGGCCAACTGCTGTTCTGCCAGGCAGGTCGTAAAAGGCGACCGATTGGCTATACGAGTCACTAACATCGTGACTACTCGGTGGTAGGGTTCTGCATTGTCTCGCCCGAGTCTGATACCACCGCCTTACCTATTCCTGCCGCAAAGGCGTCAGTGCTTGTCACTGTCGTATTCCGGTTTGGAGGGTAAGTTAGCCGGTAAACTTATGTATGTGGCATAAGATCTCGCCACAAGATAGCAATGCACAATTAACACCTTTGGTGTCTATAGGTGACTGTTGACTCTTTCCATCAGGAGACCCATCCGCCCGTTTGCTATCTTATACTATAAAAAAATCATCAAAAGTGCCTACAAAGGCTAATTTGAATAGAAATATTTTGACTTTTGCTTTGAAATCTGTGTTAAGCCTTCCAAAAATATATATTTTTATCATAAATAAATAAATAAATAGATATCTCTGGACTAATTACCTAACCCCAAAGTAAGTAAATAGTTTTCTTGTATTATAGATGTAAATCAATGATATCAATACATAGAAATACGTATATAAATATTGTAACATACGTAATAAACACCTAAATATAGTAATAGAAACAAATATGCTCATCACACAAATGTTTGTCCTTGACGGTAATTAAACCCGAGTCCCATCGATTCATAGTAAGATTCTCTAGCCTCTAGACCAATGAGCGGTTAATTAATCTAATATATTAAGGACTAGCTGTGCCCGCGACTTCGTTCGCGAGAAAAAAATTCTAACATAAAAACCCGCATAGTTCCCGTTCCCGTGTGATTTCCGGGATAAGAACTACCCTATGTCCTTTCTTGGGTCTCAAACTATATTTGTACCAAGTTTTATCCAAATCGGTTCAGCAGTTTAGCCGTGAAAACGTAACAGACAGACAGACAGACAGAGTTACTTTCGCATTTATAATATTAAGTATGGATTGTAAATTAACAAATGACTATCCTGAGCGGAAGAGATGACCATTACCTATAGACGTTAAAGATGTTTATGGTGCGTTGTTATCCGTCTAGCGGGCCGGTAGTGTCATTCGTATAAGTTTCTCAGCTACTTTGTCCATAAACTGAAAGATGATAATAACAAGTATTAAAGCTATTACGGCAGGAACAGGCAAAGCCGTGGTACAAAACCTGGATGAGTTAGGAACTCTACTATCTAGAGTTTACGATGGTACTGAAGCGTTTGACCAAACGCTTGCCTTTTAGGAACTGCCTGGTAGATGACAAATGACGTATAGTTAACATAATATACTCATCTGGACTATGTGTACATATGGAAGATGTAGGTTCTTTACTTCGTAAACTATTATCGTAAACCATATCTCGGGTTGGTCTCGGGCTCCTTTAAAGAATTGGCCAACTGCCATTTTACCAGGCAGGTCGTAAAAGGCGACATATAGGCCGTGTTGCCACCATCGTGGCTACTAGGTGGTAGAATTCTGCTTTGTTTCACCCGGGTCCGGTACCTGCACATCCTTACCTATTCCTGTTGCAATAGCGTCAGTGCTTGCCACTGTCTTATTCCGGTTTGGAAAGTAAGGTGGTAAACTTATGCATTATACTTATTATACATATTACTTATGAATTAGACCTCGCCACAAGATTGCAATGCACCATTAACATCTTTGGCGTCTATAGGCGATGGTTGGTTCTTTCCATCAGGAGACCTCTGTTTGTTTGCTATCTTACGATATAAAAAAATCTGTAAACGGTTGACCCTGCAGGTCATCCCTGAAACTTCCCGCTAAATTAAGGTACTTTAAGCTAAAAAAGTAAAAACTATGAGCATAGACTTTTTCAGTTCAAATATCTATTTTATTAAAAATGGCAGTATATTGATTTTTACAAAGCTGTAAATTTTGGAAACGATGACCAATTTTGATCTTTGAATGGCATTCAACTAAATTTTTGAGGTCTAAATATTGCTTCAGCTAAATAATCGATTCTTTGAAAACTTTCGAAGCAGTGTCAAAATAACATTTTTTTTTTTTTTTTAATTTGTCATTGATATATCCCAAATACTGGCCGATTTTAATGCTATTATCGGTATTTGACGCAGTTTTTAAAGGAGAAAAGCTGATAAGATTTTTATGTCAATCGGTGTATTAGCCTGAAAGTCATTTTAAAAATATTAAGTTTGCTAAAAAACACGTAATTTTTTATTATTAGAAAAGCTGTAACTTAAAAATTAGATTCGATTTTGATTTATGTAACGGCATTCATCTTAGTTTGTTTAGTACTAAAATGTTGTAGAATACAAAAAAATGAAAATTTTCGAAATTATGTCAAAAAAACACTTTTTCGAAATTTTTTGTCAACGATCATTCCCAAACGAATAAACCGATTTTGATGCAATTTATGTATTAGACGTAGGTTTTTGAGGAATACAGCTGATTAGTTTTTGTACTCAATTGATACATAAATCTGGAAGTTATATTAAAAAAATACTGTTTCGCCATAAATTTTTTTGGGGTTTTTTCAAAATTTCAAAATATTGAAAAAAGCTTATTCAAGTTTTCAGTAATTCTAAGTTGAATGTTACCAATCGAATGCCATCAATCGCGTTTCGATCGGTACAGCCATTCAAAAGTTATGAAGTGTTTACATACATACATTACACATATATACATACATACATACAAACATACTGACGTCATCGTGAAAGCAGTCGGAAAAACGTTCCTAGGACCTCAAAACGTGGAAATCTGGTGAAAACTCGATTTTCTAACATCGGGGCAAAATCAGTAATTTCCTTATCTACAAACGTAGCGGGAAGAGTATCTTCACGCCCATATCCCCGACGGGGTAGGCAGAGGTACAACAAGTGCACCCACGATTAGCCGAAGATACTTGGTCCCACAAATGTGATAGGTGGCAAGCCTATCGCCAACCGGGCACTTTCCAATCCCGGGCAACTTTGTGTTTCTCAGAAAACTGAAAAAACACTTTTTTTTAAAGTGCCCGACCCGGGAATCGAACCCGGGACCTCATGTGGTCAACTTCAACGCTGGACCACTAGACCACAGAGGCGAAACGTAGCGGGAAGTTAAGAAAAAACATTTTTATGACAAATGATGTAAGGCCACATACAAATTTAAGTTACGTATTTTTTATATAATTAGATAACAAACAAGCAGATGGTTCTTCTAATAAAAAGAGAAGAGTACGGTTGCTATCCGTGTGGGGATGGCACCATCACGTGTGTAAGTTTACAGACTACATTAGTCTTCAAACTGAAGGAACAGGTTAGGCGGTGGTACCATATACCCGGGTAAGACGTTCCAGAATTCTACCACCTACTAGTCACGATGGTAATGACTCGCTTAGCCAATCATCAATTACAAACTGCCTAGCAGAACTTCACCTCGACTAAATTACTTTTTTTTATATCATAAGATAGCAAACAAGCAGATGGGACTCCCGATGGAAAGAGTCACCTATAAACACCAAAGATGTTAATGGTGAGTCTATCTTTTGGCAAGGTCTTGTGCCACATGCATAAATTTACCGGTTACCTTGCCCCCCAAACTTGAACACGACAGTTACAAGCACTGATGCTATCGCGGCAGGAATAGGTAAGGCGGTGGTACCAGACCCGGGCGAGACAATACAGAACTCTATCAACTAATATTAACTCATATAGCCAATTGGTCGCCTTTTACGACCTGCGTGGTAGAACGGCAGTTGGCCTATTCTTCAAAGGAGCCCAGGACCAACACGGGGAAAAACCTTCAACATTAGTACAGGATACAACTAATCACATATAAACAATTGTCGATAGCGTTTTATGGGAAATACTGGACGCTAACCAAGGCAGATGGTAACTAACGAAAGAGCTACGAGACCTACTTAGATGAAAAAATACAGCTACGCCGCGCTACGAACAATATCGGACTGACATCAACTGCCGTTCACTATGTATATTACTAGTTTATCCGCATAGTTTCTCCCGCATGTAGATTAATATGGCAATAATATAGTTTTTGCACACAAACTTTCGTCTCCTATTGCAAGTGGGTTGGGATCAGGGTTCGTATTTGAAAAAAGCCCGGTACAGAAACATTTGACTAATACCAAGGACATGGAGAATCTGTCTTGAAAATTATATTTGGCTACATACCTACTTAGTGATTTTTTTATATCATAAGATAGCAAACAAGCAGATGGGTCTCCTGATGAAAAGAGTCAACCATCGCCTATAGACACGAAAGATGTTAATGGTGCGTTGCTATCTTGTGGCGAGGTCTAATGCCACATGCTGCATAAGTTTACCGGCTCCCTTACCCTGAAAACCGGAACGCGACAGCGACAAGCCCTGACGCTATTGCGACAGGAATAGGTAAGGCGGTGGTACCAGATCCGGGCGAGATAATACAGAACTCTACCACCTAGTAGCCACGATGGTAGTGACTCGCGTAGCCAATCGGTCGCCTTTTACGACCTGCCTGGCAGAACAGCAGTTGGTCTATTCTTCAAAGGAGCCCGGGAACAAAAACGATTCGGTTTTTTTTATCAACCCACTCCATTGTCATATCACAAAATATTTAACAATGTATTGGCGCGAAAATAATCATATAAAAATGACAGATTCCAAATTCAAATGTAAGTCTTATTTTGCTTATTTTATGTAACAGTATTTATGGCCAGACATTTATGTAACAGTATTTATGTATATAAATAAAAATGAATCCCTGAAATATTTGTATGCACATAACTTTGCAATAAATGCAACAAGTTGGGTAACTCTCTTTTTGTAGTGTTCGTTGTTGTCGGACAAAGGTTTCTGTAAAAAATATTTAAAAATCACAAGGGATTTCTTAAGTCTCATAATATAAAAAGTTATATAATAAGTTAGGCCAAAGATAGTGGGAAGGATCTTCAATATATTATCCCGGCCTCCTTTGAAGAATAGGCCAACTGCCGTTCTGCCAGGCAGGTCGTAAAAGGCGACCACTTGGCTATCGTGTCACTAACATCGTGGCTACTAGGTGGTAGAGTTCTGCATTGTCTCGCCCGGGTCTGGTACCATCGCCTTACCTATTCCTCCCGCAATAGCGTCAGTGCTTGTCGCTGTCGTGTTCCGGTTTGGAGGATAAGGTACTCATCATACACCGACCGCGTGAAGTTAGGGTATATAAATTATAATATTCTAATGAATAATATTGATATTTTTTGTATTTATATTGAAGTTTAAAATGTAATTTGTTACACTATCCGAGGTAGCGCTATTCTGTTATGTGGGCTGTAGAATCCGCAGCTTAACTTGATGGATGGCACAGGCTGTTCTAAATTTACGGCTAAAAATACTCCCACATGACACTATATAGAGTGGTTAAAAATTCCATCCGACATGTGACAAGTTTAGTCCATACAATACACAGCACAAAAGAGGTTGCCTTAGCAATTTAATGGGTTATATACCTATCTCAAAATTTAATTTCAATCCCCGACGCTTAATAATGTTTTTATATAAATTTGTCTGCTAAAAACGGCACTACATATTAATTTGTTCGCTATGTGGATGTGTCTGTGTCTACGGCATCGTACCTTTAAAATGGGTGAATCGATTTGGTTGCGGTTTTCTTTGTTTGAAAGCTGGTTTTCTGTCGGTTTGGTATAAATATTGATTCGGCCGTTTCAAGGTTATCAGTCATTTCCTACTTGACGAAAGGAATTAAGCAACGGATACGGATCTTATGGATATTGTGACCTACAATGATATTGCAATGACATGGTAACTTGGACCTGAGTCATAGAATTCCTATTCGTAGATTATGAGCTGATCTCAGACCTTCACGATTCATTCGTTTATCAAAATCGGTTTAAGCGTGAAGACAAACAGTTTGACAAACGGACTAACAGATAGACTCACTTTTATAATATTAATATGGATGGTTATTTTTTTCCGTCACAAATTTTGCTTACGCTATATACACGCACTGCGTATTAATCCAATGGTGTTTTTATATAAAGTAGCCAATATGGAGAAGATTTGTTCAAGTAAAAGTAAAAATATATACTGTTGGTTATCTATAATTTCTCTTACTATTCTTATGGCTAATTGCACTAACTTTGTTTTAGGTTAGGATAGTCTTTAGTGGTATGCTGTCACATTCTTTTCATTTGAGACAAAAAGTGACAGCATACTACTTAGGATCTACCTAAGCTACAACAGTGTAAATGCAATTGGCCATTAGTGATTTAGTGTAAAAAATATAAGTTTGTAATTTAAATTACATAATTAATGTACACATATTGGTTCCGGGCCACCCCATGTTGGTTCCGGGCTCCTTTGAAGAATAGACCAACTGCCGTTCTGCCAGGCAGGTCGTAAAAAGCAACCGATTGGCTATGCGAGTAACTACCATTGTGGTTACTAGGTGGTAGAGTTCTGCTTTGTCTCGCCCGGGTCTGGTACCACCGCCTTATCTATTCCTGCCGCAATAACGTCAGAGCTTGTCGCTGTCGTGTTCCGGTTTGGAAAGTAAGGTAGCCGGTAAACTTATGCATGTGGCATTAGACCTTGCCACAAGATAGCAACGCACCATTAACATCTTTGGTGTCTGTAGGCAATGGTTGGCTTTTTCCATCAGGAGACCCATCTGCTTCTTTGCTATCTTATGGCATAAAAAAAAATCACACTGACATCTGCCAGTCTATGACTTTACGAAAACCTTTTCAATAATCTTGTAATATATGAATTAATAAAAATGAGTTTGTGGTTCTGTACGTTGATGTGGGTTAGCGTGATAGACTGTAACATGACATGACTACATTTAATATGCAAACACTGTACATTGCAGGCCGTGTTAATGTGTCAATGTCTTGTTATATTGAGTAAGGCATTTCAACTGGATAATAAAGTAAAGCTGAAGACGACAGAATTGTGCAGTTGATATAAAACTTATATAGAATTTAAAACAAAAATTTTAAAAATCTGAGTAATAAAGTTAAAAATTAACCGCCCCGTTGGTCGAGTGGTTAGAGACCCTGACTACGCGATCAACGAGGCTCGGGTTCGATCCCGACGGGGACAAGCATTTGTGTGATGAGCATAAATGTTTGTATTTCCGGGTTTGGGTGTTTATTATATATATTCTAGTATTTATATATGTATTTCTATGTATTAGTATCATTGACTAACACCCATAACACAAGCAAATAATTTGCTTACTTTGGGGTTAGATCAGTAAGTGTAATTTGTCCCGTGAATTATTATTATTATTATTATTATTATTATTATTATTATTATTATTATTATTATTATTATTATTATTATTATAAAGTTAAAAAAAGACAAGTGCGAGTTGGACTCGGCCAAGGTTCAGTATGAAGGTACATTTTTTGTATACTATAAGATAACAAACAAGCAGATGGGTCTCCTGATGGAAAGAGTCAACCATCGCCTATAGACACCAAAGGTGTTAATGGTCCGTTGCTATCTTGTGGCGAGGTCTTATGTCACATGCATAAGGTTACCGGCTACCTTACCCTCCAAACCGGAACACGACAGTAACAAGCACTGACGCTATTGCGGCACGAATAGGTAAGGCGGTGGTACGAGACCCGGGCGAGATAATGCAGAACTCTACCACTTAATAGCCACGATGTTAGTGACTCGTATAGCCAATCGGTCGCCTTTTACGACCTGCCTGGTAGAACGGCAGTTGAACTATTCTTCAAAGGAGCCCAAAACCAACACGTGGAAAATTATAAATAGTTCAGGAAAACATGAGTAGTTCAGGAATCAAGTTTCACAGCTTTTTTTACCGATACCGAACCCCTCGAAACTTTGACACGCAAGGGCGAATTTAAACGCCAGGACTCATCACTCGCCTTTTGGCGGGAATGGCGTGTTAGGCGACTAGTTGGAAGAGAAATCTTTTTTTTTCTACAACTAAGCCATATTTAACATTCTGTAAACGACTGTGTATCAATTGATATATTTTCTGTCTATTATGGATCAAAATGAAGTAATAGATAAAGTAGTTTTATATTTACAAACAAATATAACAAAAATCGCTTGAAAAATAATGAATTTATAAATGAATTTATTTTTGGCTATCACGATATATTTCTTACAACAAATTATCCAAATAGAACAAGTAAACGGCCTTTCTAATAAAAACAGTACTTACATGAGAGAAATTCACCGTAAAATAACAAAAAAATTCAATTTTATACCACTAAAAACCGCTAGCACATACGCGGTCCGGAACGAACTAAAGTGACTGGTACAAAATAAATGACAATAGTAGACTTCAATTTACGAATTTGACATGACAGATATTTTATCATAGATTAAACGCCAAAGGCTTTTTCATACAACATTAGTCTTTATAAATAGAAATTTAAAGTTTAAATTCAAATGCTAGTGGGGTAAAATTTTGCTTTGAGAGTGACAGTGCAACCAATTATCATACATAATGTCTATATTTGCCTCTTCGAGAGTCGAGCGGTTAAGACTATATTTACTAGACATGCGCAAAATGTGTCAATGAAATGAAATGATTGAAGAATATCTTTTCGTCCAATGAAGTACTTCATTGGTTTAGTTCAGTACTTCATTTCCTTCAGTGAATTTTATCTAGTCCATCTAATGTATGAATGAAAGTCAGTGTGAACTGTGAAGACTGAAGTATGTACTACGTAATATATCAAAATATGTAGTGTTTTAGCACATTGATAAATTAACAGCGAACGATACACTTCGCTTTTATATCTCGATATCCCTTCATACTTTTTACAGAAACCAAGAAACCAAGAAAATAAAACTAAACCAAATTTTATATTTTAAAACTCGTATTTAGATATTTTGGTCCTGGTTGGCGTATTTAGAAATCAAGATATATACAATGATAAAAAGTTATTTACATGATTATTTACACATTTTTACATTGTTTCAGTTTAAACTTTTTTATGTACAATATGTACACAACACAAAGTAACTGTTTCAGTTATTTTTTTGTTATCTAGTTGCAATTACTACTTATAAAGAGCAACTGCGAAAGTTTCTTAGTAGTTATTCGTGTCCTTCGTTCGTTTAAAGTATACCCGGCTTTTGAAAAAAATTCTTTCGCACGGTACAGAAGTAGCGACGAGGTGCAATCTTTTAAGGGCGTATTTAAAAAGATTTGGGTAAAACGATCGACGCTCGTGCCACCAGCGTAATGGGTCATTACAGCGTTGCAAAAGTGGTTCCTGCAGATATTTTTCCAGCTCTACAATGCCAGCAGCCAGCGGACTTGTAGGTGTCAACTTAGCCACTTCTCTGTCAAATTGCTCCCATATAGAGTTGGAGGTCGCCACCGTAGAGACAGATGTTGATGTGGATGGTTGTGATGTTGAAGGCAACATTGTTGTGGTATACTGTTGTACTTTCCCAACTTTCTTTTTTAATATATCAACAGCCTGATTAAAATTATTTATATCACTAAATGCTTTATTTTTAAACCAGGGGTCCAAAATTGTCGCCTCGCTATATAAAGACAATTTTTCGATATTGGAGAGACGCCTTTGTAGTTGCTTGTCAAGCATATTTAACAACTGCTGAACTTGCGGCGGAATAGTGCTGTTATTTAAAATATGTGCTTTAACGTGGTTTTTCATAATACCACACAGAGGGATAATTTTTGATAATGAAACATTTTTTTCAGCACTGATTTCTACGGTAATGTCGTAAAATAGTTTTAAGATCGGTACTGCGCTTTCAATTATACTCCAATCATAATTAGTAAGCGTCAGTTCTGGACGCATGATAGCGATCGTTGCAATTATGGCATCCTTGGCTGACAGTATACGCTGAAACATGTCATAGGTGAAGTTCCACCGTGTCGGGACATCTTGTTTTATTTTTAAAACTGCGAGGTTCAGCTGCTGCTGCATATCTCGCAGCTTGAGTTGAGCGTGTGAGCTTCTTTTAAAAAACTCAACGATCTTCTTAATTTTAACCGGTGTCTCTGATAGAGGCATCAGAACCGCCTGCACACACAAACTGACAGAGTGAGCAAAACATGGTATGTGCCATCTGCCAATGTCACGTATTGCAGCAGTAATATTAGCTGCATTGTTACTCACAATAGCTGTCGTATATTCAGCAATGTTCCACTCCGCCATTTTATCGCGTAGAAACGCGGTTAAATTGTCACTTGTGTGTCGCTCGTTATATTCTACGCACCCGAGTAAATTGGACTTTAACTTCATTTCTTCAGCTGTAACACTAATATAATGCACGGTTAGGGCCAAAAAACTATCATTATTGATTGAGGTCCAACCATCTGTTGTCAAGCAGAAAGCCTGTCCTTCTTGGATTTCTGATTTTACCTTTTCTAAGCACAAAGTGTACATTTTGGGTAAAACACTCTCAGATAAGGTTTTTCTTGTTGGTAGCGTATATTGAGGGTTGAGTAAATAAATTATTTTTTTAAATTCATCATCCTCCACTATTCGGAAAGGATAGTGCCCCTTTGCAACCATTTTGACTAGCTGCTCATCAATTTGTTGTGCCCGCCGTGGTGGTATTGGCTTCGTACTATGAGTGAAAGTTTTTATTGATGTTTGAGTTTGACTAATGGAAATCGCCCGAAGTTGATTTTTATCTTCAACCACGTTTGTAAGGGGCGCTGGGTCTAAATATTCATTTGGTTGCCTCTCTTCTACTAATTTAATAGTGGGATGTTTAATTTTTAAGTGCCTATTGAGGTTCCCCACGTTTCCACCAGACACTGATAGCTCACTAGCACAATGATAACATTTTGCCTTTTTAGGTCCATTTTCTTTGAAGTGGTTCCACACTGCACTTCTCTTTCTAATTACACTATTTACAGTCTCCATTTTTAATAACAAAATGTAATGTATTTATAAGCGAAAAAATACAAAGGTAAAATACTGTCACTATACAAATTTATATTTACACTTTACAGACAAAAATACTAAAATAATAATTATAAGTACTTAATTGGGTACAGTACAATTTAAATTGTTATAATTTATTTACTTAACGCGTAACACACGGCATAAGTGCATTCCGTTGTGACCTTGGGTTCAAAACGAACTGTCGCCAAAAATCAAAAGTGTCAGAAATTCCGAGAAACAATTTAAATATTTAAAATTACGAGGCCTATTGTAGTTGTAAATTGTAATCATTAAAAAGAATAAATTTTGTCAAACGTTATTGCGCTTAAAAAAAAATATTTTTGTTATTTTTGTTCGAATTAAATTAGCGATTTTATACAATCATTGCTTCGTTCATAAAAATATAAACTGTCTAGTTATTAACATAACGTCTCATATAGCTTGCAAACTAAATTTTACTTAGAATGTTGTGTCAGTGTGTGTGTGTGTGTGTGTGTGTGTGTGTGTGTAAATAAAATCAGCATTTAGCAGTCAGCACACATTTGTAGGAGTTTTATTATTCGATCGACCGACGATTAACGAATTAACACGAACGTGAGTGAAGTACAGCGTACGGCGTCGTGCGCCATCGTCGAGCGTATGTTACCGAGACACGAATGTGAGCGAAAAACAGACTAAACTAAATGAAGTATTGACACACTTTGATGACCAGTGAAGGAGAGATAAGAATATTTTGTGAGATGAAGTACTTCATTTACTTCATTCATTCGAGAACTACACATGTCTAATATTTACTTTAAATATTAGAATATATTTTTATGTTTCAGCAACAAATGTATAGTTTTCAGATTTTTTCATGTACTTCTAGTATAAAACAATACTATATGCCAAATTTTATAGCTCTTGATCAATGGAAAGTTCCCTAAAAATTCTCTTTTCCTTGAGAGTGTCGAAATAAACGTTTCTGTGTTGTGTTGTGTGTTTTATTTCTTCAACCTTGAAAATTGATTTTTTTCGTAGCTTTAAAGGTCGGTAGACAAGAGAGAGAGAGAGAAGGGAGTGTTCAATTCGATCTTCTGGTATATGGCTTTATTTTAACTTGGTCCTCCATCCTGAGTCATGTACTCAATTTTACAACTATACTACTGTCAAGATAGAGTTAAAATTTTAATTTCAACTCTATCTTAACAGACAGACAAACAGATAGACGAACATTAAAGTGATCTTACGCACGTTTCGTTTTATCCTTTTAATGGCAAGGTACCCTAAACCCAATTACTTAAAATAAGAAAGCGTATAAGTGTGATACTTAAATAATATATAAGTTACTGCAGTGAGAAATAACAATAACTATTTTTATACTTTTTTAACTTCTAAGCGTAAATAATAAAATAGAAGATTTGTATATTTATGGTTGTAATAAAAAAAAAACTTGAAAATTACTGGACCGGTACTAAAAATACTTTCACAAACAAAATGTTAATTTATGGCTTAATACTTAATCGCTGGACAAATAACTCGAATTGATCTGATCGAATAAGAAAACTATTTCTTGATATGTTTTTTATACCATAAGATAACAAACAAGCAGATAGTTCTCCTGATGGAAAGAGACAACCATCGATTTTAAGAATAAGAAAGAATAAGAATAAGAATTTATTTATTAATGGACATTTACCATACAAAAGCAAAAAAAAAGAAACAAATCGAAGCTTATGCTAAAAAAAACTTATATATTCTAAAAGAAAGAGCAAAAGGTGATAGTAATAGTGAGTCGTACATTAAGTCCATTAAAAGGGAATAATTCAGTATTATAATACTTTAGACACCAAAGTTGTTAATAATGTTTTGCTATCTTTATGGCGGGGTCTTAATGCTACATGCATAACTTACGCTCCAAACTGGAATACGACAATGACAAGTATGACAGAAGAGATCACAGATCTAAGCTAGTCAATTCAGAATTCTACCACCTAGTATCCACGATGGTAGTGACTCACATAGCCAATCATTCGCTTCTTACGAACGGCCTGGCAGAACGGCAAATGGTATATTCTTCAAAGGGAGCCCGAAACAACACGGGGGAAAATGTGTGCACTTATATATTAATATATTTAAAATGTATACACAAACGCGCAAACGTGGGCTTAATAATACATGACATTCTCTACACTTCAAACTTAATCAAGGAAGAATAATGATGGAGTAGAATGGGGTGCATAGAAAAACTTATTACAATCGTTTACTTCCAATACAAATTCCTGAGTAATTTCCAATTAAATAAATAAAAAATTGGCAAAGTGCGTATCAGGCCACGCGTAATGTAGGGTTCCGAAGTTGCCCAGCAGAATAACGCGGACTAAAAAAGGGTGTTTACTGTCTCATACTATGAACATTTAACCTATTTAACGCCATGACGGGTATATCCACACCACAGGTTCACCGCCTATAAGAACTTCTCCAAGTACATTTTATAAGTTGGTCAACCATTACTCAAAAACTTGTAAAATCTTCCGTGCCGTGATAGTTTTCCTTTTAATTTCATTATTTTTTCTATTACCATGATTGTTTTTCACACGCCAAAATCAAGCGTTTAGCTAGCAGAGGGGTAGGGTGGGGGCATTTGACTCTAATAAAAATGAACACTTTAAAACTTAATATTTACAATTCCTTTAATCAATATTGTTTAAAAACCTATCCAACAATACCCTACACTATGGGTCACACAAGAAAAAATCTGTAAACCTGCAGGCTATCCCTGAAACTTCCCGCTGAATTAAAGTATTTTAACCTCAAAAGAGTAAAAAATACAAGCTGTATATTTTGGAAATGAAAATCGATTTTGATCTTTCAAATGGCATTCAACTCAATTCTTGAGATCTATCTAAATAATCGATAGATTCGAAAATTTCGAAGCAATGTCAAAAATATTATTTTTTTTTCAATAAAGTTTGTCATTGATAAATCTCAAACAATTTCGATCCAATTCATGTCATTTGATGCAGTTTTAAAAGGAGAAATGCAAATAAAAATTTTAAGTTAATCGGTATATTAACTTGAAAGTTATTTCAAAAATATTAAGTTTGCTAAAAACAACGTAATTTTAATATTTGAAAAGCTGTAACTTTTGAAAAGCAAATTCGATTTTAATTTTTGAAATGGCAATCGACGTAGTTTTTTAGTACTAAAATATCGTAGAATGCCAAAAAATTATCGGTTGAAAAATTTCAAAGTTATGTCGAAAAACACTTTTCCAAAATGTTTCGTAAAAGATTACTCCCAAACGGACAAACCTATTTTGATGCAATTTATGCATTAGAAATAGTTTTTAGAAGAATAGAGCTGATTAATTTTTGTACTCAATCGGAATCATTAATCTGGAATCTACTCTGAAATCTACATTAAAAAATACTATTTTGCCAATTTTTTCTTAATTATTATCGATAGCGAAGCGCTTGACCGCGATCTCGCCTGATGGTGAGCTAAGATGCGGCCTAAGATGGAACGCGCTTCCCTAGAAGGTACCTCTTCACTCTTTCTCTTAAAGATCCCCAGGTTGTACCCGTCGGGGAACACAAACTCAGGAAGCATATTCCAGTCCCTTGCGGTTCGGGTCAAGAATGTCGAGTCGAACCGCTTAGTCCGGGTACGTGGAACCCGGGTAGGTCTGGATGGTTGTATGGTTTTTTCAAAATTTCTCAAAATCTCCTGGGCCGACTTGGCTCAAATTTTCAGGAAGTCTAATTTAAGTGGAATCCAATCGAATGCCATTAACCGAATTTCGTTTGGTCTAGGTGTTCAAAAATTATGAGATGTTTACATACATACATACACACACACAAACACACACACACACACACACACATACTCATACACACTCACACGCATAAATACAGACATACTGACGTCATCGTGAAAATAGTCGGAAAAGGTTCCTAGGACCTCAAAACGCGGAAATCTTGTGAAAACTTGATTTTCCAAAATCGGGGCAAAATCAGTAACTTCCTTATCTACATACGTAGCGGGAAGATAAAAATTACTACTTTATTGCTGTGACTAATATGTATATTCATGCCCAATTACAGTTTTGTAGTACTAAGGATGTCTGAGCTTTGCGAACGGACGAATGGACGGACTGACAGACATTGAAACTATAAGAATATATAAGGATAATCGGAACCCTAAAATGTGTGTGTAATAGGGTATAACGTTGAAATCAAAACTCTTTTATGAAATGTAATTTTTCTGCTATTTACTTAACAATATAGATCATGGCGCTTTACGGTCTAGCGTAACAAAAAGTAAGACTTTTTTTAACATTGCTATAAAGTTTCTCTCAAACGATAATAAATAAGTTAGAAAAAAAAAAATTAGAAAAAATATGTTTAATCATCACACAAACGCCTTTTCCTATTGGGAATTTAACCCAAGCCCCATGGATTGCGTAGTCAGGGTAGTTAACAAGTTTTACCAATGCTCTTCCTAATTTAAAAATTAAATAAAACTTGTATTCGTTCAATTCTAAGCCCCATTTTAATTAATAAAGCCACCGGTATAGGTTATAGCAGAGTTTACCTCAGGTTGTAGAGATTGCGCCGGCCACAAACTATCATGTTTTAACACGTGCAGTGCAAAACAACCGAACTCTAAAGGCAGCGTTGAATGGCGTGTGATTTTAGCGTGAATTTTCAAAGTGAAGGCCGTCTATCAAAGCTGAAAGCATTGGTGCGAGAGGTTATTTTAGGGCTAATGCGTACGCTTACACTGGAAATTGACTTTATAATAACATGCGAGATTTTATATTTTGCATGTTCTTTCATACAATATTCTGCGATTTGAATTTTAAAATATCTTCTTGGAGTGACTAAACTACATCGTAATAAAAGTATAATAGTATAACCAGACACATATTCCGTCTCGAATAACTAATGTTTTGCTGAAAATTTGAAGAACTTTACTGAAGAACCTAATATGACTCTATGGTCATCAGGACCACTTCTTTCCATAGAGATAGTTACGGCCTGTTTCCGAGATGCATATTAATTTTAACAAGCAAATAATTTGTGTTTAACATGTGTTTTACAAGCAAGTGATCTGTTAAACATAGATTGTTTGTTAAAATTAATTTGCGTTTCGGAAACGGGCTTTTACATATACATTAGCATATCAAAGTGTCACTTAATTTATATAACATTTGAGGTATATTTATTGTATTCTTTGAATTTGAAAATTTGAATATTTATTGATTGTATCTACATAAAAAAAGATGTTCATGGTGCGTTGCTATCCGTGTGGCGGGATGGCAACGCTACAGGCGTAAATCTACCAGCTACCTTGCCCTACAAACTGGAACACGATAGTGACAAGCACTGACGCTATTGCGTAAGGAATATTCAAGGCGGTGGTATCAGACCCGAGCAAATCAGTGCAGATCTCTACCAGCTAGTAGTTACGGCGGTAATTATTCGCATAGCGAGTCGTTCGCGTCTAACAAACTACCTAGCAGAACATGAGATAGCTTATTCTTCAAAGAAGTCCGGATCAACTCATAGGAAAAAATGTCATTTTATAACTTTTGTTGATTTTTTCCGCATTATTAAACATTCTTTAAACATTATGTACAAGCTTTAAACATTATGAACCTGTACAAATTCGCCGGTGTGTGAAAAAGGGTCCGCAATATAGAGCGATAGTGTTTTACAAACTTTTAACTCCTATTTTAGTTGGTTTTTGAAAAAAGTGACCTAGTAAAATAATTTTTAGTTATAATTACATCCATGCCACATTTCATTAAAACTGGTTTAGTGGTTGCGCCGTGAAAGCATACCAGACACACAAGCAGACGGACAGAGACACTCGCATTGATAATATTAGTAGGGATAACATAACAAATGCTGCTAGTTCCTTTTCCAATTATATAGGTGTATTATACGAGCTGACTAGTAAATTACTGTAAAAACTTAACGAGCTTTTAATACTCAATTCTGATGACGAATATGTAAAAAAATTGGTACTTTCAATTTGTTTTAATTATCTCCAGTACAAATATTTATTTTCACTGTTCAGACACTCGCGCATAGATACCGACGTTTGTCTATACATATAATAAAATCGTAGGAAAGTCAAAACTGTACATTAAATATTTTTTAAAAGAATACTTGAGGCGTGATCTACAATCGATATCGAATCCAAAAATATAGTTTTTAGAATTTTTGTCTTTTTGTCTGTATGTATTTCCGGGGTAAACTGAAAAAGTACTGCATGGATTTACTTCAAATTTTGCAGAATTCTACCACCTAGTAGCCACTATGGTAGTGACTCGCATAGCCAATCGGTCGCCTTTTACGACCTGCCTGGCAGAAGGGCAGTTGGCCTATTCTTCAAAGGAGCCCGGGACCAACACACAGTCCCAGTTTTGTCAGCCTTCTTCACAGCCATGATGTCACAGACTCGTAATATGTGATATTGAGGCATCGGCCCACTCGACACGAGATATTTTGTTAACAGTACATATTTTACCAGTCAAACCATATAATGTTACTTTCTAAAAGTGTTTTCTGCTTTTACTGTTAAAAATCCGTTAACCGAATAATCAAATGTCCGATCCCAGTTAGCCCTCCAGTGAGAACTAGCCAAATTTTAGCGCATCATTAACATTAGACCTAGTTTGCGCCCCTTTTATTAAATTTAAATTAGGTTACTAATAATTTTTAATTAATGCAAAACATTTTTGCAGTCAGTTTAGAAATTATAACAATACTAGCCCCTGCTCTTTGCGCTCAGCCACGATTTTAGTCAGAACGCCTCAGTAAGCCGAGGTCTGGTCTCACAGGAGACAGCCCTTAGTGCGGGCGTTGTAAGACCAAATATAAATTTAAACTCTGGTAGAGCACTCTGCTCGCCCAAAAACGCCGGTGACGCAGTAACGACCCTTATGGCCAACTATAATAGTAATTTCGGAAAAAAAAAACAATACTAGCTGACCCGGCAAACGTTGTTCTGCTATACATATTAGGAATCGATAGCGGACAAACAACGTGACACGTAATTTATATAAGTATACGGGATTGTATATCCAGGCAGCTAAAAGAGAATTGAGTTTTAAATGGTGGTTAAAGTATTATTAAATTTTCTAATTTTTCGCGCAATAATTTCTTTTATAAGAACCTTCTCCTGATAATTAAAAACACAACAAAAAAAGAAGAACTAGTGAATTCGGTCCAGCCATTCACGCGTGATGTCGTGACCACGGAATATAGGGATTGATTTATATATATATATATATATATATATATATATATATATATATATATATATATATATATATATATATATATATATATATATATATATATATATATATATATATATATATAACTATATTATTTTAAATACTTATTTAAGCCCCTTAAAACCCAGTAGTAATCCAATAGTGATAATTAATGATTTTGTAACCTTTAGTCAATTAAAATTTTCTTATAAAAGAAAGGAAACAGGTATTAAAAGCCGTTTTTGGTGTTTCAACGAATTATGAATGTTGTATGTAAGTTACGACAAAGCGTTTTGGATCCGAATGCATCAATGAATGCCAATATTCGCTATTGGTCAAAGCGATGGCATTCATCAAAGCAAAGATTTTTCGACATCGTTTTTTTTTTTAAAGCGACCTGGGAATAAATTTACATTCTTTAACAAAAAAAAAATGCTTGAATTTTTTTGTTTGACCCAAAAACGCAATATATTTTACAGGCTATTAGTATTAAATTAATATTAATATTATAAATGCGAAAGTTTGAATGTTTTGATGTATGGATGGATGGGTGGATGTTCGTTACTCAATCACGCAAAAACTACTGAACGGATTTAAATGAAATTTGGCATACGAGTAGATAATGGCCTGAAATAGCATAAAGAGTACTTTTTTTATCCTGGAAAAATAAGTTGTTCCTGTAGGATTCACCAAGAACTTTTATATTGTAGCGGGTTGCAGGGCACAAGTAGTAAAGAAATATTATGTATTCATAAAATCACCAATATCTATTGGTCTCACTTATCGCAAACAAAATTTAATAATCGATGATAAGTAGACAAATCCGTTGACAGGGATTACATTGTCAGCCGATAAATTGGTTTGTTGTTAAATCATGGGTAAATCTGTACGTTGATTAACGTTCATTCCACTTTTCCGTTTTTCCTCGTCTGATGATAATAAATAGGTGACCCGGCAATCTTCGTTCAACCTAACAGTTAATGAATGTGCAGATTTAGGATTTTAAAATTAATGCAAAATGCTTAAATTTTTCAGGATAATGTTTATAAAAAACATATAAATTTAAAAAAATCAGGTATTTGTATTTCTGATTTGATAGAAAATTATTATCTGGCCGGTGTCGTACCGACCAGATAATAATTTTCAATCAAATTAGAAAGCTGTGTGGTGAAAATCAGGTGGTACCCATGCAGCCAGGAGCGCGGCACAGCCTCCCACCGGTAACATAAATGTTAAAACACACGTTATAAAAATGAAAGTTTGTGAAATTAAATGTTTGTTCCTAAGTCACATCAACGCAGCTGGACTGATTTAGATGAAATTTGGCATACAATTAGGTAATAACTTAGAATAAGACATACATTTTGTCCCGAAAATATATGTTTGTAATGCAGCGAGCTGTATTCTAATTTTAACGATAATTTTCTAAAACCACCTGAAAAGGGATATAAATTTATGGATATAATTACATTTATTAACAAACATAATAAAAATATTGTCTGCAATTTTATTTATTTATATATTTAACTCTATTGTACATCTTAAATAAATTTGTACAAAAGGCGGACATAATGCCTATTGGCATTCTCTTCCAGTCAACCTTTGGGCAAACAGAAAGTATGTAAACGGCGCCTCAGGAAATATATGTCATATAAGAACATAGATCTTAATAAATTAAATATACATACTTATACTATACAAATTATTACTGATACATATTACTTATACACATATTATATACATAAAAACCTACCTGTAAGCTAATTTTAGGTACCAAATTTCACGTATTTACAAAAGCGCTAAGGAAAGAAACTTGAAATTTTTCTTGAGGTTCTTTGGGTTGCTTAAGTTCCAAAAAGTTTATTTCAGTTATGTTACGACAATATCTAAATTGTACTGAATTTCATCCAAATCGGTTGAGTAGTTTAGGAATGAAGAAGAGGCAGACAGACAGACATAGTTACTTTCACATTTATAATATTGTATGTATCTTCACGCCCATATCTCCGTAGTGGTAGGCAGAGGTACAACAAGTGCACCCACGATTAGCCGAAGATACTTGGTCCCACAAATGTGATAGGTGGCAAACCTATCGCCATCCGGGCACTTTTTAATCCCGGACAACTTTGTATTTCTCAGAAAACTGAAAAAAAAAACACTTTTTTTTAATGTGCCCGACTCGGAAATCGAACCCGGGGCCTCGTGTGGTCAACGCCAACACTGGACCACTAAACCACGGAGGCGACTATTTATAACATTAGTAATTAGTATTAGTATTAATATTTATAATATTAGTAAGTATATATATACCGTAAATAAATTAGTATGGATTTATGACCACAACCTTACCACTACTTTTACCAGTCAACCTATAAAGTAAAAAATACAAGTATACTAGCTAACCCGGCAAACGTTATTTTGCCATAAAAAATACTTTTATGGAATATTTTGGTGGGGTAATTGAGAGGAAGAGGGGGTAAATCAGATAAAAATTATCCTTTTGCTTAAGTTGAATCAAACAGTGGATATCTACAAAATCACGTTGAAATCGGTTCAGTAGTTACGGGTTCCATCGCGGACAAACAACGTGACACGTAATTTATATACATGTACAGGCTGCAGTGTGAAGCCCGCTGCATTATAACAGTTTATAGCGGATCCCGTGGAATTACCTAATTTTTTCGGGATAAAAAGTAGCTTATGAGCTATTCCAGGTTATCATCTACCTGTGTGCCAATTTAAACTAAATCTGTTCTTTTTCTTTATATATCATAAGATAGCAAACAAGCAGACGGGTCTCCTGATGGAAAGAGTCAACCATCGCCTATAGACACCAAAGATGTTAATGGTGCGTTGCTATCTTGTGGCGAGGTCTAATGCCACATGCATAAGTTTACCGGCTACCTTACCCTCTAAACCGGAACACGACAGCGACAAACACTGACGCTATTGCGGCAGGAATAGGTAAGGCGGTGGTACCAGACCCGGGCGAGACAATGCAGAACTCGACCACCTAGTAGCCACGATGGTAGTGACTCGATAGCCAGTCGGTCGCATTTTACGACCTGCCTGGCAGAACGGCAGTTGGCCTATTCTACAAAGGAGGCCGGGACCAACACGGCCATGTTCTGTAGTTTTTGCGTGATTGAGTAACAAACATCCATCCATCCCATCCAAACATCCAAACTTTCGCATTTATAATATTAACTAATTCTCTGTCTTAATCTATATTAATATTAATCATACATAATAAATTAAGAGTATATCATCACACGTGGAAAAGCGGAGTGAAACGAAAGTTAATTGAAGTACAGATTTAACATTAAACCAATTTATCGGCTGACGATATGGTTATTGGTTAGTAATCCTTGTCAGCGCATTTCTCCACTTTTCATCGATTATCGCTTTTGGTTTGCGATAATTGGGACCACTAGCTATTGGTTAATATCCGCTTGAGGTTTTTTAATTTATTTATAATTGAAAACTAGTAGCCTGCAATCATTATACGACCGCCTAGTCTATCGGCCGGTTTCCGAAACGCCAATTAATTTTTACAAGCATAATAATCTGTGTTTAACATATTTTTTACAAGTAAATGATCTGTTAAACACAGATTAATTGCTTGTTAAAATTAATTTGCGTTTTACCAGCTATAAATCTAAACTAATATAAACAGGAATTATTTGATTTTTTTTTGTTCGTTTGTTGCGATTTAGTTGAAAAACTACTCGACTTATTTTAAAAATTCTTCCTCCTTTAGAAATCTTCATTATCAAAGAATAACATGTGCTACTTTTTATCCAATGAGCAAAGGAAAGTAATGATTTTTGGTCATGCGAAAAAAGTCTAACTGTTATTATTGCAATATAATAAATAATTAAATATGTGTTTTAGCAACAATCCCGTGCTGGGAAAAACTTGAAATTTTATTATAGTAGAGTAGACAGTTGGAGATCGTCCTTTACCGATCTGATAACCAGATAAGACTTATATATATAGCCAGACTTATATATATACCAGATAAGACTTATATATTATATATAATAAGATCAGATAAGACAAGAGAAGAGCACTTTTGGATAGGCAAGTAATTATAGGCATATTTGTTTATAAATAATATTTGATAAAATATACGTCTCATCTGGTTATCAGATCGGTGAAGGACGATCTCTCACCGGCTCTTAGACCATTAAAACAAAGACAAGACTGGATTTGTACCAGGAACCATCTTACGTTAAAGTCATGCAATGCTGGGACCACTGAGATACGTATCGGTGATTCAATGTTGCAAACTACTCCTTTAGTTTGTGATCATTACAAATACATTAAATTAATAAAAATAAACATATTTTTAGTATCAGTACAACATTTTATACACACAATACATTCATGTAAGATACATGATAAGATATCTATAGATATTTATAATAATTTCTTTAAACTAAAGTGTGTTCTCAAACTTAAAAGAGATTTATTGTATACAGTCGAATTTCCATCACAGGGTGATCGCTAGTTATCTTAAATGTATAAATATCACAGTATCTGATAATATTAAACAGATAACTGTTAGCATAGTAATAATACGGGGCTTCTTAAAATATTATACTCTAGGGATTGACCTCCATCAACTCACGGCCTGACTGGTCAATAGACCGTAGCGCAGCTGAACCGTAAGATATACATGAGCCGTTCAATGGAGCTATTTTTATGTGAACGCTCTTGTTTCTAAAAATAATGATTTTTTTATTCCCCGAATAGGGATCAGCGTTTATTGGTGAATCTAAATACGTAACAGGAAAAAATAATTGACGGATTTATCTTTTTATTTTTCCTGTTGGAAATATATTTATATATATATATAAATATATATATATATATATATATATATATATATATATATATATATATATATATATAAATATATATATATATATATATATAAATATATATATATATAAATATATATATATATATATATATATATATATATATATATATATATATATATATATATATATATATATATATATATATATATACCTTCCCTCGCTTTTTACGAAATGCCTAGCAATAAGTTTTTCAAGTAACTGGCTAACATAGAAAATTGGCGTTGGGATTGCTATTATAATCCCAACATATGCTGAGTGGTAGGCCATATTAAGCTGTCGCGCCACTATTATGTACTGTCTTCGTATCTATTTTTTTGTGTTTGTAAAAGTTTTATATGTCTAAACTGTATAATATTGTTGTTGTAAGTTGTATATGTTCCGTGGTGTGCGTCTCAAATAATTGTGTTCTTACTCTTATCCTTAAGTTGATCTATTCTCCGAAAATGAGCTGGATCAACATGAAGAATGTTGAAATACAACAATCCACCATACATATCAAAGATGTTAATGATGCGTGTCTATTGACTCTTTTTAACAGAATAAAAATTTCCGTTGCCTTTGATTAGTGGTCCGTTGTCGGTGTTGATCAAATGAAGTCCTGAACTCAATTTCCCGGTCAGGCAATTCAAATTTTTTTTTTTCAGTTTTTTTGATAAAAACAACATTGCCTGGGATCAGTTAAGTGCCCAGTTGACGATAGGCTTGCCACTTATCACATTGTGGTACTGAGTATCTTCGCTAATCGTAAATGCACTGGTTGTACCTCTGCCTACTATTTCGAGGATACGGGCGTGAAGATATTTTTTTAAATCCTTTATAAGCCGGTTGTAACAAATGTTATATATACCTGCAATCCATCTTGTAAGGAAATTCAGACTAACCGTATAATAAGTTGTTTACTAGGTGGTAGAGGTCTGCATTGTCTCGCCTGAGTTTGGTACCACCGCCTTACCTATTCCTGCTGTAATAGCGTCAGTGCTTGTTACTGTTGTATTCCGGTTTGAAGGGTAAGGTAGCCGCTAAAGTTATGCATGTGGCATTAGACCTCGCCACAAGACAGCAACGCACCATTAACATCTTTGGTGTGTATAGGTGATGGTTGATTATTTCCATCAGGAGACCCATTTGCTTGTTTTCTATCTTTTAAAACAAAAAAATAATCAAAATATATTTTTCCTATAAACGTCTTTGTTAAAAATATAATTCATACTTTGTGTTCTTAAAACGAAAATATAATACCAAGCGGTCTGTTTTCATCAAAGAAGTGCTCTACGGAATCTGTTTGCGAGAAACGCGACTTTAGAATCGTCCCATCTGTCCCGAGACAGCATAAATGATAAATTGCTTCTAAGGTAATAACGATGTAATTTTTATGTATCTCATAAATTGCTAGGAATAATACTTTAAAGTCATTTATTATATATTCGCTTTAATCACACGATGTAGTATCATCATCATATATATTATGTATTTCTAAAAGGTGTTTTTTTCCTGGAGTGTCTCGATCTCTACTTTACCAAAAAAAAATATAAAAATACCCAGTTAAAGCTTATATATTTTCTTCTTCTGGCGGAAAATATGAAATAATACGAAAAAATCTTTTTGTTGATAAAAAAATTAATTAAATATAATTTTTATAACAATCGTCCGGATCGCCATCTGTGGGTGATACATCAAACATCTTAATAGAGTTTTATATATAGAAAACGCTAGATGGCGCTGTGCGAATCTTCGCATGGGTCAACTAGTAACAATTATTAATAATATACCGTGGTCTCAGGAATAAACTTTTTTGATTAATAACAATCTGAATTTTTGTGAACAGCTTCGTTTTAACGAGACGCAAATCATTTTTATCGTCTAAAAACTGCTTCGAACATTTTGATTCGGTGAAAGAAAATATTTTATTAATAACAATAGTTATTTTTTTGCTTAAATCGCTCGATTATTTTATGAAAAATACGAGAAAACTTATGTTACATTTGATGGTTTTTCTGAAGAGTTCTTTCTCTAAAAATTCGGAATTATGAGATTTTTAAATTGATATTAATCAATTTGAAAACAAACTTATTTCCTTATGAGAAACAGCTTGTTAATTATTATTATAATTCAAGGGCTCCTTTATCCTACGCGTAAAGTGAAAACTTTACGTGTAGGATAAAGTAACCTGTCGGACCAAGCCGACACATAAGCTTTTTTTTTTTATCTTTCTTCATTAGTTACCCGATTCGAGATTTTTCGAAAATAGAAAAGATGGTTGTCAAAACGAAACTGTTCACAAAAAATCAGTTGTTATTAATCAAAAGAAAGTTTGTTCCTGAAACCACTGTCTTTAATCAAATATTTAGATGACACATAAGCAAGTAGATCTTAGTATACAACGGCCATACTGCACAGAATTTTTTGTGATGAGCCTGATGTTTATATTTCTGGGTATAGATAACTATCATATTTTCAATAATCTGCCAATTTCATTCTTATCCTTAGAGAAGAAAATTAAATTTAGCTAAGTACTGCCGAGTATCAGTTGGACCAGTACTGGTTTAAGTCTCTACAGCTTCCTAAAATCTAGTCAGAGGATGTACTGTCCATAACTCCAGCATATTGCTCTTTACGACAACGCTAAACCACAGACTGCACAACAGAATTTAGTAACAAAATAAATTCAAAAATTCATTCTCACCATCCTGGTACTCGATCTCGAGGCACTTTTTTCCGTACTATTCCTTTGTGGAACCAATAATGGCAGGGGTTTTTCGGAACGGAACGGAACGGATATGACTTAAGGACCTTCAAGAAAAGATTTATAGCTCATTCTAAAAAGGCTGTTCGTAAGTTCTCTGGTAGTGTGTGTGAGCTTACTGCATGTTTGCTACCTTTTCTATATATAAAAAAACCGGAACGTTCCTAAATTGAAGAAGCTGGGATTGGAATGTTTTTAAACACCACCAAACTTTTAGCAAAACATCACTCTTTCTACACTTTTAATCGTCACCACTTGATGAAAATCCACTTCATTACAATATTTATTAATTAATTTACTTGTACTGTTTCACAATAAGGTATAATTTACTTGTACTCTTTCACAATAAGGTAATTACAATTAATTTCGAAAAGGTTTCGCTTATACAAGAATCCTCAGGGTATTTACAGAGTAAATGTTACTCTTACACAAGCATCTTCAGGGTAATTACAGAGTAACAGTTACTTTGTAAATACCCTGAGGACGCTTGTGTAAGCGAAACTGGTTCGAAATCAATTGTAATTATCTTATTGTGAAACAGTAAAATTTATTATTTAATAATTACTTAATATTGTAGATCACTTTTTATTACAGATTCTTTTTTGATTGGTAAAATTTAAATTCCAAGATGGCAATCCAATAAACTTGATTTAGATTTCCTCGTTTGAATTGATTTTTTAATATTGTTCTTACTTTCTATTAATTTTTGTTACGAATTTTTAAACCTATAAAATATTTCATATTTTTATTGATAATATAAATACTTAAGGAATACGTCATGTGAATTTCTACTAAGCAGTTTGTTAAAAGTGCTTGATCAAAGTTCAAAGATGGAGGTCGGCAACATCTCGCTTGGGCTTATCACCTGACCATTTACTACGGTAATCACTGAGTCACTCCAGTTTGGAGGGTAAAAATAAACCATGCCTAAGTTTACTGACTATCTGTCAGTAAACTTAGGCATGTGGTATTTTTGATGTGATTAATTCCTCGCCACAGATACATCTCTAATATCTTTGGTGTTTATCGGTGACATATATCTATCAGAAGATTCATCTTCTTACTGTCCTATGACAAATAAACTAGCAAAAAGCAGAGCTTTGTAAGGGCTCGCAAAGTTATACTATCTAGTAATATTGTTATAAAAGTATTTTTATGAGAATTACATCTTTTAATGTATGGACTTTATTTATAATCAAAATTTTTGGACTACACAGGCACGAAGAATTGACGGTAGACACTCAGTGAATACATTTTTCGAATTTTTCTCTCAGAGAAACCCTCGGAGTTCGATTCCAGAGTTAGGCAAATGAAAAAATGTGTTTTTTCAGTTTTCTGATAAAACAACTTTGCCCGGGATTGGAAAAGTGCCCTACTGGCGATAGGCTGGCCACCTATCACATTGTGGGACTTAAGTATCTTCAGCTAACCGTGGATGCACACGTTGTACTTCTGCCTACCTCTTCGGGGTTACGGGCGTAAATATACATTTTTTTAGTTTTTTACCCTCGTCCTCGGGCTAAAATTGGGAATTGATCTCAATACAATATAAATCAATTAATACATCTGTACTGTTTCTCAATAAGCATATTGTGAAACTCTCTAACGCTCTATTTACTCTGTTCCCAGCAAACATCCCTGCTCTAGACCTAAATTCTCCTTGTGCCTCCCACAATATTACTGCGAACTTCCCTTGCGTTCTCCTTTCAATGATTTTATCATACACCTTCGATGCCAAACTGATCAAACTGATCAAACTGATAGAACCAAAAGTAAAAAAATGTGTGATTTATGGAATGTTTATTTAAGTTGGTCGCTGGTTATAGTTTCTTCGATTAAGTGGACTGTATAAATATATAGAGAGAGAGTATGTCAGTTCCCAAGACAAATCGGGGATAATTGAATTCCACCAACCTTGACTGACACCGCCACGCTCGACAGTAAACAGCTTCTCTTGGTCGCACGGCGCTCCACAGATCTTGCTGGTTATCTTGCGAGCTGGCTACGCGTTTTAGCACGGCTTAGAACACGCGAGGAAGTACGTGAAACGTTCACGAATATTTGTAACTGATTCGCACCCAATTCGCCCGGCGATCGTAGGCAGATCGTAGGTATAGCTATTGCAGTTTATACTTGAACCTCGCCTTTATACGAGGGCATGATAACCGCGCGCCGCCAGTCAAATATGAAGAAACAATTCATGAAGTAGGTAGTCTCTTAATAACTTCAAAAATTCTAATAGAAAATGTATCATCTATCAATTTTAACTCGTTAAATTAATAAGAGATGGCGTTAGTAGTAATAAGATTCTAATACAAATTGTACCTTCTATTTTTTTATTATTATAAAATGGTATTTTTATGGTAGATAACAAATCTAAACATGAATATAAACTACCACGTCGAAGCTCAAACCTAAAAATGCGATATTTTTTCAGTAAAATATACCACAAAAGTGCATAGAAAGTGGCCTAGTGTAGTGATAATTTGTTAATAAAAGTAACAATATATAAAGCTTATTTTCCGCCGCGCGTGCTAAAAGTTTACATTTTCCTGCTATCCAAAACAAAACAAGTTATAATTGTACAAACCGCTCTTCCATTAAAGGAACATTGTCTCTAGTGAAAGCTAGAGATTAATTACACCAATTCCTTTATATCCTTTGTCCTGCTTTTGTTGCACAGTAAGCCTTCGTGGCCAGTGTGGAGGGAAATCCATTGACTTATATTGAGGAAAATGCCGGGCTAAAAGGGAAACTTTGAGTGAAACTCTGGAAAAGTTTAATTATTTGGAATGTTCAAGGTTTTTTAAATGAAAACTTTTGAGACAAGTTTATTAATTTGTTATCATTTTCATTGTCTGTAACGAAATTTTAATGAATGAGTGAATATTTAATTTTCAATAATATGGTATTAAATATGTTGTAGGTTTCAATTTAATACTGCCAGAATGTTTGTTCTACTATTATAACGTGTGAAAATATTTAACTTGCTTTTAAGCTCTTTACAAAAAGCCTTAATAAGTATGCATAACTCCCAGGTGTTGGACCGGGTCACTTCGCAGACTAAAGTATCTGCCATTACTGCCATGTTAGGCAAGCTTTTAAAAAGCGAACGATTGACCAATTATGTTCCCACCATCGTGCGACTACTGCGCGATAGAGTTCTGCAACGTCTCGCTTGGGCCTGGTACCACCCGACCCGAGAGATCTTACCTATTCTAGCCGCAATAGCGTTAATGCTTGTCACTCTTGTGTACCAATTTTGGAAAATATGCCTTATTTAATAGACGATAAACTTATGCACGTCCCCCGCCGGGATTTTAATATTCCCGCTTTACTAAAACCCGGGCGAGACGTCGTAGAACTCCTAGTAGTCACGATGGTAGCGACATGTGCCTACAGTTTAAAAAAGGCGAACTAGCTATAATAGCTAATCGTTCACTTTTTTCAAACTGCCCGAACCAACAAGGGCTTAAACTTACAAGGACTTTACAGCTGGAAGATTTTTAATGTTTTAATAAAGTTTGAAGATATTTACGGATACTCCTAAGCTAAACAAGATAAACCCATCGAGTCTTAGATACTTCTGTTTAAGTTAAGTAATCCCGAAATGTGTTGTTTAAGCCTTTTTCTTTTTATCCTAAAAATGCCTGTCTCAAATAAAGTAATTCATGATATATTTGGACATTTTAAGACGTTCTTATAATCAGCAATAATTGTTGTTTCTGAGTATTATTTCTGTTCCTTTTTACAACAAATTACTTAAGTAACTGGTATCAGTCTATATGTGACTTATACACTTTCATTTTAAACGTTTGATTTTAAAATGTTATGTAACAACAGTAAAATAAATATCATAATATCAAGGATCGAGCACTCTAAAAAGACAGCATCGGGCCGTGCAACATCACAAAAATCCTCCTAGATCACATTCATGCATTTTATATGAACACACACACACACACACACACACATACTCACATACGCACACATATGAATATGGTACACTAGAGTGAGCCACATTAGGGTGGATTTACGCGCAGTGAATTTCAGTAAATGCTACGCGGTCCGTCTTGACCCACTACTCCCCGTCGCCAGTATGCTATGGCGGGCGGGATTACGCGCACGATTTCCTTCATGTTTTGAGTATTAATTTATAGAATCACGTAATTATGGATGAAGAACAATTAATGATTTTAGTTCAAGGCTACAAGAAACTACCCATAATGTGCAATCAACACGTTTTGCAGTATAATGTACACAAAATCCGCCAGTGCGCTGTGACCAGGCATGACACAAATATTTAGTACGGGATCCGAATATAAGTTGACCTTCACCCATCTGTTTACCGAATTAAACATTTTTTTTATTAAATTTCATACATAGACAAATACGTCTTGCATGTATTGCCTATCAAAATGTGTTCATAGCTATCCTTAATTAAAATAATATTAATTATTTTTTTAGCAAGTTTCTCCCATCAAATGTTACCGATCAAATGTTATTGATACTAAAAGTTTTAAACAAATAAAATAGGTCTGTGAGGCCTACGTGTTTACGTTATATTTACTCACCTGTTTACACCTGCTTATGCCATTGTTGTTGCCAGCCATGAACGTAAACACGTACGAAATACATCACAGACCTATTCCATATGTTTAAAACTTTTAATATCAAAAACATTTGATCGGCATTCAAGAAAGAGGAACTTGTTAAAAAAAATAATTAAGGATAGCTAGCTATGCACATATTTTGATAGGCAATACTGCAAGGCGTATTTGTTTATGTATTAAATTTGATAATAAAAATGTTTCAATCGGTAAACAGATGGGTGAAGGTCAGCTTATATTCGGATCTTAGACTATCAGCATTTGCCCTTGCGATGTGGCCTGTTCCGCTCCGCTGCCGTCTGTCCTCATAAGGTTGATCCTTTAATGCACAAATACTGATATTTTGAAACTGAAAAAATACATAATTAAATAAAATCATTATCTATTATCTTATTTATTTATTTATTTAATATTTTATTGTACACAACAGTAAATAATATTAAAATTACAAACGAAAGAAAAATCGTACAAAAGGTAGACTTATCTCTACAGTATAAAGATTTCTTCCAGCCTACCCAGCTTATGAAGCTATTAAGTAGAAGCAGCAGACATTGTGCACAAAACTAAAAGTAAATCACAACATACAACACTTTAAAACACGATAATTAAAACTTAAAACGCGTGTAGGGAAATAGTGAAAAGATTACTTACTTAGGCTATGATTCACTAACTATGATGACTAATAAATTAAATAATTACAAATAACCAAAACTTATTTTAATGAAAAATAGTAATTTCTTAGACTTCTTTTAAACACTTTATATTTATAACGCTATTAAACTTTAAAAAAGTTAATCAAAACTATTATTTTCGACTTTTATATTTAATGTTTAATAGACTTAAAAAAATATCTTCAAGTTTATCCTTTGACCGTTATTTATAAACTCTTTAATGTTTATTTTGTTCCGCAAGATTTAAACGATATTGTAATATATTCACTCCCAAAAAATAAATTAACCCAGTAAATAAAATTGCGAAATTGAGCAATAAAGGCGCGGGTTGGAAAAAAGATTTTACAATTTCATAATTCTTCGCCTCAACGTACAATAGCAAAGTTGGACGCGAATTTTAAAACGTCGATTTTAATAAGAAAGTCTAGTGCTCTAGTTTTAACTCAATAAGTATTTGGAAAATATAATGCTAATACCAGATATCAAAATCTTTAGACATATTACAATAGAGAGGTTGTTATGCTTAAATACATTAAAAACAAATATTTTGTTATAAAAATACACTGAGTTTATACTTTGGTATAAATTATTTCACAGTTAGATAATTTTTACCACTTTATAGAATTTTTACCGTCGAAAACACAAAGGTTATCAGTTTGATATGTATGTAATTGAAAAGTTGGGATTGAATAATACTTAAGTATGATAAATAATACATTTAGGTGTCCAAGTACGTGTACTAAATTTATTAAGTTTATGTATGTTCGTATGATTTTATGTTTGTCCGTTTGTCCACGAATTTCTAATAAAGAAAAAAAACCGTGTGGTGTCGTGGGACACCAGATAGAAACGAAGTTCCTTATCATTAAAAAATGATAAGGAATTTCTTTTATTGTGTTCGTTTATTTATATACTTCGTTTATGTCATCCACTCATTGATTTTTGATAACACGGTTAAATAGTCTTCATAAATTTGATCATATTTCCGAGTATCGGAATCCTCTTAAATGGATGTCAATTCCACGACGTCGTCAATACAGAATTTTATATATATTGTTTACAATTCTACTCGATGAATTTTCACCTGTATATATTAAAAGTAACTTTAAATTTTTATCGGAGACTCATAGTCTTCCACTTCGATTCTGATGCTTTTGTTTTTTCCTTTGCACCATGATTCAGGTTTTACTTCAAATTCTTTCACATTAAAGATTATTTGTTTATGGATCGAATTCCCAAGTCCCAAAAGAGTTATAAAAGTTTCAACATAAAAATTCTTCCAAATTGAATCTGAAAAGGTATTTCCTGGAGGTCGATGATATATCATCATAACTTTTACTCATTTGGTTATTCTGAGATGCATACCTATAATGTTAATGTTATCTTAAGATTATTATAGTATTTATTTTATTATATATTTAATATAATATATTTTTACTGTAAAATACAAAGATGAATGTTACACTTACCCTTTATTTCCTTTCTGCTAGCCCAAAGGTTGACTGGTGGAGAATGCATGTAGAGTTAAGTCCGCCTTTTTTTGTAAAGGTGTACAATAAAGAATAAATAAATAAAATAAATTATAAATAATGAGAATAATTATAATATTAAGTTAAAAATTATAAGTAAATAAAAAAATATGCTCTATTTTAACGTTACGGACGTTGTTTGCTAGCTAGGGCATCGGAGGGGTGCTGGGCAAACTGGGCAAACTAGGACAACGAAATTTCTTATGGGGCATGAGGAACTTCGTTCCAAAACTAATCATATATAAATAATAATTATATATCTTATATTATATCATAGAAATAAATTAAAGCCTAGAGTTGTAAAATCATTTTTACTCTCATACGCGATTACGCACTAGACTATCTCTTTGTCGACTTAATTATTCCTGTATAGCTTTGATATTGGCCGAGTTCATTTCGCATCGTATATTACTGTAATTACGGATGATATGTTTTAATGTGACTTCCCTACTTTACGTCCGAAGTGTTTTCATTATATTAAGTCTCGTTCGTATCGATTAATTAAATAAGACTCCGAATTTTTACCAAAATAATTCCTAAGATCGATTTCAAATATTATTCATTATGTCAAGTCATCATACAACAAATACATTTATTTGTCATATTATATACTTTCGCTGCTGGTTGCCCAGCAGGCGACCAGCAGCAAAAGCGGCGGCTTTATCAGGTGATACCCCCAACGTCTTGCCTAGGGATGTCTCTTGGGTGCGATTTACTGTCTGCGATGTTAGCTTTCCAAGGGGTGAGGCCACGTATGTGCTCGAAGTCCGATCTTCCTGCTTTTGTGAACATAGATTCAGATAGTCTGCGGGTAAACTCTTGTATACTTTCTAGATGAAGATCTCTCATGATGACCAAGTTTTTCATATAGCGAGGGTCGTTGACTATAATTTTTAATGCCTTGTGTTGTAGACAGAAGCTGATACCAGGCTGATGCGGCATAAGTAACATGTGGGCGTATGTAAGTCTTGTAGATATTCAGCTTTTATCTTTGCGGTAATTTGGAGGCTATCACTGGACGTAGTATGGCTATGGCTGTCTTGGTTCTGTTGACAACCTTTCTGGTATGGGTGTTCATCTTCAGGTGGGCGTCTATGGTAAATCCCAAGTATTTGCATGTACTCTGCCATGAGATGTTTTCCCCGTAGAGTTGAAGTTTAGGGGTAAGGTGTGAGAGTCTTCCTGCTCTGAAGGCTTCAGTTTTCGCCACATTGACCGTAAGTCTCCATTTTTTGAGCCACTCTTCTAGGTCACTTAGGGCTGCTTGTATTTTGCTTGCCATATGTGTTGCTGTCAGTAACGTTTCGATGTACGCTACATCGTCCGCATACAGCGCCAGTATGGTATTTTCTGGCACTGGGGTGTCATCATTGTAGCATACATATAGGGTTAGTGAAAAGCAGCTGCTCTGCGGAACGCCCGCCTGCATGCAGCATTCAGTTGGAAGTTTGCCCTCAACTTCCACCTGGAATTTGCGGTGTTGTAGGAAGGATGCGATGACGCGTACGAATCGTCTGGGAATTTGGAGTTCGACAAGCTTATAAAGTAGCCCTGCGTGTCATACCCTGTCCAAGATCTTTTCCATATCTATGAAGATAGTTGCGACACTCTCCTTTTTGTTAAAGGTTGCCATCAGGGCATGAAACACTCTTGCAAGTTGGTGGGTGGTGCTGTGTTGAGAACGGAATCCGTATTGCTCATTCCTGGGCACAAAGTATTGATCAATGCGGCGCAGGAGAAGACGTTCGAAGATCTTGCTAGCAAAAGCGTGATCAGCCTCACAGCTGGCCGGCAGAAGTATATTTTTGCCAGCTTTCGGAAGCGTTAGGACATGGCCAGTTTTCCAGCATCTGGGGAAGTAGCACTATGCTAGTATAAACGTGTCCACGCTGCAATTGTGCGGTACGGCATCTGGCTAAGTACAGAGTTGTTGTTGCGGCCCGGGGCTTTCTTGGGTTTGGCCTTCGTGATGGTAACCAAAACTTCTTTGGGGGTGAAAACTATCGGAGTCTCCTTTACCGGTATATCTTCTTGGAGATATGTACTAAGGAATTCCTAAACCTGTTGGATATGGGCAGTGTCTACTGAAGGGTAAGTCTGAAATTGCTCTTCCAGATGTCCCGCAAAGATCTCCGCCCTATCTTCGGCCTTATATTTGGCAGTGCCGTCAGAATGGCGAAGTGGTTTGGTGGGTTCCCTCTTATGGACAAAACTGCGACAGAGTCTGTGTAGTGAAGGCCAGTCGTCCCTGGCCTCATCGATCTGGTCTTCCCAACATTGTGTGGAGTACATCTCCATCTCCGCCATGATCTTTTCAGCGAGGTGGTTAAGCTGTCGTTTTTGAGAGGAGCATCTGGTTGCTTGCCAGGTTTTTTGTAGAGCCCGTTTCTTGGCTAAGAGGTTTCTTGTATGTACCGGTAGTGGAGGTCTTGTGTTCCTATTGAGTCTTTCTATCGTGGCAATGTAAAGGGCATGGATGGTTTTGTCCCGTAAGTTTTCCGCTAGATAGTCTACGTCTGCGGCCTGTGCAATTGGTCGCGAGACTTTGGATTTCTCTAGCTCCCGGTTGACGACTTCCCAGTTTATAGTGGCTCTCGGCGTAGGAACTGTGGTTCAGATGCGTTGGCCCACGGAAATCGTCCGATTTATTTGCAGCCCAATTGGCTGCGCCCCGTCGCCTTGCTCGGGGGCATAGTTACTGCCAGCACCCTCGTTCGGCTGACTGGCAGAACTACTCATTTATATATATTTTATCTGATTTCCGTGGGTTTTCCCTATTTCATGTTTTCTACCTATATCTAATATCAATTCTTTTACATTATGAAACAGTTTCCCAACAGTCTGATTGGGAGAAATAGGCAGAAAACATGGAAATTCACATAAAAAACGTATATTACGATCCTGCACATGCTATCTCTTTGAGTATAGTGCCCTCTTGCGGTCGGGGGGGTTCGGGGACATTCTTTATTTGCAAAGATACATTTACAAAAACATAAACATAACATACATAATATAAACTTAACTTATCACTAGTCATTTTTTAACATATCACTAGTCACTACACATATTATACTTTAACCACTGCGGCGCAATATAGACACTTCACTTTGTATCTTCGCCGTTCGTAACAAAAGGTGTCCGTGACACAATTTACATTTCAGAAGAAATTAATAATATACTACGTAAAATCGTAGAAAAGTCAATACTGTACATTGAATATTTTTTTAAAAGAATACTTAGGGGCGTGATCTGCAATCGATATCGAAGCCAAAAATATAGTTTTTAGAATTTTTGTCTATCTGTCTGTTTGTCTGTATGTATAACTCAAAAAGTACTGCATGGATTTACTTCAAATTTTGCATAAATATCACTAACAGGTCGGGTCAACATATAGGCTACATATTATCACGCTATCACCTACGGGCGAAGGCCATGCGGAGTAAACGAGGTCCACGCCGACGAAGTTGCGGGCAACAGCTAGTAACAAAATAAGTATCTATCAACATGCGTTGTTTTGAGGCCAAGTTTGTATGGCTCTTCATCATGCTCCTTATAAATAAATAAATGCACTAAGATTTTTCATTGAATAAACATGAGTTTCACCATTTGACAAATCGTGCGTGTTAATCTTACCTAAGGGTCTAGAAACGACAAAAAAGTTTTCGCTGGAGTAAATTTTTGGTGACAAGGATACGCTTCATTGCTTACTATTAGTAAAAGTTTACTGCAGCCTGTAGACGTCCGAAATAGGGTGTTCTGACACAAATGGCGGTGGGAAAAGTTTACATTTTTAAAAACTCTCGTAAAATATAATCACGCGGAAATACCTTAGGCAAAACCTATATTTTTTTTTTTAAACCGAGAACGCCTGGTTCTACGCGATCGGTTGAAAAAGTTCGTTTTTGCATTGTATAGGTCATGTTTGAGGAAGGTTATTTATATATTAACACGTAAACTTGTAACTTTATACTTGGTTTTACGACAATTACACGAACGGTGAGGAATAAAATTTGGCACAGTTAAAATTTATGTAGCGGAATCTAATATTTACGTCACAATATTACGTACTTCTTGTTCGTAATTTGCAAGAAAACGCCACTTATATTAAACCGTGTATTTACAACACACATACACAAAACAACACAATGTAATGCTTAAATACTCTGACTAACACTAATCACTCGCTGTACTAACACTAAACTTAACCGACTACACAATAAAACTCTTCTCGCTTCGCACGGATCGCTCGTACTATTGCTTTCAATCACTATATAAAACTGCTCTGTATTTTTCAACTACTTATACCCAGGGTAAAGTTCTACCTGGATCCAGAAAAATCTAAATTTATCGCGTAAACAACGAGTCTCTTCTTATTGTAAACAACTAATGACAAACAAGTCCTAGTACACGCTATTTTCACCCTTATGCCCTATACCAAAAATCCATTATGGCACAGCTATACAAGTAACGGCCAACTATTTGCTTAAAAATAGGAGTAGCTATCTCTTTCTTTTATTTCTAGATCCCTCCAGCGTTCCAACTCTTCACGTTTCTAGATTATTCACAACAATATGAATTAGAAATACATTAAAATTAACAAAAATAACTATTACACACACTACATTCATGTGACATATAATATACTCGTACACACATACTTTTACGAGTGAAGTAAATGCTGGAGAAATCACTGTATGTAATGTACTATTTTCGTTTATTATTTTTTCTGTAATTTTTAACTTCCCGTTACGTATGTGGATAAGGATTACTGACTTTGCCCCAATTTCCGAAAATCGAGTTTTCATCAGTTCTCCACATTTTGAGGTCCTAAGAACCTTTTTGTACTATTTTCACGATGACATCAATAGGTCTGTTATGTATGTATGTATGTGAGTGTATGTAAACATCTCATAACTTTTGAACGGCTTGACCGATGGAAAGGCGGTAGACATTAGATTGGATTCCACTCAACTTAGACTTCCTGAATCTGAAAATCTGAAGCAATTCCATCGAGGAGATTTTATGAAATTAAAAAAAAAAAAAAACAAAATAAGTGTTGACAAACAGTATTTTTTTGCCCCACATGGAGTACTGTTCGCATCTCTGGGCCGGAGCTCCTCAGTACCAGCTCCTTCCTCTTGATCGCATTCAGCGTAGAGCGATTCGAATCGTTGACGTCCTGGCTATTTCGAAACGGCTCGACTCTTTGGCATTGCGCAGAGATGTTCACTCTGTGTCTTCTATCGTATCTTTCATGGGGAGTGTTCCGACGAGTTATTTGAATTAATTCCTGCCGCCGAATTCCATCATCGGACATCGCGTCAAAATTTGAAATTCCATCCTCACCATCTCGATGTCTTGAAATCCGCAACTGTGTGTTTCTCTCGACACTTTTTGCCTCGCACTACTTTGTTGTGGAACCAATTACCGGTAGGGGTGTTTCCAAACGGATACGACTTGGGGGCCTTCAAGAAAAGAGCTTACTCATTCTTAAAAGGCCAGCAACGCAACTGCAAGGCCTCTGGTATTGTGGATGTCCATGGGCGGCGGTGATCACTTACCATCAGGTGCACCTCCTGCTCGTTTGCCCCCTCTTCTATATAAAAAAAAATTTTTTTTGTTCATTAATCTGAAAGTGAAGGCTTCCAGATTAACAACGAACTAATTGAGTTTAAAATCTAATAAGCTCTTTTTTTTAAAAAAACTGCATCTAATGCTTAAGCTGTATCAAAATCGGTTTATCTGTTCGGAGTTATCCTTGACGAAAAATTTCGAAAAAAGTTTTTTTTAAACATAGCTTCAAAATTTTTTAACCAATAATTTTTCGACCTTCTACAATATTTTAAAAATAAAAAAAAACTACGTCAAATGCAGTTTTAAAAATCAAAATCGAATAAAGTTTTGAAAAGTAACAGCTTTTTAAATATTAATATTTTGTTATTTCCAGCAAATTCACTTAATATTTTGAAAATAAATTTAAGTCTAATGTACCGATTGATTTAAAAATTTAATCAGTTTTTCTCTCTAAAACTGCATCGAATATCGTAAATTGGATCAAAATCAGTTGATATATTTTTGAGGCGAAAATTTTTGAAAAAAAAAATATTTTTGACATACTTTACTTTGGCATTTTCACCTACAGATTATATTGCTAGAAAAATATTTTATAGCTCATAACTTGCGTTCAATGCATTGATATACAAAACCCAAGATGCACCCAATCAGTGTCTCAAAAACGTCCTCTAAAAATGCGCGCAAAATTTTAAATTGTGCGCTCATTTCAAATAGCATCGCGTCGATCGCGATACTCTCAGTTTTATTACTTTTTGTACATTGCTTTATATTTTTGCCATATCTATAGGCTCTTCTTGAAATTAACGACAGTTTTGAGTGTCAGTTTTGTTCGGAACTGTGCATCTTGGATTTTTATATCAATGGTTCAATGCCATTCGAAAGATAAAAATTACTATAGTTTCCAAAATATACAGTTTTTCAAAAATCAAATTTCATTCATTTGTAACGAAATTTAGATTTTTGAATTCTGAAAACAATCCATGCTTAGCTATAGTTTGTGTTAACTATAGTTTTGTTCGCTTAAATACCCGATTTAGTGGGAAGTTTCAGAGATGGCCTGCAGGGTCAACCGGTTTACAGTTTTTTTATGTCATAGGACAGCTATCAAGCAGTGGCATTTCTGATAGAAAGAGTTAACCATCACCTGCAGTGGTGGGTTAAAATGCCCCTGACAAAATTTTACTTACCTTATACACCAAAGAAGCACAATAAAAACAAACAATGGCTTTATTGCGACATACCTTCAATGGCAAACGACAACCATCGGCTACAGACACCAAACATTTTAACAGTACGTTGCTATCCTTGTGACAAGATCTTAATGCCAGATACATCATTTTATCGGCTACTTTTCCCTCCAAACCAGAACATGATAGACACTGAGGTAATGCGGTAGTACTCTATCGAAATAATGCAGAATTCTACCACCTAATGTGGTAAGTATCTTCACGCCCATATCCCCGAAGGGGTAGGCAGAGGTACATGTGCACCCACGATTAGCCGAAGATACTTGGTCCCACAAATGTAATAGGTGGCAAGCCTATCACCAACCCGGCACTTTCCAATCCCGGGCAACTTTGTGTTTCTCAGAAAACTGAAAATACACTTTTTTTATGCCCGACCCGGGAATCGAACCCGGGACCTCATGTGGTCAACGCCAACGCTGAACCGCTAGACCACAGAGTAATGTGGTAGTCTCATAAAGCTACTCGTTCACCTTTTACGAAGTGTCTGACAGAACGACAGATAGTCTATTATTAAAAGAGAACCCGGACCAACCCTGGTGTTGTTGTTGTAAATCTAATGATCAAATCAAAAAGACTAACAATAACCCATGGGTTTGCTTCCAGTTCAAACAAGTTGTTCGTACTGTACACATAAAAAAAGCACCGTATAGTTAACGCTCGACAAATATTTAACTCTATCAAGAGCGTAAGGGAGCGACAATAAATAACACTCGAAATGCCGACCTCACTTGTTTAGGGTCAACTCTGATTTCGTCAACAAGACTCTTGGGACTATTTGACAACGACATCTACTATCCATATATTAATACGTGAAACTAAATCTTTGTATCACTTTTTAAGACAATTATCCGAAAGGTGGAGTTGGAAATTTGACAAAGTTTTACATTTCGGAGGACTAAGAAACCTGATATATTTATATATACATGAGAAATACATTAAATTAATAAAAATAGACATTACACCAGCGTTGCCAGAATGTTACTTATGTAACATTTTACGTTACTTTTGACCCTTTCATGTTACTTCCATGTTACACGACTCAAAATGTTACTTTACGTTACTTTTAGACCTTTTGATTTGTTCTTTGTAACTTAAAGTCGTATTTATATAATTGTAATTTTATAAGAAAGTATTTAGGGAATCAGTAATTCAACAACAAACTCACGTTTGTGGCTGAAATATATTTATCTTTGTATTAATTGTCCTACATATATATAAATAAGTTGATTTCATTTTTGTGTAATAAAGTGTCATATTATATTATTACATTTCCACATAAAATAAGAAAATGTTACTTTTCTCGTGAAAATGTTACTTTTTGGGCTATCTCATGTTACGTTTGACTACCTGTCACTGGCAACACTGCATTACACACTACATTAATATGACGTACATGATAATATACACAATGTTTACCATTTTATTTACTTACCTTTAGTGTTTTTTCTTTAGTCTGTTGTCAAACTTAAATAAATTGTTCAATGTAAGTTCAATTTGGACTATAAACGATCTCTGTTAAATTTCAAAACATACAAGTATTTATAATTGCAACAGTTTGGTTGTATATTTCCAAAAAAAAAACATTATTTATGATTTATATAGATATGGTTTTTGTTAAAGATATGTTTTTTTATTTTAAAAACTTAACAAAAAAAAATACGACTTCCTGTCTTGTCTATATATAAAATAAATAATAATAACTATTTAACTTATGTATTTCGAATTGTTATTAAATATCATTGATATAATTATATCAATGTTAAATATCAAACAAGCTTATTGATCTTCTGACAGTAAGATATTCGTTATGTAGATTTAGATTTCATAATCATTCACCACTTAGATGAAAGTGAATCTTGCGGCGCTCCATCACAATTTTTATGCCTGTGCTGTTAATTTTCAACGGGCTTTTCTGAACACCCATGATGTTGAGAGTGAATGACGCCGAAAGCAGCCATGTTCCGCTTTGAGGAGTCTTTAAAGTGCAACAGTAGTCTCTTAATACCTCTCTTCACATACGCTACTTAATCAAGCGTGCCACCTCGCGGTGAACGAGATGGTTCCAATCGATGCACATGGACCACCTAGCGCAGGCGCCTCTGTTTAAATAATGCCGTGAGGGTGAGCAGCTCTGCAAGCTCTGGAACCCTCTTGCTTGTTACTGTCCTCTCAGTTAATGTCTAGAATTTTATGAAGGGAGCGTATATGAAATATGGTTCAGCTTCGTTCCTGTACTGCATGTATTGTTCAGGTTACAGCTCCATACAAGAGTTTACTCAAGATGCATATCTGCAACACTATTCTAGTTTTTATTGCAAGGTGCTTGCTATCCCATACTCTTGTATAAAGCTTTCCGAACATGGTCGCCGCTTTACCGATACGGATTTCAATATCTGCATTAGGTGAGAGATTGTTCAACACGGTAGACTCTAAGTAGCAAAACTTAATGACAATTTGCAAAGCAATACCGGCCAATAGAATAAATAGGTGATCTTTGCGCTGCCCTGAACCAGCACGACCGAATAACTTGCCTACAATGCTCAAAAGTGATACACCACAGTAGTTACAATTACTATGGTCACCTTTTCCTTTGTATAGCGTGATGATATTGGCATTGCACATATCCTGTGTTACAGTTCCCGCTTCCCAACATTTCCCTTGCAGGTTTTGTAAGACGGGTGCCATACACTTGAGCTTGATCATTTCAGCGTAGATATTCTCCAATCGGGAACATCCCACCTGGATGATCATTCCACATCCATAAGTTTATCGGCTACAATACTCTCTAAATTGGGACGTATCACCGACTGGTTTGAAGCTTTTGCGGCAAATCGGTCGAACGGTGGTGCTAGATCAGGGTGACGTTGCGGAATTGTAGCACCTAGAACATGGTAAATACATTTTTAGCTGTTTGTTTGTCTGCTGGCTGCCTAGCAGAATAGCAAATGGTATGTTCTTTAAAGAGGGCCTGGAACAAGGTGAGATTAATACAGAAATACAGCAAAAATGTTCGTGGCAAGTGTGGTAATAAAAATACTATATTCTGAAATTCCCATTATCGTTGACCTGCTATTTCACCACAACCGCATTGTGGTCATGGACAAAAGGTGTGACAAATTCAAATCGTATTTAAACTATGTAAAGTGGCTTTTAATATGAGTCCAACTAATTTCAAAACTTTTTGTATCATTGAGTCGACTCTCTAGCGGAGTAGGTAGAGTAAATCATTGTCAATGACATTGTCAATAGATTTTCCGGCAACATTTCAATAACATAATTAATTCTTACAAGATACTGATAAAAATACATCGAAAATATCATTATTATTTTTTTTAAGTAGTGAAAAGTTGATAACAAAGATTAAATATAATGTGTATTGTAAATTTAAAGTTTTTCATTTTAGTGTTAACATAAAATAAAACTTTAATTTTCATTAATTTCAACCGACTTTCCAAAAGTAGAGGTTATCAATTCGACATTTTCGAACTGTTTTTGAAAATTATTTTTTTTTATGTAGGGGGTGTATATACTTACCGTGTAGTTCCATTTTAATGTTGTGAAGATCGTGTGCAGGCTTTCGGAAATGCAGGAAACGGAAAGCCTGCAGGCTTTCGGAAATGCAGGAAACGGAAAGCCGGTTTAAAAAATTATGTTGTATAAATAAGGCTGTAAAACAGTCGATGAAAAATTATTAATTGATTGTTTTATTTTAAGTTCAAATATCACGTAACATTTTTTTTGTTTTCTATGTGTCGTGACACTAACATCATAACATGGATGTTTGAACGAAGCCGCGGCGCGTTGTAAGCTTTGTTTCGCTCTGGGATCATATTTGGTCTTCGCGCCTAATATATAATTTATATAACCACAGCGGTTCCCTCTTGGGAACTACAGTCAAACGGATTGTCGGCTGGTAAGATAGCCTTGTTATATGTAAGAATTACGATTTACTATTTTAAAATACTTTGAAACTTGACAAAGAAGCTCATACAAAATCAGTAAAATCTGGTCTACTACATATTTTTGTAGGAAGAAAATATAATACCTAGCTTTAATATAATAATTATAATATATTGATAGCACTGATTTGTTTACAGAAACGAATTTTTACTTAATATTGTGTAAGGTAAAAATTGTGAAGTGGCTTATGGATACCTGATGGATTTGAATGTGACTTAAAGGAGAAATCAATACATATTTTTACATCATAAGGTAGCAAACAAGCACATGTCTCTCCTCATGGAAAGAGACAACCATCGTCTTTAGACACTAAAGGTGTTATGCGGCGGTAATAGATCTGAGCGAGACAATGCGGGAATTTATCAACTAGTAGTCATGATGGTAATGACTCGTATATTCAATCATTCGCATTCGCCTTTTACGAACTGCCTGGTAGAACGGCAAATGTTCTATTCTTCAAAGGGGCCCAGACCAACACGGGGGAAAATTTGTATTAAACGTCAACATGTGACAAGTGAGCAAAACCTCCGTTCCCAGTTGTGTACTTTGAGTATTATACCTTAATCCTCAAAGGTTGTGTATTAATAATTCTTGTAATAAAAAAGAGTCTTTAAGTTTTACATATATATATATATATATATATATATATATATATATATATATATATAAAACTTATTATAATTTTTTTTTCAGTTTGTTAGTTTGATGGCAAGCTGAATCGACTGACTATATATATATATATATATATATATATATATATATATATATATATATATATATATATATATATATATATATATATATATATATATATATATATATATATATATATATAAAACTTATTATAATTTTTTTTTCAGTTTGTTAGTTTGATGGCAAGCTGAATCGACTGAAAAAGTTTTTTAGTTTCCTCGGTGATCGGGTAGTGTCTTAAAAGTCACTGCAAATTGGTCGGTTTTTGGAGTAGATTTTTGTACCACATGTTTTGGTCTAGTCTCCCAATTCGCAAACAATAACATCCGATAAAATACTCCGTTACAAAAATTGTACGAGAGTTAACAAATTATTTTAATTAATTTTATAATGTAAACACTTGTACTGTTTCACAAATGTAATTTAAATTTTATTTATTACACAATCACTTTTAAATTTACAGCCAACCGGTTTCGCCTATTAAAGCATCATCAGGGCTTCACATTCACACATCACACACATTCACATCACACTTCACATTCACATCACAAGTCACACACACATAACTTTTTACATTATACTATTTTAAAACTTAAATATTTACAAAGACTTTAATACAACTTAAATGCGAGTAGATAATCACCTTATGTACTCCCAATTCGCAAACGATAACGTCCGATAAAAAACTCCGTTACAAAAATAATCACCTTATGTCCTCGCATTTAAGTTGTATTAAAGTCTTTATGAATGTAAAATATTTAAGTTTTCATTATCCTATGTACTCCCATTTAAGTTGTATTAAAGACTTTGTGTGTGTGTGTAAAATATTTAAGTTTTAAAATAGTGTAATGTAAAAAGTTAATGTGAAAGCCCTGATCATGCTTTAATAGGAGAAACCGGTTGGCTATAAAATTGGCTTTAAAAGTAATTGTGTAATAAATAAAATTTAAATTACATTTGTGAAATAGTACAAGTGTTTATATTAAATAATCAATATGATGCAGTTTCACCAAGTGACGATGAGGGAAACTATAAATTATTATTTTTTTATAATTTTTACCACTTTATAGAATTTTTAGCGTCAAAAACACGAAGGTTATCAGTTTGATATGTATGTAATTGAAAAGTTGGGATTGAATAATACTTAAGTATGATAAATAATACATTTAGGTGCCCAAGTACGTGTACTAAATTTATTAAGTTTATGTATGTTTGTATGATTTTATGTTTGTCCGTTTGTCCACGAATTTCTAATAAAGAAAAAAAACCGTGTTGTGTCGTGGGACACCAGATAGAAACGAAGTTCCTTATCATTAAAAAATGATAAGGAATTTCGTTTATTGTGTTCGTTTATTTATATACTTCGTTTATGTCATCCACTCGTTGATTTTTGATAACACGGTTAAATAGTCTTCATAAATTTGATCATATTTCCGAGTATCGGAATCCTCTTAAATGGATGTCAATTCCACGACGTCGTCAATACAGAATTTTATATACATTGTTTACAATTCTACTCGATGAATTTTCACCTGTATATATTAAAAGTAACTTTAATTTTTATCGGAGACTCATAGTCTTCCACTTCGATTCTGATGCTTTTGTTTTTGCCTTTGCATCATGATTCAGGTTTTACTTCAAATTCTTTCACATTAAAGATTATTTGTTTATGGATCGAATTCCCAAGTCCCAAAAGAGTTATAAAAGTTTCAACATAAAAATTCTTCCAAATTGAATCTGAAAAGGTATTTCCTGGAGGTCGATGATATATCATCATAACTTTTACTCATTTGGTTATTCTGAGATGCATACTTATAATGTTAATGTTATCTTAAGATTATTATAGTATTTATTTTATTATATATTTAATATTATATATTTTTACTGTAAAATACAAAGATGAATGTTACACTTACCCTTTATTTCCTTTCTGCTAGCCCAAAGGTTGACTGGTGGAGAATGCATGTAAAGTCCGCCTTTTTTTGTAAAGGTGTACAATAAAGAATGAATAAATAAAATAAATTATAAATAATGAGAATAATTATAATATTAAGTTAAAAATTATAAATAAATAAAAAAATATGCTCTATTTTAACGTTACGGACGTTGTTTGCTGGCTAGGGCATTGGAGGGGTGCTGGCTAGGGCAACGAAGTTCCTTATGGGGCATGAGGAACTTCGTTCCAAAACTAATCATATATAAATAATAATTATATATCTTATATTATATCATAGAAATAAATTAAAGCCTAGAGTTGTAAAATCATTTTTACTCTCATACGCGATTACGCACTAGACTATCTCTTTGTCGACTTAATTATTCCTGTATAGCTTTGATATTGGCCGAGTTCATTTCGCATCGTATATTACTGTAATTACGGATGATATGTTTTAATGTTACTTCCCTACTTTACGTACGAAGTGTTTTCATTATATTAAGTCTCGTTCGTATCGATTAATTAAATAAGACTCCGAATTTTTACCAAAATAATTCCTAAGATCGATTTCAAATATTATTCATTGTGTCAAGTCATCATACAACAAATAAATTTATTTGTCATATTATATACTTTCGCTGCTGGTTGCCCAGCAGGCGACCAGCAGCGAAAGCGGCGGCTTTATCAGGTGATACCCCCAACGTTTTGCCTAGGGATGTCTCTTGGGTGCGATTTACTGTCTGCGATGGTAGCTTTCCAGGGGGTGAGGCCACGTATGTGCTCGAAGTCCGATCTTCCTGCTTTTGTGAACATAGATTCAGATAGCCTGCGGGTAAACTCTTGTATACTTTCTAGATGAAGATCTCTCATGATGACCAAGTTCTTCATATAGCGAGGGTCGTTGACTATAATTTTTAATGCCTTGTGTTGTAGACAGAAGCTGATACCACGCTGATGCGGCATAAGTAACATGTGGGCGTATGTATGTCTTGTAGATATTCAGCTTTATCTTTGCGGTAATTTGGAGGCTATCACTGGACGTAGTATGGCTATGGCTGTCTGGGTTCTGTTGACAACCTTTCTGGTATGGGTGATCATCTTCAGGTGGGCGTCTATGGTAAATCCCAAGTATTTGCATGTACTCTGCCATGAGATGTTTTCCCCGTAGAGTTCAAGTTTAGGGGTGAGGTGTGAGAGTCTTCCTGCTCTAAAGGCTTCAGTTTTCGCCACATTGACCGTAAGTCTCCATATTTTGAGCCACTCTTCTAGGGCACTTAGGGCCGCTTGTATTTTGCTTGCCATATGTGTTGCTGTCAGTGACGTTTCGATGTACGCTACATCGTCCGCATACAGCGCCAGTATGGTATTTTCTGTCACTGAGGTGTCATCATTGTAGCATACATATAGGGTTAGTGAAAAGCAGCTGCTCCGCGGAACGCCCGCCTGCATGCAGCATTCAGTTGGAAGTTTGCCCTCCACTACCACCTGGAATTTGCGGTGTTGTAGGAAGGATGCGATGACGCGTACGAATCGTCTGGGAATTTGGAGTTGGACAAGCTTATAAAGTAGCCCTGCGTGTCATACCCTATCCAAGATCTTTTCCATATCTATGAAGATTGTTGCGACACTCCCCTTTTTGTTAAAGGTTGCTGTCAGGGCATGAAACACTCTTGCAAGTTGGTGGGTGGTACTGTGTTGAGAACAGAATCCGTATTGCTCATTCCTGGGCACAAAGTATTGATCAATGCGGCGCGGGAGAAGACGTTCGAAGATCTTGCTAGCAAAAGCGTGATCAGCCTCACAGCTGGCCGGCAGAAGTATATTTTTGCCAGCTTTCGGAAGCGTTAGGACATGGCCAGTTTTCCAGCATCTGGGGAAGTAGCACTATGCTAGTATAAACGTGTCCACGCTGCAATTGTGCGGTACGGCATCTGGCTAAGTGCAGAGTTGTTGTTGCGGCCCGGGGCTTTCTTGGGTTTGGCCTTCTTGATGGTAACCAAAACTTCTTTGGGGGTGAAAACTATCGGAGTCTCCTTTACCGGTATGTCTTCTTGGAGATATGTACTAAGGAATTCCTAAACCTGTTGGATATGGGCAGCGTCTACTGAAGGGTAAGTCTGAAATTGCTCTTCCAGATGTCCCGCAAAGATCTCTGCCCTATCTTCGGCCTTATATTTGGCAGTGGCGTCAGAATGGCGAAGTGGTTTGATGGGTTCCCTCTTATGGACAAAACTGCGACAGAGTCTGTGTAGTGAACGCCAGTCGTCCCTGGCCTCATCGATCTGGTCTTCCCAACATTGTGTGGAGTACATCTCCATCTCCGTCATGATCTTTTCAGCGAGGTGGTTAAGCTGTCGTTTTTGAGAGGAGCATCTGGTTGCTTGCCAGGTTTTTTGTAGAGCCCGTTTCTTGGCTAAGAGGTTTCTTGTGTGTACCGGTAGTGGAGGTCTTGTGTTCCTATTGAGTCTTTCTATCGTGGCAATCTAAAGGGCATGGATGGTTTTGTCCCGTAAGTTTTCCGCTAGATAGTCTATGTCTGCGGCCTGTGCAATTGGTCGCGAGACTTTGGATTTCTCTAGCTCCCGGTTGACGACTTCCCAGTTTATAGTGGCTCTCGGCGTAGGAACTGTGGTTCAGATGCGTCGGCCCACGGAAATCGCCCGATTTATTTGCAGCCCAATTGGCTGCGCCCCGTCGCCTTGCTCGGGAGCATAGTTACTGCCAGCACCCTCGTTCGGCTGACTGGCAGAACTACCCATTTATATATATTTTATCTGATTTCCGTGGGTTTTCCCTATTTCATGTTTTCTACCTATATCTAATATCAATTCTTTTACATTACGAAACAGTTTCTCAACAGTCTGATTGGGAGAAATAGGCAGAAAACATGGAAATTCACATAAAAAACGTATAGTACGATCCTGCACATGCTATCTCTTTGAGTATAGTGCCCTCTTGCGGTCGGGGGGTTCGGGGACATTATTTGCAAAGATACATTTACAAAAACATAAACATAACATACATAATATAAACTTAACTTATACTAATACATACATTATCACTATATGCGCGCCGCTTTTAACATATCACTAGTCACTACACATATTATACTTTAACCACTGCGGCGCAATATAGACACTTCACTTTGTATCTTCGCCGTTCGTAACAAAAGGTGTCTGTGATACAATTTACATTTCAGAAGAAATTAATAATACTACGTAAAATCGTAGAAAAGTCAATACTGTTCATTGAATATTTTTTTAAAAGAAGACTTAGGGGCGTGATCTGCAATCGATATCGAAACCAAAAATATAGTTTTTAGATTTTTTGTCTATCTGTCTGTTTGTCTGTATGTATAACTCAAAAAGTACTGCATGGATTAACTTCAAATTTTGCATGAATATCACTAACAGGTCGGGTCAACATATAGGCTACATATTATCACGCTATCACCTACGGGCGAAGGCCGTGGGGAGTAAACGAAGTCCGCGCGGACGAAGTTGCGGGCAACAGCTAGTAACAAAATAAGTATCTATCAACATGCGTTGTTTTGAGGCCAAGTTTGTATGGCTCTTCATCATGCTCCTTATAAATAAATAAATGCACTAAGACTTTTCATTGAATAAACATGAATTTCACCATTTGACAAATCGTGCGTGTTAATCTTACCTAAGGGTCTAGAAACGACAAAAAAGTTTTCGCTGGAGTAAATTTTTGGTGACAAGGATACGCTTCATTGCTTACTATTAGTAAAAGTTTACTGCAGCCTGTAGACGTCCGAAATAGGGTGCTCTAACACAAATGGCGGGGGGAAAAGTTTACATTTTTAAAAACTCTCGTAAAATATAATCACGCGGAAATACCTTAGGCAAAACCTATTTTATTTTTTGTTTAAACCGAGAACGTCTGGTTCTACGCGATCGGTTGAAAAAGTTCGTTTTTGCATTATATAGGTCATGTTTGAGGAAGGTTATTTATATATTAACACGTAAACTTGTAACTTTATACTTGGTTTTACGACAATTACACGAACGGTGAGGAATAAAATTTGGCACAGTTAAAATTTATGTAGCGGAATCTAATATTTACGTCACAATATTACGTACTTCGTGTTCATAATTTGCAAGAAAACGCCACTTATATTAAACCGTGTATTTACAACACACATACACAAAACAACACAATGTAATGCTTAAATACTCTGATTAACACTAATCACTCGCTGTACTAACACTAAACTTAACTGACTACACAATAAAACTCTTCTCGCTTCGCACGGATCGCTCGTACTATCGCTTTCAATCACTATATAAAACTGCTCTGTATTTGTCAACACATCTCTACTTATACCCAGGGTAAAGTTCTACCTGGATCCAGAAAAATCTAAATTTATCGCGTAAACAACTCTAAGTCTCTTCTTATTGTAAACAACTAATGACAAACAAGTCCTAGTACACGCTATTTTCACCCTTATGCCCTATACCAAAAATCCATTATGGCATAGCTATACAAGTAACGGTCAACTATTTGCTTAAAAATAGGAGTAGCTATCTCTTTCTTTTATTTCTAGATCCCTCCAGCGTTTCAACTCTTCACGTTTCTAGATTATTCACAACAATATGAATTAGAAATACATTAAAATTAACAAAAATAACTATTACACACACTACATTCATGTGACATATAATATACTCGTACACACATATATACTATTTTCTTTACAACAGTTTAGTCTTTAGGATGATTACTAATAGAAAATAAACATATTGATATCAAACTATGTCATCACAAGAAAATATTTTACTTACTTTGGGATTGAAAAAAAAAACCTTTTACGAGTGAAGTAAATGCTGGAGAAATCACTGTATGTAATGTACTATTTTCATTTATTATTTTTTCTGTCATTTTTAACTTCCCGTTACGTATGTGGATAAAGATTACTGACTTTGCCCCAATTTCCGAAAATCGAGTTTTCATCAGTTCTCCACATTTTGAGGTCCTAAGAACCTTTTTGTACTATTTTCACGATGACATCAATAGGTCTGTTATGTATGTATGTATGTGTGTGTATGTAAACATCTCATAACTTTTGAACGGCTTGACCGATGGAAACGCGGTTGACATTAGATTGGATTCCACTCAACTTAGACTTCCTGAATCTGAAAATCTGAAGCAATTCCATCGAGGAGATTTTATGAAATTTAAAAAAAAAAAACAAAAAAAGTGTTTACAAACAGATTTTTTTTGCCCCACATGGAGTACTGTTCTCATCTCTGGGCCGGAGCTCCTCAGTGCGATCAAGAGGAAGGAGCTGGCTCCTTCCTCTTGATCGCATTCAGCGTAGAGTGCTTCGAATCGTTGACCTCCTGGCTATTTCGAAACGGCTCGACTCTTTGGCATTGCGCAGAGATGTTGGTTCACTCTGTGTCTTCTATCGTATCTTTCATGGGGAGTGTTCCGACGAGTTATTTCAATTAATTCCTGCCGCCGAATTCCATCATCGGACATCGCGTCAAAATTTGAAATTCCATCCTCACCATCTCGATGTCTGGAAATCCGCAACAGTGCGTTTCTCTCGACACTTTTTGCCTCGCACTACTTTGTTGTGGAACCAATTACCGGTAGGGGTGTTTCCAAACGGATACGACTTGGGGGCCTTCAAGAAAAGAGCTTACTCATTCTTAAAAGGCCGGCAACGCAACTGCAAGGCCTCTGGTATTGTGGATGTCCATGGGCGGCGGTGATCACTTACCATCAGGTGCACCTCCTGCTCGTTTGCCCCCTCTTCTATAAAAAAAATAAAATTTTTGTTCATTAATCTGAAAGTGAAGGCTTCCAGATTAACAACGAACTGAGTTTAAAATCTAATAAGCTCTTTTTCTTAAAAAACTGCATCTAATGCTTAAGCTGTATCAAAATCGGTTTATCTGTTCGGAGTTATCCTTGATGAAAAATTTCGAAAAAAGTTTTTTTAAACATAGCTTCAACATTTTTTAACCAATAATTTTTCGACCTTCTACAATATTTTAAAAATAAAAAAAAAACTACGTCAAATGCAGTTTTAAAAATCAAAATCGAATAAAGTTTTGAAAAGTAACAGCTTTTTAAATATTAATATTTTGTTATTTCCAGCAAATTCACTTAATATTTTGTTAGTTTAATCAGTTTTTCTCTTTAAAACTGCATCGAATATCGTAAATTGGATCAAAATCAGTTGATATATTTGGTAAGAGACGAAAATTTTTGAAAAAAAAAAATATTTTTGACATACTTTACTTTGGCATTTTCACCTACAGATTATATTGCTAGAAAAATATTTTATAGCTCATAACTTGCGTTCAATGCATTGATATACAAAACCCAAGATGCACCCAATCAGTGTCTCAAAAACGTCCTCTAAAAATGAGCGCAAAATTTTAAATTGTGCGCTCATTTCAAATAGAATCGCGTCGATCGCGATACTCTCAGTTTTATTACTTTTTGTACATTGCTTTGTATTTTTGCCATATCTATATCTATAGGCTCTACTTGAAATTAACGACAGTTTTGAGTATGTTTTGTTCGGAACTGTGCATCTTGGATTTTTATATCAATGGTTCAATGCCATTCGAAAGATAAAAATTACTATAGTTTCCAAAATATACAGTTTTTCAAAAATCAAATTTCATTCATTTGTAACGAAATTTAGATTTTTGAATTCTGAAAACAATCCATGCTTAGCTATAGTTTGTGTTAACTATAGTTTTGTTCGCTTAAATACCCGATTTAGTGGGAAGTTTCAGAGATGGCCTGCAGGGTCAACCGGTTTACAGTTTTTTTGTCATAGGATAGCTATCAAGCAGTGGCATTTCTGATAGAAAGAGTTAACCATCACCTGCAGTGGTGGGTTAAAATGCCCCTGACAAAATTTTACTTACCTTATACACCAAAGAAGCACAATAAAAACAAACAATGGCTTTATTGCGACATACCTTCAATGGCAAACGACAACCATCGGCTACAGACACCAAACATTTTAACAGTACGTTGCTATCCTTGTGACAAGATCTTAATGCCAGATACATCATTTTATCGGCTACTTTTCCCTCCAAACCAGAACATGATAGACACTGAGGTAATGCGGTAGTACTCTATCGAAATAATGCAGAAATCTACCACCTAATATGGTAGTCTCATTGAGCTACTCGTTTGCCTTTTACGAAGTGACGGGCATAACGACAGATAGTCTATTATTAAAAGAGAACCCGGACCAACCCTGGTGTTAGTGTTGTAAATCTAGTGATCAAATCAAAAAGACTACAACAGTAACCCATGGGTTTGCTTCCAGTTCAAACAAGTTGTTCGTACTGTACACATAAAAAAAGTACCGTATAGTTAACGCTCGACAAATATTTAACTCTATCAAGAGCGTAAGGGAGCGACAATAAATAACACTCGAAATGCCGACCTCACTTATTTAGGGTCAACTCTGATTTCGTCGACAAGACTCTTGGGACTATTTGACAACGACATCTTCTATCCATATATTAATACGTGAAACTAAATCTTTGTATCACTTTTTAAGACAATTATCCGAAAGGTGGAGTTGGAAATTTGACAAAGTTTTACATTTCGGAGGACTAAGAAACCTGATATATTTGTATATACATGAGAAATACATTAAATTAATAAAAATAGACATTACACCAGAGTTGCCAGAATGTTACTTATGTAACATTTTACGTTACTTTTGACCCTTTCATGTTACTTCCATGTTACACGACTCAAAATGTTACTTTACGTTACTTTTAGACCTTTTGATTTGTTCTTTGTAACTTAAAGTCGTATTTATATAATTGTAATTTTATAAGAAAGTATTTAGGGAATCAGTAATTCAACAACAAACTCACGTTTGTGGCTGAAATATATTTATCTTTGTATTAATTGTCCTACATATATATAAATAAGTTGATTTCATTTTTGTGTAATAAAGTGTCATATTATATTATTACATTTCCACATAAAATAAGAAAATGTTACTTTTCTCGTGAAAATGTTACTTTTTGGGCTATCTCATGTTACGTTTGACTACCTGTCACTGGCAACACTGCATTACACACTACATTAATATGACGTACATGATAATATACACAATGTTTACCATTTTATTTACTTACCTTTAGTGTTTTTTCTTTAGTCTGTTGTCAAACTTAAATAAATTGTTCAATGTAAGTTCAATTTGGACTATAAACGATCTCTGTTAAATTTCAAAACATACAAGTATTTATAATTGCAACAGGTTGGTTGTATATTTCCAAAAAAAAAAACATTATTTATGATTTATATAGATATGGTTTTTGTTAAAGATATGTTTTTTTATTTTAAAAACTTAACAAAAAAAAATACGACTTCCTGTCTTGTCTATATATAAAATAAATAATAATAACTATTTAACTTATGTATTTCGAATTGTTATTAAATATCATTGATATAATTATATCAATGTGAAATATCAAACAAGCTTATTGATCTTCTGACAGTAAGATATTCGTTATGTAGATTTAGATTTCGTAATCATTCACCATTTAGATGAAAGTGAATCTTGCGGCGCTCCATCACAAATTTTATGCCTGTGCTGTTAATTTTCAACGGGCTTTTCTCAACACCCATGATGTTGAGAGTGAATGACGCCGAAAGCAGCCATGTTCCGCTTTGAGCAGTCTTTAAAGTGCAACAGTAGTCTCTAAATGCCTCTCTTCACATATACGCTACTTAATCAAGCGTGCCACCTCGCGGTGAACGAGATGGTTCCAATCGATGCACTTGGACCACCTAGCGCAGGCGTTTCTGTTTAAATAATGCCGTGAGGGTGAGCAGCTCTGCAACCTCTGGAACCCTCTTGCTTGTTACTGTCCTCTCAGTTAATGTCTAGAATTTTATGAAGGCAACGTATATGAAATATGGTTTAGTTTAGTTCCTATATGGCATGTATTGTTCATGTGACAGCTCCATACAAGAGTTTACTCAAGATGCATATCTGCAACACTATTCTAGTTTTTATTGCAAGGTGTTTGTTATCCCATACTCTTGTATAAAGCTTTCCGAACATGGTCGCCGCTTTACCGATACGGATTTCAATATCTGCATTAGGTGAGAGATTGTTCAACACGGTAGACTCTAAGTAGCAAAACTTAATGACAATTTGCAAAGCAATACCGGCCAATAGAATAAATAGGTGATCTTTGCGCTGCCCTGAACCAGCACGACCGAATAACTTGCCTACAATGCTCAAAAGTGATACACCACAGTAGTTACAATTACTATGGTCACCTTTTCCTTTGTATAGCGTGATGATATTGGCATTGCACATATCCTGTGTTACAGTTCCCGCTTCCCAACATTTCCCTTGCAGGTTTTGTAAGACGGGTGCCATACACTTGAGCTTGATCATTTCAGCGTGGATATTCTCCTTATAAGTTTATCGGCTACCTTACTCTCTAAATTGGGACGTATCACCGACTGGTTTGAAGCTTTTGCGGCAGGAATCGGTCGAAAGGTGGTGCTAGATCAGGGTGACGTTGCGGAATTGTAGCACCTAGAACATGGTAAATACATTTTTAGCTGTTTGTTTGTCTGCTGGCTGCCTAGCAGAATAGCAAATGGTATGTTCTTTAAAGAGGGCCTGGAACAAGGTGAGATTAATACAGAAATACAGCAAAAATGTTCGTGGCAAGTGTGGTAATAAAAATACTATATTCTGAAATACCCATTATCGTTGACCTGCTATTTCACCACAACCGCGTTGTGGTCATGGACAAAAGGTGTGACAAATTCAAATCGTATTTAAACTATGTAAAGTGGCTTTTAATATGAGTCCAACTAATTTTAAAACTTTTTGTATCATTGAGTCGACTCTCTAGCGGAGTAGGTAGAGTAAATCCAATGTCAATAGATTTTCCGGCAACATTTCAATAACAGAATTAATTCTTACAAGATACTGATAAAAATACATCGAAAATATCAATTTTTTTTTTTTAAGTAGTGAAAAGTTGATAACAAAGATTAAATATAATGTGTATTGTAAATTTAAAGTTTTTCATTTTAGTGTTAACATAAAATAAAACTTTAATTTTTATTAATTTCAACCGACTTTCCAAAAGGAGAGGTTATCAATTCGACATTTTCGAACTGTTTTTGAAAATTATTTTTTTTTGATGTAGGGGGTGTATATACTTACCGTGTAGTTCCATTTTAATGTTGTGAAGATCTGGTGCAGGCTTTCGGAAATGCAGGAAACGGAAAGCCTGCAGGCTTTCGAAAATGCTGGAAACGGAAAGCCGGTTTAAAAAATTATGTTGTAAAAATAAGGCTGTAAAACAGTCGATGAAAAATTATTAATTGATTGTTTTATTTTAAGTTCAAATATCACGTAACATTTTTTTTGTTTTCTATGTGTCGTGACACTAACATCATAACATGGATGTTTGAACGAAGCCGCGGCGCGTTGTAAGCTTTGTTTCGCTCTGGGATCATATTTGGTCTTCGCGCCTAATATATAATTTATATAACCACAGCGGTTCCCTCTTGGGAACTACAGTCAAACGGATTGTCGGCTGGTAAGATAGCCTTGTTATATGTAAGAATTACGATTTACTATTTTAAAATACTTTGAAACTTGACAAAGAAGCTCATACAAAATCAGTAAAATCTGGTCTACTACATATTTTTGTAGGAAGAAAATATAATACCTAGCTTTAATATAATAATTATAATATATTGATAGCACTGATTTGTTTACAGAAACGAATTTTTACTTAATATTGTGTAAGGTAAAAATTGTGAAGTGGCTTATGGATACCAGATGGATTTGAATGTGACTTAAAGGAGAAATCAATACATATTTTTACATCATAAGGTAGCAAACAAGCACATGTCTCTCCTCATGGAAAGAGACAACCATCGTTTTTAGACACTAAAGGTGTTATGCGGCGGTAATAGATCTGAGCGAGACAATGCGGAAATTTATCAACTAGTAGTCATGATGGTAATGACTCGTATATTCAATCATTCGCATTCGCCTTTTACGAACTGCCTGGTAGAACGGCAAATGTTCTATTCTTCAAAGGGGCCCAGACCAACACGGGGGAAAATTTGTATTAAACGTCAACATGTGACAAGTGAGCAAAACCTCCGTTCCCAGTTGTGTACTTTGAGTATTATACCTTAATCCTCAAAGGTTGTGTATTAATAATTCTTGTAATAAAAAAGAGTCTTTAAGTTTTATATATATATATATATATATATATATATATATATATATATATATATATATATATATATATATATATATATATATATATATATATATATATATATATATATATATATATATATATATATATATATAATTTTTTTTTTCAGTTTGTTAGTTTGATGGCAAGCTGAATCGACTGAAAAAGTTTTTAGTTTCCTCGGTGATCGGGTAGTGTCTTAAAAATCACTGCAAATTGGTCGGTTTTTCGGTTTTCGGTCGATTTTTGTACCACATTTTTTGGTCTAGTCTCTCAATTCGCAAACAATAACGTCCGGTAAAATACTCCGTTACAAAAATTGTACGAGAGTTAACAAATTATTTTAATTAATTTTATAATGTAAACACTTGTACTGTTTCACAAATGTAATTTAAATTTTATTTATTACACAATCACTTTTAAATTTACAGCCAACTGGTTTCGCCTATTAAAGCATCATCAGGGCTTCACATTAACTTTTTACATTATACTATTTTAAAACTTAAATATTTACAAAGACTTTAATAAAACTTAAATGCGAGTAGATAATCACCTTATGTACTCCCAATTCGCAAACGATAACGTCCGATAAAAAACTCCGTTACAAAAATTATCACCTTAAGTCCTCGCATTTAAGTTGTATTAAAGTCTTTGCGTGTGTAAAATATTTAAGTTTTAAAATAGTATAATGTAAAAAGTTAATGTGAAAGCCCTGATGATGCTTTAATAGGCGAAACTGGTTGGCTGTAAAATTGGCTGTAAATTTAAAAGTAATTGTGTAATAAATAAAATTTAAATTACATTTGTGAAACAGTACAAGTGTTTATATTATATAATCAATATGATGCAGTTTCACCAAGTGCCGACGATGGAAACTATAAATTAAATTATTTTAAATAAAATTTTTAAATTTTCTCGCCTCTGTGGCTTAGTGGCCCGATGTCCGTGTTGATCACATGAGATCCCGGTTCAATTCCCAGGTCGGGAATTCTGACTAGCATCGCGTGAAAGAGGAACAATTAACGAAAGTCGCACAGGATATAGATATCAAAGATGGTAATCAAGCGTTGTTACCATGTAGCTCCATTGTAATACCGCACGCAGAATCTGCTTGTTGAATGCATTTGTGGCCATAATTTAATTATTACCAGTTGAACCACACAGCTTTGCACGTGGGCAATAATAATAATATGTCATAAATGGTATTTTTCATTTCGTATTTGTTAGCCTCTAAGGGGTTGAATTTTTTTTTTAAATAGGTCTTGGCTTTAATTATCTCCTTGAAAAATTTGATCATAATCGGTTCAGCAGATAAGCCGTAAAAGCGTAATAAAAAGACAACTAGACTCTCACGTTTATGATACTAGTATGAACGTCATAGGATTTTTAAGATTTTTTTAGATCATTAGAGAGCAAAAAAGCAGATAGTTCTTCTAACAGAAAGAGAAATTATTATATACTAGCTGTGCCCGCGACTTCGTTCGCGTGGAAAAAAATCTAAAATAAAAACTCGCATAGTTCCCGTTCCCGTGGGATTTCCGGGATAAGAACCTATCCTATGTCCTTTCTTGGGTCTCAAACTATATTTGTACCAAATTTTATCCAAATCGGTTCAGTGGTTTGGCCGTGAAAGCGTAACAGACAGACAGACAGACAGAGTTACTTTCGCATTTATAATATTAGTATGGATTACCAATCAACTAAATATGTTAATGGTAATATTTGTAACAGAATGGCGATTCCACATCCATAAATCTACCAACTAACTTACCGTCTAATCAGAAATACGACAATAATAAGCACTGACGCTATAGCCGCATGAATAAATAAAGCAATGGCACCAATAAAACCTGGTGATCTTCCAGATATTTACCATCTAGTAGTCATGATGTAGACACGTATCGCAAATCATTCGTCTTTTACTAACTGCCTAGCAGATTGCCAGATGATCTATTCTTCAAAGACAGATAACGTTTGGTTCAATCCGATTTTACACGATAACTGTTGAATTATTACTTAATTTTGCGTTTTTTTATGTCATAAGATAGCAAACAAGCAGATGGGTCTCCTGATGGAAATAGTCAACCATCGACTATAGACACCAAATATGTTAATGGTGCGTTGCTATCTTGTGGCGAGGTCTAATGCCACATGCATAATTTTACCGGCTACCTTACCCTCCAAACCGGAACACGACAGCGACAAACACTGACGCTATTGCGGCAGGAATATGTAAGGCGGTGGTACCTGACCCGGGCGAGACAATGCAGAACTCTACCACCTAGTAGCCACGATAGTAGTGACTCGCATAGCCAATCGGTTGCCTTTTACGACCTGCCTGGCAGAACGGCAGTTGGTCTTTTCTTCAAACTTCTTCGTTTAATATGTCAATCTACGTAAATAAATGTGTAAACGGTTGACCTTACAGGGCGTCCCTGAAAATTTTAGATTAGATTAAAAACAATAAGCATCGATATTTTTCAATTCAAACATCTATTTTGTTAAAATAACAGCATATTGATTTCTCCCCGTGTTGGCCCCGGGCTCTTTTGAAGAATAGGTCAACTGCCGTTCTGCCAGGCAAGTCGTAAAAGGCGACTAAGTGGATATGCGCGTCACTACCATCGTGACTACTATGTGGTAGAGTTCTGCATCGGCTCGACCAGGTCTGGTACCACCGTCTTACCTATTCCTGCCGCAATACCGTCAGTACTGGTCACTGTCGTGTTTCGGTTTGGAGGGTAAGGTAGCCGGTAAACTTATGCATGTGGCATTAGACCTCGCCACAAGATAGCAACGCACCATTAACATCTTTGGTGTCTATAGGCGATGGTTGACTCTTTCCGTCAGCAGACCCATTTGCTTGTTTGCTATCATATGATATAAAAAAAATATTGATTTTGAAAAGCTGTATATTTTGAAAACGCTGATTGTATTTGATCTTTCGAAGACATTTAACTCAATTTTTGAGATGTCAAAAAACATTTTTTTCAAAAAATTTCGTCATTGATAAGTGCCAAACAAAGTGACTGATTTTTTACCGATTTTAGACTCATTAACGGTATTTGACGCAATTTTTAAAAGAAAAAAGTTAATAGCGTTTTTAAGTTAATTGGTGTATTAGCCTGAAAGTTATTTGGAAAAATATTAAGTAAATTTGCTGAAAACAACGTACTTTTAATATTTGAAAAGCTGTAACTTTTGAAAATTAAATTCTATTTTAATTTTATAAACAATATTTGACGTAGTTTTTTTAATACCTAAATATCGTAAAATACCAAAGAACCAATCATTGGTTGAAAAATTTTAAAATAAGTCAAAAAAAATTCCAAAATTATTCGTCAACGTTTTCTCCTAAACCGATTTTGAAGCAATTTATACATTAGACATAGTTTTTTGAGCAATAGAGTATTTGTACCAAATCTGTACGTTAACCTTGAAGTTATATTAAAAAAATACCATTTTATTTATTATTACACACACGCACGCACGCACGCAAGCACAAGCGCACGCACGCACGCACGCACGCACGCACACGCACACGCACACACACACCCATATAGATATATTGAGGTCATCGTGAAAGTAGTTGGAAAATATTCCTAGGACCTCAAAACGTGGAGATACGGTGAAAACTCGATTTTAAAAAATCGGGGCAAAATCAGTAACTTTATCTACATACGTAGCGGGAAGCTAAAAACTAAAATTACCAAAATGTTCAACTATACACACTTAATAGAAATTTATAACTATTCTAATAAGTTCGTTCTTCTATTGTGTTACTGTCAATTAAAATGAAAACGCTTCAAAATACACCGTCAAAGGTTTATTGGAAGGTGTCTTCGCAGACAAATATGTCAACATTTTGCGTAGCTGTGAACCTAAAAGCTTCCTTTATATAACACGAGTTTTATATCATGAGAGATTGATATCATTAGATATTAATGAAATATTTTATAGTTCACTGAATAAAATATTGATTTGGAATGTTTGATTTTCCTTATTAAATACCTCTTATGAGGTGAATAATTCCAATTGAAGTACGATCCAGATATTTAAAAGTGTTATCTTTTGTTATAAAATAAATTATAGAAAAAAATATTTTTTTGTAACAAGCTTTGATTAACAAGCAAACATTTTTTTAATGAGATTAAATTAAATTTAATCTCATTTAAAAAATGTTTTTTGTCTTTAATTTATTTTAGATTGATATAGCAAAATACATCAAAAAATGTCAAAACTTAAGTTGATTAAACCAATTCACTTTAGGGGAAAAATCCCCTCATTAATGCACTTGTTAAGCCGCGTACAAAAGGACCCAACAAAACAATCTAAACTGCATTTGTCAGACAAATCTTTTCTCCCATCGTGCAACTTACGACTCCATACAAAAGAATTTAGCTAAGGCGGCAAGTAACGCGTGCCATAATCCTCTCTTAAAAGAAATCTCTGGGACTTTTTCTAGGACCCCATTTATTTTATTAACGAGGTGGGGTTAGGAATTGTCATGCTCTATCGTGCAGAATCTAACATCAAATATGTGAAAGTGAAAGTGTTTCTTTATAATCAAATAACTGTTGAGTGTAAATTTATTAATCATGATTTAGAATTAAAGAACACACCAATGATCTTAATTTGGAATTTTCGGAGTATAACGTAGGATACGTTAAAACTTATTTATTTATTTATTTAATGCTTTATTGTACACAATTAAAAGAGAAGAAATACATAGAGTTTTATTAAAAACAGACTGTACAATGGGCGAGCTTATCCCCAATAAAAGAGATTTCTTTCAGCTGACCCGAACAAGAGTAAACACAGTTATTATCGAAATGTTAAAATAGTGTACAATAATCATAAAACTAGATTCATATGAATATAACAGTCTTGATACATTAAATTTAGCCACATCATATTTAAAAATGAACAAAAAAATGTCGATAGAAATTGAAAAAAAAAAAAAACTATGTAGACCCAGCAAGAAAATGTTCTCTTAGACTCTTTTTTGAAAATTGGAAGAGATTGACTCATACGAACCTTGGGTGGTAGTGAGTTCCATAACCTGACAGCTTGAACATGGAAAGAATTTGATAAAAATTTTGAACTGTGTGGGGGACATTTTAAAAGGGCAGTAACACTTGATCTACAAGGTGAGCCAGGTGGATGCAAGAAAGAAAACCCATCACGCAGATAGCTTGGTGCATTAGGATTAAACAGGATGTTAAAAAGTAGACAAAGAGTATGAGTGTTCCTACTCAGCCGTATTGGAAGCCATTTAAGTTGAGCTCTAAAGCTAGAGACATGGTCATACTTCCATAAACCAAAAAATAAATCGAATACGGAGATTCTGCAGCCTCTCTAATTTGTTTACCAATTCTTCAGTAGCATCAATAAAACAAGCATCCGCATAATCGATGATAGGTATTATGAGGCTCTGCATTAGTGATATCTTTGTTTTAAAAGGCAAATAATTTTGTAAATGTTTAAATTTTGTAAAATTGATAGTATATCTTTAGAGTGAACTATTGCACATTTGTTGGTATTGATTTAGAATTTAAAAAAAAATGAGAATTTAAATTTGCAAGTACTTATTTGAGTTTTTTTTTTATATCATAAGATAGCAAACAAGCAGATGGGTCTCCTGATGGAAAGAGTCAACCATCGCCTATAGACACCAAAGGTGTTAATGGTGCGTTGCTATCTTGTGGCGAGGTCTAATGCCACATGCATAAGTTTACCGGCTACCTTACCCTCTAAACCGGAACACGACAGCGACAAGCACTGACGCTATTGCGGCAGGAATAGGTAAGGCGGTGGTACCAGACCCGGGCGAGACAATGCAGAACTCTACCACCTAGTAGCCACGATGGTAGTGACTCGATAGCCAATCGATCGCCTTTTACGACCTGCCTGGCAGAACGGCAGTTGGCCTATTCTACAAAGGAGGCCGGGACCAACACGGCGAGACGTACTATACCAACCGAGTGGATAGAATACCACTCGGCATTAACACTCATTTGTTTACCCAGGGTGTTAGAAAAAGTTCGCGAAAGACGACCCAAAAGTCGCGTTCTCCTACACCATGATAACGCTTCTTCACACACGGTCAACAAAACAAAGTAATTTTTAGCTTCCGAAGAAGTACATCTCGTCACTCATCCTGCGCATAGCCCCGACCTAGCACCCTGTGATTTTTTTTTTTTTTATGTCATAAGATAGCAAACAAGCAGATGGGTCTCCTAATGGAAAGAGTCAACCATCGCCTATAGACACCAAAGATGTTAATGGTGCGTTGCTATCTTGTGACGAGGTCTAATGCCACATGCATAAGTTTACCGGCTACCTTACCCTCCAAACCGGAACACGACAGCGACAAGCACTGACGCTATTGCGGCAGGAATAGGTAAGGCGGTGGTACCAGACCCGGGCGAGACAATGCAGAACTCTACCACCTAGTAGCCACGATAGTAGTGACTCGATAGCCAATCGGTCGCCTTTTACGACCTGCCTGGCAGAACGGCAGTTGGCCTATTCTTCAAAGGAGGCCGGGACCAACACGGCGAATTGTATTGATTAATGATGATTTAATGATTTCTGTATTTTCCCCAAAATCAAAGATTTGATGAGAGGTTCTACTTTTACCAACTCCGAAGAGGCAGTGATAGCGTTCAATCAGCACGTAGAAACCGCATTCAGATCTGTGGTCCTCCTGTTTTAAAAAATGGTTCGATCGCATGAAATTTTTTTTAAAATGTAAAGGAGATTATTTTGAAAAGCAATAAACATAATATTTTGGTTATAACATGTTGTTTTTTTAAGTTACGAAAAAGTTAATGGGTGACCTACGTATAACGTTACAAGTAATTATAAATTATTACTAAAGGACACCCAGAATATTCTGCAATAATATGATATTAAAGTATTCAAAACTTTATAAATTCGCCATACGTTCGCCGACAACCATCACTTATAAACACCAAATATGTTAATAGTGTATTGCTATTTCACTACTTGCATATATTTACCGGCTACCGTAACTCCAAACTGTAACACGACTCTGACAAGCATTTACTCTATTGTGGTAAGTTATAGGAAAAGTGGTGGTACCAAATCTGGACGAGACTTTGAAACTCTACCACCTAATAGTCACGATGTTATTGAAACGTTTAACCAACCGTTTGCCTTTTATAAATTGCCTAGCAAAATGGCAGATGGTCTTATCTTCAAATGAAGCACAGACAAAAAAGTTTAAGCTTAACTTTTGTATATTGTATATTGAAACCTGAAAATTATATTAAACTTGGTAAATTTTAAGTATTTGATATTCAATATTTAACAACAGTAAGTATAATAAAATGTTTTAAATTTGTTGTCATTTTGCTATTATAGATAAAAATTTGTCTTTTAGTGAAAGTTATCAAAAAGTCTTAGAAGAGTTAAAGTCAATAGATGATTTGCTTTTCAAATAAACACAAAGCGAAGGATTGTAAGCGGAGAAAATTTTTGACCATCCGCCTTTCACCAAGGCACAAAAGAGCTAATTTGTTGAATCAAACAAAACGCCGCTTGACGAGGGAAAAATTATTGTTTTAAGGCACAACCAAATTCCCTTCATTATTCCCGACATTATTCATTTTGGTTTGAAAGGTAATGATCCAAAATTAAAGAATACGGATGATGAGGGTGTCAAAAATTATTACATCAAGAATTATCATTTTTATGCTGATTTTAAAAATAAAAATTAAGGGAATTTCATTTGAATCTTTCCAGGACATTTTCGTGAGCCTTTTTATTATGAAATACGAAACATTCATATAATGCATATTATACATATACTACTAAGATAACACCTTACTAATTTGGCCATAGTACGCTCGTTGTGGTCTTATTAATGAGGTCGTGATCTAATGTGAATCTAAAAAATAGTGCGTCAGGGTAATAAAACTGGGTTTCAGTTGTTATATAAAAAATCCTAAAATGCCTACTAGTATCTCATGCTTCATTCCTATCTAATATGTATATTTTATTTAAGTATTTGCAAGTCTGTATGTATTTATAAGTATTTGTGTAAGTTTGAGCTATGTGAAGGTATGTATTATATTATAAATTTCAATATTAGTTATATTATATTACGTATATTTTATGCAGTATATTTTAGGAGTTGCTTAGGGCTACATAATATTATATCCGTACAATTTAGAGACACCGCATACGTACTCTCTGTTGGCCTAAGGTTGACTGGAGGAGAATGTCACTAGGCATTAAGTTCGCCTTTTGTACAAATTAATTTAAGGTGTACAATAAAGCTAAATAAATATATAAAAATAAAATCTCGATGTTCGAAAATATGCACCTTTTATTATTAAGACAGTTTTCCTCGTATTAGTCCGGGGTTTTTATTATAAACTGGCGAGCGCCCAGCGGTCAAATTTGACCAAATTGTCTCTTCGTACAAATATGCCGGTCTGAAGATTCTAGACACCATCTTCGGGCAGTAGTCTTCCCCGGTACCGTTCACATTCACATTGTATATGAATTTGGTTAACCTTTCGTCTACAGTTCTTTCTACATGTCCGAACCAACGAAAACTGACATTTTCTTTCCGGCCTAACTTCTCTCTCTCTTCAATATTACGAACTCGGTCCGCAAGTGTTACGTCACATATTTTCCGTAGCACATATTTTCCGCACTTGGACTACGTTGATTCTACTTTCATGACATAAATAATGATCTGAAAATTAATTTAATAATAATCAGAGTCCCAAAGTAATGTTTGAAAATAAGTCCTATCTTTTATGTTTTTGATAATAATGTAATATTGATGTTAGAAAATGGTTAACATTTTTATTAAGCATTTGTCTTTGTCAATAAATAGTTTAGACTAATTAATAACAGACTCAGGCTATTTCTCCAAATTACTGCCATAGATGAATTGGTAAACACGCATTTATAATGCAATGGCCTGCCAACCCTGATTATAAACGTCGAATCACAAATCGATCTGTCTCAATTAGTCAAGTAGAGATACGCTTAATTCAACTAATTTAATTACTGACGCAACAATTTCGGCAGCGAAACTAATTACTAAGGAGAAAACTTTATCTTAACATTTTATAAAAGATAAATAATTATATTTGCTAAGATTAGTAGGGGTTGTTTATTAATTAATATTTATAATCAAGGGAAAATAATATCTATTCTAGTTATTTTATGTTGCCTTTGCTACAAAATCAAATTTATACAAAATACTTTGGTTAGTAAAATTTATCGTCGCTTTTCATACAAATATTAAGTAGATTTATGGTATATTTTAGGAATACTGTAAGTATTATGTCTTATGGGGTTCTTTCTATAACACCATTCCATGTTATAGAAGGGACCTCACAAAGTAGAGCAAACTTCAATTAACAAATAACATGGTAAATCAAAGTCATATAAACTTAATGATTACTTTAGTGATTCCGCATTATCTTAGACATAGAGTGTTAATTAGATATCATAATGTTATTGACAATCAGGCATTCTATAATTTAACTTTATGATGTTACTAGCGGCTCGTTACGTGCTTCGCTACGTATCGCCATTTATTGAATTCATTTGTTACAAAAATTGTGATAAATGAAGAACCGCTCTACCGCTTTTGTGCAAACTTCACATAAACCATCTACTAAATAGTCCGAACAAAGCCTAAACATTTGGTTTGGATAGGTGATCCCATTCTTGAGTTATGAAATCACAACGAAAAGTGGCATTGATTTTTATATATTAATGATGATATTACGCCATTTTTATAAAAGGTCTCTGTACATAATCGTGTCTGTAGTATAGTAGTCCGGTGTCATCGTTGATCACATGGGGTTCCCGGTTTGATTCCCAAGTCGGGCAATTCAAAAATGTGTTTTTTCAGTTTTCTGATAAAAACAACGTTGTCCGTGATTGGAAAGTGTCTGGTTAGCGATAAGCTTGTCAGCTATCACAATGTGGGACCAAGTGTCTTTGGCGAATCGTGGGTGCACTTGTTATACCTCTGCCTACCTCTTCGGGGATACTGGCTAAAAGATACTTTTTTATAGTTGAAATTTGACAAGTGTGTGATACAAATCTGCATTTAATGAACTGTTAATATATTATTTTAATTATATTCAATACAATTTACAATACATTTAGTTATTTAAAAAAATGATGAAATAAATGAATGAATATAAATAATTAAAAAATATATTTTAATTAATTAAGTGTTAAATAAAAATAAAATTGTATAAAATGCGTCCAAGTATACATAATTAATACATAAAATGGTGAAATTTCATGTAATATTAAAATTTAAATAATGTAATTTATATCTTGTAAATCTGTACGCCAAAAAAGCAGATAGGATCGACTGTATTTAAAACTAACTTTGTACACCTATCACAGAAATAAAATTATTATTATTATTGTTATGGTTGATCAATATAGCATAAAGATCAAAATACATATTTTTCTGACATTTTATGACAAGCTCAATCATACCAATAATTATATACGTTATATGTGTACATAACTGTATACATTATTATGTACCATTGTTTATTAAAATTTGTTATTTAAAAATAATGCCTTAAATGATAAAGACATCTTAGAGCTAAATACAAAATTGAAGCAGAAGTTTCCGTACAGTTCCAGGTGATAAATATTTTAAATTAATTAACTGTTGCCGAATTAATTTTAATTTACAGACAAATCATAGTAAACGTATCTAGCGTAATGTCTCATCTTTTATATATGAAAAATAAAACTTAATTCTTAAACAATCATATTTTATTTTATATTCTATACTTTCCATCGTCGGCACTTGGTGAAATTCCATTGTTACTAGTCACTTTTACTATTCCACTTGTGCATAAATTTCACTTTTACACAATTTTTATTATATTACTCGACCGGTTTCACTTTTTAAAGCATCTTCAAGATGTAATATACTTAACTGATTATTATTGACTGTTGTGGACACACATCAATCATTTAAGTACATTACATCCTGAAGATGCTTTAAAAAGTGAAACCGGTCGAGTAATATAATAAAAATTGTGTAAAAGTGAAATTTATGTACAAGTGGAATAGTAAAAGTGTCTAGTAATATTTTATTTTCCTTATCGATGAAATATTTCCAAAACAGCTACAAGTTTATTCCGAACCATGAATTATTTGAACTCACTCCATTGTTCGTGTTTGCAATCTACAAGAATCTACAAGAATAATATAAATTAAGTTGTCTTGCAAAAGACTTTTTAATCAGGAAGATTTTTAATCATCCCCGTATTGGTTCCGGGCTCCTTTGAAGAATTGACCAATTGCAGTTCTGCCAGGCATGTCGTAAAAGGTGACGGATTGGCTATGCAAGTCACTAACATCGTGGCCACTAGGTGGTAGAGTTCTGCATTGTCTCGCCCGGGTCTGGTACCACAGCCTTACCTATTCCTGCCGCAATAGCGTCAGTGCTTGTCACTGTCGTGTTCCGGTTTGGAGGGTAAGGTAGCCGGTAAACTTATGCATGTGGCATTAGACCTCGCCACAAGATAGCAACGCACCATTAACACCTTTGGTGTCTATAGGCGATGATTGACTCTTTCCATCAGGAGACCCATCTGCTTGTTTGCTTATGTTATAAAAAGGATATCAAATTTAGTGTAGATGTCTTCAGTAACCTAAACTAAACAGGTGCTTTGAAGCGACTCTTTTTACCAATGAATTTGTAATTACGCGATATCACACCACCTGCAGTAATAGTTGCTTTGACCAAACTCTCCAATTGTCCATCTCCTTAAATACTCAGTTGTAAATGCCGTAAAGGAATCCGTTTTATTTTGAAGTATTACCGCACCATTAGTCGAGTGGTTAGTGACCCTGATTAAGCAATCGACGGGGCTCGGCTTCGATCCCCGACGGGGACAAGCATTTGTGTGATGAGCATAAATGTTTGTATTTCCGAGTTTGGGTGTTTATTAAAAATATTCTAGTATTTATATATGTATTTCTATGTATTAGTATCGTTGACTAACACCCATAACACAAGCTAATAACTTTCTTACTTTGGGGTTAGATAAGTAACTGTAATTTGTCCGTAAATATTTATTTATTTATCATTCGCCAAATCCAAATCATCTGCAGTTAAAATTATAAAATGACAGCAGAATAAACTCCAGATGTATAAGTTTACTTAGCTACCGTACTCTCCAAGCCCGGTGGTACCAGACGCGGTCGAGACTGGAGAATTCTACCACCTGGGGATCACGGTGGTGTATTAGAATTTTACAAGTAAACAAGTATGTGTAAACACTTCCTAAATTATATATACATTTATTACTAAACTAGCTGTTGCCTACTACTTCGTCCGCGCGGACTTCTTTTACTCCGCACTGCTCCTCCCCTGTAGGTGATAGCGTGTTGATATGTAGCCTATATATTGACCCGACCTGTTAGTAATATTTACGCAAAATTTGAAGTAAATCCATGCAGTACTTTTTGAGTTTACCCCGGACATACATACAGACAAACAGATAAACAGACAAACAGACAAAAATTCTAAAAACTATATTTTTGACTTCGGTATCGATTGTAGATCACGCCCCAAGTATTCTTTTAAAAAAATATTCAATGTACAGTTTTGACTTTCCTACGATTTTATTATATGTATAGATTTGTTATTTCTATTAAAAACGTTTCCCAGGATTGGATAAGAGCTCGGTTGGCGACAGGCTTGCCTTTTATTACATCATGGGACTAATTATCTTCAGCTAATCGCAGGTACACTGGTTGTACCTCTGCAAATTTTTTATCGACGCGGAAGTGAAAATGTTTTTTTTTTAACAATTAACTTCAAAGTAATTTAATAACAATGACAATAGGCGTTTATTACAAATATAAGTATTTATAGCAATGTTAACTACCACCCCTAACTCAAGCAAAAATTTGCTTACCTTGGGGTTATATTGATTTGTATAATTTGTCAAGCGATATTATTATTTGACCATAATATGTAAAGTCTTATTTGAATTTTCTTTTCTGATAAAAATCACTATCCCAGTAATACTCTACATGAACATACCACAAAAAATAGATTTTCATAATTATATTAATAAAAGATCTATATAAAATAGACGACTAATATTATACCCGACTATAAATAATATCTATAATTAGCATTTGATGTTCAGAGTCAAAATTACATCCAAAATCCTCCACATTTCCCATTATATAATAGCCATATCAGGTATTAACAGATTCGAATTTTACACTGTAATCGGTAATTTGGACATCTAAAATGCGTGTTTATTTTAAAACAAGCCCATGTTGCATTAATTGCCGGACATACATTATCATTGAGTACAAAAATATATTAACGATATTTAAACAGAAAATCAGAATGTCACAGTCAACCGGTGCCATATTAATAAAACGCGTAGCAATATAATTAAAATATATTATGTACACAGTTTTGTGGTCTGTATATAATAGCCTGTGTATAATAGCCTGTTTGTAAATCATCAGGTCCCGGGTTCAATCCCCGGTCGGACAAAAGTGTTATAGAGGTTTTTTCGAGGTTTTCATAAAAATCAAAAATCTCAGTAGCAGCTCGGAGTCTGGCGGGGTTGTATATTACCACTCGGGTGCCTTGAATGAGCACGTATCGACAAATAGTCGATAACCGTTATCACGACAATAAAATATTACATTTATCTCGCTAATCGTAATGAACCGTGCTGTGGTGGTGAATCGTGGTGAAATGTAATGTAGAGAGACGTTTGGTTTATTCTGCCTACCCCGCAAGGGAACCAAGGGAATCGGGCGTGATGATACTTTTTCTGATAAGGATAAGTTAGCCGGTAAACCTTTGTTTGTAGCATTACCTTCCCGAAATAGGATAGAAACGCACCATTACCATCTTTGGTGCCTATAGCCGATGGTTATCATTTTCCATCATTATAGCCATTTGCATATTTGCTAGGTTAAAATTGTGAATTAATTTGTTTAATTATTTTTATTAATGTTTTTAATTAATCTGAATTATTATTATTAACCTGCAAATCTACAAGAAAACTTTTTTGCTGATAGTAATAGAGAAGGCATCAAAGCTATTTTTGTAAGTAATTTATAGCGCTACAACGTTCCTAGCAGAAGTTCGTAGTAGGTAGTTCGTAGCACATAGTTATCACCCGTAGAACTTGCGCCAGCAAATGTGAGATCAACGTAATAGTCCAGTAAAAAGTTTAATGAAACCATGAACTGACCAGTTTTAGCGCAATGAGTAAAAATGTGTTCATTAATACTTAAATAATGGTATTATGAAAGAAATTTTGATTTAAATTTAGGGGAAAGGGATGAAAAAAATAAAAAAAGGGGTTGAAAAATGCCTTTTTTTAAATACCTGAATAACGGTAGGAAATAGAATAAATAAATAAATAATAAATAAATATTCAAGGGACAAATTACACTAACTGATCTAACCCCAAAGTAAGCAAATTATTTGCTTGTGTTATGGGTGTTAGTCAACGATACTAATACATAGAAATACATATATAAATACAAGAATATATTTAATATACATGCACCCAAACCCGGAAATACAAACATTTATGTTCATCACACAAATGCTTGTCCCCGTCGGGGATCGAACCCGAGCCCCGTCGATCGCGTAGTCAGGATCGCTAACCACTCGACCAACGGGGCGGTCAAAAAAAGAAAAAAGAAAAAAGTTTCAAGTAAAAGTTATAGAGAAAAAAATTCTACACAAAAAAGTTCCTTTTCATTTTTTTGTTATCTGCTTTAGTTTACAAAAATAAAAATTAAATATGTAGTAAAATATGTAAAAATATATAAATGTGGGAAAACATATGTAGTAGTGTTAGTACATACTTATGTGATGCGCGCGCTGAATGGCACAGGGCCGTAATAATTCTGGTAAGTTTTTATAATTAATTACAAAGTAAATTTAATTTTTATTTTTTTGTAGCTAAACTAAAGCAGATAACAAAAAAATGAAAAGGAACTTTTTATGTAGAATTTTTTTCTCTACAACTTTTACTTGAAACTTTTTTTTCTATTTCCTACCGTTATTAAGTTATTTAAAAAAAGGCATTTTTTAATCCTTTTTTCATTTTTTTCATCCCTTTCCCCTAAGTTTAAATCAAAATTTCTTTCATAATATCCTTATTTAAGTATTAATGAACACATTTTTACTCATTGCGCCAAAACTGGTCAGAAGAGTTTCATTAAACTTTTTACTGGACTATAAACGATATTTTATATTTTTAGAGATTTTTACACAATATATTAAATACGCAAAGGTATATATTAAATATACAATAAAAAATACTGGATGGTAAAATTATGCATTGATTCGCCGGGGCCTGGTACCATCTCTTTACCTATTCTTGTCGCAAACTGTAAATACTTTAAAGGTCGGCAACGGAACTGCAATACAGCTGGTATCGCGGATGTCCATGGGCGGCGGTGATCATTTAATATCAGGTGCATCTCCTGCTCGTTTGCACCCTCATCTATAAAAAAACACTGCCGTGTCCCAGCATGGAGGGTAAGGTAGCCGGTAAACTTAGGCATTTGGTATTAACGGAGACTTCTGCTACACGGAGATCTTCTTTGGTGTCTATAGGCGATGACTGTCTCTTTCCATCAGGAGAACCATTTATTCGTTTTGTTATTTTATGATATAAAAAAACAAATGCATTTTTTTATAAACAACAGATAAATTGTAGGGTATATTATTGTGAAGAATTCAGCATAATTACCATCTTAACGTTTTTGATGTTCAACATTATCAGTATTTCAATTTTGTTGATTTCATAATGTATTCGAAGGAATTTGAAACTTACTAAATTTTAATGCTAAACGTTAGCTAATTAACATATAAATTACATGCGAGCTTCTTGTTACCTGTGGTTGCCTACGTTTTGACAAGATTTACGACTAAAACATATTTTAGCAAAGTATGTTTTATTCGTTAGGCTTGCCAAATACCTTATGTTCCAGTCGTAAATCCTGTCAAAATTCAGGTAATTATAACAAATAAGTAAAAAAAGCTTACATATAATTTATACATTAATTAGCTAACACCTACCTGTTTTGCTTAGCCATTTATTAACATAAGAAAAAAAAAACAGCTGATGTACTCTTACAAGCGAGAGTAAAAATAACTATTTTTCACTTAATTTTCATTAATATGAGTTTTTTATATCATTAAATAGCAAACAAGCAGATGGCTTTCCCGATGGAGAGAAAAACCATCGCCTATAGACACTAAAGATGTTAATGGTATGTTGCTGTCCGAGTGGCAAGATGGCAATGCCATATACATAAGTTTACCGGCTACCCTATCCTCTAAACCGGAATACAACAATAACAAGCATTAATGCTTCAGCCGCAAGTATATAAAGCGGTAGCATAAAAGAGAAAGCTGGGGGAGACGTAGCAGAACTCTACTACCTAGTAGATGGTGGTGACACGTATAGCCAATCGGTCGTCTTTTATGACCTACTTGACAGAACGGCAGTTGGTCTATTCTTCAAAGGAGGCTGGACTAGTATATATAATACGGGAAAATTGATGTTTGTAAGTTATAAAATGAATATTTGACATGGAATTTGGCAAAAATAATGAATTTAAAAATTCAGTATAGTATAAACAAAACTGACCATCCACTTGGTTTTTAATATGTGGCGATCTCATTACTTATAGTATATAGAATATTATGCGGGTTTAAATTATTTTTAACTGCTTTTTATTAACCTGTTACAACAATATTATCTATATAATTAATTAATTAATCAATTAATAATATTATAAATGCGAAAGTTTGGATGTTTGGATGGATGTTTGTTACTCAATCACGCAAAAACTACCGAACGGATTTGAATGAAATTTGGCACAGGGGTAAACAATGACCTGGAATAGTACATACGCTACTTTTTACCTCGGAAAACTCAGGTGATCCCGCGGAATTCTCAAAAAACTCTTATAATGCAGCGGGCTGCACGCTGCAGCTAGTTGAAAATAAAGACTCTTTCTTTCTTTCTTAGATATACCGCATTTGATAATCAGGTGAGGAAGTGACTTTGAATTTGTTGGACTTGGAAAGTATATCAAAAATACTACAAACTAGCTGCCCGATCCATCTTTGCACGGGTGGTGTACTTAAAAAAAATGAGACATAATCTACCGTTTTCACTACGACCATGGACCAATAAATATAACTATTATTCAATAATTCGACCATTCTTTATTGTAACATATTGAAGATACTTCTCTAAAAGTATTTAATTTTATACAAATCTAGTCCTGACAATAAAAACATAAGAAAAAAAAAATCCAATATGGTGCATTTATTCCGAAGTTATGCGCGTAGATGTGGTTAAAATTATGCCTAATTTCCACGCAATCTCATATGTAACTGCTGTGATGACATTGAAATTAAAGGTACTGTAAAGATTTTAGTACATTAGGAAATTAAACATCATCATTTCGTCTTTCAGTTACAGATTTCCGCAAATTAACGCCTGAATCTATAAATATTTAAAATTATGCTTCCTAATGTTATTGCTCTAAATCTTAGATAACGCTGATATTGCTTAGCCTGGCCTAACTAAAGAGTCACTTATCAAACTCGATTATCTACTCAAGTTATGCATCCAGTTCATCCTCAGTACACGTGAGTACGACAATATTTTAGCTTATCGCTCTAAGCTGAATTTGTTCGACATTAATTTTTAACGGAAGCTCATTTACTAAACTCTCTACATGGCCAATGTACTGCATAATCCTTCTTCTAAACCATAATGCATAGGTACAGTATTACCTTTCTCTTTAATGCAGTGGTCAATCCTACGATATTTCAACAAGAGTCTGTCAAGCGGTGAAGAATGTCCGTAAGCAATATTGCCAACTGTTCTTCGATTAGCGCACCTGTCGTGTTGTTGTATGTTTGCAGATGCAATAAAAAGGCTATTTATTTGGACCTGGTAAGCTATGTACCTACACCACCCCGTTGGTCGAGTAGTTACCCTGATAACGCAATCGGCGGGGTTCGGGCTCAATCCCCGACGGGGACAAGCATTTATGTGATGAGCATATATGTTTGTATTTCCGGGTTTGAGTGTTTATTAAATATATTCCGGTATTTATATATTTATTTCTATGTATTAGTATCGTCGACTAACACCTATAACACAAGCAAATAATTTGCTTACTTTGGGGTTAGATCAGTAAGTGTAATTTGTCGCGTGAATATTTATTATTATTTTTATTGATGTATTCCTATGAAATATAAAATAAAATAGTAATATAAAATAGTAATTATTAAACAATATTAACAAATTAACCTTACCGTATAGGAAGTAACATATCTGATATAATAATAATATACTTTATTGCACACCAACACATAATTTCAATAACTAATAAGAATTTCTGATTAGGAACAGGGTAAAAGTTGGCGGTCGTATCACCCAATAGTGTTCTCTTCCAGACAACTAGCAACTTTAAGGAATATTATATTTTGATCATATAAATGTTCTTTATAATATTGCATACAAATATTTAAACATATTTATTAAATATGTTGGTGGGGGTGGTGGTGGTCGTAATAATAATAATATATAATATTCTCAGTCATGCGCAGTTGAATTTTCCAATATATTTTTAGATACAATAACACCTGTAAAGTATTCCAATGAATAGAATAGATTACAAAAACGCGTTTATTTCAAAACGGTAGAGTAGAGAATTTGGCATAATAATATATGAAATATATTTTTTGTGAATAAAATTTAAAAAGGTCAGAAAATATTCGTAATATACATAAACAATTATTAATATAAGTTAACTATTGATTTTAAAAAATAATAGCAATTAAACAGAATGTTCTATAGATGAACGATACCCAAAAATAACCATAATTTTACACATTCAGGCGTTATTTTGCGGAAATCCATAATTCACGGAAAAAATATCTTCATGCCTGTATCCTCGAAGAGCTAAGCAAAAATACAACCAGTGCAGCCACGATTAGCTAATCCCGGGCAACTTTATCATTTATCAAAAAACTAAAAAAACACATTTTGAATTGCCTGGACCGGGAATTGTAGTCGGGATTTCATGTGGTCAACATCCACACCGGACCAATAGACCACGGAGACGCTAATAAAGGAAAGTATTGAATTTGCTCACGAATTTTCACGTGTGCCCTTGCAATGAAACTGAAAGGGAAAAATAAAAAAAACGCTGTAAAAAATGGAAAAAACTCACCGTAAGTCTGAAAAATAAGTAGCGACACATTTATCCATCCTTGTCCACCACAATTTCCGACACACGACAGTTACAAGCATGAAAGCATTTAGTATACGCACTTAGCATACGCCACTTCGCAACCGGAGCCTCTTCAGGAAAAAAGTGCGTTTTCTCAAAGTTTTGCATTGAATTTTCTTTGTTGTAAAAACAAGTCTTCACGCCCCTATACCCGAAGAGGTAGACAGAGGTACAACCAGTGCAGCTACGATTAATCGAAGACATTTAGTCTTACAATGGGATAAGTGCCAAGTTTATCGCCATCCGAGCTCTTATTTAATCTTGGGCAACGTTTTTTTTAATCAAAAAACCGAAAAAAATTTTATTTGCTCAACCCAGGAATCAAACCCGGTACCTCATGTATTCGACCCTGACATCGGAAGATTAGACCACGGAGGTGATAATTAAGAAAACGATTTAATTTGCCCGTGAATTTTCACGTGTGTCCTTGCAACGACACTGAAAGAAAAAAATAAAAATTTTGTAAGTCCTAAAAAATTAAATAAACTCATAGTTGACTTAAAAGTAAAGAAAACCTTAGCGGTGCAGTTATCCACCCACATCCACCACTATTTCCAACACGACAGTTGCAAGCACGAAAGCACACAGTATACGCACTCAACACACTTCGCAACTAAAGCATCTTCAGAAAAAACGTGCGTTTTTCTTGAATTGTATAACAAGTATTTGCACTTTTTACGAGACAATATTGTAAGCCTTCATTTAGGGGCTACCCGATTCTTGAAACAGAAACATTGCTACAGGTACTACAGCAGCATTAAACATTACTACGATACAGTGAGTTATATATTAAATACCCAACTATTATAGCAGAATTCCACTATAATATCAGCATCAAAGAAAAAAAAAAGAAATAACAATAAAAATATTCAACGAATCCCAGCATTAAACACATTTTTACATTTTCATTCTATGTACTTAAAATATCCTGAGCCATGAATAAAAGAGGTATAATATAATGTCGTCAAGACAACGCGAACTTAAGACCGAAGGTTTGAAATATCACTAGTTCAAAGGTAATGTATTTCTCAGAAATGGACAAAGAACTCGAATTTTTCCTACAAGAATATACTAAAATATATTTTACTAGCTGCCCGGTACGTGCTTCGCTTCGTATCGCCATTTATTGAATTCATTTGTTACAAAAAATGTGATAAATGAAGAACCGCTCTACCGATTTTATGCAAACTTAACATAAACCGTTTACTAAATAGTCTGAACAAAGCCTAAACATTTGGTTTGGATAGGTGTGCCTGTTATCTATTATATATTGCATATAATAAAATCGTAGGAAAGTCAAAACTGTACATTGAATATTTTTTTAAAAGAATACTTGGGGCGTGATCTACAATCAATATCGAAGCCAAAAATATAGTTTTTAGAATTTTTGTCTGTTTGTCTGTTTATCTGTTTGTCTGTTTGTCTGTATGTATGTCCGGGGTAAACTCAAAAATACTGCATGGATTTACTTCAAATTTTGCATGAATATTAGTAACAGGTCGGGTCAACATAAAGGCTACATGTTATCACGCTATCACCTACGGGGGGTGTGAGGGCAGTGCGGAGTAAACGAAGTCCGCGCGGACGAAGTCGCTGGCAACAGCTAGTTGAGTTATAAAATTACAACGAAAAGTGGTATTGATTTTTATATATATAGAAATATAGATTTTGCGGTGCGTTAAATATAGCTATTATAAATTTTATTTACTCCTTGTTGATCCGTGCTCCCTTTGAATAATAGTAATGGTGGTGGGGTTGAGCCAGTTACTATACATTTTATATACATCTTTTTGATTCGTGTTCTCTTTGAAGAGTGGTGGTAGTGATAGGATAAATCTAGCTAATATACAATTTGTACTCCAGTTGATCCGTGCTCCCTTTGAAGAGTGTTAGTATGGTTGATCTTTTTTTTTTATACAATAAGATAGCAAACAAGCAGATGGGTCTCCTGATGGAAAGAGTCAACCATCGCCTATAGACACCAAAGGTGTTAATAGTGCGTTGCTATCTTGTGGCGAGGTCTAATGCCACATGCATAAGTTTACCGGCTACCTTACCCTCCAAACCGAAACACGACAGTGACAAGCACTGACGCTATTGCGACAGGAATAAGTAAGGCGGTGGTACCAGACCCGGGCGAGACATTGCAGAACTCTACCACCTAGTAGTCACGATGGTAGTGACTCGTATAGCCAATCGGTCGCCTTTTACGACCCGCTTGGTAGAACGGCAGTTGGCCTATTCTTCAAAGGAGCCCGGGACAAACACGGGGAGAATGTTGATGATCTAGCTACTGTGCATTTTATATACTTCTTTTTGATCTGTGTTCACTTTGAAGAGTGGTGGTAGTGGTGAGATAAATCTGGCTACTATACATTTTATATAATCGTAGTCGATTCTGCTTCCCTTGAAGTGAAGAACATGCGCCAGGCAGTTCATAAAAGGCGAACACATTGCCAAATGTTTGACTATCATCCACCGACCACACAGCCCATAGACACCTAATAATAGGCGAATGACTTGTGTCAACACATCTGACTTATAGTTCCGATGTAAATGTCCACGCGCCAATGAGTAGTTATTGGGTAATCAGTGTCGACCAATCAGATGCTCTGTACATTACTATCTTTCACTGTGGCCTGTTAGCCAATTACGGCGTTGCAACCCCACTTTGTCTTACCTCAGCTAGTTGCCAGAATGCATTCAATACGGAAAATCAAACATTAGCCGTCTATAGGCTGTGTGGTCGGTGCTATCATCGTATTGATTGTGATTATTTTGCAACGTATCGTTTGATACTACCATCTGATTGATTCTTGCCTCAATATTATGAGTGCTTTTTAGTTGTGATTTTGAGAGGAACTTAACTGATAAACTTGTGTTTGTGGTATTATGAAACTACATAGTTTGGCAACCTTTTTCCCGGTGTTAGTCGGCTCCTTTTAATAATAGACAAACTGTCGGTCTACCAAAAAGATCCTAAAAGGCGACCAATTGATTTTACTTATTCCTACGATAGTGACTACTAGGAGGTAGTGTTCGGTTAAGTCTAACCCTTTCGCTAAATTATGGTATTTTATGCTCAAAGGAGAAAACTATACCTAATCACAGTTTTATTTAGAGCTCAAAAATGTAAATTTTGTTATAAATTACAGTAATTTGATATTTGAAAAGTTGTATTCTTTTTAACATTTAATTCAGGCAACATGGCCCATATTATAAATACCTTATAGACTAACATACATATTAATATAATAAAACATAAAACTACACTTTGTCACTTGTTGACAGTGAAGTGACAAACGTGACAAAGTGTAGTTTTAAGTTTTGTTACTTAATTTTGTAAGTGATGATCGATTTTGATCTTTAAAATGCATTTAACACAATTTTTAACCTCTAAAATATTTTATTAGCTACTGGCTGGCTGAAAAACGTTGAAGTAATGTAAAAAAAACCTCATATATTTTTTTAAATTATCGTTATCAACACATCCCAAATAAATCCGCCGATTTTTATCTGATTTACTTTTAGAAAAAAAGATGTATAGATTTTTAAGTCAATCGGTATTAACGGTTATTTAAAAACACCTATAAACAACTAAATAATATTATTTGAAAAGCTGTAACTTTTAAAAATTTTACTCGATCTTAATTTTTGAAACTACATTTGACGTTTTTGTAGTACTAAATTATTTCAGCAGGTCGAAAAATGATTGGTTAAATAATCTTGAATTTATGTCGAAAAAACACTTTTTTTCAACATTTTTCGTTAACAATAACTCCCGAAAGGATGAACCAATTTTGACGCAATTTATGCAATAGATGCAATTTTTTTTTTACAAAAGAGTTGATTAAATTTTGTATTGGTACATTCATGTGGAAGTTAAATTTAAAAAATACTAATAATATTGACTTTTTTTCAAACTTCTCAAAACCTTGTCAAATTCCTTGAAATTTTAAGGAAGTCTAAGTTGAGCAAAAGTCAACAGAATGCCATCAACTGCGTTTCGATTGGTCAATCCGTTACAAAATTATGAGATCTATTTATCTAAGCCAATGTCTATAAATATACATAGGATTACTATGTAAATTTTTTGGCCAAAATACTACATAGATACTAACAAGTTTTCGAATGACGCTTGATGCTTCTATGACGCTTAGTATGTCAAGGCAGTTTTGTATAATTCTGATACTATAATTTTAGACACTTTCTCAAAACTTATAGAAAATATGGAAAATAGGTGTTCAGGCCGATTCCGATTGTGCTTAGACAGTCAGAAAAAAATATTTATTCTGACATTAACTTCGATTACACAAAGAAATCCATGGACAAATTATACGAATTGATGTAACCCCAAAGTTTGAATATTTTTGCTTCTGTCAACTATAATAATACCTACATAGAAATATATATAACAATGCTGTAATACCAATATCTATGCTCATCGATTATTCAGAAATACAAATATCTATGATCATGCCGAGCTCCATCGATTGGTAGAGGTTCATTAATTACTCGACCAACGGAGCGATCGAATTATTTAAAATTTATTTTGGCCGAACACGCTTATAATATTAAAACGTAAAAAACAAGTAAGCGGTTCTCCGGAAGATGTGGCCATCGCTGATAAACATAAAAATGACTAGTGTTGCATTAATAATCTCGTAGCTGGGATGTAAAATATAATTATTTGCTCGACCCTAAAATCGACGTCGGGATCTGACCTGGATAGTTTATATCCATCTATTCTACGGTCAAGTAGACTAACATTGCAGTATTACATATTACATCCTACAAAACTAGCCAAGAGCGAGTCGGACTTGCTTATGAAGGTTTCCGTGTCAACGAAAAACCTATGTGTATTGTATATAATATATACAACATTAGTTTGTATTTCTCGGAGACACTATGAAAACTAATTATTTGTTTTGTATAGCTACCGAAATATTTTATGAAACTATCGACATTATCTCATAGCTCATGTAATTCATCAATTTTCGTTATAAGTTTTTATTGAATTCTAGATTTCCATTTTTTTACAGTTTTTCACTCAAGGATTCAATAGTTTGAGGTGCGATACCTTTTGCCTTTTCAAACTCGAATATCTCACAAATTAGTGGCAAAATCAAATTAACTTTACAGAGACAATAGTAGAATGATATTAATACAAGTTTATCAAGAAAAATACTCATTTTAATGATTTTAATATTTTTAAAATAAACTTATTTTCGCCTCTATGGTCTAGTGGTCCGGTTCGGCCAATCGTGGGTGCACTAGTTATATCTCTGCCTACCTCTTAAAAAATTATCAAAAAAAATCTGAGTCTATGATACATATTTTTTTTTTGTATGACATCTAACAAGTAGATTCTGATAGAGCCAACCTTAATTTATAAACAGCAAAGATGCGATGTCATCCGCAATACCAAATATGTAATTATAGCAGCTTCTTTACCATGAATTCGGTAGAGACAAACACTAGCACCGTAAATTTGCCTCTAAAATTATAAAACTTCATATGCTGAATATCTTTATCGCCTTAGAATTTTTCACACTTTGATCAAAAATAACAAGATTCAGGGTTGCTTACAAATTCGGCATAAGAAATGATGAATGATATATACAGACATACAAAAATATTGAAACGTTATTTTTTTGTGTCTCAATAATAATCAACCTTATTTCTGAACGTTATGTTTAATTCCGACTATTGCACCGCTTCATGGACGAGAACTCGTAAAATTTTACTAGGCCCTTATAAAATTCATATTTTAGTTTACAGCTTTAACATTGTTTATTCTTTTTTTTATTAGGGACTTTTGTCGCTATGACGATGGGACTGGGTAATGTCCCATTGGGCTTAGTTAAACTTAAGTTAAACAATTGCAAGTAACATGCAAATTATATGACGTTTTCATGAAGAGATACGTCCATGTGTTGACTGTTAAAAATAAGAACCAAACAAGAACACACATTAATTCGTGACCTTATTTCATAAGTTACTTTTAGGGTCGCAATCTTGAATCAAGTAATTTTTTTTACAGAAGAATTTATGTAATCTACTTCATAATAACTAAATCCTCTAGGGCTTAAACCAATATATTATGCTCTTCATAATATTATACAATAAACATAATATGTTAAAGCGCACATCAAACGTGCATTATTCAAAAGGCTCATCAATAATCTCGTTGTTAATAAGCCAAGATTGTAATTTGTAATGCTGTGGTAAACCCTTTTAACTATGGCATTAATTAAGCAATTAAGCCTTTGAGTAAAATAAACTATAGTAGCCAGAATATTGAGATTTTGGGAAATTAAACGATTCAAAACGGCTAGAAAATATAAATATTGAAGTCTCGGGTTCAGTTTCCGGGTAGGGCAAAAGTGTTATTGAAGTTAATCGGGGCTACCTTAAAAAATGAAATTTTATCAATTATGTAGTTATAAAGTTAGCAAATATAACAGTAGATATTAATTATTCATCTGCCTTCCTAAAAAGCCACGTAATCATGGTGGAACTGCATCTCCAAGAACTTTTAGTGTCTCTACATCGTGATATGAATAAAATTATGACGCACGCAGTTAAGTTATATGTTTTTGTATAACTATTATTATTAGATGTTTGTATATAAGATTGTAAGTGTAAGACTGTGTTTAATAATTGTAAGTCTAGTGCAATGTAAGATTGTATATATTAAAAAAATAAAAAAAATAAAAAAAGTTATTAAAAAAATATATAAAAGTAAGTGTTTTTACTCTTAGTATAGAAATAGAATAAAAGTAGCAAAAGATATAAAATAGTAAACTAATATTTATAAATGTAATAGATATAATAATTTAATATATCAAATATATATATTTAAATATTTGTAATGATTAATAATATTGTTACGAATAATCTAGAAACGTGTAGAGTTGGAACGCTGGAAATAAAAGAAAGAAATAGCTACTCCTATTGACAAACAAATAGTTGACCTGGGCTATGCCGTAATGGACTTTGTGGGATATGGCATAAGTTTGAAAGTAGCGTGTACTAGGATTTATGACTGATAACATGTTTACGATAAGAAGTGATTCATTGTTTCCCGATACATTTAGATTTTTCTGGATCCAACTAGGACTTTACCCTGGCTATAAATAGAGAGGTGTTGACAAACACAAGGCAGTTTTTATCAAGCGATCGAGAGCGATACTTAAAGTGAACAGTGCGAGGCGAGAAGTGTTTTATTGTGTAGTTCAGTGATAGTATAATGAGTGACTACTGTGTAAAGTGTATTTTAGTATTACATTATGTTGTCTTGTGTATTTGTATACTAAATACACGGATTTAATATAAGTGGTGTTTTTCTTACAATTACGAACCCGAGTACGTAACAATATGTTAATAAGTAAGAAACTATAATATGATTAACAAAGTCTCTGTGTAATTTTAGACAGAGAAGCTAGAATAAAACTAAAAAAAAAACAACAATTATTATTATATTAACGCACTTTAATATAAACCTACAATATTAACATGTGAATATAAAATAAACATTGCTTTTTAATTATAAAAATTACACTGTGTGACCGCGTTACCGATCCGGTAGTAGTTTAAAAAATGTTAACGCGTCAAAATAACTTGTAAAGGAGACTGATACCGTTGCATACAAACTTGGGCCCCCTTGTAATAAGATGAATATTGTGTTAATTAATAGCTAATTTAACGTTATATAAATACTGAAAATTTTACAGATTTTACCAATCTGAGAACAGAGATGTAAGATATTCACTAGAAGTAAGGTTACGGTACTATGGTATAGTTTAACTCATTATAACCGTTTACTATTATATAAACAACTGATACTTGTAATACAGGCAACTATACTTCATGTTTATAAATTGACACAATACTAAAACACACATTTTTGAAATCTACAAATTAAAGGATGCCTCTCTGTAGGTAGGTACGTAAAATAGCGAAGAGTGAAGTCCGCGACTTGCGAGTGCGACTCTTGCGAGCCGTCAGTGATGTCAGTTGTAATTGTCAATTTTAGCTCTATTAAAGTTTTTCCGATTTCTGATTACTTATATTTTCCTACTATGCTATAAGCGTACGGATGCGATGCTGTTATAATTTCAAGCCTCTTATGTAAGTTCACAGGCAAATCTTGGTGTACTTTGATGACCAAATTAGTTAGTTTAGATGACTAAACTCATGCATGTGGTATTACCATCCTGCCACACGGATAGCAACACACCATAAACATATTTAGTATAAATAGACTGGGGCTATTTCATTAAATCGGGGAAACATCTGCTTGCTTGCTATCCTATGAAATAAAAAAAAAAAAACCTTTTTCAATGTTATAATTTTCAATTTTATTTAAAAATTATGTTAATTTTATGTTTACCAAAATTAACTAATTTAAATTTAATTAAAATGTGTGCAGATTTAACGCTTTGTTTTGAATTTAAATCATTCTTTACTGATCTATATTAAGGAAAATCAAGGCCGAAATTCGGGGAACACTAGGTAACAAAATGAAATATGTACTATTACAAAAACATTGGTGTTTTAAATGTCAAAATTTAGAACACCAATGTATTTGTATATCTTTATTGCAGTTAGTGCTCAGCATTAATACTGTAAAATTTAAATAATAAATATTCCGAAAAAGCAATATAACATGTCTTGAGGATAATGGTTTAAGGCTAGTAAGATCCGAAATTTGCGTTATTCGTTAAAGGTATTCGGCTATTTTACACTGTGCAATATCTTGCAACACCAATATTATTGCAAATAAACATTACTTCATTTCATTTCATATACGACATTATTATTTTAATTGGACATTACTATTTACTATCATATAATAATGTCTAAAATTAAGATAAATACAACTATTTCAAATTTATTCAATTAGGTTAAACAAAGGAAAATAATAGTGTCCCTTAAACATACAAAAGCTAGGAAGAATTGGTGTAATTAATCTTCAGCTTCTGGTAGACAATGTGCCGGTAATGGGAGCGTGCTCTATGCAATTATGGCCTGTTTTGTATTCCGAGTAGGTGTGAAATGGCATGCTCCAAGCGGTCACGCGTGGAGTGTCAAATCTTCAACGTTCCACATACCACAATGTCGTTAGACCCTAAATTAATAATTTTAGAAGCGCAGTTTGCATGTTGTTTTTTCTGTATTTAGAGGACAAAGGTTTCTTTTGTGTGCACGTTAGAAAAACAGACCGTTTATTATATTAAACGCGATGTTGTTTAAAAGCTTTTTTACCAGTTATATATTTGTAATAGTGTTATATACATAACACTATATATATATATATATATATATATATATATATATATATATATATATATATATATATATATATATATATATATATATATATAGTGTATATATGTGTATATATATATATATATATATATATATATATATATATATGGAATATGTATACACTATTTAGTTGTTTCCTCATGTTTATATATCAAGTTTTTTCTCTCAGCATAACCAAGGTTAACTGTGAGAAAATAATAGCATTAAGTTACGCCTTTTGTACTGATTTGTGCAATAAAGTGTTTTAATAAATAAAAATAAATTTATTTAAAAATTTATTCAGTACCTGTTAATCTTCTTAATTTATTTTTCACAGATGCAGAAGCCGATTTACTCGATTCTTTAGTCAATTGGCTTTTGGAAAAATGTCTAAAACTCATCACTGGGTACATAATTTTTCCGTCAACATTTTTCCGACTGAAATCTTTTTATTTCAAATCAAAATTTAAATTTTAATAGTCTTTTTTAGTCTGAGATGCATCTAATTTATGCATTAATAAACATTGTCTTGCCAATAAAGCCAACTTTTGAAATATTTTTTTAAATTATAAGATAGCAAACAAACAAAAGTTCTCCTGTCACTCACTATAGATACCAAAGATATTATTGTGTGTTGCTATCCGCTTTTTATGTTTTACCAGCAGTTACTGGCAACTTAATTCGCGTTTTTTTATAGAGTCAACCATCGCCTATAGACACCAAAAATGTTAATGGTGTGATTTTGTAGCGAGGTCTAATGCCACATGCATAAGTTTACCGGCTACCCTACCCTCCAAACCGAAACACGACAGTGACAAGCACTGACGCTATTGCGGCAGGAATAGGTAAGGCGGTGGTACAGACCCGGGCGAGACAATGCAGACCTTTACCACCTCGCATGACAAAAAATCATTACTTCCCTTGCTGAGTCGATTAAAAAAGTAGCCTATAATATCACTCCTGGATAATGTAGCTTTCGGAAATAAAGGTAAAAGAATTTTGAAGTCGGTTGAGTATTTTTGAGTTAAATCATAACAAATAAACAAAAAATCAAAACTTTCCTGTTTTTAAAATTACTAGCTGACCCGGCGAACGTTGTTTTACCATATAAATTATTGATAATAATATCGCTATTAAAAATAGGGGTTGGCGATAGAATGATAAAAATTTACGGTTGTATGTATTTTCAATACCACACTATAAAAATAATTGTCCAAAAAAAATTTTAGGTGTGGATCTCTTATCACTTTATAGCCTGCGCAGACGACGGACTTTTCTCAGTGGCGGAGAAAAAACCCATCTGTTTGTTTGCTATCTTATGATATAAAAAAAAAATTAAAGCCGGTCTATTACTTTGTTACCTTTAATTAGTTCAATATTGTAACATAATTGCACATAGCGTAGGTAAATTCGGCCATTAAATGTCTCAAGATGATTATTGGAATGGCTAACTACGTATTTACGCAGAAACGATCACAAGGCTCCGAAATGGTCCATTAGTTGTCTGTTAATTGTTTCATGGCATTTCAAGTATTCAACAAACGCCCTTGGAATATTATAATTAGGAGCGTTAAATTGTGTAATAATTGGTAGTATTAAATAAGAATTGTACAATAACTATTACTGTAGCTATTACCAGCCCGCTTCACTGGGCGTAAATTCAGTAGCGTTAAAATGTAACTAGCTGGGCTATCGGAGATTGGAAAAACAAGTATAATATATACATATACATATATTTATATACAATATACATATATGTATATATTATATTTGTTTATAGCCAACCAACCAACCAACCAACATGGGGGACCAGATAAAAAATATAGTTAACCGCGCCCAGCGCTATACCTTGAACTGTGTATAACTATACCGTAACATTAGCATGTTGATTTAATTTATTATAGTTTGCACTATGTAACTATAGTTTAACTTTTTGTGTAGCTCTAAAAAAATCTTACATGTTACCATATTCATTGTTCACGACGCTGAGGCGCGCTGGCGCGTTCTCATGTGATTTTCTCTTACCAAAAATCACCTAACGCCGCTAAAGAAGCCTTAAAATAAAAAAATAATAATAAAAATATCGAGGCATGGAAATATTAACAGAAACAGACTCCAAACTACTACTGAATATTAGGATTCCGAGAAAAATCTCAAATGAACTACAATAACACTTATATCCGACCCCTTTTTTTACATGAGGAAACCCTTTATGGGTACCCTGTCGGAAGTGGCGAGAGGGTTATGTTGGACTGCCTCCAAAAGGGGGGGACTACCAACTAAAACCTCATGGTGTTCTCTGGTCTGTCTTGGTAAGAGAGCTCCAGGATCGGCGTTACCATTCTACCACAGCCCTCTCAACAGTTATCTGCTCTTACAGACTCTTCACAATACAGCGCCGTATCGTGGGTTGAAACCGAACGACGTACTGGAACATTCCGACACATCACTGAATCTCTGGAACCTAAGTGCAATGGATTGTGAGCGTTCCAATCTTACCACCCGCATGATAATCCTAGAGTAGATGAAACATAGAGACTTCTTGTCTTCTTCTCCTTATATCCGACTCCTGGTCGAACCCGGACCTCGTGCCTTAGCCAAATTAGCTAAACCTTAAGACTACAAGGCAGTCTCATATCTTAGAATTTAGTAAAAATATTATTCTTAATCTTTAGCAGCATCTAATAAGTTGCTTACCATGCCGCTTACTTTGGTGTCTATCTACTTCTACTACTTAATTCATTGCTAAAACCATTCTAAAATCTCATGACTTTTACTAAAAAACTTTCCATTTATCTTTTAACATACATTTTTCCCCGTTAAAATTCTATTTATAAATCCAATTTCCCACAGCGTAATTTACCAGAGATATCCATTACACATTGTAAACAAAATGGATTGATTTTGTATTTATGTCTTGTTTTATAAAAGTCTGTTGGTTTTTGAGCCTATTTAGTGATTTATTAAGAGGCATCGAGCGGATTTTGTGGGGCGCGATTTTATTTATGTTGATCCCCATTCGGATACCGTACGAACTTGTCAGTGCCGATAAGTGGATACACGTTTAATACGGGATTGTAAGGTACTATTTCATAAAGATTATTTAGAATTATTTGTAGGAGATAATGGATATTTAAGAGTTTGTGTAAATATCCTGATGATGCTTGGTAAGCGAAACCGGTTGGAAGTAATTTATAATTGCTTTAATGTAAAAAGTATATAAGTGATAAAATATTGCACTGAAATCATTGATATAAAAACCCAAGATGCACAGTTTTAGGGGGTAAAGGAAAAGGGATTGAATGTAGCCTCACGTTTAGGGCTTTAGGCGCGTGTGTGTGGTCGGTTTGAGTCCTACGTTCGGTTGCGCAAGTTAGGGAATTAATGGAGTTTAAAGTAGTGCATATTATGTATTATGTCACACACAAATTACAATTTACATAGACTGGTATAATTCACGCACCGACCACACATCCCATAGACACCTAATAATAGGCGAATGACTTGTGTCAACACATCTGACTTATAGATCCTATGTAAATTTCCACGCGCCAATGAGTAGTGATTGGGTAATCAGTGTCGACCAATAAGATGCGCTGTACATTACTATCTTTCACTGTGGCCTTGAATTAGCCAATTACGGCGTTGAAACCCTACTTCGTCTTACTTCAGCTAGTTGCCAGAATGCATTCAATACGGAAAATCAAACATTAGCCGTCTATAGGCTGTGTGGTCGGTGAATTCACGTGAGGGCGCCCGGACGACTGACGTCCCATACTGCCGTCACATATAAAGTTGCGTCTGCGTCAGCAAATTCCAAATGTGTCCCCACACAGCCCCGAATAAAATTGCCAAGAAAAGTATTTTATAGATATGGCAAAAACATATGTGTTTGCACATCCAACCTTAAGCGCAAGTTTTATAGTTGTTTTTACAATGCAATATACAAAAATAAATAAAATTGACAGTGTCGCGGCCGAAGCGATTCTATTCGTCTGAGATTTAAAATGAGCGCACAATTTGAAATTGTTCAATTGCTCATTTTTGGAGGACGTTTTTGAGACACTGATTGTGTATCTTGAGTTTTTTATATCAGTGACCGAAATGGATATTTGTTTGCAAGAATAAAGGATTTTATATATTTAAGATAGTTAACAAGCAGATGGGTCTCCTGATGAAAAGATAAACCATCGCTTATAGATACCAAAAATATTAATGATCCTTTGCTATCTGTGTGGCGAAGATGTTAATACCACGTATATAAGTTTACTTGCTCCTTTACCCTCCAAATGCAAACGCGACAGTAACAAAGATTGTTGATAATGCGGCAGGAATAGGTAAGGCTATGATATAATATACCCGGGCGAGACATTTCGGAACTCTATGATCAAGTAGTTACAATGATAATGATATGTATAACCAATCGTCCGCCTTTTACTAACTGCCTGGCAGAATGGCAGATGGTCTATTTTTAACAAGGACCCAGACCAACCCGAACATTGGTTAAAATATGACGATGATTGTTGAAAATATCGAACATCCCTAATCCCTTTGTGTGTAACATCTGGTGGAGAGCAGTGGACTGTATTTCTTTCGTTTTTCTTTGTTTTCCCCACCAGCCATAGTGAACGTGATGGAGGAGGTTAGGTTACGGGGTTTGCCAGTGGAGATAAAAGGCCGATGATCTCGGCCTTCGATCGATTCATCTCTATTCCTCACAATGACGAATAGAGCGGTGTTTATTAAACTAAAATGAAAACAGACAATAGCACTTTTACTACGTTCCCTAAACTAAGCCAGTATCGTAGTAACAATACTACGCACACCCAGAGATTAACGTTTTTTCTTGATCGTAATTTACTTCCGATGGAGATTTGGACGGTATTAAGATGGAACTTGAACAGTGTGGATGCGTGCTTTCGTATTAAAAGTAGTCTACCAAACAATCGTGGCGTATTCTCGAAAGAAATCAAAAGGGACCCCACCAATGTCGTCTCGCCAATCAGACGCGCGTCAGCCCCAGCAAATAAATCAACCGCGGTATTCAAAACGGCCACTGACGTCAGTTGTCAAAAACTTTCTAAACCTTAAATTGTCATGTTGTTCTTTTATACATGTCTTTATATATATTATTTAATTCACTATGGTCCATTTCTTTCCTGCATCGTTACTATATTTACTAAGGTAATACAATATTTTATTTGTTAAACTACCCTAGATCTTATTTACTATATTATACATAATTCCTAATCTAAATAGGGCCTATTCTATACAGAAACATACATCGTACAATTGGTTATAATATGTTAGGACGTCGAAAGCTCATACGAAGGTGTAGTTTTACAATATACGCTACCCTAAAATGTCCCTATATATGTAGGTCTAAAGTGCTTTATTTAAATACTATCCCTATAGAGGAGATATATTTTTTTTTAATTAAGGAAAACGTACAGCTTACTATACACATATGATTACAATAATTTTTAGGTTACTTTATAAGCCAAAATGGTTTTCACCACTAGTTATTTTAGCGTCTGTGCTATAGAAATAAAAAAAATAAAAATCGAAAATGGAAAAAACACAATAATTACTATGTAAACTGCTAATAATTTTGAAACGTTTAAGAATAAAAGCATAATGTTATGTTATGTAATGTTTTCTATACTTTCCATCGTCGGCACTTGGTGAAATTCCATTGTTACTAGACACTTTTACTATTCCACTTGTACATCAATTTCACTTTACACAATTTTAATTATATTACTCGACCGGTTTCACTTTTTAAAGCATCTTCAGGATGTAATATACTATTATATATACTATTACATCCTGAAGATCCTTTAAAAAGTGAAACCGGTCGAGTAATATAATTAAAATTGTGTAAAGTGAAATTGATGTACAAGTGGAATAGTAAAAGTGTCTAGTCAGGATGTAATATACTATTACATCCTGAAGATCCTTTTAAAAGTGAAACCGGTCGAGTAATATAATTAAAATTGTGTAAAGTGAAATTGATGTACAAGTGGAATAGTAAAAGTGTCTAGTTATGTAATGTTACGTAATTCAATAAGCAATAATATATTTTTAACAAGAAATTTAACTGACGAAATGTTTAAATGTATGACTAAAATCATCAATCATTCCTTGTTTACGTATCAGTATGGTAGGAATTAAAAGAAAATGAGACCAAGCTCGGGGTTTCCCATTCCAATAAAAAAGAATGATCAAAATTGAACTACTCTGTCAAAAGTTATGCGTAGTCTAACATAAAAATATACGCGTCGTATTATGAACCTCCTCCGTTTTTTCATCGGTTGAAAATAAAATTACTATCATCCCACCTACATGTATAATGTCACATATGGTATTAGACCTCGCCACAAAATAATAATACACCATTAACATGGTTTCTCTTTCCATCAGGAGACCCATCTGCTTGTTTACTATCTTATGATATAAAAAGAAAAAATATTACTGTTATGTTAATGTGTACAGGTTAAAATACCTTTAAGTTAAACGGGGCTAAATAAACCCCGTACCGCATTAGGGAAAAGTTTCAAAAAATCGACGCCGCAGAGAAGGTGTTAAAAGACTGAATCATCTGCTTTCCTGATTAGCAGTTTGTAAATGTCGAACCATTATCTAAATTACTACTAGGTGTGAGAGCTTTCCTTGCCATCCTTATGTCGAGCTAAGATACGTCATATGTAGTAGGTAACACACGGATTAAACTGAATACGCCTCTCAAGGCAATTCTTAGATTATCAGTGAGTTTGCATTGGGTGTAAATGAATTTCGTACAAAATCATGGTACTTACGGAAGAAATAAAATCACCCAGGGGGTATTATTTAAACCTTGGCTTATTATTTAGCCAGATAAAATAGCACACCATATTTATTTATTTTTTACGATAATTTTTCTACAGGCGTATGATAATAACTTAGAGGCATTTGCTCATATGTGCGGCTACATGCACTCCGCTTAACACCATGACTACTAGTATTTTTTAACATTGATATAAAAACCCAAGATCCACAGTCAGAGTCTCTCATCTAAAAATGTCAACTCATTTCAAATAGAATCGAGTTGATCACGTGATTTTATTACTTTTTGTACATTGCTTTTAAAAATATACTGTAAATCTTCCGCTTAAGGTTGGATATGCAAAAACATGTTTTTGCCATATCTATAAATAATTTACGTGAAATTAGCGACAGTTTTAAGTGTCAACTTTGTTCGGGACTGTGCATCTTGGGTTTTTTATATCAATGGTTTTTAAATATTCGCTTAGTGAGCAAGTTTTGATAGTAAACGGGGCATTTTAAAACACGATATATATTTTTATTTTTATTTTTATTTTTATTTTTATTTTATTTTTTTATTTATTTTATTTTTTTATTTTTTTATTTTTATAGTATTACATTTTAGTACTTTACATTTTAGTGTTTTTTTCTGATATCCTAATTAACTTATCTTACGCCCTTTTCAGGTTGGATAGGATTGTAGTCGCTGTAAAGGTAAATGGCTACCTGACTCTCCTAACCTGAACATGACAGTAACAAGCTCTAACGTTATTTCAGTAATACTCCACTCGTATAGTTATATATACCTATTATATAATTGGTTGTCGAATAAAACCTACTGCCAACTTTAAGTGATTTTCAGTTATTGTCACGATGTAATTAATTCAAACTCTATTATGAAAAGAACAAAGTCATAAACCTAAAGTCCTTAAAACATTTTCTAATGAGAAATTAAGAGCGTGTATTCGATTTGCAACGAAAACTTCATGTTTTTAAGTTTTCTCCAGAGCAATATCGTAATAATGAGAGCAGATTATTTGAAGGATATTACAGCTTTTGCAAGAAAGCGTGATGATACTTTAATAGCTAATCCAGAAGTTTGTTTCTTCTCAATATACGATCAGTTTTATCATTTGAATACACACACTTTTATTACTTCAATAATTTTTGCATTACTAATGGCGAATATAGTTTTTAGCTGTAGCTGCAAGCATAAACTTTAAATCCAACAATTTTTCTATCCGTGTCGCGGTGTAGGAATGTTACATGCATAAATTGAACAACTACCTTACCCTTGGAATAGACACATGACATCGACTAGCACCGACGCTATTGCAACAGGAATAGGTAAGGCAGTGGTACCACATCCTGTCGAGACGTGAAAGAAATGTGAAGGTCAAATATGTATGTAAGGGCAGATATACTCGGCACTTACTGAATATACTGTATGTGAATATGACAGGAAAATCATTTGACGTTAATATCTATGGGTATTTTTTTCTATTTTTATAATTATTTTTTAACTTGCCTTCAGTTTTTAACTTGCCGTCAGTATGAGTCAAATCTTGAAAGCTAAATTTGACCCACTTTTCAGTGTTTGATTGAGCTGAAATTTGAAATATACGTATAGCCAGTCGGTTGCCTTTTACGACTTGTCTGGCAGAACGGCCGATGGCCTATTCTTCAAAGGAGCCCGGGACCAACACGGTGAAAATATTATTAATCATTATATTTTACAAAAAATATTTTAATTTTTTGTTTAATAATAATAATAAAACTTTATTTGTATTCGTATAGGGAAAAATCAAAGCACAGGTTTAACCCTGTCTCCTGTGCTAGTGTAAACTGTGGTACAGGAGACAGTGCCTTCTTCACCCAGTGTCACAATCTTGTAATAAATTAACACATAGCAACATATGTACAATTACGCGTGTGTGTATGTATGTATGTGTTTGTGTGTGTGTATGTATGTATATTTGTATACATGTTTGAATTGGCGTGCTTGCGTGTGAGCTTAAAGTGTAGTGTATGTATTCATGTGTGTGTTTGTTTACGTGTGTATGGCCTGCTTTAAACTTCTACATATTCTCTTTCTCTTATATAATACTGCAACGACTGTGCCAAAGCATTATATTATACTATTTTTATTACTTTTTCATCGGCACAGTATCTTAGTTATCTCAGTATCATGCAATATGTCCGATTCATTCGTAGTCGACTAAAACCTATTACATATTATAATCAATATTGTTGTTAATCCAGAATGGTTACCGTAAAAAAATGGCGGAACATTGTGTGTATCAAATTAATGGACTTAACTTGTACAATAATATGCGTAATGAAAAAAATAATAATTCCAAAATAACCACCTTTCCGGATAACAAAACGTGTTTTTAAAAACCTTTTTAAATTAATATTTTATGTAAATATATATTTTCTTTCAACAATCATAGGCACAATAGCTTAAAGTCCTGGAAAAATTACACGTAGTCGCACAACCATCATATTGTTGTCACCCGCTTCCTGAAAATCCCTTTCACGGCGATTGCGAAGGCAAGAACGTTTGTTCTGTTACGCTTGAAATAACTTCAACAGACTCATATTTGTTTGTATATCTGGTAATACAATTTCAGCATAAAATTACAAATAGAATCTAACAAACATTGATATTTTTGTAAAGGTATAGAGGCTTCTTGCGTTTAAAGAAATACAATTTGAAGATACTTTAATGCTTTAAGTAATAGAAAACGGGATATAATTTAATTTTTATCACAGAACGAACAGAAAGATTACCTCTATAATTCCTTTGTATAGATTTAGATAGCACTTAGCAAGCTATGATATCTGGTACTTATTGACTTTTCTAATGCTGAAGGCATTAGAAAAGTTGCAAAAAAAAAACACGTTGATCATGACATATTAATTGCTATGCTTAAATACCTTAGATTTTCTGATTCGTCGTTGGAATTGTTTTCTACATATCTTCGTGGTCGTCGTCAAGCTGTTCGCCTTGGGCAAGTATTTTCTGATTGGCAAGAACTCATTTCAGTTGTTCCGCAAGAGGACATTGTATCACCTCTACTTTTTTCAATATTTATTAACTTTTCACTCCATCGATATACTGCCCTTATCATTTTTATGCCGATGACCTTCAGTTATATATACATACCGATATTCACTCTATTGAGTCAGCTGTTTATGATCTAAATTGTAACCTTGAACGAATTAGGGACTGGACAGCTAGATTTGGCATCAGAATCAATCCTTTGAAGTGTCAGTCGATAATTATTGGGACTATCCGTCAAATGACGAAATGTAACATAGATTAACTTTCCCCAATTGTTTTTGAAGGCACTAAAATTCCATTTTCCTCATCTGTTAAAAACTTAGGTCTTTATATCGACTGTCATTTTAATTGGAATTGCCAGGTTAATAATGTGTATCACAGAATTATTGGAGCATTAAGTTCTCTTAATAGATTTCGTAATATCTTGCCAGTAAAAACCAAAGTGTCCCTAGTATACGCACTCATTATGCCAATATTGGATTATGGTGGTATTATCACCTATTTACCATCTCAACAAACTCGACAAATTGTTAAACCAAGCCATTCGTTTCGTTTTTTGTTTCCGTAAATTTGATCATGTCTCCGAATATCGAAAAAGGCTGCGGTGGCTCACAGTACCACAACGTCGGAAGCTCAGGATTTTATGCAATTTGTACTCTATTATTTATGATCCTCTATCCCCTGCATACCTCAAGTCTAAATTTAAATTTTTATCAACCACCCATAATTTAAGTCTTCGATCGTCTGCTTCCCAAACTATTTCTATTCCGCTTCATCGCACAAATTTTATTTCAAACTCTTTTCTTTTGAGAGTATCTAGATTATGGAATAAACTACCTTTAAACAATATAATTATATTAAATAATCCAGTAACAAGCAGCTATTCAAAAAGAAATTACACGATCATTTACTTAACGGTAATATATTTTAATTTTATTATCCACTAGTTGTTTCCCGCGACTTCGATAGCGTGACACAATTATATTACTTACATTTGTTCAATCGGGTAAAAAGCTAGCCTATAGCCTTCTTCGTGAATGTTGTATCATTTTTTTTAAATCTGACTGGTACATCAGAGATTAGCTCGTACACCAAACAAACGCTATAGCTTGATAATGTTAGTAATATAGATAGGTAAATTGGCTGTTGTATTAAATTATGCTCTCAGGTAATTACGATAATTATTTAATACATAATGTTTTCATTTTAAGTTTTGATAAGTTTATTATAGTATGTATGTATTTATTTTATATAATTAGTTTATGTAGTCTATGCTATTATTTAATATTATATTAGTATATCCGTAATATAATACGAGAATGGTGGAATACTGAGTGTGAGAGTACAATAGAGAAAAGAAGGAAATATCGATTGTTATCAGAACAGGATTCAAAATGGAATGAAAAATATCATGAATGTAGGGTAGAGGCAAGAAGAATAATCAAAAAAGCAAAACGACAACATCTGAATAAAGAAGTACAAGAAATGGAGACACTTATAAGAGTTAATGAGCCAAGGAAATTCTATCAGGAAATCCGATCTGTTGAAAAGGGCTATCAACCAACAGAGCAACTCCTCGAAAATGAAGATGGTAATTTCATTACGGGTAGTGAGGACATCAAAAATGAATGGCGAAAGTACTTTGAGCTCCTCTTTAACTGTACCACGACTAGCAGTCATTTCCCTCACATCTCTAATAAAAACAATACTCCGATTGAATCCCTATCGTTTGATGAGGTACACGAAACTATCTTAAGACTAACAAATAACAAAGCCCCATGTATTGATGGCATACCATCGAAAGTGTGGAAATATGGAGGAGGTACGATTCAATTCAATTCACAAGAAGGGAAGTAAAAGGAGATGCGTAAATTACCGTGGCATAACTTTATTACCAACAGCGATTTATCATACGTATTATTGAGGAGACTAGAACCATACTCGGTAAAAGTGCTTGCTGACTATCAGTGTGGGTTCCGGTCAAATCGTAGTATGGTTGCCCAAATATTTCTTCTAAAACAACTCATGGAGAAGGATGAGAGTATGCGCGGGATATCCATGTATTTTTGTGAATTTCGCAAAAACCTACGTCAGCATTGACCAAAAAGCCTTGTACGTCATCCTTAGACATTTTGAAATTCCTGAAAAACTGATAAAGATGATTGAAGTTGCAACACAGGGAAGCAAAATGAAAGTAAGAGTAGACAACCAGCTAACAGACGAATTTGTAGTAGTTTCTGGACTGAAAAGGGGAGACGTCTTATTACCTATGCTTCTCAGCCGAAACACCAAGATACGAATATATAAAACAGCAATAAGACCTATACTGATGTATGGATGTGAAGCTTGGACACTAACACAAAAAGAAGAACAAAAACTTATGGCAGCAGAGAGGAAGATCCTTCTTAAAATATTGGGCCCTGTACAGAAACCTGATGGAAGTTGGATGAGCAGGAAGAATGCTGAGCTTGAAGAATTGGTGGCTGTTCCTAACATAATAGGAGAAATGAAAGCTCAAAAACTCCGTTGGCTCGGCCACATTGAAAGAATGGGAGAAGATCGGGGAGTAAAGAGAGCATATTTGGGCCGACCAAGTGGCTGACGGCTGATTGGTCGCCCTAGATACCGCTGGAGCGATGCTGTTGAAAGGGATATTTGTGAGCTTCAAGCTAATAACTGGCGAGATACTACAAAGGACCGAAAGAAATGAAGTACTCTCATATCGGAGGCCAAGATCCACTTTGGTTTGCTGAGCTAATGGAGTAAGTAAGTATATCCGTTTAAGTATAAGTATATTATATTAGAATGTTTTATTCGTTTTAGTATTTATGTATTATTACTTATATAACTATTTAAATATGTATTCTTATTTAAATTTTATATATCTATATTTTCTTTGTACTTACACACTACTATTTCTGTTAGCCTTTGGTTTTTTGGTTGACTGGGAGAGAATGCAACTAGCATTAAGTCCGCGTTTTGTACAATTTTACTTATGTAAGGGTACAATAAAGTTTAAATAAATAAATATGTTATAGGCACAAAATAGGTACGTTCACAAATGATAAGCATCACTTTGACACCATCTAAAATCAAATGCTATTTGAACTGGCAACGTTCATTCATTTTTTTATACATGTTTAGGATAGCATACTATAAATAACCATCGCTTATAGACATTGAATATCCAACATATTGGCAAAAATATATTTTTTAGTTTCTGATAAAAACAGCGTTGCTCGGGATTGTATAAGTGTCCGGTTGGCGATAGGCTTGCTACCTATCACATAGTGGGATTAAGTATCTTCGGCTAATCGTGGGTGCACTGATTGAATCTGTCTACCACTTCGGGGATATGGGTGTGAAAAAATATTTAAAATATACTGATGGTAGGTTGCCACAAGTAGATAGAAATTTAGTAAACTCTGGTGAAAAATTATTGGAATCTCCCTCCCTCTCTTGATGCTAGTAAAAGTTTTGGTCAATAATTCGTCTTTTATGAACTATTTGGCAGGAAAAAAGATGGTCTATTAGGCCTAATTATTAGATAGACTCTCGTATGAACAGTAGAATGTTTTATTTGCATTGTGTTTATCAAAATGTATTTTAAATGCTACCTAGCATTTAGAAGTAGGCGTCCTCTGGCTTAGCATAAAATAATTATTCTGTGCCAAATATAGGCATACTCATATATTCATACTACAGAATGAAGTTTTAAATAATTATTTAATTTTACCTGTTTCATGGAAACATTTTATTTGAATTTATTTATTTAAAACTTCACTTCAACTTCATTATACACAAAAAACTGACAAAGAGAAACTAATAAATGAAACAGTACAAAAGGCTAGCTTGCCACCAATAAGAGATATCTTACAGCAAATTCGCGACGTAGATATACGTTAAAATAAATATGAATACATACATTAAAGAAATTAACAATTTAATTTAATGGAAGATAATTCTAACTAAGCAGATAATTTATTTTAATAAAGAACAAGCTTAGTGATTTTTATAGAGAGTGAATAATGAAGTAACATATGATAATAATAATATTCGTTTATTTCGTAACTTAATCATCTAACATTTTGTGCTCCTTTTAAGCGTGAATTGCCTGTATTAGGAGACCCCACTCTTCAATACATAGCGTGTATTATAGATAAATTTAGTGTATCATATGTTAAACCCAAAAGTCAAAGTAAACATACGTGACATCAATATTTAAAATTCGTGAAATTGCTTTTACATGTATAAAGCATTTGCCCTTATCTTAACTGATGAGTTTTCTTTAAATGTCATTTATATATGTGTAGTAAATCTTTTGTATATGACATCAACTTTCAAATTTATAATTTTTATAACTTATATACCTATAAATATATTAAAATTAATACGTAAAAGTCGTGAAATATTCGTAGCATGGACGTAAATAAAGTATGTCAGCACATATCAGGACTTATGAAACTTTGTTCCTTTGTCATGCAATGTCATATTAAAAAGAACGGTTGAAGGCCATGTCCGCTCCAGGCTCCAATATGTATCTATTTTACATATATTATACATTCAGTGGATATTTTTTTCTGGTCTTTTATCTTATAACGTAAGTAAAGAAACGAAAAATATATTTATTTTACTTTATAGAGTATCAAAAAAACAGATGGCGCTCTTAATATCAAGATATAACCCTCGTCTATAGACATTACAGATGTTTTTTTTATAGAAGAGGGGGAAACGGACATGAGGATCACTTGATGTTAAGTGATGACCGCCGCCCATAGACCTTGCAGTTGCGTTGCCGGATTTTGACATTGTTTAATACTCGTACTAATGGTATGTATTATCATAAGCTTTCGGCTTTACTTATCCTCCAAACTAGATTACGACAGGGACAAGCACCAGGAAAGCGGCGGTTTCAATCCCAGTCAAGATTTTGCAGAAATCTACCTCCTAGTCACGAATTTAGTGACACGTATTAACTTTCTCTCGCCTTTTAAAAGATACATTTCAATAAAAAAAGTCATTCTTTTTTTTAGGCAAAATAAAAGAATTCTCATGATGAGATACACAAAAACGTATTATATCTACATATGTCGTCGATATATTGCGACGTGAATGATTTACGCCCGTATTCATAAACAACCCTAAGTAACGTACCTAAGTAACGTAGTAACACTATGCGAAAAACGCTAGTTTGCTCTGCAATTCACATGACAAGCCTTCTGTTTCATAAACAACACTTATGTATTACTTGCCTGTGAGATATCATAGTGTCGAATACCCAGCTGTGATTGGTTGGCTTTATTGCAGCGTATTTAACACTGTATGTTTGACAAATGTCAATTGTCAATAGATCAATTTATCAAAATATTCTAACCACAATTCTAACCTACACTTCTCTTGCGTGTTGTTATTTTCAATTTATACCTATTTATTAATTAATATAGTATTATCAATATATCTACGTATTTGCATGTAAATATATACGGTGCAAATATTTTTGAAGAGAAAAATATATTTCGCAAATCTCAAATACTTTATTTTGTTCTAATTATGATTTGTTTCTGTCATCTTCTATTTATTTAATTATAGAATTCTTCTTCACTTTTGTAATCCATTACAAACACAAATTTCAACTTCACTTATATTAACATTAAACCTCACCTCGCTCTGGACAATACAATACTAATTTGTGAGAGAATATCTGGTCACCAGACTCCAAAACTGGACACTATGCGTTCTGTAAAATAGCTCGGCGGTCAACTTAACTATGTGTAGATTTGAAAGGACGCATAGTGGTGTATTGTTTATGAATCACTTTAAATGATCCTATGCGCTGACTAACACTATGCAATCGCATAGTATCGTTTATGAATACGGGTGTTAAAATAGTACGACATTATTTTGAATTAAATTGTTCATAATCCGCATTCGTTTTTCGCCAACTGTATTAAAAAAAGTGTCCGTGATACAATTTATATTTTCAGGGTTCAGACCATGAAAATAAATAAATTTCCCAAAGAAAAAAAAACAGACCTTCCATACGAAATCGACCACAAAATCGAGCAGATTTCTATGGGAGGGTCGATTTTTTTCACTTTTAGATTTTTTTATAGTGATCCGGTGTTGGTGTTGATCCGGATCGGACTGGGCTGCAGCGACGGCGACGACTTTTGTATTAATTTATTTGTGTAATTATATTTATTTTTCGAACACCTACTATTATACTAAATCAAAAAGGATTTGATTATTTTCAAATCTTCTATAAAGGTTTGGCTGGAAGAAATTTTTTTACATGCCTGCCATTATGTTTATTGTCTTCTAGCATTATTTGCGTACAACATATCAATGCTAATATTATAAATGCGAAAGTCTGTCTGTCTGCCTGTTACGCTTTCACGACCAAACGACTGGACCGATTTTCATGAAATTTGGCCTGCATATAGTTGAAGATCCGGGGTCAAACATAGGCTATTTTTTTTTTCAAAAATTAGTCCCTGGAAGGCTGAAATAGGGGGTGAAATTTTTATTAAAAGCTATTTGGACGACTTATTAATATACTCGCGGGCGAAGCTGCGCGGGTCAGCTACATAGTTATTTAATAAATAAATAAAATATGACTTAAGTAATTTTCATCTAAGTTTATATTATTATAAAAATGAAAGATTTAATTTTTTGTTTGTTACCTACCATTCAACTCAAAAACTACTTGACTGATTTTAAAAGTTCTTTCACCTTTAGAAAGCTACGTTATTCAAAAGTAATTAAGTGTACTTTTTACTCGACTGAGCAAAGGTAATGAATGATTTTTGGTCACGCAAACGAGGTAGCAAGTAACTGCTAGTTTGTTATATAAGTAATGGATTTTCACGAAGTAGACTTATAACGTATCGAATTCATAAATATGTGAGTGAAATTGCTATTTTACATTTCCATTAAAGAGAATTTTTCACAAGTTATTCAGAAATAAATCAGCACTACATTTAAAAGATTAATGACCAACAGATGTCAATTACAGAATATTTTATGTAAATTTCGAATTAATATATCATACAGCACAGTAATGGACCGATATTGACGATAAACAGTGATTACGTGTATCCTTTCCCATCACTTTTAAACCTTTTGAAGGATTCATTAATATACAAATTGCAAGCTAGATTGAAAAAGTTTAATTTTGTTCACAAAATTGCCTTTAAATTTCTTTAAACATTGTATCTCCTGAAGGAAATTACGACTTTTAGATTGATTTTACAATTTCGTAATCTGGAATCGAAAATTAAATTCAAAGGTTAAGTTGGAGGGTTGGGTGTTTTCTTAGGATACACTTTTATTTCGTACATATAAGTTTAATTGTCTTTTTGGGTTTTTTATTGGTGCTTTAGATTAAGGCAGTCCTGAAAGTCTAGTCCTGTGAGTTTTAGGGTAGCTTATCTCTTCTCTAAATTTAGCTGAGTTCTTTCATTTTCGTTCTTTATATTTCTAAGGTTTATTTTATTTTTATTTGGACGGTTGATTGTCTCTTGGTCTTAGCCTGTTTGGCTAAGATTATGTGGCCCCGGATTCGATCTCTGTATCAGTGAAACATTTTTTATATGTATATATGACTTTTTATATTTGTAATACCCGCCTTATATGCAAATCTATGTCATCCTTCAAGTCATAAAACAAACGATTTTTATAAAAGAGGAGACAAATGGGCAGGATGCTCTCCTAGGAAAGTGATCACCTCTGTCTATGGATAGTCGTTTTACTAGAACCATGTTAGTACGTCATGGACTTGTAACAGAATAACGGGCTATTACTGGTTTAGACTGCATTAAATAATAAAGTCCATTTTGTAACAAAAAAGTTTTCACTTTTGTGCAGTACAAATGATATACCTACATTTTTTTTTATAGAAGAGGGGGCAAACGAGTAGGAGGTGCACCTGATGGTAAATGATCACCGCCGCCCATGGACATCCACAATACCAGAGGTCTTGCAGTTGCGTTGCCGGCCTTTTAAGAATGAGTAAGCTCTTTTCTTGAAGGCCCCCAAGTCGTATCCGTTTGGAAACACCCCTGCCGATAATTGGTTCCACAACAAAGTAGTGCGAGGCAAAAAGTGTCGAGAGAAACGCACAGTTGTGGATTTCCAGACATCGAGATGGTGAGGATGGAATTTCAAATTTTGACGCGATGTCCGATGATGGAATTCGGCGGCAGGAATTAATCCATATAACTCGTCGGAACACTCCCCATGAAAGATACGATAGAAGACACAGAGTAAACCAACACCTCTGCGCAATGCCAAAGAGTCGAGCCGTTTCGAAATAGCCAGGTCGTCAACGATTGGAACCGCTCTACGCTGAATGCGATCAAGAGGAAGGAGCTGGTACTGAGGAGCTCCGGCCCAGAGATGAGAACAGTACTTCATGTGGGGCCGAATTTGAGCCTTATAAAAATGAAGGCGATGGGCCGGCAAGAAGTACTGTCTCGCTCTGCTGAGCACACCGAGCTCTTTGGTGGCTAGTTTAGCCTTGCCTTCCAAATGACCGCGAAACTGAACGTAATTCGATATATCGACTCCCAGAATCCCGATACTAGCTGAGGCTGTCAGGAGAGTATCCCCAAATCGAGGTGACACGACAAAGGGTGTCTTTTTAGCGGAAAACACGTAAAACTGTGTCTTCTTGGGGTTAAAAGTAACCAGGTTTTGACGACCCCATTCCGAGACATCGGTTAGTCAATTCTCAACTTCGGACACAAGCTTGTTTTGGCTCTCTTCGACGTGTTCCCGAGAAATACCGCTTCGGCCGGAGTATGTAGCATCACCAGTACTGTCATCTGCATAGCAATGTATGTTGCGAATTCGTATTATGTTATTGATATGCAGAAGGAACAGTGTCGGTGATAGCACGCAGCCTTGTGAAACACCAGCATTGATAGATTTAAGGTCAGAGCACGCACCGTCAACAACGACCTTGATGCTACGATCAGCCAAAACACTGGTAATCTACTTGTTTAATGTCTCGGGAAGCCCATAGGAAGGCGCTTTGTGCCTCATCAAAGGCCTTCGCTATGTCTAAACAGTTAGTTTGCCTCCCCCTTAGACTCAACTGCTTCCGCCCACCGATGTGTTAAGTATACTAGGAGATCACCAGCTGAGCGGCCGCAACGGAAACCGTACTGGGGGTCGCTAATCAGCTGGTGATCTTCTAAATACTTGAGGAGCTGCGAGTTGATGATTGTCTCCATAATTTTGGAGAACAAGGAGGTTATGGCTATCGGCCGATAGTTAGACGGATTAGAGCGATCTCTTTTGTTAGGGATGGGATACACTAAAGCTGTCTTCCATGAAATCGGTACTACGCCGAGCGAGTAGGAGAGCCGGAATAGGCGTGTTAGTACCGGCGCCAGCTCTGGAGCACATAATTTAAGTACAATCGGAGGGATGCCATCCGGTCCACTCGACTTATGGACGTCCAAGGAAAAAAGTGCTTTACTTTTTTCCTTGGACGTCCATAAGTCGAGTAAGACTGCAAGAGTTTTAATTCCGTCATAGAACTATAGCACTGCGGGATGGTAGGCGGTGCATTTACTTGGCCATCCAGAGTCGAGTTGGCTGCAAAGAACGAGCCAAGAAGATCGGCCTTCTCCCTTGCGGTATGGGCCAGAGTGTCATCATCTCCGTGTAAGGGTGGAAGAGAGGGCTGTGAGAAATTCCCCAAGACAGCCTTGGAGAGAGACCAGAACGCACGAGTTCCCGAAGGAAGGCGAACTAATTTCTCACCAATTCTGCCAATGTGTTCAGATTTTGCCTTGGCAATAGCTCTTTTGAAGAACCTCGAAGCGGAATTGTACTCCTTACGTAACGCGCTGGTTTTTTCATCACGAGATGTTGACGCTGCAGCCCAAGCCCGGTAGCATTCCTGCTTTCGGCGTGAAGCCGTTTTGCAGGAACGACCAAACCAAGGCTGAGACTTACCACCAACTAACTGGTATCGCAGAAAATGGAATGAAAAGTTCCATGCCCTGCAGCACCACATCAGCGATAGAGTCAGCGATGACACTCGGATCATCCAGCGAGAAGCACATCCGCCCCCATGGGCTGGACGCAAAAAAAGACCGCAACCCGTCCCAATCTGCTGACCTATAGCGCCAAACGCGACGACAACCTGCAAAAGGAGGCCTTAATAGGCGCGTAACTGGCACTTTACTCCGGATAAGGCAGTGGTCTGACGTACCAAGAGGGACGTTCACAGATACCTGATGATTGTCCGGATGGGAGGTCAGCAGAAGGTCCAGCAGTGAAGGCGTATGATCGTCTACATCGGGAACTCGCGTAGGCGTGGTTACCAATTGTGTTAGACCATATGCCAAGGCAAAATCGTGAACAGACCTCCCCGCATGATCGGTAGTGCGTGAACACAGCCATTCGGCGTGGTGGGCATTAAAATCGCCTAAGATCACGATCTCAGCGGAGGGGGTCTGTTGCAACACGGAATCTACAGCCGTTTGAAGGTGCTCAACGAGCCTGTCGACTTCAGCATTTCCGCTATGGGACCTGTAGAGGCACGCGTAGATGCGGGGATGGTCGTCGCAGTCTACACGCAGCCAGAGGATGGATAGGTCCCTATAGCCCTCAAGGCTGCTAATACGTCGAAAGCAGATATCCTCTGTGACATAAGCACAAACTCGCGCCCGGGGTACAAATGAATGCTCGAATTTGTACTCCGGGTAGGAGAGATATGAGGTATCAGCCGGAGAAGAAATCTGTGTCTCAGTTAAAAAGAACAGAGCCGGCTTAACCGTCTTAAGGTGGTAGTGGACGGCATTTAGGTTTGAGTGAAGACCCATAATATTAGTATAGTCCACGTGGAGTGTGGTAGGGAGTGCCTTTCTATTTCTGTTCGATTTGCTCCAAGCAGCAAAGTTTGAGAGTGCAATTGTGCCTCCCCCCCCCCCCCCCAGAGTACGTAGGGCAGCCTGGGCATCTATGATTAGGCTGATTACAAACCCCTGAACATGGATGTCCAGAGGGGGATTCTCCACCGCTTACGCTAGTGGTACCCCCCTGGGGTAAACTACTACCTTTAAATTGCGCAATTGCATAGCATTTTTTATCAACTTATGCAATTACAATTATACATTTATTTTATTTATGCAGTATTTTTTTTTCTTTATTCATATTTAAAACACTTTGTACACAAATTCTACGAGTACCGATATTCACTGTTGTACGTAGATGATAAATACCTATACGCCTATATACTTTCTCACAAACAGCTGATTACTGTAGTTTTCCAATACAACCAATGCCACCTAAAGGTAGGTTGCTGAACTAAAGAGACAAGCGTGATATTTCAAAGTCATTAAAAGTTCTGATATTTATCGATAGATGGAAAAACTAAAAAGTATCACCGCTGTGCCGGTCGGAGTGGGGGGTGTTAGGCTTTTTTCGTTACGAAATTTCTGGATTCGGTCTCCACGCTCAAGGCCCGCGATAGAAGCTATGCAATAGCTTAAAAACTTTAAGAAAAATATGATTTTATTGCCGTTTTATCTATACATATAAATAAAATTGAAGTGTATCTATGATTCCAAAATAACTAGGTTTTTCAAGTGCAGTGTATTATTTTTACGATGCTAATACTTAAACAACCATTTTTAAAATGTCTGTCTGTCTAGCTGTTATTATGTTTGTACGAGGTAATCTCAGGAATGGCTGAACCGATTTTAGTGAAGCTTTCACTGAGGAGTTATTACTTTTTACCCGAGTGAGCAAAAGGAACTTATAATTTTGGATCACGCGAACAAAGTTGCGAGTAAAAGCTAATTTAAACTAAAAATAAACTTTGACATCCTCAAAATTTGTTTGATTTTCTATTTCAAAAGTATTAAAATTATATCCATTTCTATGATAGCTTTAGAAGTTATCAAAAATACTCCAGAGAACATATTATCTATACGATCCTAAATAAATGGCTTCTTGTTTTCAGACGATCCAATATTTTGACTGAATACATATTTATGAAAGAAATAAAAATATTTTTGTTACATTTGTTCACCACTTATAAAAAATTAAATAGTGAAAAGTACAGCAGATAAAAGTTTATTAAATCAAAATATTGAAAAATTAAGAAAACATGCCAGTTTTACGTTCTAATCGTGATAGCAATTTCATCACACAGCATAAATCGGGTGCTTTTGTGTTTGGTGTCGGCGTGGAGCGTGGGTGGGAAGGTGTGGTGGATAATTGTGTTGCTGGGGTTTTCTTTTTGGTCCGGACCATCCTTATGTTTTATCAATTTATTAAACCGACGTCTTACTTTTTGGTGCCATCGCGGAAGGCACATAGAACAGTTTGCGGATAATAGAAAATTTCATTAATTTCACTTTTTTAATATATTTTTTTATATCATAAGGCAGCAAACAAGCAAATGGGTCTCTTGATGGAATGAGTCAAAACACCAAAGGTGTTAATGGTGCGTTGCTATCTTGTGGCGAGTTCTCATGCCACATGCATAAGTTTACCGGCTACCTTACTCTCCAAACTGAAACAAGACAGTGACAAGTATTGACGCTTTGTGGAAGGAACAGGTAAGGCGGTGGTACCAAATACCCGAATGAGCTTATTATACTTATTCCCGCCGTATTGGCGTCAATGCTTGTCATTGTCGTGTTCCGGTTTGGAGGGTAAGGTAGCTGGCAGATTTATGCATGTAGCATTACCATCTTTCCACACAGCAACGCATCATTAAGATCTTTGGTGTCGATAGGTGATGGTTTCTCTTCCGATCAGGAAAGCCAACTGATTGTTTGCTAATTAACCAATATCATTTTTTATTTGAAACTAGCTGTGCCCGCGACTTCGTTCGCGTGGAAAAAATCTAAAATAAAAACCCGCATAATTCCCGTTCCCGTGGGATTTTCGGGATAAGAACTATCCTATGTCCTTTCTTGGGTCTCAAACTATATTTGTACCAAATTTTATCCAAATCGGTTCAGTGGTTTGGCCGTGAAAGCGTAACAGACAGACAGACAGACAGACAGACAGACAGACAGAGTTACTTTCGCATTTATAATATTAGTATGGAAGTATGGAAAAGGCAACCTTTATTTGACCTCGGATTCTTATCTATTTATTTGCAAAATTTTATGAAAACCGGTTGAGTAGTTTAGCATAAAAGAGAAACAGAAAAATTTTCATTGTCATATTCTTATCATTAGAATCTTTCATATATCTATGTTATAATATTATATATTATATTATATCTATATCTATATTAATATTATAAATGCGAAAGTTTGGATGTTTGGATGGATGTTTGTTACTCCATCACGCAAAAACTACTGAACGGATTTAAATGAAATTTGACACACAGGTAGATAATAACCTGGAATAACACATAGGCTTTTTATCCCGGAAAAATTAGGCAATCCCGCGGGATTCACCAAAAAAATGTATAATGCAGCGGGCTGCACGCAGCAGCTAGTTAATATTATAAATGCGAAAGTTTGGACGTTTGGATGGGTGTTTGTTACTCAATCACGCAAAAACTACTGAACGGATTTGAACGAAATTTGGCACACAGGTAGACGATAACCTGAAATAGCACATAGGCTACTTTTTATCCCGGAAAAATTAGAAGTTCCCGCGGGATTCACCACAAACTTTTATAATGCAGGTGCTGCACGCTGCGGCTAGTTATGTACATATATGACAGCTATCTCTTATATACTCTATATATCTATATACATCAAAGTATATTCGAGAGTAACCATATCACAGGATTGTTGTTTCTTCATATCATGCGAAGCATAAGCTAAAGAGTATCATACGATATACAATATATATTTCGGTTTACAGGGTAAGGTAGCCGGTAAAATCATACCTATGGCATTATTGGAAAAATGTAATGAAAGTGTTTAATAATTTTCTAGGCGATTGCTGTCTCTTAATATCAAGAGAACTATCGGCTTGTTTGCTGTCTAAAGATATAATAAACTGGTTAAAAGCGTGTCGGGCCACGCGCAATGAAAGGTTCCGTAGTTGTCCATCACAATAATATGGACTAAGAAAAGAGCTTTTATTGTTTCATACTGTGAACATTTTATAAACAACTTATTTTTAACGTCAATGACGGACATATCGACACGACAGGTTTTCCGCTTTTAAAAAATCCAAGTACTAAGTTGATCGACTAGTTTTTTCCCCCTGTCGGTCCCGCGCTTCTTTGAAGAATAGACCAACTGCCGTTTTGCCAGGCAGGTCGGAAAAGGCGACCAATTGGCTATGCGAGTCACTACCATCATAGCTACTAGGTGGTAGAGTACTGCATTGTCTCGCCCGGGGCTGGTACCACTGCCTTTCCTATTCCTGCCGCAATAGCGTCAGTGCTTGTCGCTGTCGTGTTCCGGTTTGGAGGATAAGGTAGCCGGTAAATTTACGCACGTGGTATTAGACCTCACCACATGATAGTAACGCACCATTAACACCTTTGGTGTCTATACACGATAGTTGACTCTTTCCATCAGGAGACCCATCTGCTTGTTTGCTATCTTATGATATAAAAAAATATAAAAAAAGACTATATTTATTCAAAAGCTTACTAAGATAGTTTCCCTTTTAATTTCACTATATTTGCTACTACCGTGATTCTTTCCCCACACTTAAAACCAACAGTTTAGCTGGCAGAGGGGGGCGACACTGCTCTCACTAAAATTAGCACTTTCAAACTTAATATTTCATAAATGAGTCTGTTTAATTTGAAAATTGTCGTCATTAACCTAGAATAAACTTTGAAAACCTATCCAATGCTATTCCACATGTAGAGGAGCTGCCCTAAAAAAACTTGTTAAGACTTTATATTACGTCTTTGTTGCCTTAACTAATATGTATATGCATGCCAAATTACAGCTTACTATTAAGGATCTCTGAGATACAATGCGGACAAATGGATATAGTGAAACTATAAAGGTTGCTAGTTTATTTCTGAACCATAAAAAAGACTTTGTATGTAGTAAACATTTTGAAAAGCTTAAATATTTTCACACTAAATTATGGTAAAATATGCTTATAATTTGTTATAACTGGGAACACCTATTCTTCTGAAAAAAGACTTTCTTCTTTTTTAAAATACGGCCTAAGAAATTACAAAGCACTAACAATATATTTGGTATCTATGTACTTTTTTTATTAGGGTTCCGTACTTAAAAGGTAAAAACGGTAAAAGGTGAAATTAATTAAATTTGCTATTATCCGCGAACGAATAAAATATCGTAAAAACGGTACCCTATTACCAGGCCTCCACTCTCTGTCTGTCCGTCCGTCTGTCTGTCACCAGGTTGTATCTCATAAACCGTGTTAGCTAGAAAGCTGAAATTTACAGAACATATTTATTTCATTTGCCACTGTAACAAAAAATTCTAAAAATAAAAAAATAAAAATGGGGCCCTATACAATAAACGTGTTTTTTTTGTTATTTTTTTGCTCAATGTTAATAACGGTAACAGATGGACGCTTAAAATTTTTACAGAATATTTAGTTTATGTTTATTTATTTATTTATTTAGTTGTATATTTAAATAAAAATAAAATAAATATTAAAGCGGTACTCTCATACAACAAACGTAATTATATTTAATAAACGGGTAAAAACTTGAATAGGAATATTACGGAACTCTTGGTGCGCGAGTGCGTCTCGCACTTGGTCGATTTTTTGATATATATATATATATATATATATATATATATATATATATATATATATATATATATATATATATATATATATATATATATATATATATATATTTCCAATAAAAGAGTCATCCCCATGATTGCTACCCTAAAATAATATAAAGTATAACTAGGAAAGTTATCTATTTTTAGGTTTTTCGCTTTCCAAACGCTTTAAAAGTAAGCTGTATATTTGAAAACAAGTTTCCATTAAAATCTATTTCCATTTGAATAAAATAAAAAGGCTTTGTTTTATTTACAGTACTAAACGCTATTTAAATCCATTTTTAATTAATTCTCTGTATGTTAGCAATTATTCAAATAAAAATAGCAGACCCAAAAACCTGCTATTTTCGGCCATTCTTCCCTATCTCGCAAGTGTAAACATTTACACGTAATGTATTTAACATTGCTTAACCTCGTTTTTAAAAGTATAATATAACGTGTGTTTTATAAATAATACTATTTAATTAGTAACAAGTGGAAAATGAATTTAGGTATTATTGCTTTTCTAATCTTTATTGTATTTTTCTGATTTTTTTTAACTAGCTGAGCCGCGCAGTGTCACCCATGTATTAAACATTGTCATGTGGCCAAAGATTGGCTATATTGGCACATACAGCTTTTCATACAAACTTTGAACACTGAATATCGTCGGCACTTGGTAAAACTCTATGTTAACTTGGATTTATATTGTACTAGCTGACCCGCGCAGCTTCGCCCGCGAGTAGATTAACATGTCGTCCAGATAGATTTTCATACAAATTTCATCCCCTATTTCAAACCTTTAAGGATTGATTTTTGAAGAAAAATTTAAGAAAGACGCCTATGTTTGACCCTGGCTCTTCAACTACTTCCATGCTAAATTTCATCAAAATCAGTCCAGCGGTTTAGCCGTGAAAGCGTAACAGACAGACAGACATTCGCCGTGTTGGTCCCGGCCTCCTTTGAAGAATAGGCCAACTGCCGTTCTGCCAGGCAGTTCGTAAAAGGCGACCGATTGGCTATCGAGTCACTACCATCGTGGCTACTAGGCGGTAGAGTTCTGCATTGTCTCGTCCGGGTCTGGTACCACCGCCTTACCTATTCCTGCCGCAATAGCGTCAGTGCTTGTCACTGTCGTGTTCCGGTTTGGAGGGTAAGGTAGCCAGTAAACTTATGCATGTGGTATTAGACCTCGCCACAAGATAGCAACCCACCATTAACACCTTTGGTGTCTATAAAGGCGATGGTTGACTCTTTCCATCAGGAGATCCATCTGCTTGTTTGCTATTTTATGATATTGTTACGAATAATCTATAAACGTGTAGAGTTGGAACGCTGGAGAGACCTAGAAATAAAAGAAAGAGATAGCTACTCCTACTGCCAAACAAACAGTTGACCTAAGCTATACAAAAATGAACTTTGTGGTATAGGGCATAAGGTTGAAAGTAGCATGTACTAGGATTTATGACTTATAACTTGTTTACTTATTTATTTATTTATTTATTTAAAGTATTGCCAACAAAGCATGCATTATAAACATTAACATAATAATATATTTAATACAATAACGCAAGTTAAATGCTGCGTCAATTAAAGGCAATAAGCCGGGTAAGGGCAAATAAGCCGGTAAACAATGACCGGCTACCTTACCCTCCAAACCGGAATACGACGGTGAAGAGCACTGACGCTATTGCGACAGGAATAGGTAAGGCGGTGGTACCAGACCCGAGCGACACAATGCAGAACTCTACCACCTAGTAGCCACGATGGTAGTGACTCGTATAGCCAATCGGTTGCCTTTTACGACCTGCCTGGCAGAACGGCAGTTGGCCTATTCTTCAAAGGAGCCCGGGACCAACACGGGGAAAACTTCAAGAAAATATCAAATACATTTTTGCCCGGCCCAGGGATCGAACCCGTAGAACTTGAGACAACAGTAAAATTTTACAATTATTAAAACACGTGTTATAGTACATTTATTATTATTATACATAGACATTATATATCTGACCCAGTACTCGGCAATTTGGCGCAAAATCAACTGATAACGGTATATTTTTATTTACTTTGGTACGGATTTTCTACGAAAGCTTAAAAAAGATAGCTGACAATATTATCTGTACAAGTTTAAACCGGGAATGCACTTGGCAACAACATTGTAAGCCGATTAGCTATGTAGAAACTAACATCGAGTTTTTGCGCGTTGGTACGGTTAACAAGAAAGTTACTCTACATTCCTTTAATCCGCTGGACAAAATCTTATACATTTATCTATAGAAAAAAAGATTCTATATAGATTTTTACTTTGATCACTGAATATATACGGCACTTCGTGAAATTCTATGTTAACTTCATAGATAAGATCTTCATGTACCATATTTGATGCAATAAATGAATAATAAATGAAATAATAAGTAATGAATAACTTGTATTAATATTATGTAATAAACAATTACATAATATTAAATTGTACTGTTTTATTTAAGTAATTTTTATTCAACAACACCAACCAATTCCGCGTTTTAACGTATCATTAGAACAACAAATCAATACTGTATATTAAGTTGACAATTTCACTATTTACTAAGTATATATTATATTGATGAAGTACTACTACGTATATCTCTTAATAATACTTAGTATTTTTTTATAAGATAGCAATCAAACATATGGGTCTCCTGATGGAAAGAGTCAACCATCGCCTATAGACACCAAAGGTGTTAATGGTGCGTTGCTATCTTGTGGCGAGGTCTAATGCCACATGCATAAGTTCACCGGCTACCTCACTCTCCAAACCGGAACACGACAGTGACAATCACTGACGCTATTGCGGCAGGAATAGGTAAGGTTGTGGTACCAGACCCGGGCGAGACAATGCAGAACTCTACCACCTAGTAAAGTATTGACTGTTAAAAATAAGAATCAAATAAGAACACACATTGATTCGTGACCTTATTTAATAAGCTACTTTTAGGGTCGCAATCTTGAATCTAGTAATCGTATCTATCGTAAATAGTAGATCGGTAGCTTTTATCTGTACATGCAATGTTTTTGTAAAATTTAGTAATAAAGTTCCTTTTATCATTTTTAAAAGTCTGTCTGTATGTAAGACAAGAGTGATAAGCCAATTCATTGACCATTGTTTATCTGTCGTCTGTCCCTTTATAACTTGAGAACAGCAAAACTGACCTTAATAAATATTCATAAACACTGAGAATACGTTTTAAAATATCTTTATGTCTAATCACCGGTGCCTAATAAAACATTTTAGTTACGCGTAGTAATCTATACATCTATACAAATAAATAAAATTGGAGTGTCTGTTTGTAATATAAAAATAACCGCTTTTTACTAAATGCATATGAATGTATAAAAAAGTATCTTCACGCCCATATCCCCGAAGGGGTAGGCAGAGGTACAACAAGTGCACCCACGATTAGCCGAAGATACTTGGTCCCACAAATGTGATAGGTGGCAAGCCTATCGCCAACCGGGCACTTTCCAATCCCGGGCAACTTTGTGTTTCTCAGAAAACAGAAAAAAACACTTTTTTTTAAAGTGCCCGACCCGGGAATCGAACCCTCCTCATGTGGACGACGAACGGGACCTCATGTGGTCAACGCCAACACTGGACCACTAGACCACAGAGACCACACGATACAATATATACCAAAATAACATTTTTTACAATTTTTGTCTGTCTGTTGGTCTGTCTGTCTGTCTGTCTGTTTGTTCCAGCTAATCTCTGGAGCGGCTCGACTGATTTTGACGGGACTTTCACTGGCAGATAGCTGATGTGATAGGGTGTAACTTAGGCTACTTTTTTGCAATTTTTCCACGCGGACGAAGTCGTGGGCTCAGATAGTATTTTATACAACGCGTAAGATAAAACTGTTTCTTTAAAAAGTCAAATTGCGAAATGTCCAAACAATTTGTGGAATACCTCGTTATTATTAAAGCGGTTGCTAATGGTTACTGCTATGAATGACACATCGTTGATCATAGGAATTTAGCATTAATTGTTTTTCGTATAGCTAATAATTACCATCTGCGTTCTCCTGATGGAAAAAGAAAACCACCATCGCCTAAAGACACCAAGTTAATGGTGCATTGATGTCCGTGTAGCAGGATGGCAATGCCACATGCACAATTCTACCCACTACCTTACCTTCCAAAGTAGAACATTACAATGACAAGCAATGACACTACTACGGCAGGAATAAGTAAGACGGCGATACCAAATACCCGGACGAGACGTTGCGGAACTCTATCATCTAGGGGTCAGGCTTGTAGTGACACGTATAGAGAATCACATGCCTTTTACAAATTTCCTGGCAAAATTGCAAATGGTCATTCTTAAAAAGGTCCTGGACCAACACTGGGTATACATACAAAGTACCGTTGATACCATCGATTAAATTTTGTACATGACTTTCAATAGTCAATATTGTGGTCAATAAATGTAATGAAATGATATTTCATTAATTTGCCTCTAAGTTGTATGTGGAAGTCGGTAGAGAGCGCATTGGTCAAAGTGACGTGTGATTCAATGGCGGATGAGGTCCAGATTATTTTGTACAATTTATTGTTAAAAAACTTGTGATTTGTATAGAGATGAATAAAAAAATATGATTGAGGAACCGATATTAGTGAACTTAATTGCCATTTCTTTGTATTTTCAGAGAAACAAATTGTGATTTACTTTTGAAAATCCTTAAGGATAAGGTAACCGGTAAACTTATGAATGCGGCGTTAAACCTCACTACAAGATATCAACACACCATTAACATCTTCAGTGTCTATAGGTGATGGTTGACTCTTTCCATCGGAGTCCCATTTGCTTGTTTGTTACCTTATGAGATAATAAATCACCATGGAGAGTGTTCCGACGAATTGTTCGAATTGATTCGTGCCATTGAATTTCATCATCGGACATCGCGGCAAAATTCAAAGTTCCATCCTCATCACCTCAATGTCTGGAAATACAAAACCGTTTGATTCTCTAGGCACTTTTTACTATGCACTACTCCTCTGTGGAACCAATTACCGACGGGGGTGTTTCTGAACGGATACGACTTAGGAACCTTCAAGAAAAAAGCTTAGTCATTCTTAAAAGCCGGTAACGCTGCAAGATCTATGTTGCTGTGGCTGTCTATGAACGTGGTAATTACTTACCATCAGGTGGTCCTTTTGCTCGTTTCCCCCTTTTTTCTATAAAAAATGTGGTTAAGCTTTTTGTTTCTTTTTATTATTTCTTTTTATTATATTTTTATTGTCTACTTATGACCATTAATTCTCATGTATTTCAATATGCACAATCTTTTACCACTCAACAGTTACCTAAGAGCACGGACCAAAAAAAAAAACAGTTTAAAAAACAGTACGTACATTTTGAAATGTTGACTTAAGTCGCAGTCGTAGTAAATTTGAGAGAGTACTTTTAAAAACAAAGTTTATATTGTATGTCTGTACTTTACTTTTGAATTATTTAGAGATGGAAAAACTTTTGTATTGAAAATGTTTTAACGTACACTATAATATATATAATATATAACTTCACTGAGTTGGTTAATGTATGAAAAATATTTTATAGCCAATTAAATATGTCAATATTAATATTATATTGCAAATGGGTCGGCTAAAAAATTTAATTCCAGAATATGATTAATTAATATATTTTTTTAAAACATACATTAACCAGCTCAGTTACCAATTTGTTGTTCTCCTAATTCAACACTAATTGTTATCAAATTGTTGTTCTCCTAATAATAAATCAGAAACAGATCTTCTCTGAACGAACTTCGTTTTAGGACAGTATCAAGACGATAAGTGGTAGAGTAAGTGACATCAGAATTTCGACTCTTAATATATCTTGCCTAGAATCTCGCCCTAAGAACTCCTCGTAAAGTGTCTCTTGTGAGTCCGAGTTTTGGTTTAGAGTAGTTACTTGAAGATAAGTGGGAGAGTAAAATATGGCATCAGGATTTTCACTCGTTAATAACTTTTGAATAAAAAAAACTCGTGAATAACGGGTCTCGAGAGTTTGTGGGCCGAAACAGTGGGCCATGTTGCCGCCTGCGGCAATGCTGACGCTGAAGTATGAATCGTGAAGTGTAGACTGTGATGAAATCGTCAGGACCGGATATAAATTAAAATCTTTTCATAAAACTTCACATCAAAACAGTATCGCAATGGCACCTATGACCAAGTTTATATGGCAACAAATCGAAAGTAATCGAAAAAATAACTAACATACAAATTGCGTACAACAATACAAAAAAATACATAACATATAAATACAAAATAACAGACAAATTGAGAACCGGCTCGTTTGAAAAAATTGGAGCATTACTTTTGGTCGACTTTTATGTCAAGAAATTACTTTTGAATCTAATGCTAGTTGAGTACGCGACCTTGAATAATAATTAGACTTGTAATTTGGATTCAGAAATTTTTCCTAAGGAAATCTATGACCTCGTATATTAGTGTCTTTGTAAAGTTATAAGTTGTAATCTCTAGAATTTATATCATAAATATATATGTCTATCTTTTAATCTAAAAGGAGAAATATGACGTATCATACACCTACACTGTGAAAACACCCCACGACTTGATAGTTTTTTGGAAAAGATGATTGTTGGGTCTTGCTCTAAAAATGTTGAATACAATAAAGAGCAGTATAGTATTGTATATATATATATACATATATATATATATATATATATATATATATATATATATATATATATATATATATATATATATATATATATATATATATATATATATATATATATATATATATACAATATAATATAACCTACAAATGTATGACATACTCGTGTTTGACAGTAATAGGAGCGTTTGCTCAAATGCGCGGCGAGACTTTTCCTTCCCAATGGCTAGGCTACACGTGGTTTTCGAAAATCGATTTTTCACCAGATATTGGCTTGACCGATCAAAACATGGATGATGGCATTCGATTGGATTCCGCTCAATTTCGACTTTCTGGAAGTTTGAACCAATTCATTTTAGATTATGAGAAAAAAAGCCTCAAAAAAATGTTGGACTAAAAGTATTTTTTTTTTATTTTAAACTTCAGATTAATGTGCTGATAACGAACTGAATCTAATCAGCTCTTTTCTTCAAAATCTGCGTCCAAAAGCTATTTTCTAAAACGACACAAGTAACGTAAATTGGATCAAAATCGGCCGAATTATTTGGGATTAGTCATTGATGGAAATTTTTGAAAAAAGAATGTTTTTTTGACATTGCTTTGACGTTTTTCAACCTTTAGATTGTGTAGCTAAGAAAACATTTTAGAGCTCAAAAATGGTGTTAAATGCATTCGAAAGATCAAAATTGATCATCGTTTCCAAAACATACAACTTTTTAAAAATCAAATTAATTGTAAATCGTATGTTGTATCAATTTTTTGTGGTAATTTTTAACAATATTCATTAACAATAATAATATTAATTTTTGAGCTCTGAAAAAAAAATCTAAAGCTTCAATTTAGCGGGAAGCTTCAGAGATGGACTGCAGGGTCAAATGTTTTACAGATTTTTAAATTTTTTGTTAATTATTTAGTTTTACACATGGCTTTATAATAATATTCTAATAATAATTCATAATAATGATATATTTATCGTTTTTTCCTCAAAATTAAAAATAAAATTTAAAACTTGAAACATCTTTCGTAATATTTGTTAAGCAAAATTATATGCCGGTGTCGTTATGCATGATTTGTTATCATTTACGATACCTTTTTTGTCATAGTACTAGTGTGTTATTGAATAAATTAAAACGCATTTCATTGTAACGTAATATTTAGTAAACAGAATACAAAGCGCAAGTAAAAATTATGTAATCTAAAAAATATGCTGTTTCTAAACTTGCTTGGCTTATTTTTTTCGTCTACGGTATAAAAAAGATTCCCAGATTATTTGAAATCCGTTTCCGGCACTATGTATATACAGGCTGACTGTTAAAAGATTGTACATGCTGAAGGACACCCTCCTTAAGTAATTATAATACGGACATCAGCACAAGGCACATAGAATTACATTGCTTATAAACGGCACTTTGCCGAACTCGCGACTAACAAGTGTTAATACATAGTGACCAGGCTTTTTATATATTATTACCACAGATCACATAAATACTAATAGACACGGTGTTGGGCAGTAAATACGTAGTCGCTCATATAAGGATATGTATGTAAATGTAAAACGCTTGTAGATATATTATTATATGGTGAAAAAGTGAAATATATATTGTGTTATTTTATTGTGTCGAATAAAAAGATAAGGCTTAAGGAATACCTCTGGAGTGATTTTATTTCACTGTGTAAATGTTCTTTTCTCTGTGTAAATGAAAGTGACTTTGACAACCTTAGAAATTGTCTTGAAAGGCTTATCCAGTTTCATCTGAGATTATTACACTAATTTTGCTGAGGTGGTGGAGGTTAACTATGTGGTTAAGCAATTTCTTTTTATTATATTTTTATTTTTTACGACCATCAACTAACGTGTCTTTCAATATGTACAATCTTACTAATCACCCTATATATTCAACAGAATGTTTAGAATCAAATATTCAACCATCTAAACACACCAAAAAAGTCGCCTCTGTGGTCTTGTGGTCCAGCGTTGACGTTAACCACATGAGGTCTCGGGTTCGATTCCCGGGTCGGGCATATAAAAAAAGTGTTTTTTCAGTTTTCTGATAAACACAAAGTTGCCCGGGATTGAAAAGTGCCCGGTTGGCGATAGGCTTGCCAACTATCACATTTGTGGGACCAATTATCTTCGGCTAATCGTGAGTGCACTTGTTGTACCTCTGCCTACCCCTTCGGGGACACGGACGTGAAGATACTTCTTTAAACACACCAATACATATTTATGTATACTGTATGTATGTGTATGTATGTGTACTGTTGAATTTTAATGTATGTATAAACGTCTTGAAAGGAAACAAAACACAAAGAAGAATTGAACGTAAATAATTCGAGTATCAAACTGATAAATCTTTGCGAATTGATAGAATCTTTGCATCCTTTGGGAATTCCCGTTCATATTTTAATCAAAGACGCACAAATCCTTTTTCCGTTTTAATATTGAAGTAACATAAAACTGTCTATTTTCAGGTCGGATTGGAAACTTGCATAAAATAATAAGGTAAGTTTACCAAATACTATAAATACTTTTGTGATAGTATGTGGCATCTTGGTCGGTACCACGTTAGAGTTTAAAGGTAGAACCAGCGTACCAACTACTGGAGATTGGTTACGTCACACAAGGATATGGAAAAAGGAAGATCTTTCCAGCCAAGCAAGATGTACTGCTCTGGGGAGCAATGTCCGTCTGAGATACGTTGAAACTTGCATATAGGATTAACTTGTTTTTTATTGTAGCGTTGTAGATTGCTTGACAGCTGTATTATGCATATATTAATATGTTAAAGGAAAATTTGTACACAATTGCGTGAAGTATGGAGTATGAAAGGAGACCGATACCGTTGCCTACAATCTTGGGCCCTCTTGTAATAAGATGAAATTTACGTTAATTAATAGCTAATTTAACATTATATAAATACTCAAAATTTTAGTTACTCAAAAGTTTATATTGCGGAGGACTGCAGAAACCTGATGTTTTTAAATAAAATCTATTAGAAGTATATTAAATAAATAAAAATAAATATTGAACATACTACATTTATGTGACATACATGTAAAGGTACTGTTTGTATACTTACTATTTTTTTATGGCTAAGGCCAGTTTTCAATCTTAAAATTTATTTTTAGTTAAGTCCATGTTCGAATTTTGTCCACAGGCGATCGCCACTAAAATAAAATATACGTAAAATCCCAAAATAAGTGTACCATAAATATTTGTGTGATATCATTTTGACCGCCCCGTTAGTTGAGTGGTTAGCGACCCTGACTACGCAATCGGCGGGGCTCGGGTTTGATCCCCGACGGAAAGATACATTTATGTGATGAGCATAAATGTTTATATTGTTTAATGATAAATGTTTGTTTCGGGTTTGGGTATTTATTAAATATATTCCAGTATTTATATATGTATTTCTATGTATTAGTATCATTGACTTACTCCCATAACACAAGCAAATAATTTGCTTACTTTGGGGTTAGATCAGTCAGTGTAATTTGTCCCATGAATATTAAAATATTATAAAATAAAATAATATTGGATACTTTTGATTGGAATTGGAAGATTGGATATTACATAAAATATGTTTATGTAATATCTATAAAATAATTATTCCTTACATATTTTGAACCAATAGCTTTGGTGTCAATAGGCAATAGTTATCTCTTTCTATCAGGAGAAACTTATTTGGTGAATCTGTACAAATAAAAAAAATTGGAGTGTTTGTTTATAATATGAAGATAACTGCTTTTTACTAAATTCATATGGATGTATACACGGTCATCATCATATACCTCTTTCATCTTATTAGATGATTTAATCAGCGCCACTTCGAGGTAATGGATGTATATCATTACGCTGGTGGCTATACAGCCTTATTGTGTATGTATTGTAGATATATACGGTACATATACCTAAATAACATTTTTTAGTTTTTTGTCTGCCTGTCTATCTGTTTGTTCTGGCTAATCTCGGAAACGGCTGGACCGATTTTGACTGGATTTTACTAGCAAATAGCTGATGTAATAAGGAGTAATTTCAACCATTTTTTTAAAATCCACATGGACGTAGTCGCGGGCACTGCTAATTATAAATAAAAAGAAAAAGATTTAAAAAACAAATGAAAAAAGTGAGTTGTCATCTGTGTGGCAGAGATGAACTTCCACATTCACAAGCGCAGACTACCTTAGCTTTCAACCTGAAACAGGACAGTGTAGTGCTTGTAAACTGACATTAGTAGCAGAAATAGGTAAAACGGTGATACTAACTTTTCAAAACTCTATCACTTAGTAGTCTCGATGATAGTGGCATGTTTGGCGGATCGGTCGCATTTGTAGACTTTTTCTTGCTGGGCATTGGTCCAAGCCTCCTTTGAAGAATACACCATCTGCTGCTCTGCCAGGAAATCCTTAAAGGACTGATAATTGGGCTACACAAGTCACTACCATCGAGATTACTGAGTAGTAGAGTTCTGCATCATCTCGACCATTTTTTTTATGAAACGGGCAAACGAGCAGGAGGTGAACCTGATGTTGAGCAATCACCGCCGTTCATGGACATTGGCAATACCAGAGATCTTGCAGTTGCGTTGCCGCCCTTAAATCATCTTAATAATCCCTTAAATCGCCTTTAAATCTGTCTGGTATCATCGTCTTTATCGATGCTTGCCACAATAGTGTCAATTAAATAATTTGGAGGGTAAAGTAGCCAGTGAAGTTATGAATGTGGCAGTACAAACAACACAGATAGCAAATACACTAACGTAACAACATCTTTGGTGTCAAGCGATGGTTCTCTTTCCATTAGGAGAGTCATCTGATTATTTGCTATCTTATGTTGATATAAAAAACTGCATGTCCAAACGGAATCCTTGTCTTGTAGTGTCCCAGAATAAAGAAGCTTTTGACAAGCAGATAGCTAAAAGAAACTTTAGCCAGGTATCCAGTAAACTGATAGTCTGAAGAAGTTTTTGCCAGGCCGCTTAAAATATAGAAGCAGGCCGATGGTCTCAAGAAACTTTTGCCAGGCAGTATGAAATATATAAGTCAGTAGATAGTATGAAGAATTTTTGCAAGGTAACTTGAAACATACGAACAGGCAAATAGTCTTTTTCATTCACGGCCTTGTTTATGTTCAACTTCTGACCTATTTGTGACGTAATCACAACAAAGAAAGCTCTGAAAATTCTCTCTATATGCTAATAATTTCCATGAATCGAGATTGATTTGATTGAAGTAAATATTTCTCTTCAGAAGCTGCCATCAAAATCCAATTATCAAACGGCGCTCTAGTGAAAATGAACGGTATATTCATAACGTATTCTTTCGCATCTAGATTTGATTTTCATATGAGATTGGTTGACTTCGTTTGTTATTCAATTAGGTATAGAATGTTTATTTCGACGTAAACATAAAAATGTTGATTTGGTTTCTTATTTTGGAATTACTCTTCGATTAAAAATAACCGAATCAACGTCGCGGCCTTAATTGTTCTTGTATTAGGTGGCCTTTCGTCAACCGGGTACTTATCCAATCCCAGGATAAAAAACAACGTTTTTGTCAGAAAACTAAAAAAACACATTTTTGATTTGCCCGTATTGGGAATCTAATATGGGACTTTATGTGTTCTACAGTCAACATCAAAACAACCACTAGACCATAGAGACGATTAAATAATACAAGAAAAATAAAATGCATCGATTTCAAGAGACTGCAAGTAGCAAACAACTGGAGATAAAGTTTTCGGTTTGCTGGCCGATTCCATTGATAAGTGAAATACGAGCATATTAATGTGTGTGGTCCATGGTAAATGCTCGCGATCGAGAAACGTAAGTACGTGTACCTCCTTCGTTTTTCGTCGTTTAAAACTTTTTAAATATGTCAGAAGTTGAACCTAAACAAAGCCGTGAATGAAAAAGACTCTTTGTCTGTTCGTATGTTTCAAGTTGCCTGGCAAAAATTCTTCATACTATCTACTGACTCACATATTTCATACTGCCTGGCAAAAGTGTCTTGAGACCATCGGCCTGCTTCTATATTAAGGAGGTACTTAATTCAACGCGAATATTTTTGATGTGAAACATCCATAAGCGCAGGTGTAAATTGGACCGTTGGCGTGGCGACGCTTGCCGTGGCGAATACTAAGTTTAGTTTTACTATACATATGTATGTAGTAGACTGTACGGAGTGGCAACGTGTCGCCATGCGCAACCTACGCATCCCCTATGTTTCACATCTGCCGTCCCGTCCCGTCCTGTAACGGCTCACTTTTTACTAGGCATAACTTTTTACAGAGTGGTCCGATTTTAATAATTATTTATTGGAACGGGTATACCCGAGAGTGGTCTCATTTTTTTAACAAAATCCAACCCTTTGAAATATAAACAAGGGATGATTAATTGTTTATTAACTGATTCTAACGTATTACGACTACGCGTTACTTTTTACAGAGTTATCCTATTTTGATAATTCTTGTGTTAATAGACTTTTTAAGAAATTTTAATAGTTAGTAGAAATTATAATAACGTTAGTAAATAGATTACGTTCAGGACATCAGGAAATATATTACGTTCAGGCGGTGGTACCAGACCCGGACGAGACAATGCAGAACTCTACCACCTAGTAGCCACGATGGTAGTGACTCGATAGCCAATCGGTCGCCTTTTACGACTTGCCTGGCAGGACGGCAGTTGGCCTATTCTTCAAAGGAGGCCGGGACCAACACGGCGAAAAGGCATTATTTATATTTTAAAAAAAGGCATTTTTCAACCATTTTTTTATTTTTTTCATCACTTTCCCCTAAATTTAAATCAAAATTTCTTTCATAATGTCATCATTTAAGTATTAATGAACACATTTTTACTCATTGCGCCAAAACTAGCCAGATCATGGTTTCATTTAACTTTTTACTGGATTAATTCCTGATGAAAAAAGTTGACTCTCTCAACTGTGACAACTGTAACACTATAGATGCCATAGTACACATGCTTACGGAATGTCATAAATTTCATAAAGAAAGGAAGGAATTTATGCAGAAATATAAAATTCATAAATATGATCTAGGAGTTTATCTAAACATACTAGCGCAACCAACTTCCAAAATTGCAAAATCTTTAGTTGACATATCTCTGCACCAATAACGCTTACGAGTAAATTTATAAGTGTAGGATACGATAGTCCTATCGTGTTCCTAGGGAATAAAAGTCCCTTAAAACAAACCAGATAAAAAAAAGAAATTTTAATAAATTATCGCCTCTGTGGTCTAGTGGGACGGAATTGGTGTTGACCCAAGTCGGGCAATTAAAAAATGTGTTTTTTCAGTTCTCTGATAATAACAACGTTGCCCGGGATCGGAATCTGACCAGTTGGCGATAGGTTTGCCACCCATCACTTTGTGGGACCAAGTATCTTCGGCTAATCGTGGGCGTACTTATTGTAACTCTGCCTACCTTTTCGGGGATACGGGCGTGATTTTAGGTACTTTTTTTTGATGGAGAGATCATGCCTCGAGGGTAATCTCATATAATTAAAAAACCTGCCTACAAAAAAGAGGATGATTGATTATAGACTCATTGATTTTATTTATGGCCACGCATAGCTCTTTGTCGGTTTAATTTTTGAAAAGATATTATTTATAATGAGCATACACTCAAAAAGGTAAATTAATTAAATTTACTATTATCCACGAACTTTTCTATACGTCTTTCTATAAGAAGGAGGTCGGTTTAATAAATGGACAAAACTCACCCTAAAGACCCTAGCAGCACAGTTTTCCAGGCACATTCACCACACTTTCTCCCTAACCAAGCATAAAGCACACAATTTATATTATCATCATTTATGCATACTCGCATATCATATTATCATCATTTATGCATACATATCCTCAAATTATAATTTTTAAAGGATGGGCAAATTAAAACGAACGAAAATTCCCACTTTTGCCTACCTGTTGGTTGAGTGTCGGTTTCATGGGTGTTTAGTAATATCGCCGCATTTTTGTGATGGTAAACCTACGTTTTTTGTTCTATAAATCGTGTAATGTATATATAAATACTAAATAGTTATTTTAAATATCTGGTGTCGTAAATTTTCTTTTTCAATTTCTAAATTCTTGATAAAAGATGCATACACATTGTTCACCCCGTGTTGGTCTGGGTCACTTTAAGTATAAAACATTTGCCGATCCGCTAGGCAGTTCGTAAGAGGATTGGCTATGCTAATCTCTACCTTCGTGGCTACTAAGTGGTAGAGATCCGCATGGTCTTATCTGGGTCTAGTACCACCTCCTTACTTATTCCTGCCGCAGTAGCGTCAGTGCTTATCACTAGCGTGTCCCGGTTTAGAGGGTAAGGTAGCCGATAAATACATAGATTATTATCATTAAGATCCGACCACAAGGTCAGCAACGCACCATTAATAATTTTGGTGTCTATCCATTCTAATATTATAAATGCGAAAGTAGCTCTGTCTGTCTGTTTGTTTCTTCTTCACGCCTAAACCACGGAACCGATTTGAATGAAATTTGTACAAAGAAAGTTAGAGGCCCGACAAAAGGCGTAGAAGTTTTTACCCTGGAATTTCTACGGGAACAGAAACTAAGCGTTTAAAAACCCGGGACTGTTATTTTAGACATTTTTTTACGCGGACAAAGTCGCGGGCATAGCTTGTAGGCGATGATTGCCACTTTCCATCAGGAGAGCCATCCTCTTGTTTGCTATCTTGAAAAAATCTAGACAATGTTTTAAAATTTCTATAAATTTTAGTCTGTATTGACGCGCAAAATATAACTTTATATAAATATGTACTTGTATATATATAGGTATTTATGTAGGTATATGTATAATGTATTATATATGTAATATATTACTTGTATCTAAGTTTATTGTAATATCGTATTATCTTATTGTTTTCTTTAATTTTAATTTATTTTAATAATAATTAAGTAGGTATGTCAATAGTAAACGATTGTAACAAGTTTCTCTGTGCACCCCATCGTAAAAAATGTTTATATTTGTTTAAGGTTGACTGGTAGAGAATGTCATGTAGCATTAAGTCCACCTCTGTACATGTTGTGCATAAATTTTAAATAAATAAATAAATAAATATATTTCTAAGGCCCTGCGGGAGACTTACATCGCATTCGTTTAATTCCCGTCGCGGGTGAGAACGCGGTCATTCGTCGTTAACCATCTCAGAATATCAAAGCAAACGCCAGTTTCGAAGTTATTCTCGTTTTATCATAGTAAACTTATGCATGTCGCATTAGACCTCGCCACAAGATAGCAATGCACCATTAATCATAATTTGTTTACTTTGGGTTTAGATCAGTAAGTGTAATTTGTCCCGTGAACATTTATTTATTTATTTTACATTTATTTATTAACATCAATCATCTACTAGTTTGCTATTTAATGATATACAAAAAAAACTTTGGGTCGGTTCTCCCCAGTACCAGCTTCTTCCACTTAATCGTATTCAGCTTAGATATTATATATATATTAATCGTATTCAGCTTAGATATCAATCATCTACTAGTTTGCTATTTAATGATATACAAAAAAAACTTTGGGTCGGTTCTCCCCAGTACCAGCTTCTTCCACTTAATCGTATTCAGCTTAGAGCCGTTTGAATCATTGACGATCAGGCTATTACGGAGCGGCTTGACTATTTATTATTACACATAGATATAGGTTCGCTCCTCATCTTTACTGCATCTATCATGGAAAAGTGTTACAACGAGTTGTTCGGATTAATTACTGATGCTGAATTCAATAATCGGACGTTGCGTCAAAATTTGAAGTTCACCGTCACCATCTCGGTGTCTGGAAATCCACAAACGGTCGGCTATCTTAAATATAAATAAATAAATATTCACGGGACAAATTACACTTACTGATCTAACCCCAAAGTAAGCAAATTATTTGCTTGTGTTATGGATGTTAGTCAACGATGCTCATACATAACAATACATATATAAACACTGGAATAAATTTAAAACACCCAAACCCGGAAATACAAACATTTATGCTCGTTACACAAATGCTTGTCCCCGTCGGGGATCGAGCCCGAACCCCGTCGATTGCGTAGTAAGGGTCGCTAACCACTCGACCAACGGGGCGGTCAAAATCCTGGCACTTTTTGCCTCACACTACTCTTTAGTGACATCAATTGCCGGTGGGGGTATTTCCAAACGGAGACGACTAGGGGACTTTCAAGAAAAAAGCTTACTTATTTTTAAAACGTTGGCAACGCAGCTGCAAGATCCCTGGTATTGAGAATATCCATGGACGGCGGTGATCACTTACCAGCGGGTACACCTCCTGCTCGTTTTCCCTCTTCCATAAAAAAACCTTTTAATACACAATATTTTACACAACCATAATATTTTTTTAAATCGGTTCCGGCGTTTTCGAGTTAGAACTTGATTGACTGATCATGCATAAAAAAAGATTCCGACGATTCGAAAACCTCCTTTTTGGAAAGTTGGTTGAAAATACTTTTTAAATAACTATTTTTAAATAACTTACGCAAAATCATTTAAAATAAAGAGTTCGATGCAAACAGACCTTTTAGCTTCGTACCAAGTCCCATTACACTAAACATTGAAACTCCACTACGTAATTAAGACACGAAGAGTATTAACATTCGTTATCTTAATAGTCTGTGTTACGGAATTAACTCTTACGCCAAAACTAACCTAATCCACTACAAGAAGCGGATCCGGAAGACATGTAAATATACACTATTTTAAATCGATAACACTTGTACTGTTTCACAATAAGCTATTAATCTATTATTCAACCGGTTTTGCTTATATAAGCATCATCAGGGCATTTACAAATTTAAACTAAAAACAGTTTTGTTTTAAGTTTAAATTTGTAATTGCCCTGATGATGCTTATATAAGCGAAACCGGTTGGATAATAGATTAATAGCTTATTGTGAAACAGTACAAGTGTTATCGATTTAAAATAGTGTATGAAAATGAAGTTTCACCAAGTGCCGACGATAAAGAGTGTTGAATATACATGTAAATATACTTAAAAACATATTGTTTTTTAGCAATAACGATATTTGTTTGATTTAATTTTATTAGCCATCGCCTGTCGCCGAAATTCGACCATAAACTTAACAATAAAACCTCTTTTAAATTTGACAACTGACTTTCATAAAGAAAGTAGTATTCATGTGTGTATATAATCGTGTATGTCACATGAATGATGTGTGACAAATGTTTATTTTTGTTAATTTAATGTATTTCTAATGCATTTTATTTTACAATGTTAGATTTCTGCAGTCCTCCACATCCTAAACTTTAATTATGCCAAGTTTCATACTCTACCGTTTACGCGATTTTCCTTAAAAGGGTGTCCAAAGTTTTTCCTTCACGTATTAATGTATAGATAACGTTGATATAAAAAACCCTAGATGCACAGTCCCGAACAAAACTGACACTCGAAAGTGTCCCTAATTTCTTTTAAGTAGTTATAGATATGGAAAAAAACATATGTCTTTGCATATCCAACCTTAAGTGCAAGACTTATAGTTGTTTTTACAAAGCAATGTACGAAAATAAATAAAATTGACAGTGACGCGCCCGACGCGATTCTATTTGAAATGAGCGCACAATTTAAAATTATGCGCTCATTTTTGGAGGACGTTTTTGACACACTGATTGTGTATCTTGGGTTTTTATATCAATGATAGATAATCAACTAGCTTCCACAAAACGAGGACGAACGTATGTTTGTTTAATGATTACCTGAAGACGCTTGAACCGGTTTAGAAAACTATTATTTTATTTCAAAGGGTATATACTTCCAGAGTGGTCTTATTTTAATTTGGTGAATATTTGATGTAGGGCTCTGGATATACAGGAAATGGGAAGTCAGTCTGCGTGTAAATTACTTTTAAAACCGGCCAAGTGCGAGTCAGACTTGCGCATGAAGGGTTCCGTACCATCATAGCAAAAAAAAAAAAACGAAATAAACAGGTTCCTTTAATATTTTTATTTTTAGTATTTGTTGTTATAGCAGCAACGGATATACATAATTTGTGAAAATATCAGCTTTCCAGTTATCACAGTTTATGAGATATAGCCTAGTGATAGACAGACAGACAGAAAGCAGAGGCTTAGTAATAGGGTTCCGTTTTACCTTTTAGGTACGGAACCCTAATAAAAGGGACATATTTATTTAGAGCAAGTGTGTGTAATCTTTTACGCGTTTGAAGCAGTTTTTTTTTAAAATAAAGTTTGTTATTACTACTCCAACATTTTTAATCCATATCCATACTTCCATACTAATATTATAAATGCGAAAGTCTGTCTGTCTGTTTGTTACGCTTTCACGGCTAAACCGCTGGACCGATTTTCATGAAATTTGGCATGGATATAGTTGAAGATCTGGAGTCAAACAAAGGCTAATTTTTTTTCAAAAATCAGTCCCTGGTGGGCTGAAATAATGATGAAATTTTTATTAAAAGCTATTTGGATGACTTATTAATATACTCGCGGGTGAAGCTGCGCGGGTCAGCTAGTTTTTTATAATTTTCACACATTGTTTTTTTTAATTGTAAGTATAAATAACATGTCGAAGAAAACAGTTTTTCGTAAAAAAAATATGTTCACGCCCGTTTTCCCGAAAGGGATAGGCAGAGGTACAACAAGTGCACCCACGATTAGCCGAAGATACTTGGTCCCACAAATGTGATAGGTGGCAAGCCTATCGCCAACCGGGCATTTTGCAATCCCGGGCAAATTTGTGTTTCTCAGAAAACTGAAAAACACTTTTCTTATGTGCCCGACCCGTTAATCGAACCCGGGACCTCATGTAGTCAACGCCAACGCTAGACTACTAGACCACAGAGGTATTTTCGTATTTTATAAGTAAACAGTTGTCATAAAATCTCTTGGCTTTTGTACACTATTTAGTGTAGTTTTCTTACTGGTTTTAAAACCATTAAACTTTGTAGAATATACAATCTGATGTTCTGAAAGGTAGTTTGTGATAGGCAAACGATTGGTTATGCGAGTCAATACCATCGTAGCCATTAGGTGGTAGAGCTCTGCATTGTCTCAGAACTCTACCACCTAGTGGCTGGTCTGGTGCCACCGCCTTACTTGATCTTGTCGCAATAGTGTCAGTGCTTATCACTGTCCCGTGTTGGAGGATAACTTAGCCGGTAAACTCATATAGAATCAAAACCCCGCCACAAGGATAGCAACGCACCACCTTTGGTGTCTATAGGCGATGGTTAACTCTTTCCATCAGGAGACTCGTCTGCTTGTTTGCTATCTTATTATATACACTAAAATCTTAAAATAATTTACAAATTAAAAATATAGGAATATCGGCTTGAAAAGGGCCGTCGCGCCATTTTCGGGGTCTGGGGTCAAGTAGTGTATTGCGCGAAAAGTGTAAATACATTAAAACCAAACCATATTGTTTCATTCTATAAGCAAATATTTATAAGTATATTTCAAAAGTAAAAAAATACAACCTTAGTGTTTGAAATCCGCCAAACACAGCAATTACTTTGTATAGACACTACGCAACTGCGCTGTAACCATCAGGAGAGCCATCAGCTTGTCTACTGTCTTAGAACATAAAAACACAATTCTTCGTCATTATAATATAATTTAACGACACGATATAATAAAATTTAAGGTTCAAAAGTTAAACATAATTTTGTGAATATTTTTCACAGAACTTTAAAAACAAGCTATGTCTTTATAATACAAGTGGGCGCTATATAAACTAGCTAGTATTTTCCTTACGACCTACTTTAATATCATTCAAAATTAAGCTTCAGTTTTCTCAAAGACTCCCAAACTTATAATAAGGCTATTCAGATGCCTTGAATTAAGATGTTTTGTTCTTGAACAAATAAAAATACGGGCACAGCTACATGTTTTTGAATAAGGTTTCATTGAATTAATTAGCCTACTTCCTACGCTTAATACTTTTCACTAGAGTTCATTTAATTGAGATGGAGTTTTGTGTCATTGTGTGCGCTTTTTTTATTTATAAACTAGCGGCCCGCCTGGTTGCAAATTCTCATTTTTAATGAAAATAGCTGCGTCACCCCACTGTCCATCGTACAATGTGGCGTTTATAAATGACGTTTATAATATCCTGATGGAATGCGTCCGGAACAGCCATATGAAGGCATTTAGGCGCCGCGGCCTGATAGGGAGCTGTAATAGTATTCTGGCGGAACCTTTATGGGATTCCGCCAGATTTATTTTTATGTTATTGAGATAGGCAAACTGACAGACATGCCACCTGATGGTAAGTGGCCAACATCGCCAATGAACAAAAATGAAGTACCTGGGCTGGAACTAGCCCACTTATTCCATTCGTGTGTTGCCTATCCTGTGACATAAGATGTTAAGTCTGGGTGCCAGTAATTACACTGCCTGTCTTGCCCTTCTCTCCAAAACACAGCAAAGCTGTTTTACGGGAGAAATAAGCAAAATGGTAGTACCCATGAAGCCGGGAGCGTGGCACAGCGCATACCTCCCACCGGTAAAACTGCTACGACTACTTATAATCTAATAATTAAGGGACCCCCATAGTTAGTAGTTATTTTGTTGTGTGTAGACATTAAGATGATTGTATCAGGGCGACGAAATCGTTTACACGACAAAGCCCTTTTCTAAAAAAAAATCTAGCGGCCCGTCCCGGCTTCGCACGTTTGGTCATTTATTTTTTAAACATTTTGTAAATACAGGTCATACCTATATATTCAAATGGTGAAAGAATTTTTAAAATCGGTCCAGTACTTTTTGAGCCAATTCATTACAAACATACTTACATACAAATCATTCCTCTTCATAATACTGGTATTAGTACAGACAAGCTGATAATTCTTTGTCTGTTATATGAAGGCTAGCTAACCAGTGCAGTTTCACTCACGAGTAGGTAATAGTAAGTAGGTAGGGCCCCTTTGAAGAATAGACTAGGTGGTAGAGTTCTGCATCGGCTCGACCGGGTCTGGTAACACCGCTTACCTATTCCTGCCGCAATAGCTTCCGTGCTGGTCACTGTCGTGTTCCGGTTTGGAGGGTAAGGTAGCCGGTAAACTTATGCATGTGGCATTACGGCTCGGCCACAGCTACCCGCGGCGCGACCTGCGACGCGAAATGCGGCGCCGCATTGTACTTAAAAGCGTATTGTTTGTCTGTCCAGCTGTGGCATACCCAGATGGGTATGCCACAGCTCGACTTGTTGCGACCGCGGCGGCGTGCCGCTCTAAGCTGTCACATCTCGATACTAGCTAGTACCAGGGTTGGATTTTGTAATAGTATTTTTACTATATTCTTTTGATGCGTAATATATATTATCGTAACGTTAGGATTGTACGCAAAAATACCATTATTGTTGATACTTACATATATTATTACCTTTTCATTGATCCCTCCATTCGAGATTTTTGAAGTTTAATTTCTTTAGGCACGTAATATTTCTTTAGGCAGCGAGTAAAATTTTAAGATGCACGCGCATCACCGTAACGCAAAAGTTACAGGTTGAAGTCTTTATTAAAAGTCCCGAAATCCTTGACTATCCTTTTCCAGTCCTTTTATTATTTTAATGTTATTAAGTATTTGCATGCAATTAAAATCTTTCAGAAATCAGAAGTACTTTGTCCAATAAAACTTTTTACAAGTTATTTTGACACGTCAACATATTTTTTAGAAACTGCTACCGGATCGGAAACGCGGCCACTATTTTTTATATTATTAAAGAAGTATAACTTCTCACGCGCGTACATAAGTACACGCATACATTTTTTAATGTATGGCAACGTAGACATTTTCCGTGCAATTTTTAGTAAGTATGATCGTTTTTGAGTTAGTAGGCTGTAGAAAGAATGTATTTTTTATTAATATGAGTGAGATGAATGTGTAGGAATAAATTTGATTTACGCAAGCCGATATTAAATTGAGAAAATGCTGTGAAGTTTTTAGATTAAGTTTAATTTTCGGTGTATAAACTAAATTAAGTTTAATATAATTTAAATTATAATATTAAAATAATATTAATAAAAAAAGCAGATGGGACTCCTTATGGAAAGAGTCAACCATCGTCTATAGACAACAAAGAGGTTAATGGTTTAGCGTTGCTATCTTGTGGCGAAGTCTTATGCCACATGCATAAGTTTACCAGCTTCCTTACCCTTAAAAACCGGAACACGACAGTTACAAGCACTGACGCTATTGCGGTAGGAATAGGTAAGGTGGGTGGTACCAGACCCGGCGAGATAATGCAGAACTTTACCGCCTATTATCCATGATGGTAGTGACTCGCATAGACAATTGGTCTCCTACTCCTGTACCTATTCCTGCCGCAATAGCGTCAGTGCTAGTCACTGTCGTGTTCCGGTTTGGAAGGTAAGGTATGCATGGGACATTAAACCTCGCCACAAGATAGCAACGCACCATTAACATCTTTAGTGTCTATATGCGATGGTTGGCTCTTTCCATTAGGAGACCCATCTGCTTGTTTGCTATCTTATGATATAAAAAAAACTTTTCTTAAAAAGAAGCTTTAACGATAAAATCCTTTTGAAAATCCGTTGCGTACTTGCGATGAAGTAAGGAGAGGAACAGATCGACATATAAAGCAACTTTTTAAAATATTTAGAATCTATATATTATACTAGCTGTTGCCAGCGACTTCGTTCGCGCGGACTTCGTTTACTCCGCACAGCTCCTCCCCCGTAGGTGATAGCCTGATAATATTTAGCCTATATGTTGACCCGACCTGTTAGTAATATTCATGCATAATTTGAAGTAAATCCATGCAATACTTTTTGAGTTTACCTGAATTTTTGTCTGTTTGTCTGTACATACGTACAGACAAACAGACAAAAATTCTAAAAACTATATTTTGGCTTCGATATCGATTGTAGATCACACCCCAAGTATTCTTTTAAAAAAATATTCAATGTATAGTTTTGACTTTCCTACGTTTTTATTATATGTATATATAGATTACACAACAGTAATGAAAAATGAGATTTATAAGAACTGTACAGACTTTCAGAACGTTTTTTATAAAAGCTGCTATGAAAAGAGAACTTAAAAACAAAGGAAGAAAACCCAGCGAAAATATCTTTAGTATTTTTAGGATATTTAGTGAAAGCAAGCGTCCTTATTTCAGAATTCTTTCATCGTTCTTATCTTTGATCGTCGGTAACCATTGAGCCAGCCCGTTTCTGATAAATCTTTCGGACGTAAACTTTGACATGAAACTGGGTTCACTTAAGTGAATTGTTTTAAAATACCATATATTTCTTCGAACTTTGACGTTAATTTAATTATATGAATTAATAAATCCATACCAATATTAAAGTTTGTCTGTCTGTCTTTCTGTTACGCTTTCACGGCTAAACCGCTGGACCGATTTTCATGCAATTTGGCATGGAAATAGTTGAAGATCCGGGGTCAAACATAGGCTAAATTTTTTTTTCAAAAACCAGCCCCTAAGGGGCTGAAATAAGCGATGAAGTTTGTATGAAAAACTATATCGACGACATGTAAATCTACTCGCCAGCGAAGGTGCGCAGGTCAGTCAGTATTTTATATGCAAGTGTATGGGAATAACGCAAATTGCTGTTAAGAAGGTGCCTATATTATATTCAACGATACTATGCTTTGCAAATATTTGAATTTTTGAAAGATTACAAAAAAAAAAGTACATTAATGATTGTTAAATTATATTTTTATTTTTTCAATATAATGTAGTAAAAACCACACGTATTGTAGTAAGATTTCTAATAACAAAATAAAATGAATCATTAGAAAGTATTGCAAATATATTTTTTCTTAAATTGGATTATCTAGTTCTCAAAATTTTTGAAAGTGTTTTTCAGGGAAATTTTAGCGCTAGATATGTGGGTTAAAATTTATCGCTTAAATTTTTATTATTGATAATAATAATCCTGTTCAGCCAAACAACAAATTGTATATGTATTTGATTTTTGTCACTATCACAATAGGTGCGAATATCTTGCAGAATTTGCTATTAGAATATCGTTATTCATTTTTAAATATGGCCAATATTACGAAACGCTACTCAAAAGCTACTAGAGAGGGCAAGCTTCTGTGACATTTACATCTCGCGTACTTGTGGCATCACAATCTGTCTCTCTTACACTCGTTGAATGTTTCTCTCCGTCTCATCCAAATCAGAATATCACTTAGAAGAAAGTCCTGGGTACACTTGAATCATTTTAATTAAGTAAAAAGAATTGTTGAAAACTGACTTCCTTTATAAAATTTACTTGTTTTTTTTAATTTTTTTGATAACTATTATAACTTGGCCTATCACTGGTTTACGGGACATCCTGTATAACTATGAGGTTGTGAAAAGTGAAGAAAAGAGACAAAATATATTTGTAACCGCTTCGATTAGTGAATGCTTGAAAATTTCAAACGCTTATAGATAATTTAATATACTTATCGTGAAAAATAGAAATATGTCATGTTGTGCGTGCCAAATAAGAAGCACAGGCTTAAAAAATACCCTTGGAGTGATTTTATTTCACCAATAAAAACTATAACTCTATACTTGTGTGTGTAAATGCAAGCTACACTGACAACCTAAGAAAATACCTTAAAAGGCGTATCCAGTTTAATCCGGGGTAATAATGATTCAAATTTTGTTGTTACTACATAAGTTTTTTCAAATTCTACCACTCACTTATATTTTTTGGGAACGTTGAATACTTTCCCCGTGTTGGTCCCAGGCTCCTTTGAAGAATAGGCTAACTGCCGTTCTGCCAGGCAGGTCGTAAAAGGCGACCGGTTGGCTATATAGTCACTACTCACTACCATTGTGGCTTCTAGATGGCAGAGTTCTGCATTTCCTTGAATCCATGATTCTTTTGTATCTTCCAATTTGTAATTTAAATATATTCAAAAATATTGTACCTATTTGAGAGTCGGAGGCCAGGAGATCCACAATACGGGTACAACTCAGTTTGTAATCCTGTCTCCCCAAACAATCCTACGCTTACTAAAATTTTACTGAATGTACGTTGTAAAAAATGGGAGAAAATAAAGATTATTATTATTATTGTTGTCTCGCCCAGGTCTAGTACCACCACCTTACCTATTCCTGCCGTATTAGCGTCAGTGATTGTCACTGTCGTGTTCCGGTTTGGAGGGTAAGGTAGCCAGTAAACTTACGCATGTGGCATTAGACCTCGCCACAAAAGAGCAACGCACCATTAACATCTTTGGTGTCTTTAGGCGATGGTTGACTCTTTCCATCAGGAGACTTATCTGCTTGTTTGCTATCTTTTGCTATCTTATGGTATATAAAAAAAATGCCTTTTCCCCGTGTTGGTCCGGGCTCCTTTGAAGAATAGACCAACTGTCGTTCTGTCAGGCAGGTCGTAAAAGGCGACCGATTGGCTATATACCGTCCCGTTGGACGAGTGGTTAGCGAACCTAGCTACGAATCGATGGGGCCCGGGTTCGATTCCCGGCAGGGACAAACATTCTGTGTTTAACATAGACGTTTGTATTTCTGGGCAGGTGATAAAAGGCGACCGATTGGCTATATGTATTATTACTATCGTTACTACTAAGTGGTAGATTTTCGCAACGTCTCGTCTGGATATTTGGTACCACCACCTTGCCTATTCTTGCTGCAATAGCGTCAATGCTTATCATTGTCGTGTTCCGGTTTGGAGGGTAACGCAGCTAGTAGACTTACGCATGTGGCATTGCCACCTCGCCACACGGATAGCAACACATCATTAACATCTTTGGTATCTATAGGCGATGGTTTCTCTTTCCATCGGAAGAGCTATTTGCATGATTGCTATCTTAAGATAACAAAAGAAACTCTGTCTTACTAGTAAAGTGTTTTTGAGTTATAACTTCACGCCCGTATCCCCGAAGGGGTATGCAGAGGTATAACAAGTGCATCCACGATTAGCCGAAGATACTTGGTCCCACAAATGTGATAGGTGGCAAGCCTATCGCCGACCGGGCACTTTCCAATCCCGGGCAACTTTGTGTTTATCAGAAAACTGAAAAAACAATTTTTTTAATTGCCCGACCTGGGAATCGAACCCGGGACTTCATGTAGTCAACGCCAACGCTGGACCACTAGACCACAGAGGTTATAACATTCAATTATAATTTTTTGGAATGCAATAGCAATATCCTTAAATATATTCTTTTTTAGAATGGACAGAATTTTCTTTAAGTATTGTACTCACACAACGTTTTTCATTACTCTTATTGTTAAATAGTACGAACGTAAGGATAAAGTAACTTTATTGTATTGCGTAAGTACGTGAATAAGATATTAATCGCCTACCCTTGCGATATTTACCTTTATTTCAGTAACTTTGTTGGTGTTATGTAAAAGTTGTACTTTCTTAAGCTTTATAAATGAAAAGTTTTTCAAACGTGAAAGTTTATTTGCTCTTTGGAATATTGGATACCTCTTTTGCTGATTAAATAAAGCCACGGCTTTGAAAACGGTGGTTTCGCGTTTAAATACTGGTAAAAGAAATTATTTGTTTAAACGAAGTTCCTTATTGGACTTGGCGGATGGGGTCTAGGCAAAAAAAGTTTAAGAATTATTGGTCACGTGTTTCTGTCACCACCCTTTCATTAATGTAAAAGGTTATCAATAGCGCGTATTTTTAGTATTTACTAGCTGTTGCCAGCGACTTCGTGCGCGCGGACTTCGTTTACTCCGCACAGCACCTCCCCGTAGGTGATAGCGTGATAATATGTAGTCTATATATTGACCCGACCTGTTAGTAATATTCATGCAAAATTTGAAGTAAATCCATGCAGTACTTTTTAAGTTTACCCTGGACATACATACAGACAAACAGACAAACAGACAAAAATTCTAAAAACTATATTTTTGGCTTCGATATCGATTGTAGATCACGTCCCAAATATTCTTTTAAAAAAATATTCAATGAACAGTTTTTACTTTCCTACGATTTTATTATATGTATAGATTAATTTTGTATGTTTTTTTTTTCAAAATACTTGTAATAAAAATATCTGTAAAACGGTTGACCCTACAGGCTTCCTGGAAACTTCCCGCAAAACTAGGATATTTTAAGCCCGTTTTAAGTATTTAAATTTTTTAAATAACAAAACTCTAAACATATAGATTTTCTCAGATTTCAGAAATCGATTTTTTAAAAAATGACATTTCAACAATTTGATTTTAGCGAAGTTGTGTATTTTGGAAGATATCGATTTTAATCTGTCGAATGGCATTTAATGCAAATTTTGAGCTAGAAATGTTTTTTTAGTTACATAATCTATAGCTTGAAAAATTTCGAAGTAATGTCAAAAAGCATTAGTAGGTAAGAGATTTTTTTTATAGATATCATAAGATCGCAAACAAACAGGAGTTCTCCTGGTGGAGAGAGAAACCATCTCCTATAGAAGCACCAAATATTTTAATATTGCGTTTCTATTCGTAGGCGGGATGACAACGCCACATGAATAAGTCTACCGTACCCTCCAAGTAGGAACATGACAATTGTGACAATTATGTCCGTCGGGAATCGAATCCGAGCCCCACTGATTGCGTAGTCAGGGACGCTGACCACTTCACCAATGGGGTTTTTCGTATTAATTTTTAGGGTTCCGTACGAAAAGGGTAAAACGGGATCCTGTTTCTAATTCTTCGCTGTCCATCTGTCTGTCTGTCTGTTTGTTTGTTTGTCATCAGACTGTATCTCATATCATCATGTACTAACCATACATAACGTAACTTAACCTAAATTGCTATTATTCCCCAAGCTTAAAAAATATATATTAAATGCAGACAAGTTAAGGAGTTTATATAGAATCTTACGGAATATATTAAACTTTAAGGTAATAACTAAAGAAAACAGTGTATGAAGTCTCGCCCGTGTTCTTTATGTACAATTTATATCATGGAGTGTCCGGTAGAAATTATTTTAATATTCTAAAATAATAAAAGTAATTAAAAAAAAAACCGATTTCAAATATCTTACAACCTTTGAGTATATGAAAAAAAAACAAAGTATCTTCACGCCCATATCCCCGAAGGGGTAGGCAGAGGTACAACAAGTGCACCCACGATTAGCCGAAGATACTTGGTCCCACAAATGTGATAGGTGGCAAGCCTATCGCCAACCGGGCACTTTCCAATCCCGAGCAACTTTGTGTTTCTCAGAAAACTGAAAAAACACTTTTTTATATGCCCGACTCGGGAATCGAATCCGGGACCTCATGTGGTCAACGCCAACGCTGGACACTAAACCACAGAGGCGACAATTGTGTATATGACGTGTAGTATATCTATGCTTACAACTATGCCCATGTCTCTAACACTCCTGAACCAATTTTGATTGAACTTAGATTGTCCTCAAAATAAACTTACACCTGATTTAAATCGAAAAGATTTATATGATGCATTATATATACCTATACGCCTAAATAGGTCACCTTACTCACAATTAAATTCGAAAAAGACGTAGTTAGTGGGTAACATGTGCCTATATTTTTTTTATTATTATTAAATTTTATTTAGTAATTGTTAATACTAAATAAAAAGTATCTTCACGCCCGTATCCATGAAGAGGTAGGCAGAGATACACGATACGACTAAGTGCACCCGCGATTAGCGGAAAATTCTTAGTCCCACAATATGATAGGTGGCAAGCTTATCGCCAACCGGGCACTGATCCAATTACGAGTGATGTTGTTTTTATCAGAAAACTGAAAAAAAAAAACGCGATCAACACATGCACCGGACCACTAGGCCGCAGAGGCTGTGGTCTAGAGGTCCAATGTTTATAGTATTCATATTTTTTTATTATTTTGGAAACATTCAATTATCCATCCTTTTTATATAATCGCCTCTTTGGTCTAGTGGTCCAGCGTTGGCGTTGACCACATGAGGTCCCGGGTTCGATTACCGAGTCTGGCACTTAAAAAAAAGTGTTTTTTCAGTTTTCTGATATACACAAAGTTGCCCGGGATTGGAAAGTGCCCGGTTGGCGATAGGATTGCCACCTATCACATTTATGGGACCAAGTATCTTCAGCTAATCGTGGGTGCACTTGTTGTACCTCTGCTTACCCCTTCGGGGATACGGGTGTGAAGGTACTTTTTTTTTTAAATTTGACTTAAGTACTTACTTATTAAAATTGTATTTTCACTAACAGTCAATGTTGATATCAGATAATATTTCAATATAATTACTATTGTTTTTATCTAAATTTAATATTAATGATTAAAATAAATATAATTAAAAAAAGTTGCGAATCGCAAATGAAAAAATAGGATTACTGACCATTATTAAGAGATCTATCTATTAACCCTGTTTTATGCAAAAAAAAAAGTTTGAAGTATACGTGTAAAACTGATAACCTCCGTTTTTTCGTCGATTGAAAGTCACATAACGATACAGTGACCTAATTTTTATAATCTCAGAGATAGAAAATCTAGTCAGTGTTCTACACGGATACAAGTTTACTTAAATGTCTTAACTTTTTTCCAGTCTAGTCTGAAAGCTTAAAATCTTCCAACAAGATTAATTTGAAAACTTGAGTTCACTTCCAGTGACTTAATACTTTATTAAACATATACCTACACTTTGTATTTGCGTACTACATTTGATGTTTTAATTTCTCGCTACGCATGTAGATAAGAATTCTACTGAATATCCCCGATTTTCTATATCTATTTTTATCTATATCTATATCTATTTTTCCCAAGATCTCCACGTTTTGAGGGCTCTAGAGAGAGAGGGAGAGTGACTACCATCGTGGCTAGTAGGTGGTAGAGTTCTGCATTGGTTCGCCCGGGTCTGGTATTTCCATTGACGTGTTGCGGTTAGGAGGGTAAGGTAGCCGGTAAACATACGCATGTGGCATTAGACCTCGTCACAAGATAGCAACTCACCATTAACATCTTTGGTTTCTATAAGCGATGGTTGACTCTTTCCATCAGGAGACCCATCTGCTTGTTTGCTATTTTATGATACGAGTATAAACAAAAATCTTAAAATAATTTACAAATTAAAAAAAATTAGGCATATCAGCTTGAAAAGGGCCCTCGCGCCATTTTTCGGGTCTGGGGTCAAGTAGCGTGTTGCGCGAAAAGTGTTATACAATAAATATAAGCAAATAAAAAAAAGTATCTTCACGCCCGTATCCCCGAAAGGGTAGGCAGAGGTACAACAAGTGCACCCACGATTAGCCGAAGATACTTGGTCCCACAAATGTGATAGGTGACAAGCCTATCGCCAACCGGGCACTTTCCAATCCCGAGGAACTTTGTGTTTATCAGAAAACTGAAAAAACACTTTTTTTAAGTGCCCAGCCCGGGAATCGAAACCGGGACCTCATGTAGTCAACGCCAACGCTGGACCACTAGACCACAGAGGCGATAGGTAGGTAAGCAAATATTTACAAATAAATATATTTCATATCTGTAAAATATATTTCTAAAGTAAAAAAATGCATCAACTTAGTGTTTGAAATAAGCCAAACATGGCAACTACTTTGTAGTCTGCTCGACAAAATATGGTCCAAAATAGAGATACTTTTTGAAATTTCTTAAATATTAGTAGTTTATGAAATATTGGCAAAAAACGAAATGCCATTTTTTTCTTTTTTCTTTTTTTTATAGAAGAGGGGGCAAACGAGCAGGAGGTGCACCTGATGGTAAGTGATCACCGCCGCACATGGACATTCACAATACCTTGCAGGTTCGTTGCCGGCCTTTTAAGAATGAGTAAGCTCTTTTCTTAAAGGCCCCCAAGTCGTATCCCTTTGGAAACACCCCTGCCGGTAATTGGTTCCACAACAAAGTAGTGCGAGGCAAAGTGTCGAGAGAAACGTACAGTTGTGGATTTCCAGACATCGAGATGGTGAGGATGGAATTTCAAATTTTGACGCGATGTCCGATGATGGAATTCGGCGGCAGGAATTAATCCAAATAACTCGTCGGAACACTCCCCATGAAAGATACGATAGAAGATAGAATTATATTTTCGTCTTTAATTGTTTATAACTTTTGCAATTTTTTATGTGCTAATACATGCTTTTAGCACATTTTTCTAGGCATCATTCTGGATCCAATAAGCTATCGCACATAATTTTAAGAGCAGTATCTCTATTTTAGACTATTATATTAGACTATTATATAGACACTCCAGAACTACAGAGTTGGTATTCAATATTGACAAGTGACTTGTGATGGTCATTAAATAATGAAATTCCGTTACAGACAATTTAACATTATAGCATTCTTGGTGAAGAAAATTTATTAAAGAACGTATGTCACTAACTTCGTCATGCCAAAAAAGACCGTATTTTAATTGCTTGAAGATTTAAACCAAAGGGAGCCCTGGTCGCCGGGTACCAAACGGTGGCTGAGTGAATGCGTATGGTTTTGACATAGCGTATGGTGTGGCCGCTGGCGCCTACGCGGGGATACATAAGTTAAAAGAAACCATTTTCAACCGACTTCCCAAAAGAAGGAGGTTACGACAGAACTCGCTAAATTATGAACCGATTTTGAAAATCCTTTTTTCAACTGACGAAAAAACGGAGAAGGTTATCAATTAGACGCGTATATTTTTTTATGTTTAGCAACGCATGACTTTTGATAGAGTATTCCAATTTTGCTAATTTTTGTATTTAATTTTATTGGTATGAGTACACACACCCCTAAGACGGTATCATATAATTTAAAAAATCCAGTCACATGGGTATGTTAACTGTTGCCATTCTTTTTAGCATAGAGATTTGGAATTTCGAGAAAAACCTAATTAGTATTTTTCCCCAACCTGGGATCAAATTCGGGAGCTCAAAGATCTGAACCGAATAGGCTAACCCCTAGAATAGGAGACAGTTTATTTCAAACTCAATTATTCTGTTCTTTTTTAGTATAACATACGCGATTTGCGAGTGTTACACCATAGATTTTCCACAATGCTCTCATCTCGATCGCGTTAATTCTATTTCAATGATCTTTCTGTCATACTCAACTCTCGTTTGTATACCTAGGAGACAAACACGGAAAGACGGGTCGCCTGTAATAGGGTACTTACATTGAAGCAGTTTCCTATTTATCCATCTATCTATTTTAGATATTACTTGCACTCACACATTTCATTATCTACGTAGATAAGCTGTTTATAAACCAGTCTTCCCACACTTAACTTATATGATATTCGTAAATATTAAGACATGTAAAAAACATGCTTCCCTCTGTGTTATTCAAGCACAAATTGTATGTATAATTATTTCTCATCAAATACTTGATTTTATTACATCATAATTTGTTTACAAAAGCAAGACGGTGCCTTACTGGCGACAACAGTGTCTGGTAAAACAAATCTGAAGGTTGGATATTGTTGTTGCCCTTGAAGTTTAATATATGTATTATATACTAATTTTTTATATTGAACTAGCTGACCCGGCAAACGTTGCTCTGCCTTTTTAACTACTCTTATTTTTTGTATATTTTCTCACTTCTTAAACCTTCCCTGGACTTCAACAATTAATTCAAAACCAAAATTAGCTAAATCGGTTCAGCCATTCTCGAGTTTTAGCGAGACTAACAAACAGCAATTGATTTTTTTATAATATATATAAAAATTGATGACGTTTTTGTAAACTGTTCTGTTGTCTGACTGTTCATTCACTAATTTTAATATATAACCAAGCATAACTTTTTACAAAGTAATCCGATCTTGATAATTTTTCTTTTTTTAAATAAAATATACTACGAGAGTTGTCTCATAATTTTTGAGAAAAAAAAACTTTTAGAAGGGCACGAAAATAGAGAATGGTTATTCAGTAACTGATTTTAATGCATAATTTTTTCGTTGGTTTTTATTTAAAAGATATTGTTGTTTGGGATGGTATATTTTTCGCGTAATTCCATTTAAATTTAGCTAAGATTGTGTTGCAGCGTTTTAAAGATACAGGAAACAGAAATTCCGTTGCTGCAGTTTTACTGCGCTTAAAAAAATATGTATTATTGCCTCTGTAGTCTAGTGGTCCGGTGTCGTTGTTGACCATATGAGATCCGCGCTCAATTCCCGAATCGGGCAATTCAAATGTGTGTTTTCAGTTTTCTGTTAAAAACAACGTTGCCGAGATTAGAAAATTGCCCTGTTAGTGATAGGCTTGCCATCTATCACATTATGGGACAGACTACATTCGGCTAATCATGGGTGCACTGGTTGTACCTCTGTCTACTTCTTCGGGGATATGTGCATGAAGATGATTTTTTTCTATTATCTAATCGTGTAATATTTTTATTCAAAAAACAGTTGTACGGTTTAATAACAAAGCTTTACTCTATTGTGAAATAGTACAAGTACGTTTTGAATAAATATTTCATTAATAGTCTTGTCAAGTACCAATGACAAAGAGTATAATATATATAGGTTTCAAAAAGTCCGCATACATGAACAGCTTTTTTGAATTACGAAATATGAATATATAATTAAATAACCTGAAATATTCTTATTCCAAGTAGTTTACCCGCAAAAACAACTGGAAGAGGATCAAATTATCCATAATACAAATATTAAAATATAAATGGAAGAGATATTCACCAAATATCAAAGTATTATGTTAATGAGAAACTTAGCGTCGGTTACGTATTTTGCACGACTAAGTCTTGCGTCTCACGGTAAATTATCATTTACCATCAAAGAAATTTGAGGTACGCTGCGAGGTAATCAAGGAAGCCTTTCACAAGAAATTCCAAATAAGACCTCTTTTAATTAAGATGTTTTGAATTTAGAATATTTACATACGCTTGTATTTGGAAAACCATCAATTATCTGTTACTAGAGGAAGAGCTGTGAATAAATTTTGTTGCCACGTTGCTGCCTTTGTAATCTAAAGCTTAAATAACGTGGGTAAAAATCCAATAATACTTTTCCTGACCTAGGGATCAATCGAGTAGGGCAACATGATACTGAGTTTAATCAGCAGCTTGGAGTCTGATAGTGGCGCATCATTTTCAACATGTCGCGGAAAAGCTCATAAAATTAGCAGCCTTGGTTTTCACAATTAACAAATGATAAATCGTTAAATGTGTCAAATCGGCGATGGAGATCATAACACGTAGCTAGTGAATAGTGATTATGGAAGCGACTGACAATTGTTAAACATAGTAACTATCAAATTTAAAGCCATTTGTTGTGGTAGCTTGGGACAAAATTTGATTATTCCTATTCTATATCATATTGCTTCTTGTATAACCTACATTATTACACTTTCTCTCAAAACTAGCGTTTTTCCTGTAGCATGGTGTCGCGCTTTCATTATTACTCATCCTAAAATAAGTCATCCATCCCTACCATCTCATTTCAGGCCTATTTCTGTTTTACCTTATCTCTCTAAAATGTTGGAAGTTTTTTTGGAATAGGAATGGAATAGGGGGCAAGAGGCTCACCTGGTTTCAAGTGATCACCGCCGCCTATGAACAGCTGCAACATTGGAGATACTGCCGGTGCGTTGCTGGCATTTAAGGAATGAGTGCGCTCTTTTATTGAAGGTCCTTAAGTCGTATCGATTCAGAAACAAATCCGCTGGTAATTAATTCATAGTGTTAAAGAGGAAGGCGGGATCGAGCCACCGAAACTTTCACAAACCGGACGAAGCAGAGCAGTTACTTCGAGTTGGTATTATGTGAGGGACTGCAGCCGAATGGTCCGGGCGTGCCGGACCATTCGGCTGCAGACACAGCGTAGCACTATCACTGATTGACTGAATGCGCTGGTAGAATGATGAGTAATTGCTTTTAAACAAGTTTCTGCCTACATTTATAACAATGGCGTTCTTAGTCCCTTTCAGTATGATTTTGGTCCCGGCCATGTAACCGCTACCGCATTATTGAAGGTAACAGAAAATATTAGGGATGCTGTGGAGAATAAAATGGTCACAGTTCTTGTTTTGATCGATTTTTCCAACGCTTTTGATATTGTTGACCATGATATCTTATTTTACATGCTTCGCCATCTGAAGTTTTCTTCTACAGCATTGAATTGGTTCTCTACTTACCTCCATAGGTGTTTTGCAGGTGATTTGTAGTGGTGAAGCCCGCTCTGCCTGGATGGAATTGGTGGCTGCAGTTCAACAGGGTAGCAATTTAGCTCCTCTGCTTTTTTCTTCCTTTATACTTTTTCTTACGCCATTAGTGCATTGTTCATTCCATTTTTATTCTGACGACCTCTAACTCTATGAGCATGCTAGTATAAATAATCTGGAGATTTCTATATCCGAAATAATAATGTTCTTGAAGAGTTAAGGATCTGGGTCGCTAAATTCGAAGTTAAACCTTTCGAAGTGTCAAACGATCAATGTCGGTAGTTCAGGTTCAGGTCAGTTGAATAAAGTTGACATGAATGTGGTTCCCCCTCGACTGTTAAGGACTTAGGTATCTATATCGACTGCAATTTCAATTGGTTATTTCATACGGCTGAATGCCGTAGGGTTGCCGTATCTTGTAAGACTAAAATTTTATTAGTTCAAACTTTTAGATTGCCTCTTTTAGACTATGGTGATTTTTGTTTTACGAATATTTCTACCAACGTTCTATCAGTCTATTCACTTTATATTCATATCACCTTTAACGTATCATTTGGGAATACTCCCTTGACAGCCTCAGCTAATGTCGAAATTCTGGTCGAGTCGATATAACGAATTAAGTTCAGTATCGTGGTCATTTGGGAGGTAAGGTTAAACTAGCTTCCAAAAAACTCGGTATGCTTAGCAGAGTGAGACAGTACTTCTTGTCGGCCCATCGCTTTAATTTTAACTTTACAAGTCAACGATTTGGTCTCACATGGAGTACTATTCTCATTTCTGGGCCGGAGCTCCCCAGTACCAGCTTCATCCTCTTGATGGTATTTAGCGTAAATCGTTGACGACCAGGCTATTTCAGGTACGCTCTAAGTTTTCTATCGAATTTATCATGAGGAGTATTCCGACGAGTTGTTTGGATTAATTCCTATCGCTGAATTCCATCATCGGATATCACGTCAAAATTTAAAAATTCACCTTCACCATCTCGATGGGAAATCCACAACCATGCGTTTCTTACGAAGCTTTTTACCTACTACTCTGTTGTAGAACTAAATACCGATTGGGGTGTTACCGAATGGATACAACCGTTAAGTAAGAGCGTTTTAAAAATAATTTCTTCTCTTGAAGGTCCCCATTTAAGAAAAGAGCTTACTCATTACACACTCAACGCAAGTGCAAGACTTCTGGTATTAATAATAGCGGATTATTCTTAATTTATTTAATTTTTAAGGCCTCTAAAGATCCAGCTTCCTCCCTTTTTCTTCGGTCTCTCGAAGTGGAGGGTACAAACTGGAATGAGGGATATGTAAAGGCATTTATATAGGTCAAACAGGGAGGCAATTTTCGACCAGATTGAAAGAATATGTAAGAGTGTAGCACGGTGGAAAGGTGGAATCCGTGTTTGGCAAACACTTACATGCAGAAAATCATACTTTCGATCCTGGTCGGAAATTTTCAACCTTACATTTCTGCGAAAAAACCAAATGCCGACTATATATATATATATATATATATATATATATATATATATATATATATATATATATATATATATATATATATATATATATATATATATAAAGTTAAGCGGAGTTCAATGAAATGTCATCAACCGCATAGCGATCGGGCGGTTGATGTGTATGTAAACATCGCATAACTTTGAATTATGACATGTTTACATACACACATACACACACATACATACAGATATACTGGTGTTAACGTGAAAATAGTCGGAAAGGTTCCTAGGTCCTCAATCAATCTGGTGAAAACTCGATTTTCGAAAATCGGAGTATAATCAGTAGATAACTTCCTTATTATTAGTATACGTAGCGGAAACTTAAAAAAAATATTCTATTTACGTAAGTTTGACCGTATCTCTTTTTACGTAACCAGTTTCTGTGGCTGATAATAGCAGAACGCCGTGAACATAGGATTTTGAGTACATTGTACACTATTCTGTCCAATCCCTTATCATCACCATATTCGAAATCAAAATCGAATTTCTCTCTAAACCTTCGATCTGCTGAAACGCTGATTTTGTCTATTCCTATACATTTATTTGCTCTAATTTTGTCACATCATCATTTACAATGCACGCCTCGCGGCTGTGAAATAGTTTATCTTTAATATACTGATTCTGTATAAAAAGCGCGGTTCTGTATAAAAAGCATCTAAAGCCCTTTTGCTGAATCGTCATTAATTTCTTATTGTATAATAATATGGTATGTTTCTTATTGTATAATAATGTATATGTATCCAATCTTATTTTGTTTTCAACAGATATTATTTTAAAATCTATGTGTTATTACTAGAAACAACAGTATTTATTTAAGTAAAGGTATGGTAACACATTCTGTTGGTCCAAAGGTTGACTGGTGGATAATGCCAACATGCACTAAGTTCAACTTTTGTATGAAAATGTATATTTTTGGTGTACAATAAAGTTAAAATAAATATGAATAGAAAAGAATTTAACTAAAAGAACTTTAAATAAAGTTATACAACCGTTAGATTTTTGGTCTTCGTAAAAATGGTCATGTTTTGGAATTCTGTGCTCAACTTAAATAACGTAGATGTATCGGTAGCCTGTAACGTCTTCGCAGGAAACTCATGCTCTTTGTTTACTTTATAAAATTCTTCATAATTCTAGGTCCCCAATTTATATTCGTGAGCGTTTGTACTTTCCTCATTCCTCGAGTAGTAATTGTAGTACGAATGTCAGTTCCCTCTTACGATTTTCTTCCTCTAAAGCTAGTTTACTGTCTGATTCCTTTTCTGTATATGCTGGTTGGCTATTGAATTCACTTTGAACATTTGCACCAGCGAAATGCCACATGCATAAGTTTACCGGCTACCTTACCCTCCAAACCGGAACACGACAGCGACAAGCACTGACGCTATTGCGGCAGGAATAGGTAAGGCGGTGGTACCAGAACCGGGCGAGACAACGCAGAAATCTACCACCTAGTAGCCACGATAGTAGTGACTCGCATAGCCAATCGGTCGCCTCTTACGACCTGCCTGGCAGAACGGCAGTTGGTCTATTCTTCAAAGGAGCCCGAAACCAACACGGGGAAAACTAATTAATTTCGTAATTTGTGCGTAATTTTTTATTTTATTTTCTTATCTTTTAGTGCGTAATATTTTTTTTCTCATCTCTCTAGTTTATTTTTATGTTTTCTGTCAATAGCTTTAACATCACATTTGTGTTACGTCTCGTTTATGTTATACACAAGTTTCTATATTTATTTATTGTCTTCTTAATACGGGTTAGCTCGAAGAAATCTCATTATGAGATAAGCCCACATTTTGTGTTATATGTACAATTTTAATGTTTACTGCAACTGTATTTATGTACAATGTATTTAAATAGATAAATAAAATAAATGTAGTTTTATGTAATTATCAATGTAAATGCTTACAATATCATAAATATTCAATTGCACTTGGAACCTTGTCAGCATTACTCACATCACAACTTCTAGCGTTAGTTACACTCATTTCTATAAGTTCAACTTACTTAAGGAGTTGCGTGGAAGCGAGAAGAAACTAACTTAGTACTAATATATCTATATTACACATTACTTGAACTTAACCTAAGTTTAGCAAGTTCTTCGTGAACAAATGCTGCATCACAATATGAAGTTTCAAGCATGTGGGCCATAAAGTTATTAGGCAGAAGCGTCTTTATTTAAAATCAACACAAAATCGATCCGAAAACTTATTCAATAAAAAAGAAAAATAGAAAGAAAAACATAGTTTTTATTTGCAAGAATTTGGGCGTTACCAGCTTTTAGAGATAATTTATAGTAACCAATATATTCTACCGAATATGGCGTGCAAATGTTAAATATTTTTAACATAGTTTTATAATGCATATTAGATTTAGATTTAATATAATAAGCATTTTAAATTTATATACATAAATTTTTACCCACAGTATTTTTTAATTTCCATATCATTTCCATGTATGTATGCATGTACATATGTATAGTGCGTTTGTTTATTTATGTATTTATTCGTATGTATAATAAGTATAATACATAATATAAAATAATACTATAAACACTAAATTTATCCGTTAATATATGTAAATATTAATTGTATATAGAAATTATATCTAGATATTTATCCTATTTTATTATTTATCAATCTACGAATATGTAAGTATTGTATAAAACTTTATATTAAATACTATAGAGCAAATAATGTTACTTAATACTAATTAATATCATAAAGCAAATAATGTTACTTTTAAGAAATTGGTGAAATTTATTATGTTCTTCCTTTGCATTTATTGTGTATTGAAGCTGTCACTCAACATGAACAATAGCGTTTTTTCAATAAAAACTTTACCTATGTTATATATCTATACAAAAACTACCTGTAAGACAACGTCCATAAATTCTGAAAACTATATTTTTGGCTTCGATATCGATTGTAGATCACGCCACAAGTATTCTTTTAAAATATATAAACGGGTCAATAACGCGTACATACATAGAACTTACTTGTAAAGCTCGACGTTTCGGCCAAGTTACATTGACCGTGGTCACGAGCAGAAAAAGTTCATATTCAATGTACAGTTCTGATTTTCCTACGATTTTATTATATGTATAGATTAACCTAGGTACAGACCTTTAAAAATTCATAGTTTTAAAGTGGTATAATGTTTCCTAAATTTATGAAACAAAGTTCTATTCTATCTCAAAATAACAGATTATTTGATAAGATTAAAATCAGCAAAAATATCTCTCATAAATCATCAAGATCTCATAAAAAACTAGAAAAGCCTTATACATGTAACTAACATCGTAACTACTAAATAGGTGGTACAATTCTGCATCGTCTCGAACGGATGTGCCTTACCTATTACTGCCGCAATCACTTTAGTGCTTGTCACTATCGTGTTCCAGTGTAAAATTTTGTACATTTTGTCATTCTATCACTGCTACATGCATAGTAACGCATTAATAACGTCTTTGGTGTCTTTAGGTGATGGTTAACTGTTTCCATCACGAGAACTATCAACTTGTTTGCTATCCTATGATATAAAAAACCGGATCTCAAAAGCAAACTCAGATACAAATTTAGCAGTCCTACCTGTTAATATGTTTTGTGAGTTCGCTTTAGCCTGGATTTATTGGTAAAACTATTCGGAACATTTACTTTGGAGATGTTTTCCCTCATAGTTAGCAATACGAAGTGTATTCCAACTATTTCCATATTATTATTAATTCGCGGAGCGCTACCACTTCGCTTATTTATATGAACTTTGAACAAGTCAAGCGGATAACTTAATTTCAAACTTGACAGTGTCTGCCAAGACGAAGTTATGTCAACGGATCTCGATATTTAATTCAATTATCGGGTCATTGTTAATTTAGTATCTATGTAAGTTGTCTATTCTACGTGCAAAAACTAAGACATCGTGACAAAATCTATATATCTATACAAATAAATAAAATTGACATGTCTGTATGTAACATAAAAATGACCGCTTTTTACTAAATGCATGTGGAAGTATACACGGTACACATACCAAAATAACATTTATTACCATTTTTGTCTGTCTGTATGTCCGTCTGTCTGTCTGTTTGTTCCAGGTAATCTCCGAAACGGCTGGACCGATTTTGACGGGACTTTCACTAGCAGATAGCTAATGTAATAAAGAGTATCTTAGGCTGCTTTTATTTTTTAAAAATTCTACGCGGTCGAAGTCGCAGGCACAACTAGTATACAATATAATTTTTATATAGGATGCAGGTGCTCTGGTGGGAAGACTAAGACTGACGTACCATGGTTGACCGAGTATTGTCCGAAGGTGATGTCAAGAATCTAACAAAGAGAATCTATATTAATATAATAAATGCGAAAGTTTGGATGTTTGGATGGATGGATGTTTATTACTCAATCATGCAAAAAGTAGTGAATAGATTTGATTGAAATTTTGTATAAAGATAGATGATGACATGGAATAATACACTGGCTGCTTTATATCCCAGAAAAAATATGCTATGTTGCGGGATTTGCCAAAATCTTTTATAATGCAGCGGGCTGCATGCTGCAGCTAGTACAATATATCTTTTTTTATATAGGATGTAGGTTCACCGGTGGAAAAAGTCTTGGACTGACGTACCATAATTAGATTGATTGAGTACTGTCCGAAGTTGGTGTTATGAGTCTAAGAGAGAGAAGACAATATAATTTTTTATATAGGATGTAGGGACCTCGGTGGAAAGATCAAGACTGACGTACCATGATCAGATTGATTGAGCACTGTCCAAAGGTGGTGTCAATAATCTAAGAGAGAAAATACATTATATTTTTAATATAGAATGTACCAAGATCAAGATTGATGCACTGTGATCAGATTGAGTGAGTACTGTCCGAAGATGATGTCAAGAGTCTTTGCAACTGTATAAAGAGAGTAATGAATGTAGAGGAAGCGAGACAAGTTTACAAGGATCGTGATATAAGCACTCTGTTCTCTCTGTCTACCCTGTAAGGGATTTGGCGTGAAGATGTGTACATACGTATATATTTATATAATAAGAAAGCAAACAAACAGATGGCTCTCCTAGTGGAAAGAGATAATCATCACTTTTTTATTATGTCAAATATGTTAATGGTTCGTTGCTACCCGTTTGGATGGGTGTTAATGTCACAAGTTTACCAACTACCTTGCCCTCCACACTAGGACACGACTGATACAGGCAATGATGCTAATGCGGCAGGAATAGGGACGTTGGTGGTTGCAGAACACGATGGTAGTATTGTATAGTTAATCGTTCGCCTGTTACAAACTGCTTAGCAGAATGGCAGGTGGTTTATTCAAAGGGGAAATAGGCCAACAATGTATTTAGAAAAAAAATTTTTTTCGGAATGTCTCAATTACCGCTGGCCTTAAGGGCCTTCACTCCTATACTTGTCGCGGGGACGAGCAAAGTGCTTAGTCTTAGCTTAGTGAAAGGTGTGGAGTTATATGCCTTCCGCCTTAAGGGTGTCTCCTGTGAGACTAATCTTCGGCTTAAGGTAGAGTCGTGATTTGCGATAAGAGGGTTGGTGGCATTTTTTTGTCTGTCGGCTGACCCTTGCCCTTGGGCTCGGTTCGCTGATGGGTGAAACAGGGGTGAAGCGTATATAGGTGTGTAGTGTTTTCGTGTGTTCCGTTGGCCAGAGTTATCGGGTCATCGGGATCGGTGAGAACGTGGCGGGACCTACATAATTTAGGATCAGGATTAGGATCTGGGTTGTAGCCTGTCGGGGCTACCACCACCAGTGGGTTAGGGTGTGAACTGGTACGATTGCAATATCTTTTGGAATTATCTTTGAAATGCCTAACTAAACTCGGCAATTCGAGAACTTTATAAAATTTGTATCTTAATTTTTAGTATTTTCTTCTATCTTTTAAGTTAAAAATCGATTGTTACAATTTTCTGAATTTAAACTATTATTTAAAATTATTATAAAAATATTACATCTATGCGGGAAACCTCCTTAACAGAAACATCGAAGCAAATGTTTCGCATAGTTTTTGACGTATTGATTTAGAGAGCTTAGACGTGGCTGTTTCTGTGGTTTATTTGATCTGTGGCAACAATCGGCTTTATTTCAGTTTTGTAAAACTTTTTTACGGAATTAGGATCCTTGTGAATATTTACTCTTTATAAGTATAATATTTGTATTTCACACACTATATATACTACATCCGGAATTTGATTTTTTACTTTGTGAAAATTCAAACTTCAAAGAATAAAAGAATACTTCTTAGAAATTATTGGAAGAAAGCTCCTAACTATTTTAAAGAGCTAGCAATACAACTTGATCATTGGTAAACAAACAAACAAATAGCTTTACTTAAGGTTAGAGATAATCATCGCATATCAACACCAAATATGTAAGTGGCAATATAGCAGATGGAACGCTACATGCAAAAGTTTAAATCCTAAAAACTATATTTTTGGCTTCGATATCGATTGTAGATCACGCCCCAAGTATTCTTTTAAAAAGAATACTTGGGACGGCTTCCTTACCCTCCAAACTGGAACATAATAGCGGCAAGCACTGACTTTCTTGTGGCAACTTATGCAGTGGTGGCACCTAGTGGCCAGATAGTAAACAATCAGATGGCTCTCATAATTGAAATGGACAACCACACACCAAAGACATTAGTGGCGCATTGCTATCCTTATGGCGAGATCTTAATACTGCATACACAATTGGTGCCATTGACACACCAAATACTCACTTAATGAATATTAAATTTATTTACTAAACACTCAAGCTCAGAAATACAAACAATTATGCTCATTACACAATTACACAAATAAAACGTTTCTCATTTTCGGAACCTAACAAGCTCCATCGATTGCTCAGAGTCAACGTTATTTTTTTGTAGCAGATGTAAGCTTTTAAGAAACATATTGAGGTCTAGTTTTATAGCACGATATGTTTATAATATAAACTGTAATGGAGTAAACACAATTATTAAATAAAAGCTTAAACATAATTTCAACCAATTGCATATACATATCTTCACACCAAACCTCTAACAGTTTAAGTTTAGAAAATGGATGCCAAAACATCAATTCCTGCAGATTTATATTGCTTTCTCCCCATATGATAAACCCGCCAGTTATGGGGAATTGACATCGCTTTTCGCCAGTTTTATTCATAATTTCTAACATAATTCTGGTTTGGTCGCTAATGCAAATTGGCTCTACATTAGAAGCAAGAGTGCTACCAAGCTTTGGCAAGTGCATCAACGGCTTGTGATGAAAAAAATAGTTTACTTAGAAAGAAGTTCAATTTTGCGTCTAGGTCCTTCAAAAGAGAGAGTTGGAGCATATTAACAGAATTGGCAAGAAATTGGTTCGCCTTCCCTGGGGAACACGTGCGTTCTGGTCCCTCGCCAAAGCTGTTTTAGGGAATTCGTGTAAACCTTCCCATCCGAGATACAATAATAATGGCCTTTTGGCCGCTGCAAAAGAAAAAGCCGATCTTTTGGGGAACTCGACTTTTTGCAAAAAACTCGACTGGATGACCATGAATATTCACCATCAACTATCTCAGTATGTGATAGTTAAATTCCAGAGTTTAAAGTCCTTCAAATCTCTGTTCGAAAAGCTCTAGTTTCCCTGGATATCCATAAGTCGAGTGGGCCTGATGCTATTCGACCAATTGTGTTAAGAATGTGTGCTCCCGAGTTGGATCCGTTGTTGACGCGACTTTTTCGGCTCTTGTGTAATTCAGGCATCGTACCTAATTCCTGGGAGACAGTTTTAGTGCACCCAATACCTAAGAAAGGCGATCGCTCAGATCCATCTGCCCATAGCTATCACTTTCTTGTTCTCAAAGATAATTGAATCCATTGTCAACTACCAGCTCTTAAGGTATAAGAGCACCTATAAGAGCACCTGCTGATAAGTGACGTCGGTATGGTTTCCATCGCAGTCGTTCGGTGATCTTTTGGTCTACCTTGTTCACAGATGGGCGAAGGCAGTTGATACCAAGGGGGTAACGCTAGCTGTTAATTTGGACATAGCGAAGGCCTTTGATAGGGTGTAGCACAAAGCACTTCTTGCGAAACTTCCATCTTAACCGCTCACTTCACTTTGGTAACTAATGAGACCTCTAAGATAATTCCGTGTACACACTATGGTCTCTATAGGGACCAACGCTAACTTCCCGTTTGCGACTATACAAGTCGCAAATCAGGCCTCATATAGAGTACTATTCTCATCTTTGGGCAGGGGCTCCGTAGTACCAGCTCCTTGCTCTTGCCGCATACAGCGTAGAGCATCTCGTATTGTCGATGACCGGGCTCTTTCCGATCGGCTTGATCCTTTGGCATTGCGAAGAGATGTTGGTTCTTTGCATTTTCTATCACTATTACCATGGGGAGTGTTTCGAGGAGGCGTTCGGCTTAATACCACCCGCTGATTTCCACCATCGGACATCACGCTCAAATTCTAAATTCCACCCTTACAATTTAGATATCTGTAAGTCCACTACAGTGCAATATTCAAGGCATTTTTTACCTCGCACGACTGCTCTGTGGAATCAATTAAGGCGATAGGTAATGCCAAACTACAAAATAGACACCTCTTTGAAAGCCTACTACTGCTAACCGATTGGTCCAATAATTAAAAAAAAATATGCATTATACGTATAATATAATTAAGTTTAAATTTTAAGTTCGTTTTTTCAAATTTTATTGTTATTTTTGACGGAAAAAAATCGAATATCTTTCTTATTTTTACACAAAAAATTGCTTATAACTTCCAAACTACTGTAACGATTTTGATGATTTTTTCTTTTTATTACAGACAATTTATTGCTTTATAAAATTTAAGTTCAAAATTTTACAAAATCATTATAGTGTGCTATTAAATCAATAAAAACCTTATTATTTAATTCGCGGACAGCGCTCGCGTCCAAAGTCAGTCTCCCGGTAGCGTTCATACGGGGAGGCTGTGTCGCATGTTAGCATGCTCCGCTCTCCATATTCGAGTCAAAGAGTATGAGTACAGATAGAACGTTTGGCACAATAGTAAGATTGTGCCGTTTGGAAATTGAAGATTTCGTTTACGCTTGGATGTTTTTTTATAGTAGATAATGAGCTTGGACCGAGAAGTCTGTTTTTTTACAGATGTTGTTCTTATGATATAGACAAGGAATAAGAAAGTATTTTTTTAAATTCATCCCCTAAGATGGTGAAATAGGGAGTGAAAGTTTGTTTGAAACTCTGTCATTTTTGAGTTATTACAACTCAAATAGAATGATATGCCGTAATTAAATTATCCTTTAACTGAAAAAAAATTAAATATAAATTTAATATTTTTTGGAATTCTAGCCTATAGAGAGGTAAAAAGAGGCTTTAAAGTTTGTATCATAAATGAATTGTTTATTTATTGCATTACTATAAAATCTAAATTATTTTAATTTAGTATTTATGATTTTTAATACAATTAAGAAGTACGAATTTTTGGATTTTTTTAGTACTTATGCTCTTCAATCGAAATTGAAGAAACATGCATGTAATGTTCGAAGTTTCATCCATTAAAGGAGTAAAAGTGTGTGTTACAATTTATATGAAAAATCAAAGGTTTATGGTAAAAATAACTTGAAATTCGGCACTTATAATCTTCAACACAATTTAAGAATCATATATTTGGGGATTTTTTAAAATTTTATTCCTTAAAGGGTAAAAAAAGCATTGATGTTTATATAAAAAATAGATTGTTTATTGTAGAATATTGTAGAAATTATTTAAAACTTAGTATTTATGATTTTTAATACAATTAAATGAATACGAGTTTAAGGTTTTCAAATGTCATCTCTTCAAAGAATGAAAAAAGTGGTAAAGTTTGTAGAAAAAATAAAATATGTTTAATCAAAATCTCTTCAAATTTATTAGTCATGATCTTTAATTCAATTAAATAAACGTGCATGTAAGGATGCTGTGAGTTTTATCTCTTAAAGAGGTAAAAGAGGGTATTAAAGGGGCTGAAAGCTAGTACTTTATAAATAGTTTTGTTTGTGAGTAGACGCTGAATAATATTTTGAGACTATTCATGTTTAGGCTTTCCTACGTTTACGCTTGAATGTTTTATTAGCTATAGATAGATAAGTATTTTGTCAATATTTTGTATAAATGTACAAAAATAAATAAAAAATAAAACATATAAACAACGAAGATAATTCAAGCAAGCGAATAAAAAGCAAAACTCTAAAGAAAAAAAAAACTGGTACTATTTGAAGGTAGTAAGGACTTCGCAACTAAAAATAAATAAATTAAATATATTATACATACAAATAGTCTAAATAAATCAACTTATTTAGTAGTTTCCTCTATAAACATTAAATCAAATTATATATCTTCTTTTTTATTACGAGATTTTGAAACAAAAACTAAGAAGCTAGTTAGTTTTAAAATATTATTCAAGAGATTATATTTAACCAAATCAAATTTTGAAAGGTTTTGTTAAATATTAATTGTTGATTGTATGTATTAAAATAAGTGCTACACGGGATGTATTGCATATTACAACACTTTCACAGAAATAGGAAACGAAACTGTTATTATTGTGTAAATTGTTATATGATTTTTTGTCGATTTTCGGTACATTTTTTTTCTTTAGATATTTATCGTTTTTCTAGAACGAATGTATATGTAATCGATAAATGAGCGATTACTGGTTAATGGTTTTGAGTTTGACAACATTCAGTCGATTCATGATGATAAAAGTTCATATAGGTGAACAAAAATGTTAAAACGTAGGTATCTGCATTCACTGTAAATAAATACTCTTTGACGTTGGAGTAAGCTAGCGCGCGATATAATTTTTGCGCTGCTCCTGTCAGAAACTCAAGGTCGTTCGCAGCTGTAATCGCCTTAACAGTGGATATGTTTCCGAACCGATACGACTTAGGGGCCTTCAAGAAAAGAGCGTACTCATTCCGTAAAGGCCGGTAACGCACCTGCAGTGTTTCATGGGCGGCGGTGACCATTTACCATCAGATGAGCCTGTTGCCCGTTTGCCCCCTATTCCATAAAAAAATTATTTATTTGAACCCCGAAGCGAAAAGGGTGTTAAAAGTTTGACCTTTATGTATCGCACCGTAACTCTTAAACGGGTGAACCGATTTGTATGCGTTTCTTTATTTCTCTTTAGTTTGACTCCCGACAAAGAGATAATTTGTGTTATAAGATTGTATTTCTGGGTTTGGGTGTTTATTAAATATATATTTATTTATATGTATTATTATTGTTGACTAACATCCATATTACAAGCAACTTACTTTTTTTGAGGATAGATCAATTCTTGTAATTTGTACAGGTACATTTTTATCAAAATTTGTTTAGCCTTTTCAAGCTGATTAGCTCTTTTCTCTTTAATTAAGGGAATTAAGAAACTAGGACAGCTCTGATCGATACGACATTTAGTATTCTGTTATTTTAATGATATTGCAATTACATGGTAGCTGAGGCGCAGGAATAAATAGAATAAATGGTAAATAAGCAGATGAATCTTGATGATTGATGAATGAAAGCAGATGAAATTAATGGTTATCCGTATCTAGAGATAGCAATGCCACATGCATAAGTCTATCGGCTACCTTACCCTTGAAACCGGAATACGATGATAACAAGCATTATTCTATAAGGTATGTATAATATGGGCCATGTTGCCTGAAAAAAATGATAAAATAAATAAGTTAACGCTTTTGCAGCAAGAACAAATAATCCGATACCAATACCCGGGCGAGATGTCGCGAAACTCTACCACCTAGTTGTCACGGTGGTAGTGACACGTATAGCTCAACCGGTCGTCCTTTACGACTTGCCTGGCAGAATGACAGTTGATCTATTCTTCAAAGGATCGTGGGCCATTGTACATAGTTTTCATAATAGACCTTATAAAAACTAAATAAATATTTTCAGTATAGCTTATCTGTACATATAATAAAATCGTTGGAAAGTCAAAACTCTATATTGAATATTTTTTAAAAGAATACTTAGGGCGTGATCTACAATCGATATCGAAGCCAAAAATACAGTTTTTAGAATTTTTGTCTGTTTGTATATAATGTCCGGGGTAAACTCAAAAAGTACTGCATGGATTTACTGCAAATTTTGCAAGAATAATCCTAACAGGTCGGATCAACCTATAGGCTACATATTATCACGCTATCACCTACAAGGGAGGAGCTGTGCGGAGTAAACGAAGTCGGCGCGGACGAAGTCGTGGGCAACAGCTAGTTAATAAATAAATGATTCTGATCTTATTTGTTAGTCACAATAGTCCTGTAACTACAAAAGCCAGCTGAACATTCGTTCTAAGCTATTTCACAAAATTAATGCAATAATTCGCTTTAGTTTGATTAGTAAAAGCCAAGGGTTACAGTTGGTTTGAATATTTTATTACCTTTCTTTTGTACAACAGAGAATTCTAAATCAAGTTTAAAATATGAAATGTAAGCGCCGGAGTTATCACGTACTTTGGAGGCCTCGAGCAAAATTATAAGGAATAGGAATTTTTGTCTTTTAACATGACATTTGTAATGTCATGTTAAGGAACAGAAAAGATCACATGAGTCACGATGATATTTTTCTTTGTTCACTTAAATATGCCTTATGATTTATACTACTCGCATGAAAGATCAAAGATCAAATTATTTTGAGGTACTTTTTCCCTTTGTTTCGACTAATGTTTTTTGTCTTTACTTAATTTGGCATAACAAGTTAAGAATATTTTTAGGATTTTGTACCTCAAAAGAAAAAAAAAACAGAATCGTTATAGCAACCTTATATGTCCATTGTAGCCTATCTGTCCGTCAATCAAGACTATCTTGGGGATACGTGGAGAATACGTAAATCCATATACTCATGTCTACTATCCCTTGAAGCTGTGAAAAAAGATACGACTGTCTATGCCGTAAATAACGTGTATTTTTGCACTCTCGAGAGAATCAAAATTTATAGGGCACTTTTCATTGACCTCGATTTTTTGTAAGTAATATTGTGTTATACAAGTACACGGAAAATACTGAAAACTGTGCATTTGTAATTAAATCACAAAAAATATTGTCTTTATTTAAAGTACATAGGTTTTGGAAATAGATTTTTTGGAAAAGCTCGGAAAAAATGTTAGGATCGATTTCTTAACTATTTATAATATTCGTTACAAAGGAGAAAAGTGATAGTCTATATAAAGTTGGCCTTAAAATCAACGTATGTTAATAGATGGTTATCGTATACAATACATATTTATATTTACAACCTATATTTATATATCATTAGTGTCTTCTGGAATGAAAATTGTATCACGGTCCCTTCTTCTATTGCTAAAATTTATAAAACACTTTTAAAGATTAATATTATTTGAAGTCTCAATTATTATATACTATTTTAAGCCATTTAATGATCATGCATGAAAATGACCGCCAAATATACAGATATAAATTTAAAGTAACATTTAATTACTAACGTTTTCAGTCAAAAAGATAAAGATTGAGGTAGAAGGCTGACAGCTGAAATTGAAACATCGCTAAAAAATTCGTGGAATTTCTGGAATTATCTTTACTAATCACTTTACAAAAACAAAATTTAATATTGTATTGACAGGGCTTAATATGAATCTATATTAATATTAAAAATGCGAAAGTTTGGATGTTTGAATGGATGGATGTTTGTTACTCAATCACGCAAAAACTACTGAACAGATTTTAATGAAATTTGGCGCACAGGTAGATGATTAGCGATGTGGTAAAAATCCGACGAAAGACTAAAAATAAAATATCTTCCAATTTTGACAGTACATTTTAGCCGTGAAGAAAATAGTACACATTTGTGTATGTTATCATCTAAGTCATATGAACGTATTTTTCGTAATGTTTATTTGTTTTAATTTAATGTATTTCTAAGGCACAATATTCAAAAATATTAGATTCATGGAGTCCTCCGCAATGTGAATTTTAATTGTATCAAATTTTATACTTACCTTATGTGTAATTGTCTTAAAACGGGGTACAAAGTTTTTCCTTCATGTATAACTGGTAATATAAAGTATTTTACGGGGGTACATATTTTACAGGGATTATCTTGGGAACCTAGCTGAACCGGCAAACGTTGTTTAGCCATACAAATTTTTTGGGGTACTTGAGAGGGGAGGGCGCTTAATTGAAATTAAAGCTATTCTATCCTTTAAGTCGGAACGAACAGTAGATATCTATAATTGCTGCGAATTGCTGCGAATAATATACGAAGCCGCGTGGGTCAGCTAGTAATAAATAAATAAATATTCACAGGACAAATTACACTGACTGATCTAACCCCAAAGTAATCAAATTATTTCCTTGTGTTATGGGTGTTAGTCAACTATACTAATACATAGAAATAGATATATAAATACTGTTACATACATAATAAATACCCAAACCCGGATATACAAACGTTTATGCTCATCACACAAATACTTGTTAAATCATATAGTGTGTGTGATCTATGATCCCCGTCGGGGATCAAACCCAAACCCCGTTGCTTGCGTAGTCAAGGTTGCTAACTCTCGACCAACGGGGCGGTCGATTAAGTATGGCCATACTTATTTTTTTATATCATAAGGTAGCAAACAAGCAGATGGGTCTCCTGATGGAAAGAGTCAACCATCGCCTATAGACACCAATGATGTTAATGGTGCGTTGCTATCTTGTGGTGTGGTCTAATGCCACATGCATAAGTTTACTGGCTACCTTGCCCTCCAAACCGGAATACGTCAGTGACTAGCACTGACGCTATTGCGGCAGGAACAGGTAAGGCGGTGGTACCAGACCCGGTCGAGCCGATTAATTGTATTAATTGATCTTAAATAAACAAAATATTTAAGATTAATTATTTAATCGGCGCAAATGTAAAAAAATCTATCTATATATGCAAAATAATATTATACATATGTATATGATTGTAATAGGCTACAAAATAATGCCTTTGCGGATTATATAGTTTTTTATACACTGTAATATTGTGTGCTTGCACAAACTGTTTTTTTTTTGTCAATTTGCGTGCCAAATATTTATTATATATTGACTGATATCAATTGTACTATTTTTAAAATATTTGTCTGTCTGGCTGGCTCTACACGTCCCGTTATAATTCATGAGTGGCTTTGCCCATGTTAATAAAATGAGTATACAGTTAAAACAAAAGATGGTGCAAATACGTAAATTATAGGGCACTGTGTTAATTTGTGTTTGAAATAAAAAAATATTAAAAAACTATATAAATTACGTATAATATACTTGTTTTTACTAAGAATGATCGGATATATTGTAGTTTCTTATAATTAATTATTATAAGGAAATAGCATAGAACTAAAATATTTAATTTAAGTGATAAGGATTAATATTAATTTTAGGATATAATTTCAACAGAAATAGACATTGTCATGTGACGGTAAACGCAAATCTGTAAATGTTACTTCATACCTAATACTTCATGCTTCATACTGCATTAAAATGTCATTTTGTGTTTGATATTTTCATAGAAACTACACTATGGATTGTATGTATGATAGGCGTTATGTAAAAATTATGATGTTATATAAACTTATTGCTGTTTTATTGCAAATTTAATTAAAGATTTTTACAATGGTAACACTTAAATATGATGATAGAAGCCAATCAAATTAAAGTCTCTATATCTTTTAAATTATTGTTCCTAGCGATATATCTTATTTAATTAATTTATAAAACGTAGAAAATTATTCTAGTTCATCCAATATTGGACACTCCGAAAGACACGCAAGGGATGTACAAAGCCATAACCGCCTGTGCTCTTTAAATTTAAAACACAATTTTTTATTCAAAATATACAATATTAAAAAAAAGTTTTTTGATTAACATTACTAATAAGTTAAGGTAATAAAATATTTTCGAAGTTTAGTCAATTAGTCTATTATTTAAAACCTATATCAAAAAATTAAATTTTACACTAAAATTTTAGAGAATTTATCTTAGTTCTCTAAGATGAAAATCTAAAGTTAAGCCATTTTTTTTTGTGGGTATAACAATATTCTGAATACAACCAATAATATTTCATAAGACATTCTTGAATGGGCATATTTCAAAAGAAGTGCTATTCATATCAACTTTATTAATATTTTCTTTGGAATTCAACTAGCTTGAAGCATAAATAAGTTTTCTTTATGAGCCTTATTCTTATGCAGATCAAATACAGTTTTTATCTAGAATGCAGGAGCGATTGTTGGTTGCTTGAATGCATGTTTTATTTTACTTGCCGAGTTTTCTTCGTGGAGTCTGAAATTTAAAAAAAAAACTGACAACATTATTTCGTCCAGAAAATTATGAAATAACGTGTATAAAAATCTATGATAAGAATAAATTTAAATATAAATATATGAAACTAAAACTTTGCCTTTTTAGGAAACTTGTGCGGATTTAGGAGTATGAATTTTGGCACAGTTAACATTTGTATGAAGAAGAAATACAGAAAGCTAATGTTATATGATAGAAAATATAAATGAATTAAATTATAAAAAACATAACACACAAACCTCCGTGTTTAACATACATACACACATACATTTATGGAATATTTTGTTTATGTTTAAAGTTTCTAGTCAATAGAAGTTATTTTAATGTAGTAGTAGTAAGTTTTATTATAATTTTTTTTAACAGATATTTGTACTTTACCATCATTGAGTAGAGGGCAATCACTACAATTTACTTATTCACAAAATAAATATTCTTCTTACGGTTCTTCCCACATAAATTTTTTATATCATAAAATAACAAAAATTCAAATGGCCTCCTGTTGATAAGAGAAACCATCGGTTATAGACACCAAAGATACATACAGATGTACTCCTGATAATAAAAAAAAGCTATCAAGTTGCTATTCGTGTGTTGAAATTACAGTGCCACATGCATAACTCAACCGGCTTACCCTTCAAACCATAACCTCCACAATAACAAGTATTGACGCTATTGCGAGACACTACCATTGTGGCTACTAGGTAGTAGAGTTAGCTATTGAATAACAAGTAAGACGATAATACCATATACCCGGATGAGACTTTGAGGAAACTCTACCACCTAGTAGTCACGATGGTAGTGATAACTGTAGCTAATCGTTCGCCTTTTACGAACTGTCTAGCAGAATGGGAGATGCTTTATTTTTTAAAAGGGGCCAAGACCAATACGGCAAAAAAATTCTAAATTTTGAACACTGAATATCATCGGCACTTTTTTTTATATCATAAGATAGCAAATAAACAGATGGGTCTCGTGATGGAAAGAGTCAACCATCGCTTATAGACACCAAAGATGTTAATGGTGTGTGGTTATCTTGTGGCAAGGTCTAATGACACATACATAAGTTTACCGGCTACCTTACCCTCCAAACCGGAACGAGACAGCGACAAGCAATGTCGCTATTACGGCAGGTTTAGGTAAGGCGGTGGTACCAGACTCGTGCGAGACAATGCAGAACTCTACCACCTAGTAGCCACAATGGTAGTGTCTCGCATAGCCAATCGGTCGCCTTTTACGACCTACCTGGTAGAACGGCAGTTGGTCTATTCTTCAAAGGAACCTGGAACCAATACGGGGGAGAAAATTCCATGTTGACTTGGATATATATATTATATTACAATCACTTCTACTATTTTACTCGATTTTTATTTAATTAAACCAACCGGTTTCGCATTTTAACGCATCATCTGGGCAAAAACAATATGGTTTACTCTATATTAGAGTTAACAATATGAATTGTTTGATGTGATACAATATAAACCCAAACATATTTCTAACTTTATTTTTTGGTTTGGACTAATTTACACCTTAAAACCAAAAGTATTAATAGATAGTGGTTCCAGGAACAAATATTTTTTATTAACACAAATAATTGAATTTTTGTGAACAGCTTCGTTTTGACGAGACGCCCGTCTTTTCCATCTTATAAAATGTCAAATTGGGTTACTAATAAAGATAGAAAAGAAAATTTTAGATTGTCGGACTAAGAAAAGTTTCCACTTTACGTATAGGACAAAGGAACTTTAGAATTATAATAATAATTAACAAGCTGTTTTGAGAAAATTAGTTAGTCTTAAAATTTATTAATATCAAGTTAAAAATCTCATAATTCTGAATCTTTAGAGTGGAGGACTCGTCAGAAAAACTGCTGAACTGATTTCAATGAAGTTTTAGATAACTTCTATTAGGTCCAACTTAAACAATAGGATAGTTTTTATCTCATTTAAGTTCCCCGCTCTCAAGTGCCCCACAAAAATTTTTAATACAAGTAATTTTTATGGCAAAACAACGTTTAGTATTTTTATATAATATGCATTAGAAATAAATAAAACTAATTTAAAAAAAATCATTACATGCACTATATTCATCAATACATAGTATAAAACAAAGTCGCTTTCTCTGTCTGTCCCTATGTATGCTTAAATCTTTAAAATTATGCAACGGATTTTGATGCCGTTTTTTTTAATAGATAGATTGATTCTTGAGGAAGGTTTAAGTATACAAACCTTTCCGATATTCGTACGGAAACAAAAGTTGCGCAGGTGAAACCGCGTGCAGGTCGCTAGTATGACATAAATAATAATTACACATATGTATATTATTATATTTATCGCTAAAGTCTTTTGGCAAACTTAAAGCCCCGTTTTCACTTTGATTAGTGCGTGTGTTTTAATGCAACTGCATAGTGATAAGCAAAAAACACATGAGGACAGCCGTAGATCATTGCGAGTGATTAGTAATCAGTGTAGTAAAAGTGAATAGACGCTGATTACTAATCACTCGCACTGATCAACGGCTGTCTTTACGTATTTTTTGTTTAAACTATGCACCTACAATAAACACTCGCACGCGCATTAATCAAAGTGAAAACGGGGCTTAAGAGAGATTTATTATTTAACTAGCTGTTGCACACGACTTCGTCCGCGCGGACTTCGTTTACTCCGCACCGCTTCTCCTAAGTAGGTGATAGCGTGATAATATGTAGCCTATATGTTGACCCGACCTATTAGTAATATTCATGCAAAATTTGAAGTAAATCCATGCAGTACTTTTTGAGTTTACCCCAGACATACATACAGACAAACAGACTAATAGACAAAAATTCTAAAAACTATATTTTTGGCTTTGATATTGATTGTAGATCACGCCCCAAGTATTCCTTTAAAAAAATATTCAATGTTTGACTTTCCTACGATTTTATTATATGTATAGATCTGTAGTCGAATTACGACCTCAGGGCGATCGCTAGTCTATACACATAATAAAATCGTAGGAAAGTCAAAACTGTACATTGAATATTTTTTTTAAAAAATACTTGGGGCGTGATCTATAATCGATATCGAAGCCAAAAAAATAGTTTTTAGAATTTTTGTCTGTCTGTTTGTCTGTTTGACTGTTTGACTGTTTGTCTGTTTGTCTGTTTGTCTGTTTGTCTGTTTGTCTGTTTGTCTGTTTATCTGTTTGTCTGTTTGTCTGCTTGTCTGCTTGTCTGCTTGTCTGTTTGTCTGTTTGTCTGTTTGTCTGTTTGTCTGTTTGTCTGTTTGTCTGTTTGTCTGTTTGTCTGTTTGTCTGTTTGTCTGTTTGTCTGTTTGTCTGTTTGTCTGTTTGTCTGTTTGTCTGTTTGTCTGTTTGTCTGTTTGTCTGTTTGTCTGTTTGTCTGTTTGTCTGTTTGTCTGTTTGTCTGTATGTATGTCCGGAGTAAACTCAAAAAGTACTGCATGGATTTACTTCAAATTTTGCATGAATATTATTAACAGGTCGGGTCAACATATAGGCTACATATTATCACGCTATCACCTACGGGGGAGGAGCAGTACGGAGTAAACGAAGTCCGCGCGAACGAAGTCGCAGGCAACAGCTAGTATAAAAGAAATGTCTCTACCATAGTAGTTCTCTGTCAGAGATGAAATAGAAAAATGTTATAATTTGAACACTCCCGATACGACGTTTAAAGTAGTACGTACTAAATATGTATAAATGCATCGGATTACGTGACACGTACGTGTGACACTTAAATCTTTTACGTGCAGGCTCTGTCTGGCACGTAACCTCTGTTTAAGAAGGATTTGTTACACTTAGCTCTGTTCCATACATTACATAGATTTAGATTTCGATTTGAATATGAAAAACAATATTACGTGCCTTGATTTTTGTTGAACAACAGCCTGATGTTTGTGTGATAGCCTGAAGTTATGTATCTACTTAACGAACTGTACTGTGGTAAGCCGTTGCTGTGATACGAGTCAGATTAGAAGGGGGGAAAAACATTTTCGGCTTGCTGTTGTTAGCTAATCGTTTGAAAGCTTGGCAGAATGCTTGCCACTTTTTGAATATAGTATGATTGTAGATAATGGTTCACTGAGTTACCTAAGTAATTTGGGCGTAAAATGTCTATTGGAATGTCTGTCTTCCCTGGATAATGTAGATTTCTAAAGGTAACAGAATTTTTAAAATCAGTCGAGTACTTTTATAATTTTTTTTTTCTTTTTATAATTTTGGTTTAGATTTAGGTTATAATATCTTATTTAGGACTATATATTTTTTTCCATGAACAAAATATATAGACTCTGGTCCCAAGAACAACTTTTTTTGATTAATAACAAGCTGAATTTTTGTGAAAAGCTTCGTTTTGACAAGATGCAAATCTTTCTTATCTTCGATAAATCTCGAGTCCGGTAACTAATAAAGTAAGGGGACTTCGAACATTTTAAATCGGCGAAGGAAAAATATTTTATTAATAACATTTTTTTTGCTTAATTCTCTGGATTATTTTATGAAAAACACGAAAAAACTTTTGTACTACATATTCGATGGTTTTTATGACGAGTCTTCTACTCTAAAGATACAAATTTATGAGGTTTTTAAACTAATATTAATCAATTTAAAAACAATCTAATTTTCTTACAACAGCTTGTTAATTATTATTATCATACAAGGGTTACTTTGGCCAACAAGTGAAGTAAAAACTTTTTACTCCCTGGACATATTCGTATAAATTGAGTACAAAAAAAAAATAATGAAGTACGTGTTTAAGCGTTTTTCAAAATTCGATATCTAAGAGTGTAAAATAAGGAAAATAGCTCATAAAGAAAGGTTAAATAAGTTCTAAAGTAAACATGCGCGAACGAAGCCGCGGTTAACAGGTAGTTTTTAAATAAATAAGTACTTAAATTGTAACATAGAACCAACACATTATAACCTTGTAATAGTGCGCTCATTATACATTGGCTTTTATATATTAGAATGTGGCATATTCAGCTCATAATACGGCAGATAATATCGTGATAGCTGTATTCAATTACGGAAATAGTGTGTTATTAAGTTATCTTGTATCGAACAATTTTGTAATAAACTCATAGCAGATAATTACAACTAAAATCATGGTTTACAACAGAGAGAACACCGATGGTAATTAATTATACTCATAATTCTAAATTCAAATTCAATATTTACTATATTTTGTATACATATTTTACTTCGTGTTAGTCCGGGCTCTTTTGAAGAACAGGCCGATTGTCGTTCTACCAGGCAGGTTTTAAAAGGCGACCAATTGGCTATGCGAAATATTAATATTGTGGCTACTAGGTGGTTGAGTTCTGCATTGTCTCACCCGGAACTGGTTTAACCGCCTTACCTATTCCTGCCGCAATAGCATCAGTGCTTGTCACTGTCGCGTTCTGGTTTGGAGGATAAAGTAGCCGGTAAACTAATGCATGTGGCATAAGACCTCGCTACAATGATAGCACCGTACCACTAATATCTTTGGTGTTTAAGCGATGTTTGTCTTTTTATATAGGAGAAACATCTGCTTGTTTGTGCTTGTTTGCTATTTTATGATATAAAAAAAAATGCGTGACGTGAGCTGACGCTATTACGCCGTGACACGTTCGTTATATATATATATATATATATATATATATATATATATATATATATATATATATATATATATATATATATATATATATATATATATATATATATATAAAGTATTTTCACGCCAGTTCCTTTGCGGAATACGCAGAGTAAACCTAAATGAACTGACCTTTTCGATTCAATACGATAGATTTGTCAGTTTGGGAGATGAGTGATGGTCTTGATTGTTGCATTTTATCGACTTGAAACGATTTGGTTAACCGGGCCCGACAGCTCATGCATGAGTTCTCACGGGGGAGGGGAGGCACAGATATGGTAACACACCAGCCGCCAGACTCTATGTTATAGAGGTTAAAAACTATTTCAAGGCTGTTTTTGAAAAGCAATATATATTAAAAAAAGTACTCTCACGCCCGTATCCTCGAAGAGGTAGGCAGAGGTGCAATAAGGGAACCCACGATTAGCCGGAAGACACTTAGTACCACAATGTGATAGGTGGGCAAACTATCGCTAACCCCTAATTTGTGACTTTCATGAAAATCGTTGAAGCCGATTCCGAGATTCCAATTATATATATATATATATATATATATATATATATATATATATATATATATATATATATATATATATATATATATATATATATATATATATATATATATATATATATATATATATATATATATATATATATATATATATGTGTGTGTGTGTGTGTGTGTAGATATATAATAGAATTGTTGCTCGTTTAAAGGTATTAGATTTTATTTTGATTTAATTATTATTTATTTTGCAAGGTAATATACAACTAAATATTCTGTAAAAATTTTAAGCGTCTACCTGTTAACCGTTATTAAAAGCAAAAAATACGAAAAACATACGTTCATTGTATGGGGACCACCCCATAATATTTTCATTTTTTTATTTTTAGTATTTTGTTGTTATAGTGGCAACGGAAATACATAATTTGTGAAAATTTCAGCTTTCTAGCTATCACGGTTTATGAGATACAGCCTGATGACAGATAGATAGACGGACAGACAAACAGCGGATACATAGTAATAGGGTCCCGTTTTTACCTTTTGGGTACGGAACCCTAAAAACACTCGTTTTGTTAAAAACGAGAGATGCGCCTAACGACATCAAAATAATTAACTAGGCGGCATAAATAATATCATCATTATAATATATGTAATTGATGAAAATGTTCGATTATCACGCTCAATTGAAAATTTGATGCTATCCTTTAAAATCTCATTAAATCTACATTTTATTATGCTTTGCAATAATTATCTGACTGATTTCATTTTTAATTATATTGGTTATTGTTGTACAAATTTTGTTATTATATGTATTTTGTAGGTAATGGCTGAAGTTTATTTCTCAATAAACCTTTTAAGCCTGTCGAAATTACATCAAAAAACCTATTAAAAATGTTTTTTGATATTACTTCGACATTTTTCAGCCTACGGATTATGTAGCTAAGAAAATAATTTGGACCTCTAACATTGCGTTAAATGCCATTCGAAAGATTAAAATCGATCATAGTTTCCAAAATATACAGATTTTCAAAAATAAAATTACTTTCTTCATTACATAGCATAAAACAAAGTCGCTTTCTCTGTCTGTCCCTATGTCCCTATGTATGCTTAAATTTTTAAAACTACGCTACGGATTATGATGCGGTTTTTTTAAATAAATATAGTGTTTAAAGAGGAAGGTTTATATGTATAATAACATTCAATATATTGTAGAGAAATACTACAATTTTTGAGTTTTCTGATGTCATGTCGTAAATAATTATATTTTTTCCCGCTTACATTGCAAACGCAGGCTAAACCCTACGAGATTCATCAAAATAATGTACTAAGTATTTGTACATCTTAATAAGGTCTACAGAAAACTCCGCGATTGTATATGTCTATCTCTTATGGATACCCCACAATAGCATTTTTTTGTCATTTACTTTTTACGAGAATTAATGGCTTTTTTTCGAAGCAATTTTAAGCAATGCGGCACTAATCCTTATCCAATTAAATACCTTAAATATATTGTTGATTTAATATAGATCAATATTACAGTGTGTAATTTAAATTAATATTTTCGAAGATATTACAGATTTAAAAAGCAGGGCATAGCGGTTGCGGGGTTACCGGCCGGTCGGTGGGGCGCGCGGTATGTTCTGTTAAACCGCCGCGCTGGGAAATGTGTTAATTTTCGGATTAATAAATATAGGACTGCAGCTGAAAACCAAAATTTAGTACATTTTTTTAAACTAAGTATCACCATATAATAATCATGTCGAAGATTAGAAATAGTATTAACAAATTATTTGTTTTAGAGATTTTTTTTAGTCTGTTTTCGAAATTTTATTTGATCAAGTAAAGTACATTCTATTCATGTAATAAGTTAGCACATTCCTTAGATAACATCTTCAGGTATATCATATAATTTTTTTAAAATTATTTATGTAAAAATTATTATTAATTAATGTAAAAAAACGTGATTTAGCAAATCAGTTTTTAACTTCCCACTACGTATGTAGATAAGGAAGTTACTGATTTTACCCCGATTTTCGAAAATCGAGTTTTCAGATGTTTGATGTCCTAGGAATCTTTTCCGACTATTTTCACGATGATGTCAGTATGTCTGTATGTATGTAATTGTGTGTGTGTGTATGTGTATGTGTGTGTGTGTGTGTGTGTGTGTGTGGGTGTGGGTGTGTGTATGTGTGTATATAAACATCTCATTACTTTTTAACGGCTAGATCGATCAAATCGATCACGGTTGATGTCATTCGATTGGATTCCGCTCAACTTAGATTTCCTGAAAATTTGAACCGATTCGGTCCAGGAGATTTTGACAAATTTAAAAAAACACCAAAAAAAATGTTGACGACACAGTATTTTTTTAAATATAACTTCCAGATTTATGTACCGATTGAGTACAAAAACTAATCAGCTCTATTCCTCAAAAAACTACGTCTAATACATAAATTGCATCAAAATCGGTTTATCCGTTTGGGAGTAATCGTTGACGAAAAATTTTGAAAAAAGTGTTTTTTCGACGTAGTTTCGAAATTTTTCAACCAATAATTTTTTGGTGTTCTACGATATTTTAGTACTAAAAAAATCAAAATCGAATCTAATTCTCAAAAGTTATAGCTTTTCAAATATAAAAATTACATTGTTTTTAACAAACTTATTTAATTTTTTTTAAATAACTTTCAAGTTAATTTACCGATTGACTTTAAAATACTATCAGTTTTTGTTCTTTAAAAACTGCGCCAAATACCGTTAATTTAATCAAAATCGGTCAATTTGTTTGGGCTTTATCAATGAAGAAAATTAAAAATAAAATGTTTTTTTACATAGCATCGAAATTTTTCAACATATCGATTATTTAGCTAAAACAATATTTTAGATCTCAAAAATTAAGTTGAATGCCATCATCGTTTTCAAATATACAGCAAAAATTAAATAACACTGCCATTTTTTACAAAATAGATGTTTGAACTGAAAAATCTATCCTTATATTTTTTACTCTTTTGAGCTTAAAATACCTTAATTCAGTGAGAAGTTTCAGGGATGGCAACAATTTACACATTTTTTCCCGTTTGCTCCGCTGCCTCGCCTTAAAAAAACGCAGGGCCAAACCTTCAACGTTGCAGGATTAGATTTGAGCGTTGACTGTTTTTCACATGGCCAACTATATATCGCTCTTTCAAGAGTAACCGCTAAAGAAAACACGTATGTATTGTCTAATGGCAAGAAAGCTGTGAACGTTGTATATAAAGACATTCTGTAATATATTAATTGTAAAAAAAAGAAATAGGTAAAAATGTAAAAACTAAAAATGTAGTACCTATATGAATTTAGATGTTTCAAAGATAGTAGGAAATATTCATGGTATAGGGAAAGGGGAATTGTTTTACTCCAAATTTAACGCGTGATGGCCACTTGCAGTAATGAATAAATCAAAACTACTGGATCGATTTTAATAATTTTCTTCCCGTGCGAAGCTGGAGCGGGTCGGGCCGCTAGTTTATAATAAAATTAAAATTTTTGGACATTGAAAAAAATCTATGCTTATGTATAGTTTTTGTTTCTTTGAGCTTAAAATACATCAATTTAGCGGGAATTTTAATTTCCCGCCACGTATGTAGATAAGAAAGTTACTGATTTTTCCCCATTTTCAAGGATCTCCACGTTTTGAGGTCCTATGAACCTTTTCCGACTATTTTGCGATGACGTCAGTATGTCAGTATTTTTGTAGTTTTTTCAAAATTTTTCAAAATGTTCCTGGCCCGACTTGGTTCAAATTTTCAGGTAGTCTAAGTTGAGTGAATCTAATCGCATGCCATCTATCGCGTTTCGATCGGCCAAGCTGTTCAAAAGTTATGAGATGTTTACATACAACCATACACGTACACACACACAAACATACAGACATACTGATGTTATCGTGAAAATAGTCGAAAAAGGTTCCTAGGGCCTCAAATCGTGGACATCTGGTAAAAACTCCGTTTACGAAAATCGAGACAAAATCAGTAACTTCCTTATCAACATACGTAGCGGGACGTTAAAAAACTACGTCAATTACAGTTTCAAAAATCAAAATTGAATCAACTTTCCAAAAATTACGGCTTTTCAAATGTAAATATTTTGTTATTTTTTTGTAAATTAATATCTTACTTAATATTTTTAAAATATTTTTTAAGCTAATATACCGACTGACTTAAAAATCTAATCGACTTTTCTCTCTAAGAAACGGCATCCAATACAGTAATTTGGATCAAAATCTGTCAATTTATTTGAATTTTATAATAAATGAAAATTTTTGAAAAAAAAGTTACTTAATATTACTTTTTTTACGAGATTTTTCAGCCTATAGATTATGTAGTTATGAAAACATTTTAAATCTCAGAAATTGCGTTGAATTGCATTCGAAAGATCAAAACCGATTATCATTTCTAAAATCTACAGCTTTTCAAAAATGAACAAAATTAAGATTTTTAGACTCTGAAAAAGTCTACGCTTAGGTATGAATTTGTCCTTTTGAGCTTAAAATATCTCAATTTAGCAGGACATTCCAGAGATGGCCTGCAGGGTCATCCGGCTTACACATTTTATCTAATAAAAATATTTGATCAAATGTACCTACCTATTTATAGGGTTATTGTCCACCATAGCCTTGAGGAAGACGACGTTGTGTTTCAAAAATCATTTTTAACCCCCGATGCAAAACGAGGGGTGTTATAAGTTTCAGGTGTGTATCTGTGTACCCGTGTACCCGCGTATCCGCGTACCCACGTACCCGCGTACCCGCGTACCCGCGTACCCGCGTACCCTCGTACCCGCGTACCCGCGTACCCGCGTACCCGTGTACCCGCGTGCCCGCGTACCACGTACCCACGTACCCGCGTATGATTCAATAGAAACTGTTCAGACTTTTCAAGATCACCAGCTCTTTTTAAATTGATGAAAGGAATTAAACAACTTAGAAAGACTTTATGAATACTAAACTTTGTATTTTGTTGCTTTATTAATATTGCAGTAATATGAAAACCTTGACCTGATACTTTAAGATACTGATTCGAAAATGATCAGCATCTATATATCTAGCAATTTTCATATTTTCTTTTTAACGACTTCCTGATATCTGTTTGTATAAAAACTTGACAGACTTGAGAAAGCTCAGTGACAAAGCAATACTATGGTATCATCCAACTGAGCTCATGATGCAGCCTTGACGTAGGAACTGGAACTCTCTTTTTTGTCTTTTTGCCTTAAGTACTAAGTTTGATTAGTACTCATGATGACGAGGATGTCAAGATGGAGCTGAAAATGTAGTGATTTGAGAACTTTTGTACACACAAAATGACTTTTTTATGTTTTTATAGATACTAGCAATTGCTCTGTAGTGAAATACGACCAGTTTTATGGAATATAACTACCTTTGGCCATATTAATGAAATATCTAGCTAGAAAATAGTACACGATTGTATATATTATGTACGTCATATAAACGTAGTTTGTCTAATGTTTATTTTTATTGATATATTTCTAATGGACATTATTCAAAAATTATTATATTTCTGCAATCTTTTGCAATGTTTTAGTAAAAATTAAAAGTTCCACCCTCACCATCTCGATGTCTGGAAATCCACAACCGTGCATTTCTCCCAGCACATTTTGTCCGCACTACTCTATTGTGGAAGCAATTACCGGCAGGGGTTTTCCCGAACAAATATGACTTGGGGATCGTCAAGAAAAGCTTACCTATTTTTAAAAGGTCGGTAACACAACTTCAAAACCTCCGGTATTCTGGATGTTCATGGACGGCGGTGATCACTTAACATCAAGTGCACCTCCAGCTTATTTGCCCCCTCTTCCTTAAAAACATATGTAAATTTATCTGTGCCAATTTTAATACTCCAACGTTGACGTAATTGTGTATAAAAAGGGGTACAATTTATACAGAGAGAAAAGCCTTAAACAAGACATGTATTTGATTATAATGCAATATCACTATAAAGTTCCTGAATATCTTTAATAAAACAAGAAATAATAAGATTTTTATAAAGCAAATGTAGATTAAAGTCTGTAAAAACACAGATAACATGAAAATGAAAAGATGCACGCTGCAGGCAGTTCATTCATGTCTGTGAATAGAGATTTAACTTAAAAGCTTAATCATTTTTCTAGGCTTTTCACGGAAAATGCTAGACATCTTGATTACCAGTCGTTTTTAATAGCCGATAATTACTTCGTACACTGACTTCAAAGGTAAAATAAAATTATTATTACTTAGTTTGAATGTACAGTTACATAGCTGAAGAATATTACTGGACTCTATCGTCTGTGTTTGGATTACATGTTATGATTTCCTCTAAGTTGGTCTAAACTTCCTTTTAAAGATTTTTTGGTACCAGCGAGTTTGCAACCACTCGTCTTCCCTATTTGCTATCTTATCTGGCAGACAGTTGATAATAGATCAACTTCAAAGGTAGTTAATAATGGATCAACTTCGAAGGCAGTTGATAATAGATCAACTTCGAAGGCAGTTGATAATAGATCAATTTCAAAGACATTCGATAATAGATCAATTTCGAAGGCAGTTGATACTTGATAATAATAAATCAATTTCGAAGGCAGTTGATAATAGATCAACTATGAAAGCAGTTGATACTAGATCAACTTCGAAGGCAATTAATTGATATTGGTCAACTTCAAAAGGAAGTTGATCTATTATCAACTGCCTTACCGCTAGGCATCTCGTAATTCCTAGAAAATGCTTACACATGTGACTAAAATCGTTACGTTTACTAACTAGGTTGTACAGTTCTGCAACGTCTCGTCTTATACCGCTGCAATTTTGTCAGTTCTTTCACTGTCGTGTGTAGGCAGAACCCTACGGGGCAACGGCCAGGTTCCGCCCTTGTATTAAATATTAAGAACTGCCTTTACTAATTAAAACTACGTAATCAATTTATATTATATTTGTATTTTCTTTTCACATTCTTCATAATTCTAATAACATTATTTTATTCTTTAATTCTACATTCTATTTATCCCTATTCCTTATAATGAAACATAAATACATTACCTTAAAATATTTATGCACGTTCAAGAATGATATCAATGGAGGCCAACTGTTGGGGACGTCATGCTTCTTCGAGTATCTATTCAAAAGTGACCGTCTGTTAAAAATATTTAACAGACGTTTTTGAAATTTAGGGATGCTAGTGCAAGAAAACAAGTTCGCACATTTATAATATCGGGCAAAATATTACTTTATTAAATGAAAACCTAACACTTGACCATCCTGACCTCGTGCATGTCCTCATGCACGCTCTTTTCCAAAACCTAACACTTGGCCTCCTTATTATTTGCTTATCTACCTAGCAGAGCTATTTGCAAGAATATTAATTACAATGTTTTATACATTTTTATACATATTTGTAAATAAATAATTGCTATCAACTGAATCTTGAACTATATTTTAAAGCGAAAAATATCTTTAAATATACTTACATCAACATTTTTTTCCCACTTTAATACAATACAATGGATATCTAGTAAGCAGAGTTATTTACAAGATTTTTACAAGAATTACAAGATTAACAAAATTTACAAAGGAATTTACAAGAATTTACAAAATTTTCAATGCAATATTTTTTATCCATATTTATATAGGTACCAATAATTATTAGCCACTAAACCCTAAAACCACACATATAAACCTAATATTTTATAACAATTAAATAATCAGTAATAACAATTGAACTATAATAACTTTAAGTGAAAAATATCTGAGTATGTCTACACTAAGATCAACATTTTTTCATATTTGCTTACGACTTTAATACAATACAATGGATAACAAATATCTACTTAGCGGACCTACTTACAAGAAAGCTAATTACAATGATTTAATGCACTAATTTGATACATATTTGTATACTAATAATTACTAGTGACTAAAACCATACATGCAAACCTAATAAATTATAGCAGTTAAATAATCAACAATTACGATTGATCAATAATTACAATTAAAATATAATGTTATGCGAAAAATATCTAAAATATGTCTACACTTACATTTTTATATTTGCTTACAATGTTTACTTTAATACAATACAATCGATATCTATTTAACAGTGCTATTATGAATTATAACGTTTTAATACTATATACTTATAGATTTTTTTTTCACAATTCCTTTTGTTTCCCTTTCCAAATAAAGTCATTACTTGGGAAGCAGATTTCATTTTTGTTGTGTCCTCTATTGTACGTCGAGGAGTTTCCATTGATATGCTACTAAGGATTTAACCTAAAATATAGGCTCCATTATACTGTAGAAAATTTTTATGTTCTTAATATTTTAAATTTAATAGTGCCAGCATTTTCGGAAACACTTATTCCTTATTTCATCCAACGAAATTTTCTCTTCCTATACAGCTATATCTCTTTAATGCAATCGTTATATCTAATATAATTTATTTATTTATTGTGCTATCATCTATTATATAATAGGCTATTATTTATTATTTCTATCTATTATTCTTATTATTGTCTGTCAAATCTAAAGAAAGTGAGGTTTCACAATTCCTATGCAATTCGAAATGGGCTAATAGCCAATTTTCAGCTTTTAATGAGATAAGTGGTGAAAATTGTCCGAACTACAACGATTACCTATGCTACAGTTAGTATACTGGATGTCTAGGAGTTCACGCGAGACATTTTTACTTCCGGTTGATATACCACACACAGACATTTGTAACAAGCTTCCATACCGTCTTGTTATACGAGAGACAAATTCATATTTGATAAATGTTGAACTCACATAGTATATATACTATTATATATATGTGGGCTTAGGAAAATAAATATCTGCCAACCTTACAAATAAAAACGTATTTATATATATTTTATTCTTACGATATATTGAACACTAAAGAAAACTACTAGATGGTAAGGCTTTAAATTTACGCAATCTCCGTAGCAATACACCATCGTTGCTTAGTTTACTCCCATCCAAAAGCAGTTCAATTTGTACTTTCGGGTCACAAGGCAATAGTGGTAGCGTAGCTAAATTGTTTTTCAAATACCTAAATGGCTATTCATGCTCGTTACACTATCTATTTATGGCATCCCTTTTCATAATTATTAAGGAGACAAGATAACGAGACCTATAAATAGACCTATAAATACAAACATTGTATGCATTGTAATTTAATTTCATAATAGTTGAATCACGGTTGAAGTTGCTTTTAAGACAAATATTTAAAATGGGGTGCACAGGGTACTTATCGCTGACAGTAAACGAGTTTCATTCCTAAATATTAGAATTATCCCTCAACTGTTCAATCTCACCAATACTCTGTAACTATAATTTCAATACTTTGATGAATCAAAAGTAAAAATTTGCCAATATGTCTATTATTTCAAAATTTTGTCTATTCTTTTTAACTATCACCAATTTTATCAAATTTGGAATCTGATTCGTAAAAATAGCTACCCTGACGTAGATATTGTAGAAGATTTACAAGTAATTTAATTAGTAAACTGAACTTTCATACTCTGAGCTAAAATCAGTCTTGGCTGTAATGATACCATGTCAAGCCCCGGACTACATGATACATTAGAACTCATGGATCCAAAAATGTATTTGACATTGCTAATCACTTATATACCACTGAGCATCTATGCAGTAAAATGTGGCTAGTATAGAGTGCACGCAAGTCCTTAGGGCGAATAAAAAATCTAAAAACGCACAGGTGTGCTTCAGTCAGAGTTGCAGTATTAAGAAAAATATTAGTTTTTTTTGCCTAACTATACCCTCACTGTAATATGCGTCAAAGCTGTAGACCGATATTCCAATATAAACAAAATTCGATATAGAAACCGAAATATGGTCCAGCTATCGTAACTCACATTGTTTACATAATATTTTTGTTGTGTGAAGGTAGCTGCTAGAAGTTATTGCGTATGGAATATTTTAACTACCATGTTATAAGTTCTTTATTTAAATAGAGAAAACTAAATTAAGTAAGAGTGAAAAGTGAAGTGTTAAATTATATTATCAAACTAAAATAATGTTATATATAAGAGAGCAATATGTCTGCCGATAAACTGCTAACGGTTTGGCGGAATTGTAAGTTTTTTTTTCTTTTATGATGTTATTTTTATTCGCAAATAGAAAAAAGGCACCCGTTACGTCTGTTTTGAAAATCATTTTTTTAGCAGCACATTTTAAAATTATGACTAACTATAACTATTGCCCTATAACAAGGTTAAACGGGAAAAACAATAAATCTGATTATTCTGGGTTCAATCAAGTTATTTTCTAGTGGAATATTTACTAAAAATATATTATTTGTTTCCGTTTCCTATTTTTTTTAATTATCATAAGACAGCAATTAAACATATTGATTTCCTGATATAACCAGAATCATCGTCTATAAGTACTCTGTCTGAGAAAAACGACACTAACATGTTACGAGAGATATTCATAGTTACTTTACCCTCTAACTAAATTTAAAGGAATTCTGTCTTTTGTATCAAATTATGCCAATCTACGGAAAGTCTCAATTTTAAACACAACATTTATTTAATATCCTAATTTGAACGTAATATAGGCTTAGATAAACAGATACTGGGCTGTGACGAATTGCCTACTGACACCGATTGAAGTTTTAATTTAAGGAATTAAAATATCTGAAGGCATAAGTGTTCCTACATGTCACCTCTATTCGCAGTTCGCAGCTTCACAGCCACCTTATTGAGAATTCTAACTCTTAAATCATCAAAGTAAGTTACCTCTACACTCGTACTCTACTTCATATCCGTAGCAAAAAATGTTCTGCTTATACGAGGAAAACGGACTCTGGTGACAGCAACAGCACTTATTAGGACTGCAACTATTTCTTATTCAACACCTTCATGTTCTTGTGACCACTCCACTGTTACGAGTGATTCATTTCAGAGAACTCATCGATATTCAACGACGTCGCATTATCTGAAACTTAAAGCGACAAAGCATAGTATATTCTTCGTACCTACATATCTGTCAGCGCCCGTTGTTTTTTTTTAGGACCAGTAGAAAAAGGGGACAAAATAAATTAACTGTTATTGACTTATAAGAAAAAAAAATAGTGAATTATATCGATTTAAAAATAATATTTGGTGCTTTAACAGATTATAGAAGAATAGAATATTTTTCATATAAAACGGTTACAGTGCAAAAATATAATATTTACAAAGGTGTTACATATTTCTAAATCACCATACTTCACCGGTAATGCACGTGTGCAAAATATTATAATACAAAAGTTTTACAGATTTCTAATTCGCCATAGTCTACCGGTAATGCACGCGTGTGCAAAGTTATAATAAGTCTACTTTTACTAACCAAGAAAACTAAGCGTGGGGTATGCCACCTCTGGATTGTAGGCAGAACCCTACGGGGCAACGGCCAGGTTCCGCCCTTGTATTAAATATTAAGAACTGCCTTTACTAATTAAAACTACGTAATCAATTTGTATTGTATTTGTATTTTCTTTTCACAATCTTCATAATTCTAATAACATTATTTTATTCTTTAATTCTACATTCTATTTATCCCTATTCCTTATAATGAAACATAAATACATTACCTTAAATTATTTATGCACGTTCAAGAATGATATCAATGGAGGCCAACTGTTGGGGACGTCATGCTTCTTCGAGTATCTATTCAAAAGTGACCGTCTGTTAAAAATATTTAACAGACGTTTTTGAAATTTAGGGATGCCAGTGCAAGAAAACTAGTTCGCACATTTATAATATCGGGCAAAATATTACTTTATTATATGAAAACCTAACACGTGTTTTAGTTTGGAATGTAAGGTAGCTCGTAAATTTATGCATTTGGCATTACATCCCTGCTACATGGATAGCAACCCACCATTAACATAGCTGGCGACTATTGGCGATGGTTATCTCTTTCCATCAGAAAAACCATCACCATGTTTCATCAAAGAAAACGTAAAATGAATACTGTTTGTGTAAAAATATAACGGCTAATCATAATTTATTATACTAATTACACTAGTTTAAATGAGTAGTCTCCAACTAAGCTAAAACTAGTTCCAAACTATTTGAACTTTAAATGAAGTACGCCAATGTACACATTAGGGCTGAGTGTAGGTACAGGATCGATTTACAGCACTAATCAACTGGTTTTGCTCTTTGCGTCATCAGGTTTTAGTTACTTTCTGTAATTTCAACATTACGATGAAAGTTCAGAGAAAAAAAAGAAAAGAAAGAAAGTTCAAATAAAGAAATATTTGTTCGCACCATTCTTAAAGAACTAACTGTTCCCACGGCTTCATTCACGTGACCCAGGCACGTAATTTTCTTTTACACAGTCGGGTTAAAAATATTATATTACTCAGCCTATGTTATTACTCATTGATAACGTAGATTTATATTGATTGATGAGATGTATTTGAGTTTATCCGTTACAAACAAATAAAATGTTTTTTTCTTTATATCATAAGATAGCAAATATTAAAGATAGCTTATAAACACGAAAGGTGTTGATGGTGCGTTGCTACCTTGTGGCGAAGTCTAATGCCACATGCATAAGTTTACCGACTACCTTACCCTCCAAACCGGTACATGACAGCGACAAGCACTGACGCTATTGCGGCAGGAATAGATGAGGCGGTGGAACCAGACCCGAGTGAGACAATGCTAAAATCTACCACATAATAGCCACGATGGTAGTGACTCGAATAGCCTATGGGTCGCCTTTTACGACCTACCTGGCAGAACGGCAGTTGACCTATTCTTCAAAGAAGCCCGGGACCAACATGGGGTAAAAAAGGGGGATAAATATCTTAACTTTTTATAATTTTCTAAATTTTAGATTATTTTTATTAGCTTAAGAAAGAATTACGTCCTGGAGATGCTTTAAAAAAACCAATCGATCAGTTTAAAATATTTAGTTTTTTTTTTTATATCATAAGATAGCAAACAAGCAGATGGGTCTCCTGATGGAAAGAGTCAACCATCGCCTATAGACACCAAAGATGTTAATGGTGCGTTGCTATCTTGTGGCGAGGTCTAATGCCACATGCATAAGTTTACCGGCTACCTTACCCTCCAAACTGGAACACGACAGCGACAAGCACTGACGCTATTGCGGCAGGAATAGGTAAGGCGGTGGTACCAGACCGAGTCTATACCTATTAGTCTATACCTATAGTGAAATAAAAGTACAAGTACGTTATAAACTAGTTTCAACTAATAACAATGATATTTCACTAAGACCGACGATTGAAAGTGTAAAACTAGATTATTTTTGTTTTATTATTTGGTTACTGCCTTTACTACGGTTGCAGTTATACAACTAAATCCAATGAATTATATGGTCATTTAAGTCGTGTCGTGTCGCATCGGAATCGTGATCCGTGTTGATCCGGAAGAAAAGACTATCTATTGTTCAGCCAGGAAATTCGTAAGAGGCTATGTGAGTCACTACCATCGTGGCTACTAGGTGGTAGAATTCTACATTGTCTAGCTTGCCGCTTTACCTATTACTGCCGCATGCTTGTCATTATCGTCTCCCAGTATGAAGGGTAAGTGTGGGTAATCTTAAATATGTGGCATTAAAACTTCGCCATAACGATAGAAACGTACCATTTACATTTTTGGTGTCTATAAAAGAAGATGCTTGTCATTGTCGTGTCCCAGTTTGAAGAGTAAGAGTGGGTAATCTTAAATATGTGGCATTAAAACTTCGCCATAACGATAGAAACGTACCATTTACATTTTTGGTGTCTATAAAAGAAGATGCTTGTCATTGTCGTGTCCCAGTTTGAAGAGTAAGAGTGGGTAATCTTAAATATGTGGCATTAAAACTTCGCCATAACGATAGAAACGTACCATTTACATTTTTGGTGTCTATAAAAGAAGATGCTTGTCATTGTCGTGTCCTAGTTTGAAGAGTAAGAGTGGGTAATCTTAAATATGTGGCATTAAAACTTCGCCATAACGATAGAAACGTACCATTTACATTTTTGGTGTCTATAAAAGAAGATGCTTGTCATTGTCGTGTCCTAGTTTGAAGAGTAAGAGTGGGCAATCTTAAATATGTGGCATTAAAACTTCGCCATAACGATAGAAACGTACCATTTACATTTTTGGTGTCTATAATAGAAGATGCTTGTCTTTGTCGTGTCCCAGTTTGAAGAGTAAGAGCGGGTAATCTTAAATATGTGGCATTAAAACTTCGCCATAACGATAGAAACGTATCATTTACATTTTTGGTGTCTATAAAAGAAGATGCTTGTCATTGTCGTGTCCCAGTTTGAAGGGTAAGTGTGGGTAATCTTAAATATGTAGAATTAAAACTTCGCCATAACGATAGAAACGTACCATTTACATTTTCGGTGTCTATAAAAGAAGATGCTTGTCATTGTCGTGTCCCAGTTTGAAGGGTAAGTGTGGGTAATCTCAAATATGTGGAATTAAAACTTCGCCATAACGATAGAAACGTACCATTTACATTTTTGGTGTCTATAAACGAAGATAATACCTTTCAATCAGTAGAGTCATCTGCTTGTTTGCTATCTTATCATATAAAAAATATATATCAATAAAAAAACGTTAAATTTTTATTTTTTTTAATTAAATTATTTTTATCAAATTTTTATTTTATTTTTATTTTAAAAAAACTTAAATTTTTTGAGTTACATAATTGTCACGATGTTAGTGTCACTACCATCGTGACTACTAGGTGGTAGAGTTCCGCAACATTTCGCCCGGGTATTTGTTACCAGCGCCTTACCTAATCCTGCCGCAATAGCGTCAATGCTTGTCATTTTCGTGTTCCGGTTTGGAGAGTAAGATAACCGGTAGAATTATGTATGTGGCACTGCTATCCTGCCACACTAATTGCAATGCACCATTATAATCTTTGGTGCATATTAGAAGTGTGTAACTTCAGAGGTACTGAATCAAAGGTACTGATTCCGGGGCTGGATAAGTTTATTTATTCCTTCAAATCATTATCATTGATGTGGAATTATTTATTCCGGCCAGAATGGAGAGGGACTGAGCGTACTGCGATTAGAATGTGCGACTGAGTAATAATGCGAATTGCGGATGATGTCACACTCTTTCAGTGAGAAGCGACAAGCCATAATCGACGTAAATAAATTGGTAAAGTGCGTGACGGGCCACGCGCAATGTAGGGTTCCGAAGTGGCCCATATAATATGGACTAAGAAGAGGGCTTTTATAGTTTCATACTATAAGCATTTAAGCTATTCAACGTCAATAACAATAATTAACGTATATCCGCACCACAGGTTCACCGTCTATTAAATTTCTCTAAGTACATTCAATTAGTTCGTCGACTATTACTCATATACTTGTAAAAGCCTTCTAATCTGTTATAGTTTTCCTTTTAACTTCCATTATTTACTACACTACCATTGTTTTTTCTCACCCTCAAAACCAACTGTTTAGCCTGCGAGGGGGTTTAGTCTGCGTTTACACTTGACTCAAACAAAAAATAGCATTTAAAAGCTCAATATTTTACAAACGATTCTCTTAATTGAAAACTTGTTTTTATAAATCTACAATAAATTTAAACACCTATCCAACGATACACCATACAATACAGGTACGTGAGGAAAACAATAACTTCCCCACTTTACATGTAGGGGAGCTACCCTGAAAAAAATATTTTTTAAGATATTATGTTACCACTTTATTGACGTGACTAATATGTATATTCGTGACAAAATACAGCTTTCTAGTAATAAGGAAGGAAGAGGAAGGAGCGATGGTTTCTCTTTCCATCAGGAGAGCAATCTATTTGTTCTGTGTTGTAATCTTCATTACATAGTATAAAACAAAGTCGCTTTTTCTGTCTGTCCCTATGTCCCTATGTATGCTTAAATCTTTAAAACTACGCAACGGATTTTGATGCGGTTTTTTTTAATAGATAGATTGATTCTTGAGAAAGGTTTTAGTATATAAACCTTTCCGATATTCACACAGGAACAAAAACTACGCGGGTGAAACCGCGGGCAGGTCGCTAGTATGATATAAAAAAAAACAAATACAACATTATTATATAATATTATGTTATATATGGGTAAAATAAAATTCTATCTTGTCTATATTTCTAGATTCCTTTGTGATGGGTCATGTGAATGTAGTTTACATTATAATATGAATTCTTGTGTTGAATTAATTCTCGAAGTTATCATAGAAATTCCTATATGGTACGTAATCCTTGATATTGTATTTTTATTAGTCAATAAAATTTCAAAGATGACCAAGGTTTTATAATTTAAGGATCAATGTAAGAAATACTGCTTATGAATAAGAATTACTAGAAGAAAAAACGGTCAACCACTGTTAAAAGAAACAACTATGTAGGAAGAAAAATTTTTATAATTGCTATCATCGCAGATTTTTTTTTATCATACAATAGTGAAAATAAGTAAGGTCTCTATGAAAAGAGAAAACCAACGCTTATAGACACAAACAAAAAATAGTATAGTTGCGGTGCAATCCATGCGGCGCGTTTGAAATACGACGTGAAACTTCGTGGTCCTGGAGCTGGCGACGAATATTACGAAGGTACTTTTGACAGATTGGAATTGCGCAAAAATATAATTTCGTCAAATGGCGATAACAGGCCTTTGAGTTTGGCAGAGCGGTCGCGGTTATTTCGCTACTGCGAAGAATAAAATATTTAAATAAGAAACCCAAAAAATGTATTTTTGGCAAATTCATTTTTAATAAATTTTTTTTATGTCATAAAATAGCAAACAAGCAGATGGGTCTTCTGATAAAAAGAGTCATCCATCGCCTAAAGACACCAAAGGTGTTAATGGTGCGACAGTTGGCCTATTCTTCAAAGGAGCCCGGGACCAACACGGGGAAAAACATCTTTTGATTAGATTTTTTTTTTTAGAATTCAAAAAAAAAATACTCCAGACATTTTTCTCGGTCGGTTCATTTTTCTCTAGAGTATTCCCAGACACCTTCAAATACATTTTACGAAAGTTTTCAATATTTTTTTTAAATTTATTTAACACTAGCAGCCCGCGCATTATAAAAGTTTTTGGCAAATCCCGCGGGATTACCTAATTTTTCGGAAATAAAAACTAGCCTATGTGCCATTCCAGGTCATCGTCTACCTTTTGCTGTGTGTGTGTGTGCTAAATTTTATTCAAATGCGTCCAGTATTTTTTGCGTGAGTGAGTATCAAACATCCATCCATTCAAACATCCAAACTTTCGCATTTATAATATTAATATAGATTTTATTATACACTACAAAATATAAAATAAATAAATAAATATCTCCCGTGTTGGTCCGAGCTCCTTTGAAGAATAGACCAACTGCTGTTTTGCCAGGCAGGTCGTAAAAGGCGACCGATTAGCTATATGTGTGACTATCATCGTGACTCCAAGGCGGTGGGGTTCCGCAACGTCTCGCCCGGGTATTTGTTATTACCGCCTTAACTTTCCTGAATCAATAGCGTCAATGCTTGCCATTGTCATATTCCGATGATGAGGACAAGGTAGCCTGTAGACTTATGCATTTGACATTGCCATCCCGCCATACTAATAGCAACACAATTCCAATTTTTCTCTTAGTTTTGTGGTTTTCAGAAATCTCACGCATAATGTATAATTAAATAGCTGACTCGGCGAACTTCATGCCGCCTAACAGTCAATGAATGAGCAGATTTAGGATTTTTCATTAGAATAATAAATATAAATGCTATATACTGTATTATCATTATAATAATAAATGAATAAATAATAAATATTTACGGGACAAATTACGCTTTCTGATCTAACTCAAAAGTAAGCAAATTATTTGCTTGTGTTATGGGTGTTAGTCAACGAAACTACATTTCCTATTTTCTGCTAATACATAGAAATACATATATAAATACCAGAATATATTTAATAAACCCCCAAACCCGAAAATAAAAACATTTATGCTCATCACACAAATGCTTGTCCCCGTCGGGGATCGAACCTGAGCCTCGTTGATTGCGTAGTCAGGGTAGCTAACCACTCAACCAACGGGGCGGTCAAATTGCGGTCAAATTATAAACGCAAAAGTAACTCTGTCTATCTCTCTGTCTGTCTGTCTCTTCTTCCAGTCAAAACCTCTGAACCGATTTGGATGAAATTTGGTACAAAAGTAGCTAGCTGACCCGGCAAACGTTGTTCTGCCTTTTTAACTACTCTTATTTTTTCTATATTTTCTAACCTTTTTAACCTAACCTCTACCTCAATGAATATTTTAAAACTAAAATTATCCAAATCGGTCCAGCTGTTCTCGAGTTGTTCTAGCGAGACTAATGAACAGCAATTGATTTATATATGACGGCGTCAGCGTCATCAAATGCAAGAATATTGTAAACAACAGGTGTACGTACGTAAAGCCACCGAGCGCATCGTTCGATATCCCTACTACTCAAATTGTTTTGCTACCTGTATAAAAGGCTCTGAGCGCCCTCCGTTCGGGCAGTCTAGGCTCTGGCGTGGCTCGGTACACTTGTTGTATCTTGCTAGTAGCTTATCCTTGACTCTCGGATAATTAATTTGTGCAAACAAGTTAATTATTATTGTCAACTATAAATTAGTCGCAGTACAATTTATAATTGACTATCTATTGCTTAAATTATGACTTATTTGTAATAAGGAATAATTAAGTTACTTGGAATTGTTAAACCAGGACTAGTCATTAGTGATGGAAAGCTTTAATAGTGATTTTATGATATTTATTTGATACAAGTTGAACAAAATATAAAGAGTTGTTATATCACCATATCCTCATTTTATTTATCGTATCTGACCCACTTCCTACATCAGAAGTGGGATCGGATTCACTCCCACTTCAGCATCAAACTATTTCGGTTAATTATGTAGAACAGTAAATGTCTCTTTTCGCTTGTGATATGGAAACTATTCTTTGAAAAGTAGCAGAAAATATTAATTCACGTTCTGTAAATGCATCTACTCCCATTAAGTCGATATACTTTGATTCTGATGAAGCACACGATATGACTAACTGGTGTCCTCCTCCTAGCTTCGTATTCTTCATTACTGAGGGTTGTAATCTCCTCATTAGATCGTTCTTGATAGCACAATATTTATGCCATTGGACTCTTATCTTCAGCGGCGTGCAGAGCATCATAAAACATTTTAGACATGAGATTGGTGCAAACCTGGTCTGACCATTGCATAGGAGTACGACCACGTGGTCTATTGTCTTCTTACTTTTCCGGTCACGATTAGCTTTTCGAGATTGTCTCCTTGCTTTCTAGAGATGTGGCCGAAGTATTATAGAATTCTTTGAAGGCACGTAGCAGACAGTCTGGTCTTTACTCCAAGTTGTTTTAGTATGAAGACGTTGATCCTGTATGCTGTCCAAGGGATACGTAACATTTTCCTCCAGCACCACATTTCAAACGCATCAATGCGACGTCTGTCTGCAGCTCTTAGTGTCTATGACTCTGCGCCGTACGTAAATATGGAGAACACCAGCATACAAACCAGCCTCTGCTTTGTTTTTAATGAGATGTTTCTGTCGTTCCAAAGACCCTTCATCTGACTCGTAGGATTTTTGTCGTGTAACTTACTAGCTGGTGTACCTTAAGTAAAATAAATATAGAAAAGAAAAAATTAGACGGGGTTGATCTGATCATTGTAGCTACTCACTTAAGAGTCATGCCGTCTTGGCAAGCTATATTATGACTTGAAGATCTCTTCCTTTTAGACTTCGATATGAACCGATTTAAGAGCACCACTTTATTTCGAGGAAGTTACAATTTTTGTGATAGAATCGAACATCGTAACAACTATTGCCGTGATAAACAGAAACTTATCTCAAATAATTTTTGCTTGCAGCGAAAGCAGTTCATCTACCACTCTCTGGTGGCGTGTCCAGTGGCCGACCACAAGTGGTCTGCTATGTATGTTGTGACCCCGGCCCAGCCACAAAGCTTCCATTTGTCCGATGCGCTACAAGAAGAAAGAAGTTGCCACTTCGAGTTCCGAAAAACAGAAAACCAGTCAACATCTGTTCCAGAGCGTTACATGGTGTATTACACTAAGTAGAATTTAATTATCTTTTGTATTTGAGTCTGGTTTAGAATGTAGCCATATCGAACAAATCTGTTGTGATTCCTTTGTAAGAGAACGGTTTTATGAACAAGAATCTCTAAATAGTCGCTTGTTTTGATGTAGTTTCCACTGAACAAATCAAATGCTTAACCACAAGGCAAAATTTAAATTTGAAGGTAGTGTCACGTTTGACCTGATAAATCTTAATATTTCATAGGAACTAAGCGACAACAGGTTAATGCTTAGCAATACTTAAACACAATTCTGCTCAGTTTACAAATCTGCTAGCGAGAGTATGGTAAATACTGACCTTGTAGGTAAAGATAGAGAGCGCTTGGTAGATATTTTTAAAACAATTGACAACCAATTGAATTAAAACCGTCGGGTTTAAATTCGTCGAGCTGAAATCGAATTAGTTGACCCTTTGAAGATCCTTAATAAGCAATCTTAAAGTTTATTACCAACTAAACTCAAACTAATATAAAAAAAAAGAAAACAATACAGATTTACATCTTCTTGCGACAGGCACATATAGAGCTAACAGTCGGTCCGAATATTTGATGCGAATCTTGTAGAGTTTAATAATGATAGTGCAGTATAATTCTCTGACAAATCATGGCGAGAGCGGTTAGGTAATATTTAACACGCGCTCAGCAGCATTAGGTTTGACATTCGGCAACTAACAAAAACTCGCAAAAGTATCTACAAGCTTTGAAGATCCAGTGTATCCAACAGAATCACAAAATCAGCCCAATCGGACATTTTATGGTTGAGTAGTGGTAAAAGAAATGTTAAAACCTTTTAGTGTAGGTGACTTTGTCTTTGTTAGGAATGAAGAACGACACTAAACGAAACTTGATTCAAAATATAAGGGCTCCTTAAAGTTACCGCAATTTTAGAAAACAATAGGTACGAATTGAGACATATCAATTGATCTAATAAGTGCGCCCATGATGGCCTCTGCGAAGTTCCCCATATTCCTGTAGGGTTTCTTGAGGCACCTAAATGAAATTTATAACAAGGATGACGTGACGGCGCATACTCATGATAATGATCTTGTACATGAAACTGGTCCAAACAATATTGATAGAAATGCAGTGTATATTGTAGATAGTTATAACAGTCAGAGTTTTCAATATCTTCGAACTACCTGCGAAGGAAATTCTCTAATCTTGTAATAACTAATGCCACTGTTCATGAGCCTGCATCATCGGCAAAAAATACGATATAAAGTAAACGAAAAAAAATGTAGTAAAATGATGATAAAAAATATCACTGAAAATGTAAGTAAAAAAAAAAAAGCAAAAAAAATAATTATTATAGGAAATGGAAGTTTTATAAAACTATGAAAAGAAATCAATTGAAAAAATAAAAAAAATGATAAAGTAAATTACCAAAAAATGTAGGATTGACAAAAAATGTAGGAAGATGACTGCACACTCCAGTCTCCGGTTTTAAACTGACGAGAGGGAGCTTAGTACACTCCAGTCTCCGGTTTTAACTGATGAGAGGGAGCTTAGTGCACTCCAGTCTCCGGTTTTTAACTGATGAGAGGGAGCTTAATACACTCCAGTCTCCGGTTTTTAACTGATGAGAGGGAGCTTAGTACAATCCAGTCTCCGGTTTTTTAATTGATGAGGGATTCCTAGCTTAGTAGGATCCAGTCTCCGGTTTCAAAACTGACGAGAAAGGTTTAATAGTTGTAGTTGCTGAAGGGGTTGCCGGACCAGCACACTATTGTACAATTTCGCTAAAGATCACGCTAATTATAGAGTTGTAAAAAATAAGATTACGTTTAGTTTTCTAAAAGATATGTCAGGATGAACGAGGCGTTCCTTGTCCTCAGATGTATAAAGATGCGCACACGAGGACGTGTGCATGTCAGTATGGCCGTGACGGCGTCAGCGTCATCAAATGCAAGAATATTGTAAACAACAGGTGTACGTACGTAAAGCCACCGAGCGCATCGTTCGATATCCCTACTACTCAAATTGTTTTGCTACCTGTGTAAAAGGCTCTGAGCGCCCTCCGTTCGGGCAGTCTAGGCTCTGGCGTGGCTCGGTACACTTGTTGTATCTTGCTAGTAGCTTATCCTTGACTCTCGGATAATTAATTTGTGCAAACAAGTTAATTATTATTGTCAACTATAAATTAGTCGCAGTACAATTTATAATTGACTATCTATTGCTTAAATTATGACTTATTTGTAATAAGGAATAATTAAGTTACTTGGAATTGTTAAACCAGGACTAGTCATTAGTGATGGAAAGCTTTAATAGTGATTTTATGATATTTATTTGATACAAGTTGAACAAAATATAAAGAGTTGTTATATCACCATATCCTCATTTTATTTATCGTATCTGACCCACTTCCTACATATATATATATATATATATATATATATATATATATATATATATATATATATATATATATAACTGAAGAATGGCTGAGCCAATTTTCATCATCAATCATTTATAACTTACTAGCTGCAGCGTGCAGCCCGCTACATTACAACAGTTTTTGGTGAATCCTGCGGGATCACCTAATTTTTCCGGGATAAAATGTTGCCTATGTGCTATTCCGGGTCATATTCTAACAGTGTACCAAATTTCATTCAAATCTGTTAAGTAGTTTTTGCGTGATTTGAGTACCAAACATCTATCCGAAGATCCAAACTTTCGCATTTATAATATTATAATACAATATTAATATAGATTAATAGTATAATATTATTAATTAATAATTATCTATACATATAATTAAAATCGTAGGAAAGTAAAAACTGTACATTGAATATTTTTTTAAAGGATACTTGGGGCGTGATCTACAATCGATACCAAAGCCAAAAATATAGTTTTTAGAATTTTTGTCTGTTTTTCTGTATGTATGTCCGGGATAAACTCAAAAAATACTGCATGGATTTACTTCAAATTTTGCATGAATATTACTAATAGGTCGGGTCAACATATAGGCTACATATTATCACGCTATCACCTACGGGGGAGGAGCTGTGCGAAACGAAATCCGCGCGGACGAAGTCGTGGGCAACAGCTAGTTATTAATATTAATTAATATAGATAAATGATTTTACTAACACGACTTTGTTTTATTTACTATCATTGATATAAAAAATCCAAGATGCACAGTCCCGAACAAAACTGACACTCAAAACTGTCCCTAATTTCACACAAGTAATTACAGATATGGCAAAAATCTATGTTTTTGCATTTCGAACCTTAAGCGCAAGACTTATAGTTATTTTTACAAAGCAATGTACGAAAAGTAATAAAAATGACTGTATCGCAACCACCGCGATTCCATTTGAAATGAGCGCACAATTTAAAATATTGCGCTCATTTTTAGAGGACGTTTTTGAGACACTGATTGTGTATCTTGTGTTTTTTATATCAATGTTTACTATATATAGATTTGATCAAAGTTCCTGTATACATTACGAGCTACTGTAGAGTTAATAGAGTCTTTATATTACTGATCATCTTCACATTAGCTTGCATATTAACATGGTCTTGAGCTCGAGAATATTCTTTTGACTTAAATACATAGCTGATATTAAACTGATATAAGCCGAGGTCCGGTCTCACAGGAGACAGCCCTTAGCGCGGACGTTTATAGGCCCAATAATAATTTAAGTTCTGGTTGAGCACTCTGCTCGCTCAAAAAGCCCAGTGACGCAGTAACGACCCATAAGGTCAACTGCAATAGCCATTTCGAAAAAAAGACACGTGTTTTAAAAAAATGCAAAATTAAATGAATTTTTATAAATTGGTTACACTTATTTTTAACAGCCATACTAATATTATAAATGCGAATGTCTATCTACGCTTTTACGACAGAACCGCTGAACTGATTTTGATGAAATTTAGCATGGAAATATTTGAAGACATGGATTTAAAAAACTGTCATATTTTTAAAAAAATATTCCATAATGGTGCATTGCTAAACTTGTAGCGGAGTTTTAATGCCTGTGCATAAGCTTATCGGCTCCAAACCGAAACACGATAGCAGCATAGGTAGGGTGGTATTACCAGACGCGGGCAAGACAATGCAGAACTCTTCCAACTAGTAGCCACGATGTAAGTGAATCGCACAGCTAATTGTTAACTTATCACGAATTACCTGATAGAACGGCAGATGGTTTAATCTTTTAAGAGACCCGGCCAACACGGGGTGAAGTAATTGATTTAAAATGACATTTTCTAAATCTTATAGTTTAAAATGTTTCTAATCTATACAAATAAATAAAATTGGAGTGTCTGTTTGTAATATTAAAATAACCGGTTTCAATAAATTTCAAATATAGATGTATACACGGTACATATACCAAAATAGAACTTTTTACGATTTTTGTCTGTCTGTCGTTTGTCTGTCTGTCTGTTTGTTCCGGCTAATCTCTGGAACGATTTTGACAGGACTTTCACTGGCAGATAGCTGATGTGATAAGGAGTAACTTAGGCTACTTTTTTTCGAAATGTTTCCACGCGTGCAAAGTCGCGAGCTCAGCTAGTTTTCAATATTTTACCTAGTGTGGGTATCACCGTGCCACATTGTGATATCAAAATAAACCAAACCAAACACTATAATTTTAAGCCTGTATGGAACAATGTCAAATAAAGATATTATTATTAATATTCAGAGTTTCAACTAATACATCATAATAGTTATGTAGATATGAGGACTAATCTATATTAATACTAGCTGTTGCCCGTGACTTCGTTCGCGCGGACTTCGTTTAATCCGCACAGCTCCTCCCCCGTAGGTGATAGCGTGATAATATGTAGCCTATAAATTGACCCGACTTGTTAGTAATATTCATGCAAAATTTGAAGTTAATCCATGCAGTACTTTTCGAGTTTACCCCGGACATACATTGACTTTTCTATGATTTTATTATATGTATAGATTATAAATGCGAAAGTTTGGATGTTTGGATGGATGGGTGTTTATTACTCAATTATGCAGAAACTACTAAACGGATTTGAATGTTTGGCACACAGGTAGATAATGACCTGGAATAGCATATAGGATACTTTTTGTCCCAGAAAAATTAGGTAATCCCACGGGATTTGCCAAACACTTTTATAACGCATTGCGCTGCACGCTGCACGCTGCAACTAGTGATAAAAAATAGTCTTAATACTTTCCATACCATTGACAGAGAGGCATCTATATATTAAGTTTTATACTGTCTTCAGAGTAGACAGAAAAGCATATTGTTATCATCGGGGAGGTGAGTAGACTCAATTAATGGTCCGCTCATGACCACGGTCAATGTAACTTGGCCAAAACGTCGAGCTTTACAAGTAAATTCTATATATGTGCGCGTTTTTGACCAGATTATATATTTTTAAAAATGATAGTGGAACGCGTTAGTTCAAATTTCATAGACTCAATTAATTTGTATAAATATCAAGCAAAGCTCGGTCTCCCAAGCTAATATATGAAGTTGAAGTGATATTATGTAGAATTCCCCGTATTGGTCCCGGGCTTCTTTGAAGAATAAGCCAACTGCCGTTCTTTCATAAAAGGCGACCGATTGGCTGTACGAGTCACTACCATCGTGGCTACTAGGTAGAGTTCTGCATTGTTCTACCACCACCTTACCCGTTCCTGCCGCAATAACGTAAGTGCTTGTCACTGTCGTGTTCCGGTTTGGAGGGTAAGGTAGCCGGTACGTGGAATTAGACCTTGCTACAAGATAGCAACGCACCATTAATATTTTTGGTGTCTATAGGCAATGGTTGACTCTTTCCATCAGGAGACCCATCTGCTTGTTTGCTGTCTTATGATATAAAAAAATCTACACATTAATATTTATCATAATGGTAACACTTGGAAGTGTTCATAGTGGTGCCGTTTGTGGCCAAAACTTTGTAGAATAATGCCCTGTAGTTGTTAACATGACAATACCACCTTCAAGCTTTTCTAGCCTTTTATAAGTTTTCCATCAGAATACAGATTCATTAAAAATCATTTCGATGTAGAGAGCGCTCAAAAAAGTCTACACTTTAATTGATACAACACCTTGGAAGTAATTTTTCAGAGCTTATACAAAAAAATAATCCAAGAAAATCAATAATTTGGACACACTGACAAGATTTTTTTAAATTTCATTTACTCACAAACGTTGTAGTTTGACACTCAAAACTGTCGCTAATTTCAGACAAGTTGTCATAGATATGACAAAAATATATGCTTTTGCATATCCAACCTTAAACGCAAGATTTATAGTTATTTTTGCAAAGCAATGTTTGAAAAGTAATAAAATTGACAGTATCGCGACGGACGTGATTGTATTTTAAATGAACGCACAATTTAAAATATTGCGCTCATTTTTAGAGGACGTTTTTCAGACACTGATTGTGTATCTTGGGTTTTTTATATCAATGGTCATAATGATTTAACTCAAAACCTACTGGACCGATTTCCAAAATTCTTTTGCAATTAGAGAACTACAATGTTTAAAAGAAACACTGATAATTCTTTTACAGATAATTTTGTGTCATGCGAACAAAGTCACAAGAAACAGCTAGTTATTCGTAAAGTAAGATAAAATAGAATTCTGTCAAAAGAATTTACTAAGTCAAAGTGTATATCAATCACAGCCTACTAGGCACTCCGCCTAAGCCCAATTTTACAGTAATGGTAAATGACGAGATTTACTTAGCAAAAAATACGCGGCCATTTTCCTTTTGTAAATGTCCTTTCAATCAATCTTGATGGAACATTTTAACCATTCAATTAGCGTTATCGTTGGAAACTTTCCTAAAATAATAAACTTTGAAGATTTTTAATTACTTTTGACTTTTCTCACCTTTAATTTGACTTCTAAATCTTACTGCTAAAAATTCTATAACATATCTTCACGCCAGATCCCTTACGGGGTAGGCAGAGAGAACCGAGTGCCATAGATCACGATCCTTGCAGGCTTGTCTCGCTTCTTCCACATTCATCACTCTCTTCATACACACACGCCGGTTGCGAAGACTCTTGACACCACCTTCGGACAGTACTCGATCAATCTGATCGTGGTATGTCAGTCTTGGTCTTCCCCGGTACCTACATCCTTCCACATTCGCGTTGTATATCTGTTTTGTTAACCTTTCATCTACCATTCTTTCTACATGTCCGAACCAACGGAGCATGCCCTTTCTCATCTTTACACCGACACTTTCTTTCAAACCTAGCCTCTCTCTCACTTCGGCATTACGAACCCGGTCCGCGAGTGTCACGCCACATATTTTTCTTAGCGACCTCATCTCGACCGCGTTGATTCTACTTTCATGCCCTTTCTGACATACCCAACTCTCACTTCCATACAATAGCGTTGGGATAAGCACATGATTATGCAGGGCTAGACGGGCACCCTGACTTAAAATTGTGCTATTAAGTAATCTCCCTAACGCTCCATTCACTCTGTTCCCTGCACACACTCTTCTTTCAACATCAGCGGTGTACCTTCCATCCCTGCTAAAAGCACATCCAAGATATACAACCTCATCCACTTGTTCCAGCACTACATCATCGACCACAACTCTTACATCCGTTCTGGTTGTTTCTCTTTCAAATACCAAAACTTTAGTTTTCTTCGCCTTCAAATGTAAGCCCATACTCTTACAATCCTCATTCATAACTGTGACCAGTGTTTGCAGCTCAGATGGAGTTGAGCCTAAAAGTACAGCGTCATCTGCATAAAGCAGGCAGTTCACCACTAGATCACTCATGCGCATTCCCACATTCAATGACCTCAATCTTTGGAGACACTTATCCAGATATAGAATAAACAGACGAGCTGACAACACACAACCCTGCTTGACGCCGATATTGACATCGAACCAGGGCGATATGTTGCCGTCCACCCGCACACATGCTTTGCAATCCCAGTACATGGATTGCAAAGCAAAATTCTATATTTGTTGATAACCGTGATTTTGCATATTTCGTTATGTTTTTTTTTTGTTTGTTTTATTCGCATTTGAAGTTTTTTAAACGTTACATTGAACGCTTACATGATTCTTGTCAACTTTTTATGTTTGATTTATTATCCAATTTTTGTGAACTTTGTTTTGACGAGACGCCCAGCTTTTCCCTATACGAAAAATTTCGATTCGAATAAATATTAAAACGCAGGGTATCTAAACACGTTAATTTGACGAATGAAAAATATTTACTTCTAATATTTTTCATTCGTAATTTTTTTAAATATATGCCTACAACATTTAAAAAGTTGAAGGAAATTTTCACATGTTATTGGCATATATTTAAGAAATTGGTATTTTAAAGGTTCATAGTACCTGGGTTACCCTATATGAAATAACTCAGGAGAAACAGAAAAAAAACAGGTAATCGATTGGATTAAATAATTCACCAAACTGAACCTGGGTTCAGTTTGAAGAATTATTTAATCCAATCGATTCATCAAAACAGCCTGTAAATGTTATTTTGAAATATATTTTTTTAACCGACGAAAAAATGAGGTTATTAGTTTGATGTGTATGTATGTATGTAATCTTGTTTGAATTAGACAATATTTGAATATGACGATCTATTTCAGTGTCCAATTTCGTATACTATATCTCGTAAGTATGTGTGTTTGCGTGTTGTATCTTTGTCTATAAATTTCTAAGGATTTTAACGCCGTATCGAGATTATTCTGTTTGTATTAAATTAGGTATATTCCGACTTAGGAAACTGTCTGTTTCATTAAAATCGGTTTAGTAGTTTTTGATATAGGATATAGTTGTCAGATATTAATAAATACATCTTTGGCTACTCTGCTATGCAATTCTTAAAAAATAAATGATTAATAAAATATGTCACTACCATTGGAATTATTAAATAGTAGAGTTCCGCTACATCTCAGCTGCGTTTGATACTAGGTTGTATCTATTCTTTCCTGAACAGAAAGTTACTGTAATACCTCACGATAGAGGCTTGGCGTGCGAGAGGTACCGGGATGGGTATCCAGCGCCTCCACCACTTGTGGAGATACTCCAATCGCTACGGGGATCCTACTCGACTTGGTTGCTTGAACGTATTTTTCAATAGAGATACACGGAATCGACTTTCTAATTACTATTAAAAGAAAATAAACATTACTATCAATCTTCGATTTATTTGGGCATTACGTCCGAACTCCTTAAGAACAAATTTGCAATTACCATTTCAAATCATAAAAAGGACTAGATATTTCTACGGTTCTACAATTAAAATATTTAAAAGCAGACAAGGCTGCCAGCATTCTTGTAATACCTCACCATAGAGGTATTACAGTACCGTGTAAAATACACTAGCGTAACCATTGACTTACTATGTCAATAAGCGTAACAGTAAGGGGCCTAGCCATATTTCAAACGTAAAGTTTCTTTTCGTTTTCTACGATTGCTGACTTCTTTGCAACATCGATTTTAAAAAACGCTTAATTGGTAGCCAAGTTAACACTTTTCCGTTCATCGTTCATTCAATACCGTTGGGAGAAAAAACAATGTAATTAGTCTATGGCCAGCGTTCTTAAAAACGTCAGTCTCTATTGTCAAGTGCCAAACGCGGGTGAATTTAAATAATTAAACTTGTTTGCGGCAAAACATGAGGAAAATAATGTAAATTTCTTTTCATTGATTAATTTAATGAAATTAATATATCTTATACTCTATAGTATATATTTTGAACAACTATTGTTGTAGAGTAAGGCTATCATGTTACACCTCATGTGCAAGTTTATCTTCATATCAGAACAATACAGTGGCTCACAATACAATACTAGGAATAAGGAATAGATGAGGCTGTCGTTTACTTAAACCCAGGTGAGTTCCATAGTCTCGTATGTCAACTTTATGATAAAATGATAATGTATCATCAATCAATAATGTCGCGAGTAAAATCAGTAGGTAAGGTAGTGGTATCAGACCCAGGTGAGTCAGTGTAGAACTCTACCACCTAGTAGCCAGGGTGGCAGTAATTTACATAGCTAATCGTTCGCCTCTTACGAACTGCCTGGCAGAACGGCAGCTGGTCTATTCTTTATAGGAGCCTGGACCAACACAAGTTTGATGAGAATGACATGAAAGTACACCCCTTATATTCCAAATTAACTAAAATGAAAAGTGCTCAATTTTATAATAATTTAATAAGCATTACATTCTCAGGTTGCATATTGAATTTTACCACTAACATTATTTTTTTTATTTTATAGAACTGCAAGCATACAAATGGTTCTCTGTTCTCTGGAAAATGATAACTGTCGTCTATGATACTAAATATATTAACGTATAGCAAAGATGATGATGATATATAATTCTTGTAGTTGGTTATTTACTTTAAGAATGTGTTTAATTAATATTCCTTCATTAATTACAGCATTAGATTCCATCCATCCCTCGGAAGGATCAAGTGTTCCTCCTCCACCTCAAACGTGGCCTACCTACCTACGGCTAGACTGTTAGCGACGTCTCCGGTTGCAAGCACGTCGTGTATTACGCCACAAGTTTGACATAGTCATTGTGGCGCCGCTGGTCGCTACCGCTGAAGGGTCAAAGTGATGGAACCAGCGGGCCAGCTGCTTGTCAGGTGACGTCATTACTGTGGAGGTTGATGACGTCACACAAGGACAAGTACGGGGAAAAGGAAGATCTTCCCAGCCAGGCAAGGTGTACTGCCTGGGGACCGAAGTCCATTTGAGAAGCGTTGAAACTTGTATATAGTGTTACAAGATAAATAATTGTGATATCGCGATTCAGGATTTTATTTTGAATTTCATTTTTTCCATTTGTTTTTGATTTTTGTCCATTTTTTTATTATTTTTTCTTGTAGCGTTTGTGATTGTTTTGAGCCGCTACATCATGCTACCCCTGCGCCTGCGGTATCCCCGATTGTTTGTAGGTCACGGCGGCAGAGGCTGACTCGAACTCACATATTATGTACTAGGAGGATACAGACATCTTTAGAACGAGCCGCGAGTGAGTTCGTAGCCGCTGAAAATCTTCTCTTGCAATTTGAGAATGACCGTGAAAGGAATAATCAACAGGGATAATGGAACGGCTAAGAGTGAAATCGCAAAAAATTAAAATGGAGCAAAACCGAACCCAAACGCTAATTCATTTGGCTAATGCTTTACTAGGAATTTTATCTCATTTAGGACCATCATCACTACAATATAAATAAAATAATCAATCATATCAAACCATTTAAACAAAAAATATATGAAATACATTGCTTACTCTTTTAAGTGGTAATATTTAACAGATTTAGTTAATTATATTAAACACAAAATTCACTGAAATAAAGGTTTTATTTACCTAAAGCTAATTAATTGCAGGATTAAAATGAAATTAATAATAAACTAAGTTACAAAATAGGTAGTTAATAAATTTTATATATAATCATAAGATAGCAAACAAGCTGATGGAAAGAGAAATACACCAAAGATATTAATGATGCATTGTAATCTTACGGCGACGTCTAATGCCAGATGCATACGTTTACCGGCTACATTAGCCCCAAAACTGGGACATGATAGTGACAAACACCGACACTATTACGGCAGAAATACCAGACCAGATTTTTTTTATTTTATTTTATAAGATAGCAAACAAGCAAATGGGTCTCCTGCTGAAGTCAACTATCGCCTATAGACACCAAAGGTGTTAATGGTGCGTTGCTATCTTGTGGCGAGGTCTTATGCTACATGCATAAGTTTACCGGCTACCTTACCCTACAAACCGGAACACGACAGTGACAGGCACTGACGCTATTGCGGCAAGAATAGGTAAGGCGGTGGTACCTGACCCGGGCGAGACAATGCAGAACTCTACCACCTAGTAGTCACGATAGACGTGACTCGTATAGCCTTTTACGACCTGCCTGGCAGAACAGCAGTTGGCCTATTCTTCAAAGAAGCCTGGAACCAACACGGGGATAAGTACCAAATCCAGGCGAGACAATGCAGAACTCTACCACCTAGTAAAATATCAAACCACATAAACCAAAAATATATAAAATACATTGCTTACTCTTTTAAATTGTAACATTTAAATTCAATTATTTATTTAACTATATTAATATATCAATATGTGAAGCAAAAACTTTGTACCGCTTTTTAAGACAATTTCGCGTACGGTAGAGTATGAAATTTAAAAACGTTAGTATGAAGTTAATGTCTACGTTAAGGAGGACTGCAGGAACCTAATATTAAAAGTTATTCAGAAATACATTAATATAATAAAAATAAATATTACAAAATCTACATCCATATTATGATGATAATATACACACATTTATACTATTTTCATTACGGCTAGTCTGTTTTATGACATAAACTGATAACAGTCTCAGATTTTATTGCAGATTTTGACTAAATATGCTAAAACAGATTAAATGTATTGGGCTAATCGTAGTTTAGGTACCAAAAAATCACCTTTATTTTTTATATGTTTGTGTCACTAAAACATATACCACTTAAAATATTTTTATTATAACCTATTTACTAAACAATTCAGCACAGATCTTCGTTAAATTAACTCATTTTTGCTACCCAATGAGTTGGAGGTAGATGCTTGCATAGCTTCATCATTAACATACTCATTTACATCTGGAATGATTTCTGGTGGTAGTAAATTGGCTCGCATTGCGATGTTGTGTAATACACACATGCCATTTTATTATTACCATATTATACATCCAATTATTTGGATTGCTGCATGGGTAGGATAGTGAAGTAAGCAAACACCTCCATAGTCCAAAACATCGTTCAACACAGTTACGCGTTTAGACGTGCCTCAAAGTATAGAGCTCTTCTCTTGAACCTTGAAATGCTTAAAGGATAGGTATCCCAAGTCAAGGGCATTGTAGATATCCAGAGTCATCTGAAAATATATATATGTTACATTTATTATTAAATAAACAAAATATTTATATACGTTACATTTTTGAAACATTTAAGATGCAAAAAGAGCTAGTTAATATCAGACCAATACAATGTAGCGCATGATGATTAACTTGGTCAGGTGCAGCTGTCCGCAGACGTTTTTAAGTGTCTCCAAAACTGGTGAATTTTCATAAAGTTATGAGGATGAAGGAAGCACTCAATTCTTTCTGCCTACCCCATTATATATATATATATATATATATATATATATATATATATATATATATATATATATATATATATATATATATATATATATATATATATATATATATAGCCCGGTGCCAATAAACTTGCCAACTATCACATTGTGTTTTCACCTAACTACCTTGGGCTAATCGTAAGTACTTGTTGTACCTCTGCCTACCTCTTCGAGGATACGGTCGTGAAGATACTTTTTTTATATTAATATGTGTATGTCATTTTATATTATTATGTGAATCGTGTATTGCTCTACCATAGTTTGCATTGATATTTAATACTAGATGGTAAAGTTCTGTAAATTATGCAACTTCTCGCCGACTTATGCCAAATCGTAGGCTTATGCAAGTGGAATTGCCATCCCGCCACGTGGATAGCAACGCTCTATTAACGTCTTCGGTATCTATAGGCGATGGTTTCATCAGGACAGCCATCTGCTTGTTTACTATCTTATGGTATAAAAACTAAAAACATATACATATACTTGCCATTTGAACATTTAATGAATGATATTCTTTTTGTTAAAATAAAAATGTTATTTTGATTAGACTTTACAATGGCTATATGAGTGCAATTTATACACTCTATGCAGACCAGGTAGGCCAAACCTTCTATAAAATCTTAAACAATAAATATATATTAAAACTTAGTTTTACAAATACAATGTATAAGTATACAATTGTACTATTTTACTTAAAAATATATTTTTTATAAACTATATAACTTGTTGTGTACACAGTGAGAATTTATTAGGTACAAATACACAATAAAATGTCATACTAACCCTTGTTTTATAAGACTTCTATCTTGTCGTGTATGCGGAAATTTTATCCAATTTGCCATTGTACAGTGTACACATGTGGACACCACAATATATTTAATGAATGCATTTTGATATAGAAAAATATACTAATTTTAAGAAATAAACAAATTACGTTTCTCGAATTCCAACAGCTGATTCCAAACAGACGCCATATTAAGCGCTTTCTCCTGGGTCTCTGTGTTCGCTTGGTCAAGCGTTGACAAACTTCGACTTTGACACGCGAGCCCTTGTCAAAAGTGTAATATGGCTACCAATTTGTAGGGATTTAGCGAACAACGCTTTAGAATACTCAAAGTTTCATTCTACTTTTTTGAGCGATATAATAACGTGTAAACTTGGCTACGATTTTTGGATTCGTTTGTGGTGATTGCCTAAAATACTTAAAAAATCCATACATTTTATTAGTTTTCTAAGCGATTAAGATTGTAGATTGTAACTTGGCTAGGCCCCGTAAGAAAACTGGTATGGTGTATAAAGTACCGATGACTTATGCATTGGGCATTATTAGGGGTACGTAAATTTCGCAAATAAAAAATCGTGATTTCGTATTTCAAAAAACTCAAAATAGGAAATTTCGCATTTATTTCGCAAAAAAAATACCGTGTTAAAAACTCAGTTAAAAGCTAGCATTGTTGTAAAAGTATCTTCACACCCATATCCCCGAAGGGGTAGGCAGAGGTACAACAAGTCCACCCACGATTACCCGAAGATACTTGGTCCCACAATGTGATAGGTGGCAAGCCTATCGCCGACCGGACATTTTCAATCCCGGGCAATTTTGTGTTTCTCAGAAAACTGAAAAAACACTTTTTTTAAAGTGCCCGACTCGAGAATCGAACCCGTGACCTCATGTGGTCAACGCCAACGCTGGACCACTAGACCACTGTTGGCCGATTCTTAGGCCTACTGAATATGCTCACAAAATTTCATGAGAATCAGTCAAGCCGTTTCGGAGGAGTATGGAAACGAACATTGTGACACGATTTTATATATAAGATATTAATTACTAAGATAAATATATCTTGTATTAATAATCTAAATAAGAAATAATATATTGTCTGAACGTTTTCCCGTCCTATTTTATCCTTCTACTCAACAGGAGCACGCTCCAATGATTTTCAAAAGGAAGCTCTGTAACCTACATCGAGTAAAAGCAAATTTACTGCATACAATTTTTAAAGCGAAGTTCCAACTATGTGTTTGAAAGAGGAAATCAGTAGTGTGTAATCTCTCACGAAAGTCCGAAACGTTTTTGTTAAAATAAACGTGAAATCACTTTTAATGTAGTCAAATATATTTCCTCGCAAATGTATTGGTATAAATAAACGTTAGGGTTAACCAAAATTCACTGGTTTGTATATAGATTTTTTTTAATAGTAGAGAGGGCAAACGAGCAGATGGTGCACCTGATGGTAAGTGATCACCGCCACCCATGGACATCCGCAATACCGGGGGTGTTGCAGCTGCGTTGCCGGCCTTTTAAGAATGAATAAGTCGTATCCATTCGGAAATCCATTTTATCGTCTTGATAACTGAGTCGCCTCTGTGGTCTAGTGGTCCAGTGTTGGCGTTGACCACATGAGGTCCCGGGTTCGATTCCCGGGTCGGACACTTAAAAAAATTTTTTTTCAGTTTTCTGAGAAACACAAAGTTGCCCGAGATTTGAAAGTGCCCGGTTGGCGATAGGCTTGCCACCTTTCACATTTGTGGGACCAAGTATCTTCAGCTAATCGTGGGTGCACTTGTTGTACCTCTGCCTACTCCTTCAGAGATGCGGGCGTGAAGATACTTTTTGATAACTAATTATATTGAAATGCACTTGTATTGTTTCACAAAAACATTTTTTTTGCACTTGGGTTTCGCTTTACGGCAATTTTGGGGCTACGATGTGATTGATCTATCCCTTATGACTTGAGATAACTAGGTCACACAGCTTTACGTGCTATTCTGAAGTATTTCGGTGTTAGTACACAATAAATAAAGAAGTCAATCTACATACAAAGGGCACTCGAGCAACGCACATATACATGTCTCATGTCACGGACGCAATATCTCGAAATGTTTGGGAACAGTGCAAGCGCCAGTGACACGACACGACACACAGGTAGATGATAACCTGGAATAGCCCATAGACTACTTTTTATCCCAGAAACATTAAAATATGCAACGGGCTGCCGCTACAGCTAGTATTGTTAATGCGAAAGTTTGGATTTTTGGATTTATAGATAGATGGATGTTTATTACGCAATCACGCAAAAATGGCTGAACCGATTTAGGTAAAATTTGACATACGGTAGATATGACTTAGAGTAGCATATAGGCTAATTTTTTAACTATCCCGGCTAATTTATCCCTGAAAAATGAGGCATTCCTGCGACATTCACCAATAAATATTAGTAAAGTGTATTATTAAAGTGCATATTAAAATATTTCAGTTATTGGTTTACATTTCCGTTCTTTATGTTTTATTCTCAAAAATAAATCAAACAGGTAAATAAAAGTGCTACTACCAGTTTTTTGTGCATAAGCCAAAGTTGATTACTCTAGCGCGATTGCCGAGTACAGGAAAAGTATGAAAAGTGAAGTACATACATGAGTTTGAATTCTGTAATTATTTATTTTGTGTTTAGTTCTATTAGTATAGCATCTACAGCCATATAAACACGAATAAATAACGTTGTAAAATTTCATGTATAGTCTTGTGAAAGTAACGTTTTTTATCATTAGATAAATGGACAAATGTCTCTCATAATTATAAAAGATTACTATCTCCTATAGACATCAAAGAAGTAAAAAGCGCGTTGCTATCCTTTTGGTAATTCCACATCCATAAGTTTACGGCTATCTTGCCTCTTGCCTCCGTGTTAGTCCCGGGTTGCTTTGAACAATAGGCCAACTGCCGTTCTGCCAGGCAGGTCGTAAAAGACGACCGATTGGCTATACGAGTCATTACCATCGTGGCTACTAGGTGGTAGAGTTCTGCATTGTCTCGCCCGGGTCTGGTACCACCGCCTTACCTGTTCCTGCCGCAATAGCGTCAGTACTTGTCACTGTCGTATTCCGGTTTGGAGGGTAAGGTAGCCGGTAAACTTATGCATGTGGCATTAGACCTCGCCACAAGATAGCAACGCACCATTAACATATTTGGTGTCTATACGATACTCATCTACTTGTTTGCTATCTTATGATATAAAAAAAATCTTACTAAACCTAAAATAACCGAAGACGGTGTCGCTAGAATACATAATATAAACCAGCCTAAAATAAACAGGTATAATTTAACTTTGCTTATTCTGTTTATTATTTAAATTGTGATTCCAAAACAAAGTTCTTTAATATTGTTTCAAAAGGATTTTCAGGATACAAAAGTGACAACAATAGCGTAAACTTTCCCTTATGACTTTTATTATTGTCTTGAAAAGTTACGTATCCTTATTAATATTATAAATGTGAAAGATTGTGTTTTTGTCTGTTACGTATTCACGGCTAAGCCGTTTAACTTAGTTAGATGAAGGGAGAATGATGAGGGGTAAATGAGGGAGAGGACTATACAAAGTTGGCCTGAAAAGCTACACATGTTAATATAATATGCGTACCGTATTGTAATACATTATTGATTTCTTCTGAAATGATAATTATATGATTATTATAATGCTAAAATTCACGAAAAACCTTCAAAGATTAGTATTACTTAAATTCACTATTACATACAAAACGCCCCGTTGGTCAAGTGGTTAGCGACCCTGACTACGCAATCGATGGGGCTCGGTTTCAATCCCCGACGGGGACAATCATTTGTGTGAGAAGCATAAATGTTTGTATTTCTCGGTTTGGGTTTTTATTAAATATATTTCAGTATTTATATATGTATTTCTATGTATTAGTATACTTGACTAACACCCTTAACACAAGCAAATAATTTGCTTATTTTGGGTTAGATCAGTAAATGTAATTTGTCCCGTGAATATTTATTATTTATTTATTTAATCTTTTTTGAGCCATTCACATCGTCATATGTTATCAAAATAAATATAATTCGTTTTTGTATCACTTATCGTGAAGATTATTTGATTTTAAGCACTTAAAGTTACAAGATTAACACCGTTTGTTTACAGCAAACTATTTATTAGTCCTTCACAGATTAAATATATGCAACTCGTCAACTGTTGTAAAAAAGAGGTACACGTAATTATGATATATTAAAATAATGATTATAACTTATAAGTCAATTTTATGTACCTAATGATGATGTTTAATTTTTAATTTATCAGATTTTATTATTTAATTTTTTTAATGATTAAATTTCAGTCAATTTTTGATTCAATAATTTCTTTTTGCCTAAATGTTATATGAAGGAGGCAACTAATTGTGGTAAAGCGACCTTTATGTATATTATTTTTATTTTTTTAATTATCTATGTCTTGGGACAAAAGAAATATTGTAAACAGCATACAAAGCGATGTGACAGACACAACTGATTCATTTTCTACAAATATATAGTCTAGTTCTTTTATGAACGCTTCGATAACGAAGCAAAACGTGCCTCGACTTGGTGATTTTTGTGTTATTGTACATTTTCTGAAGTTGTGAAAACCGTGCGATATATTGAACCGCGTGGTTGTTTATTGTCTTCGCGCGGTCGGCAAGTTTAGTTAATTTTATTGTTGAATTGCTTCTCATAAGAACTAAACTACTAAAGCATTAAATATGTACCTATGGTAAAATTAAGTTTTAATAACTAAAAGTCCGTCTTTAACGTGTCGATTCACGATAAATAACTCTCAAGTGCGTAATTTCGACTCTGTGGTCTAGTTATCCGGTTTGGATGTTGACCTCATGAGGTCCCGGTTTTGATTTCCGGGTCGGGCAATTCAAAAATCTGTTTCTTCAGATTTCTGATAAAAACATCGTTTCCTGGGATCGGAAAGGGCCCGGTTGGCGTAAGGCTTGCCACCTATCACATTATGGGACTAAGCACTTTCACTAATCGTGGGTGCACTGATTGTACCTCTGTCTAACTCTTCAGGGATACGTGCGTGAAGATACATAATTTAACCACTAAAACATTTTATATCATAGGATAACAAACAAGCAAATATTGACAACAGATAATAATCATTGCCTATATAAAAAAATTGGATAACTTTATTCAAATATAAATCAACAGGCATTTAAGATTGATCAATCCCGTAGACACCAAAGATGTCAATGGTTGTAAATGCGCGGTTGTTATACTACGTACAAAAGTTTACCGGCTACCTTACGCGAAAATCACAGGTACAACACAACAGGTACTGGCGTTATTGCAGCATGAAGCATGACCCTGCCAGCCATCACTGAAACTTCCCGGTACAAAGAGTAATTTTAAGCCCATAGGAACAAAAACCTATACCTACGCATAGATTTTTCTAAAGCTCAAAAATCTACAGTTTGTCAAAATATAAATCAAAATATAATTTTTGAAAAGCTGTATATTTTTGAAACGATGATCGATTTTGACCTTTCTAATGGCATTCAACGCAATTTTTTGAGATCTAAAATATTGTTTTATCTACGTAATCGATAGTTTTCTTTCTAATAGAAGAGGAGGCAAACGGACAGGAGGCTTACCTGATGATAAGCGATTACCACCGCGCATAGACAACTACACTACCTGGGATAGTTGCGTTGCTGGCCTTGAAAGAACGAATAAGCTTTTTTCTTGAAGGTCCCTAAGTCGTATCCGTTTAGAAAAATCTACCGATAACTGGTTCCACATGGGAGTAGTGAGGGACAAAAAGTGCCTTGAGAATCGCACTGTTGTGGATCTCCAGACATCGAGATGGTGAGGATGAGACTGTAAATTTCGGTGGCAGGTATTAATCCAAACAGTTCATTGAGAGATTCCTGTGATAAGCCGATAAAATATGCAGAGTAATGCCACATTTCTATATAACGCGAAAGAATCAAGCCGATATGAAGTAGTCTCGTACGTTGAATGAGATCAAATGTAAGGAGCTGGTACTGAGGAGCTCCGGCCTATAAATGAGAGCAGTACTCCATATAAGGCTGGCCTTATAAAGCAGTAAGCAATGGGCCGGCGTTAATTACTGCCTGGCCCTGCTGAGAACTCCCAGCTTTTTAGAGGCTCTACATAATTCTGTGCTTGTCCTAACGCTAGCAATTGAGACTGAGGGCTGGAAATGTCAGAAAATGAGAGTGTTAAGAAAAATGTGTGGTGTAGCACTCATGAATCGCGTTCGTAACACCAAGGTGACAGAGAGGTTAAGATTGAATTACAACTTCGGTACAAAAACGAGAAATCACATGCCCTGTTGGTTCAGACGATGAACATTAACAAAAAAATACATACAATGAGAATTTGGATAGATATAGACTGATGTATCATGATCAAATTGGAAGGTTGTTGTTCGAAGATTGTGTCAAGAGTCTTCGAAAGCGGCTTGTTTGTATGAAGAGAATTTATAATATTAATATCGCTGGACAAATCGATCCCAAAGAAAGCAAATTATTTGCGCGTGTTACGTTTATTGTGTGCGTTAACGATACTAATACATAGAAATACATATATAAATACTGTTACATACATAATAAACACCCAAAACCAGAAACAAACATCTATGTTCATTACATATATGTTTGTCCCCTTCGGGAATTAAGCCCGAGCCCAATCGGTTCGTAGTTTGTTAACCACTCTACTAACGGATCGGTCAAACAAAAAACACTCCACGTGACGTCTGAAACTTTAAACGTACAAGGAAAAGTGTGTAGTTTCATATTTTTACCTATGTAAATAAGTGCGGCAGTTTCCAAAAACTTACTTACAGATAATTTTGCTGTAATTTAGTATGCAGAAAAGATAAATTGCTCTAGATAAGCTTCATCTCGCACTATATTTTATTAAGAGTAGCTCGCTTAGCTGGCTCGTCGTAATATTTTGAGTTGTTTTAAATAATTCTTTATATAAATACGTATCTCGATCTAATGAAGAACCTTCTTTCTTTCATCAATATTAAATTTTATGTTAAGGTTAAGATAATCATAGATTAGTTTGATGAGATTTTTATTGTAAGGTTGTACGATAAATTCTAAAGAGCAAAAAGAATGTAAACAAAAAACAAACTTTGTTTAAATTAAATCTCTTACTCGAGTTTTGAAACTTATGTCAATTATATAATATCTAACACCTTTAAACGAGCAATTCTTGTATGTATATATATATATATATATAATTGGAATCTCGGAATCGGCTCCAACAATTTTCATGAAAGTCACAAATTAGGGGTTTTTCGGGTCAAAGAATCGATTTATCAAGGTTCCAGGTCCAAGAAAAGCTCAGTTCCCAAGCTATGCGTATATGAAAAACCAGGTACAAAAAAAATTATATATTCTGTAGGCATCGATTTATCAAGTTTCAAGGTCCAAGAAAAGATCGGTTTCAAAAATATCTGAAAAACCGAGCACAGCTCGGTCAACCAGATATTATATTTTATAATAAATATAATATTACTATTTCACCAGATCATCAGTGCTAGTCACTGTCGTGTTCCAGTTTAGTGGGTAAGGTAGTTGGTATTTATGCATATCCCATTAATACTACTAATACTTTTAATATTAGTTTAAATTTTAAATTATTTCTTAAACGTAGTTTTTCCCTGTGTTGGTTCCGGGCTCCTTTGAAGAATCCTCGTCACAAGATAGCGACGCACCATTAACATCTTTGGTGTCTGGCGATGACTGAGTATCAGGAGACCCATCTGCTTGTTTGCTATGATAATATAAAAGTAAAATACTCGGTAATGAAACAAGTGAATTCCAATTTCCTCTATCTCTTGAGTCCTGGATTTAATATTCACCGAAATGATATGGGATCAAATAGGAAAAACCAAACTAACAATCAATTTTCCCAAAAAAAAAACCAATAATGTACGGAATCGGATTATAAGAGAACGAATTCAGATATACCAAGCATAAAAGTACAACTGAAGTGAAAATCTCCTTTTTGGGAAGTCGATTAAAACATACTTATACTGTTTTACAAGTTAAAGCTATTTCATTTTAACCGATTTCGCTTAGATATTTACAGATCTTGTAACATTTTTCGCCGTGTTGGTCCCGGCCTCCTTTGAAGAATAGGCCAACTGCCGTTCTGCCAGGCAGGTCGTAAAAGGCGATCGATTGACTATCTAGTCACTACCATCGTGGCTATTAGGTGGTAGAGTTCTGCATTGTCTCGCCCGGGTCTGATACCACCGCCTTACCTATTCCTGCCGCAATAGCGTCAGTGCTTGTCGCTGTCGTGTTCCGGTTTGGAGGGTAAGGTAGCCGGTAAACTTATGCATGTGGCATTAGACCTCGCCACAAGATAGCAACGCACCATTAACATCTTTGGTGTCTATAGGCGATGGTTAACTCTTTCATTATAAGGAGACCCATCTGCTTGTTTGCTATCTTATAATATAAAAAAAAACTTTTATAGCTCCTGTAAATACCCTGATCATTCATATAAATTAAACTCTCTACATTTTTAAGCCTAAGTTTCTTCTGAAAATTTATTTCCCGTACATTATTTATATAAAAATATTCACAGAAAACATATTCATCAAGTAAGTAGCAGCTTTTCAAAGAGAAATTTCTACATTGTCATACATTCTTCAATTGTTCAAAAGATAAAGAATGTTTAAGTGCAAAAAGAAACATTCAAAGTAGTTCGGCATCTTATATTCTCTAAGACGTTAAAAGACCATTGTAGTTCAGGATATTTTAAAAATGCATCTTATAAACGATATTTTCTTAGAGAAATAAGATTCAGTATGCGGATCTTGAAGTTTTATTGAAGTTTAAATATTCCTTTTCAAGCTTAAGAATTTTTTACTCAATGGCCTACAAAATACTATTCATAACAAAAGCGTGGTAACTAAAATGCGAATCGCCAAAATAAGGATAATTGTGTCCCAATTGCAAACCCTAAGTTGAAATTTGCAAGTCACATGTAGCAGTTTACGTCACATGTGGCTCGCAAATCACAATTTAAAAAGTTCTAAATTAATTCATCGTTCATCAGTTTTTCACATGTATGTTTTTAACATTTTATTTGGAACCACGAATTAAACTGGATATTTTAAAAACTTTAAAAACAACAAAGAAAAATGTCGACACACGGGACTCGAATGGTCGCGGTGATGGTCGCGGGTTCGAGTCTCGCATGAAGACATTTTTCTTTGTTTTTTTTTTTAAGTTTTTCAAGTTTCCCAAGCACGGGGTGAGTGCTATCAAAACAAAAATAATTAAACTGAATACGCCTCTCAAAGTAATTTCCAGTGAAGTTTGCATTTACACCCAAAAATAGTGAATTATAATACTTACCCATAAAATGAGATCACTCTAGGAGTATTTTCTAAGCTTTACATTCTTACTCGGCACAATAAAATAGCACATTGCATATTTCTATTTTTTCATGATATCTAAAAGCGTTTGACACATAAATATTATGTATATTAGCTTATAATAATATAACACTGCCAGCCGGTTTCCGAAACGCAAATTAATTTTAAAAAGTAATTAATAATTTAAGTTTAACAGCTCATTTGCTTGTAAAAATTATGTAAAACACTGATTAATTTGCATTTCTGAAACGGGCCGAGTGTTTTGTATATTAGTATTGTGTGGTTTATGTTAAGAACGAAAAGAGCATTTTTTTAAAATATTTGCACACCATATCGTGGTAGAATATTCTGAAAACTTTTGTTTATTTTAATAGCTTGTAAAACCCATATTCTTGTAAATAAAAATTTCTCATTCTGTTTATAGTATATTGATCTTTTTAATCAATAAACAAATTGCAACACTTTGATATTAGATGAAATTATTACTTGGAATACTATTTGAAACTTGAAATACTGAAACGCAATACCTTTGCTGTGGATGTAACCTACAAATAAATTGATACATTTTAGAGGCTTCTATGAATACCTAGAATGCTCGACCTCAATCTTGAACTCAATATTAGGTTATTGCCGATTATTTTGTACTCACAGTATCACAACTATAACCGTGAAGCAGTTTGGCCAAATAAAACACGAACTACACACACAGTATATTTTTTGGGCAGAGTAACGCCCTCAACAAGCGATAAAATTACAATGAATTGAAAACATGTTATCCCCGCCTATTTATACCATTCTTCGTTATATATTTTATCCATTATTGTTGTGACGTCATTATCTCCAAATAACAAGTGCAAAACACAGGTGCGTCACATATCTGGCCGGCTTATACTTGTCGTTAAGCGCAGTTTCTAATACAACAGAAAAGACCGCAAATTATACGAAATGACAGCAAAATATATATTCCCTGGTCGGGTAATTCAAATATGTGCTTTTTCAGTTTCCTGATAAAAACCACGTTGCTCGGGATTGGATAAGTGTCCGTTTGGTAATAGGCTTTTTAGGCTTGCTAACTATTACATTGTGGAACTAAGTATCTTCGAATAACGTGGGTGCACTGGTTGTACCTCTGTCTATCTCTTCAGGGATACGGCGTGAATATACTTTTAATGAAATAATCTCACCAAAAACTCATAAAAGAAAGAACTACTGAAACACTCATTTTTACCTCAAAGTTCTCTGTATTTTTTTATATTACACGGTGCCAGGATATGCCCCATGTTGATTCCATACTTCTTTGAAGAATAAACCAACTGCCGTAAAAAGCGACCGATTGGCTATGCGAGTCACTTCCATTGCGACTACTAGGTAGTAGAGTTCTGAATTGTCTCGCCCGAGTTTGGTAACATCGTCTTATCTATTCCTATTCAAATAGCGTCAGTGCTTGTCACTGTCGTGTTCCGGTTTGGAGAGTAAGATAGACGGTAAATTTATGCATAAATTTATTTTATTATATTTTTCCTCCTTCAAAGTCCCTCCCCCCCTCACACTGCCCGAAATCAAATCGCCCGTAATTTAATTTTCTCTTATTTTGGCTTTATTTTCTTCCATTTTCAATGGGTTTCATCCAATTATTATTTTCTTTTGTTTCAGCAATTATCTACCCTAGCCTACGTATAATACACTAAGGTTGATACAGTCAAATAATTTGCTTGATTTGGGGTTAAATCAATTCGTGTAATTTGTCCACCGATATTATTATTATTACTCATTTTTGTTCATGTGGCTTCACTACTATACGGTGGTTTTTGTTTCTTATACATCTTCTAGTACTTAATATTATTTATTTTTATTTTCGATATTTGTGTACTGTACCCGAGACACTTTTAAATTTTGCATTATTATTTATAATAGCAATTTCTCATTTTATCTGAATTTTCTTTAAACCGAAATCGAAACCGACTAGATTTTTAGTTTACTCTGCCAACCTGATAAGGAAACTAACGCGAAGATATTTAACTTATTCCTCTTTCAAATGCAGGAACATCTGAGATGAGAAAGTCTGTGGCTTTTCTCATACGTGTTTAATGTTAGTGTTTTCGTTCAGACAGAGCGGTTATGTTGGTATTCCTGCGGTTTTCGGAATCAAGTTAAACATAGAGGCACCGTGTTACTGATTAACTGGCTGAGGGTAAATTTGCTAGATTAGAATAACAGAAGCCGTTTCACGTGAATTTGTTGGTGTATAACAGCAGCAATTAGTTCCCGTTACTTTGTGAAATATTAAGTTGTAATTTGAGAATAATTTGAATAAGTATTGGAGTCTCTTTACGAATAAGTATTAGTCTATTTACTTATATTTATTAGGCTATTTTCTCATATATTTGCCTAAAATTTTTCTTATGTTATTTATTTAGTGAAAAGTTCATACCCCTTTTAACGAAAATTACGCAAACGGAGGAGTTTGAAGTTCGGTACTGTTGAAGTTTTCACTGCGGAGGACTGCAGAAACTTACCATTTATAAATAAAATGCACTAGAAATACATTAAATTTAATAATTAAACGAACTTACCTCTAAGTGAAGTTCTATCATAATTATACGAAGCGCGAGTATAATTATAAAAGTAAGTATTACACACACTACATTATACTAAGATAATATAAACACATGTACTTATACTGTTTTATTTCTTACGCCCAAGTCTGGTGTGAAACTTAAAAGCGATTTTATTATTTAGTCTCTGTTTAAATTTTTACCCACAGGATGATCGCTAGTCCATTTTAAAAACGTAAATTTAATCTTGTTTTTAGGGTTTCGTAAGTAAAGGGTAAAGAGACTCTATTAACAAGCCTCTACTGCCTGCCTCTCTGTCTATCTACCACAGGAATTTATTTATGTTCTATTAGCATTATTCTTTTATTTTATCATTAGATAACGAGCAGAGAAACAACTCTGATGCAAAGACATAATCGTCCTATATGAACATTTTGTTATTTATGCTAATGTTCTGTTGCTATTCGTGCGACTACCGGTCTATCGTCCACAGGCTACCTAACCCTCCAAACCAAAACCTGACAATGAGATTAATTGACGATATTCTTATTGAATTACTGGCTATTAGCCGCGGCTTCGCTCTCACATGTTTTCTTTAGAACTTATTTAACATTTACTTTAAAAGCTACTTTCCTTATAGCTTTTAGAAATCGAAATTTGAAAAATACTTAAACACGTAATTCATTATTTTTTTAATATTTAATTCATATAAAATTTCATGCAAACACGTCCAGGGAATAAAAATATTCATGCCAACTTTTATCCCCTATTCCATCCCCTACGGGATTGAATTTTGAAAAATTCTTCCTTATTGGATGCCTACATAAGAGAAATACGTATGCGAGATTTCAAATTTCTAGCCCTAAGGGTTTGGCCTATGCGTTGATACATTAGTCAGTCACTTTATTCAGTGCCTTTTATTCGCTGGTCCCGCGGAATAACGCGGTAATATCAAAAATCAGATTTCATAGGAAAAATAAAAGAAGCTAATTTGTTAATATTTTAGCGTAGGTATACTGATCCAAAACAGACGTTCAATATGTCAAATAATTTTGTACTAATATAAATTTTAAAAATAATTGTTGTAGTATAAATATTTAATGAAATAATTATTGAAAAAATGTATAATACAAATTATTGACGATACCTTTTCAATTGCAATGACTTTAACGACTTTATAAACATACCAATCACAGAGATTCAGGAATGTAAATATGCAATACGTCGTAATTTTCACTGTCGATCTCGAATGTACCAGCCGATTACCACATTCTTCGGGGAAATTTTGTATCCGTAGCTGTTTTTATTTGTATAGAAATTGAGTGTAATCATGTTCACCGGCGTTTTGTGTCATATTTCATAAGGTAATGCAATAATACATAACTTAATCTTAAAAGAATGTTCCATGCAATAAAGCTGTTACCGTCATTTATTTTAAAGAAATATTGATAAAAAAATATTGAAAAAAAATAGGAATGATAGATTTGTACCCAGAGAAGCCAAAAATCAAATAACAGTAAAAAGGACGCAACCGGCACTTACCGCTTTATTCCCCGGGATCAGCGATATATAGATGATTTTGCCAATTATTATGTAGATCAGGTGACGCACGTGTCGAAACGCTAAAGGTTTTTGAAAGGGCATTTGTGCACCTGAACCGCTCCTGGTGTCAATTACGTAGGTCACACTATAAGTTTTACGTAACTTAAAAAAAACAACATGTTATAACCAGAATATTATGTTTATTGCTTTTCAAAATAATCTCCTTTACATTTTAAATATTTTTTCATGCGATCGAACTATTTTTTAAAACAGGAGGACCACAGATCTGAAGGCATGTTTTCTACGTGCTGATTGAACGCTATCACTGCCTCTTCGGAGTTAGTAAAATAAAACCTCGAAAACACATTGTCAACATAACAACAAAGTCATTTTAAGCTGGAAGCTTAAAATGACTTTTGTTTTGTTGGCCGTGTGTGAAGAAGCGTTATCATGGTGTAGGAGAATGCGGATTTTGGGTCGTGTTTCACGAACTTTTTCTATCACCCGGGATAAACAAATGGTAGAATACCACACGGCATTAACACTCTTTTGATCTTTAAGTGGAATTGTTACAGATGAGACCCGTAGCTGAGAAAAAAAACGCGATCATTTTTTTTACCAACTTTTCTCGCCTGTCTCACTTTTGTTGGCCTTTTCTCATTTTCAAACACCCATTCACAAGATTACTGTTTTTTTTTTCGGGTTCAAAACAATAAATCCACATTTCGTCTTCTATGACAATGTCATAAACAGCATTAGAATGTCTGTGGTCGTACTTCAGTAGCATCTGTGCACCATTCCACGCGAGCCCGCTTTTGCTCCGCTGTCAGTTCATGAGGGATCCAACGATAACAAAGTTTCCGAACTTTCAATTCTTCGTGTAAAATTTTCTGAATTTGTCTCATGCCAATCCCCAATAGTCCTCGAATTATCTTAAAGGTAATCCGGGGGTTTTCTTCAATTAACCGCTTAACAGTAGCCACATTATTTTCGTTGACGGCAGTTGAAGGCCGCCCTTCACGAAATTCGTCATGTAAAGAAACTCGACCCCTCTCAAATTCAGCAAACCATCGCCTCACGGTGCTCAAACAAGTTGCTTCCCTCCCAAAAGCATTTTGAAGACGAGCGGCACAGTCTTGCGGAGAAAGAGAACTTTTAAAATCATAAAAAAATCATCGCTCTAAAATCTTTTCGACTTAATTCCATTTTCGTTGTGTACGTAGAACTTTGATGTGTGATAAAAAAACAATTGACAAATCATTTCCCGCCAATTGTTTTTTTTTTATTACTAAAAAGGTTGCAACATTTTAAAAATGTAACATTCGAAATTCAAATAGTTCCGATTAGCTAGAAGTGCAAAACTTTTTGTGTGCCCCATGTATATTTACTCATAGATATACATTTTTCAAAAAATAAACGGATGCTAGTTAAACCGCGTGGAAGGTTTCGTGCAAGGTTATATAAATTCAATATTTAAAATGAAATACATTTTTTATAGGTTTTCGCGTAATCTGTAGGTAAAGTATTGTTTTTTTGTATTTTTGACTTCCTGCTACGTACGTACGATTTTCGAAAATCGAGTTTTCATCAGATCCATGTTTTGAGGTCAAAGGTTCCTTGAACCTTTTCCGACTATTTTCGCGATGAAATCAGTATGTCTGTATGTATGTATGTATGTATGTATGTATTTATGTATGTATGTGTGTGTGTGTGTGTTTGTGTGTATGTAAACATCTTATAACTTTTGAACGGCTGAACCGATCGAAACGCAGTTGATGGCATTCGATTGGAGTCTGCTCAACTTAGACTTCCTAAAAAATTTGATCTAAGTCGACCAAGTGATTTTGAATAATTAAATAAAAAACAATAATAATTTTTGCGAAATAGTATTTTTTTAATATAATTTCCAGATTAATGTATCGATTGAGTACAAAAACTAATCAGCTCTATTCCTCAAAAAACTACGTCCAATACATAAATTGTATCAAAATCGGTTTATCTGTTTGGTAGTAATCGTTGACGAAAAATTTTGAAAAGTGTTTTTCGACATAACTTTAAAATTTTTACACTAATAGTTTTTTAGTATTCTACGATATTTTACTACTAAAAAAGAACTTCGTCGAATGCTGTTTCAAAAATCAAAATGGAATCTAATTTTCGAAAGTTACAGCTTTTCAAATATAAACATTACGTTGTTTTTGACAAACTTAATATTGTTGTAATAACTTTCAGGCTAATACACGGATTGACTTAAAAATCTTATCAGCTTTTCTCCTTTAAAAACTGCATTAAATACCGTTAATTGGATAAAAATCGGTCAATTTGTTTGGGATTTATTAATGAAAAAAAAATTTGATTAAGTTGTTTTTTAAATTGCTTCGAAATTTTTCAACCTACTCGTACCAAAAGATCAAAATGGATCAATTTTTCCAAAATATACAGTTTTTCAAAAATCAATATATTGCCATTTTTAACAAAATAGATGTTTGAACTGAAAAAATCTATGCTCATAGTTTTTACTCTTTTGAGCTTAATATACATTAATTATTTAGCGGGAAGTTTCAGGGATGGCCTGCAGTGTCAACCAGAGCTTAAAAGACATTAATTATTTAGCAGGAAGTTTCAGGGATGGCCTGTAGGGTCAACCGTTTACAGATTATTGGACCGGATCAAGACATAGAACTTTTGAGTTTTGACATAACTCACGACATCCCTGGATGGAAGTCAATTACTATTGACCATTAAATGTATTAATCAAGAATTTATAAGATTTATCTTTTACCCCGTATTGGTCCCGGGCTCCTTTTAAAAATAGACCAACTGCCGTTCTGCCAGACGAGTCGTAAAAGGCGACCGATTAGCTGTTCAAGTCACTACCATCGTGGCTACTAGGTGGTAGAGTTCTGCATTACCACCACCGCCTTACGTATTCCTGCCGTAATAGCGTCAGTGCTTGTCACTGTCGTGTTCCGGTTTGGAGAATAAGGTAGCCGATAAACTTGTGCATGTGGCATTATACCTCGCTACAAGATAGCTATGCATCATTCTTCGTCACTAGATAGTAACGCACTATTAACACCTTTTGTGTTTATAGGCGATGGTTGACTCTTTCCATCAGGTGACTCATTTGCTTGTTTGCTATCTTATAATATAAAAAAAAATCTAAGATTCTATACCGCTTTCCGTTGTAAGTTAATCTACTAAAACTAAGCTTTCTTATAAATGAAGAATAAAGTCACATATTATATTGAATATTAAAATAAACTTTCATTTAAAATTTCCACTACATGGGAAAATGTGACTGCATTCACATTTTTCCTGAACATAAGTGTCGAAACTAGAAAATTTTAAAGCATAAAAATGTAAAAGCGATTGTATAGCGTTCGTTATTTTTTATCGCGTGAATAGAAAATTCGCTATGTCATTGTAAAAACAGGACAAAGCGGAACAATCGCTTTTAGCGGATGCAGCAGGCATTGGAGGAAGATAATCGACTATCTTCAATACGATTTGTACATCTGGTGTATTGGGTGGGTTGAAAAGAGGTATTGAATGGTGTCATTTGTTGTGGAACTAAAGGAGATTTTGTAAATTTTCATGTTCTAATATTTTTATGAAATTTGATTTATATCATAACAATTTACAATTTGATTTATATCATAGACTGCCTCGTCTGTCGAGTGGTTAGCAAACTTAATTACGAAAGTGGCTCGGATTAAACTCCTGACAGGGACAAACATTTGTGTGATTTTTGTATTTCGGGGATTTGGTGTTTATGTGTAATTAATTAATTAATTATTTGTAATTAATTTATGAGTAATTGAATAGTATTTATATCTGTATTTCTATGTATTAGTATCGTTGACTAACACTCATAACATAAGCAAATAATTTGATCACTCTCGGGTTAGATCAATAGACTATTTGCCGTTCTGCCAGGCATTTCATAAGAGGCGAATGATTGGCTATGCGAGTCAGTACCATCATAACTACAAGGTGATAGATTTCGGCATTGTCTCGCCCGGGCTCGGTACCACTAATTTACATAATCCTGCCGCAATAGCGTCAGTGCTTGTCAATGTCATGTTCTGGTATGGAGGGTAAGGTAGCCGGTAAATTTATGCATGTAGACAGAAGACATACAGACAGATGAACAGTGAAGTGTTAGTAAAAGGGCCCCGTTTTACCCTTGGGTACGAAAGCCTAAAAATATGTTCACTGATGTTATTAATATTATAATTATTATAGAAAAACATATAAACAATTGATGACAAACATCAATATATGCTTGGGCCACTGTCTTGAATAAATCGCCCCGTTGGTTGAGTGGTTAGCGACCCTGACTACGCAATCGACGGGGCTCGGGTTCAATGACGGGGACAAGCATTTGTACTGGATTTTCGAAAATCGGGGCAAAATCAGTAACTTCCTTATCTACATACGTAGCGGGAAGTTAAAAAAATAATAATACACCTGGTGTCGAGTTTTGCACTTTGAAACACATTTAATGATTCATTTTTGTTTATAGAGAAGAAAATTGACAAAACCAAACGAAATCCCAGATAAAATATAAATATTTCCGGCAAATTCGCACGGCTATCTTCCCCATTTTACGTAATCTTATGTCAATGACCCAGCGTTTGCGTAGAAGTAGGCCGTACAATCATGTGATTGGCAATCATAGATATATCGGGGGCTGGACTTCATTGATTTGCTGAGCAAAAGAAAAGAAGTCTTAACTTGCACAAACAACATTCCTTATTTACTAATGATATAAACATGACCAATGGATTAGTGGATAATCGACGATCTTTAAACACTTTTAATAACCGCCCCGTTATTCGAATGGTTAGTATTACGTTTATTAAATGACAATCACACATTAGTTAATAAATGTGTTTATTAAACTGTAATTTTACTGGGATTTTCCTTAACCTAATATACTAAAAATTCATGCGCATGGCCGCGTGATAGAATATGGTGCGATAACATATCAAAGCACAAACGTGTTCTATCGTGCCCGTTAGAGTTAGCGACCCTGACTACGCAATCGACAGGGCTCGGGTTCGATCCCCAACAGAGACAAGCATCTGTGTGATAAGCATAGATGTTTGTATTTCTGGGCCTGGATGTTTATTATTAATTTAACAGTATTTATATTTGTATTTCTATGTATTAGTATCGTTGACTAACACCCATAACACAAGCAAATAATTTGCTTACTTTGGGGTTAGATCAGTAAGTGTAATTTGTCCCGTTAATATTTATTTATTGCAGTACTTTACCACACAGCCACTTTACCATATATTTGCCGCCCCGTTGGTCGAGTGGTTAGCGATCCTGACTACGCAATCAATGGGGTCCGGGTTTCGTTTCCCGGCAGGGACAGGCATTTGTGTGATGAGCACAGATATTTGTATTTCTGGGTTTGGGTGTTAATAAATATATTAGTTTATATTTATGTATTTCTATGTATTAATATCGTTGTCTGACACCCATACTACAAGCATATAATTTGCTTACTTTGGGGTCAGATCAATTCGTGTAATTTGCCCAGTGATATTTATTATTTATTTATTATTATTATTATTTATTTATTAATTTACTTGTTTGTGTGTTTGGTTTTTTTAAATTTCTCCTGTAGGTAGGTCCAGGCTCCTTTAGAAAATAGGCCAACTGCTATTCTGCTGGACATGTTGTAAAAGTTAATCGATTGGCTATGTGAATCACCTCAAAAACGGGACCCTTCCTAATAGTATAAATTCGTTGTCCGTCTATGAAGATTCTCGCCGTGTTGGTCCCGGCCTCCTTTGAAGAATAGGCCAACTGCCGTTCTGCCAGGCAGGTTGTAAAAGGCGACCGATTGGCTATTGAGTCACGACTATCGTGGTTACTATGTGGTAAAGTGATGCATTATCTCTTCTGGGTATTACTTATTCCTGCCGCATTGCTGACACCGCATTACTTATTCCTGCCGCAATAGTGTCAATGCTTGACTCTGCCGAGTTCCAGTTTGAAGGGTAAAGTAGCCGGTAAACTTACGCATGTAGTATTAGACCTTGTCAGAAGATAGCAACTCACCATTTGGTGTCTATAGGCGATGGTTGACTTTTTCCATTAGGAGATCCATTTCCTTGTTTGCTATCTTATGCTATAAAACAAAATGAGATAGCAAACAAATGGCTCTAAATCCAAAGATATAACTGTTGCCTATAGATTTAAAGAAATTGATGGTAGGTACGTTGCTATCCATTTCATCCAGCTGGGATTGTATTACATAATTTTATCAGTTATTTCACCCCCTAGCCTGGAACCCGACAGTTAAAAGTATTGACGCTATCGTAGCAAGAATAAGTGCGGTGTTATCAAATCCGAATGAGATGTTTCGGAAAACTAGAAGCTATTAAATTAATATAAAATGCGTTTGAAGTAATGCGTAATAAATAAAAAAATGATGCGTTGGACCGCCCCGTTGGTCGAGTGGTTAGCGGTCCTGACTACGCAATCGACGGGGCTCGGGTTCGATCCCCGACGGGGACAAGCATTTATGTGATGAGCATAAATGTTTGTATTTCCGGGTTTGGGCGTTTATTATGTATATAAAAGTATTTATGTATGAAATTCTACATATTAGTATCATTGACAAACATCCATAACACAAGCAAATAATTTGCTTACTTTGGGGTTAGATCAGTAAGTGTAATTTGTCCCGTTAATATTTATTTGTTCATTATTATCATAAATGTTACATTCACCTTTATTTTATGTTAAATCTACTTACCTTACAATTTCAATGTTACCTTCTCATTCATAAAAACCGACAGCGCAACTCCTGCTCATTAAAAAAAGAAATAGCAAACACTTAAATGGCAATTCTGATGGCAAAAGACAACCTTCGCCTATAGACACCAAAGATGTTAATGGTGCGTTGCTATCTTGTGGCAAGGTCTAATGCCACATGCATAAGTTTATCGGCTACCTCACCCTCCAAACCGGAACACGACAGTTACAAGCACTGACGCTATTGCGGCAGGAATAGGTAAGGCGATGGTACCCGGACCCGGGCGAGACAATGCAGAACTCTACCACCTAGTAGTCACGGTGGTAGTGACTTGCATAGCCAATCGGTCGCCTTTTACGGCCTGCCTGGCAGAACGGCAGTTGCTCTATTCTTCAAAGGAACCCGGAACCAATATGGTGCGCTGCTATCCTCTTGGTTAGGTCTTCATGCCACATGCATAAATTTACCGGCTACCTTACCTTTCAAACCTAAATACGAATGTAACACGCTGCACTGACGCTATTGCAGTAGGAATAGGTAAGGCGGTGGTACCAGACTCGGGCGAGACATTGCTGAACTTTACCACCTAATAGTCACGGTATAAGTGACTTGCATACTTTTTACAAACTGTTTGCCAGAACGACATATGATATGTTCTTCTAAGAGAACCCAGACCTACATGGGATAATGGTATGGAATTCACCAAAAATAAGTTATAAATAAAGTAACGGTTGATTTGGTATTCATAACATATACAAAGAGATATATAACATATATAAATATATTCATAACATATACAAGAACAGAACACGTTCAATTAATTTGAATGTCTTTAAAATAAAAACATTGCGTAACTTTTGATAACTAGATATTAGTCAAAAATAAATATTCTACGTTTTATAACAACTTGTTTCTAGGTCGGAAGTCCCAGGTTCGATCCTTGGGTCAAGTAGAATTGTTATAGAAAAATAGCGTCGCATCGCATCGTTAACATCTAGAATGTCTATAGGTTATTGATTTCTCTTTTCATTAGGTGAACTATCTGCTTGTTAGCTATCTAATAATAACATCGATCACCTTTGACCGAAATTCGACTATAGACTAAAACAATAAAGTCTCTTTTAAGTTTCACAACTGACTTTAGCTGTAAAGAAAATTTTATACATGTGGGTATATTATCATGTATGTCACTTGAATGTAGTGTAATGTATATTTATTTTTATTAATTTAATGTATTTTTAATGCATATTATTTAAAAATATTGGGTTTCTGCAGTCCTTTGCAACGTAAACTATGACTGTGCTGAATTTCATACTTCACCGTTCGCACAACAGTCTTAAAAAGGGGTCCAAAGTTTTTCCTTCACGTATAATATACGTAATAGGGTGATTCTGTTCTAACTGTGATAAAATGTCAATATCGTGTCATGTCTATTTTTAGAATTTATTTATAAATTGTTAGTTTTTTTTGTCGTAAACATTAGAATTTATGAGGTAATTAGTTTAAATCATTTATTACGACAAAAAAAACTAACAATTTATAAATAAATTCTAGAAATGGACATGACACGGTATTGACATTTAAGTGATATATTGTAAGTTTTCTGTAAGTGGCAAGTTATATTATATGAAAATAATGTTGAAATATATTTATTATTATTTTTCAATAAGTACAAAAATTTCATAAATTAATTATTAATTAACGACCTGTGAGAACAAACAATACAGGACATTGAATATCACAGTTAGAACGGAATCACCAATATATAGTTGAAAAAAATACTAGCAACATAAACTTGCACATGACTGCATCATCACTATTGAGACAGACATTCGCACAGCGTTGGTTTTTAACCCGGCCATGACATTGTGGAAGCCTAGTGTTATTAACATATTTGGCCAATTATTGACCTTTTGCAAACTGCCTAGCAGAAATCTCGTGATATATTTCTTAAATAGGACCCGATAAAACTTTAAGGAAAGGTTGTATAATAACAGAATAGTTATAATCTAGTTTATATTTTGATACTCGGTAAACTAATATCTTTTGTTGACAAAGTTTTTCTATCAGTTTTCCTAGTCGGAACTAATGTAACGGACTTCTATTCCATTAAAGTTTTTTCCATCCCAATCTCTGAAGTTTTTACCCTACCGTCCAACAAGATGATTATAGTGATTACGTGGAAAAATATATCACGCCTTTTCTCTTGGGAGGTTAAGAATAAAGACTCATATTATGTACCAACGTTCTAGAAAAGGCATGCGCCATGTTATTTGTTTTTCGCTAAAGTGCTGTCTATGGACTGCACCTACGTCAGAGCCCGTTGAGTGAAACGCGTAACATTTGGCCGCGAATATATATACGCTGCAGAGTTGCTTAATTTTGACTTTAGCTGGATGACTTATTTTTATTTCAGAGCTGCGAACGAAATGGGGCACGACTTCTACTTAACATAGTTTCTCTAGTACGTGGGACATTAAACTCATTGGTTAATAATACCCACATGCTAATAAATAGCCAGATTCATCACAATTCTTCAATGTCAAAATAACATTTTATAATGTAAAAAACATGCCTATCTATAATACGTATAATTGAAAATTTTAGGTATCTCTATATATTGTTAAAATGACAAAAGATGTAAGGAATCAATAAAAAGCTATTTATTATTATTATTATTATTATTAGGTATCTCTGCATATCACACTCCCAATAAAGTATGATCATTACTCGAAAAATTGTTACTTAGTTGTGTGTAGATTCAAGCGTTACTTTGCGTAAAACTAGAACTCAAAAAACATCCGTCGTTTATCGCTTGTTTCTTTCTCTATTAAACTAAATTTATAACACGCAATTAAATTAAACTAAATTTATAACACGCAACTAAATAAAACTAAATTTACGACACGCATCTAAATCAAACTAAATTTATAACACCCAACAAAATTTTCCACAATTCCATATAAGATAGCAACGCACCATAAATCCTTTTGGTGTCTATAGGCAATGGTTGACATTTTCCATCAGGAGACCTATCTGCATGTTTACTATCGTATAATATAATAAAATATTTATTTACAAATAAGAAATTGACTTTTATTTAAAAACGGCTACACTCACGTTTAATTGGCGTAGGTTCCAAAAAATATTCCGACTAAACGTGGGTGTAGCCGATTTTAATTCATAGTTAATAATGTCTCGCGAAAGTTTAAATAATAAATTGTATTATGTTTTAGACCACCAAGCAATTATTTATAAGCATGGATTATTTTTGAGTACTATATGACATTGAAGTTTTTTTAAGAACTTATTAGTGTCTAACAAATAATTACAAGGCTTTTTTAAGGAGACAGTAAAATAAATGATATGATATAGCGAGATTAAAATAGAAAAACTTTAATGAAACGAAAGAAAAACCGTCTACATCCAGTTTAGAGTGTGTACTGATAGAAAAACTTTGTAAGGTTCTTCAACATTGCCCGAAAGATATTAGTTTACTGAGTCTCTCACCAAATAAACTAGTTTGAAGACTGCGCTCAAGTTTTATCAAATTTATTCCGACTATTAGAGTGAAGGAATCCGGAATTGTTCGCAAAAAGTTTCTTTTATCATTTCGTTCGAGGGCGGATTTAATAATGATGCTCTATTAAGTAACCAACTGTGTTAATGTCATTGTTTCAATTATTATATTTTGTCCTATACAAGAACCCAACTAATGTTGTGAATACCAAAATGATTTAGTGTGTCTGTCACTAAACCGATTTTAAAAATTATTTTATCAATAGAAAGCTATATTATCAGTAAGTAACATAGTGTTAGCGACCGCGCTTGACGACAAGTACTAGCCGACCAGATGTGCGGTGCACCTGTGTTATGCATCTGTTATTGTGAGATAATGACGTCATCACAACAATGGACAAAATATATAAAGAAGAATGGTATAAATAGGTGGGGATTCATTGTAATTCTATCGCTTCTTGAGGGCGTTACTCTGCCCAAAATTATAAAGTGCATGTAACAGTGATTCAAGTGTTTTATTTGGCCAAACTGCTTCTCAGTTATAATAGGCTTTATTTATTCAAATTAGAAATTTCTAAATACAATTATGTAAACCAAGGTAAATAAATTAAGAAATATTTACGGGACAAATCACACTTACTGATCTAACTTATGCATGTGGTATTAGATCTCGCCACAAGATAGCGATTTTTTTTGGCACCATGAACATCTTTGGTGTCTACAGGCGATGGCTGATTCTTTCCATCAAGAGACCCATCTGCTTGTTTGCAATCTTATGATATAAAAAAAAAACAATGTAAGCATGTTATTTGCTTGTTATGGGTGTTAGTCAACGGCATACACAGTAATACATAGAAATATATATATATATATATATATATATATATATATATATATATATATATATATATATATATATATATATATATATATATATATATATATATATATATATATATGTGTGTGTGTGTGTGTGTGTGTGTGTGTGTGTGTGTGTGTGTGTGTGTGTGTGTGTGTGTGTGTGTAGGCGGTCAAGGTTTACAAAAATTGCGTATAAAAATAATTGTTTGACGTGCGCTGCCATTTTGTTATTTATTATAAAATTTAAGTTACTATGGAAATTCTTCGACACTTTATCTGTACCTTATATGGAGATTACATAGCCTACATTTTATCGGGAAGAAATTAGGTCATCCCGCGAGATTCACTAAAAACTATCATAATATAGTGGGCTATATGCAGCAGCTAGTTTGAAATATATTTTAAGTTGATACCTCTACGCGTTCCTTAGAAAAAGGATCTTCATAGACGGACAACGAATTTATACTATTAGGAAGGGTCCCGTTTTTTATCGCCAAGAAATGAACACAAAACACACTGTTTTCATAAATGTGTTTGAAAACTTACAGGATAGTACTAACATACATTTATTTTTATATTTTTCAGGTACGTACACCGTTAAGCAGGAAACTAAAGGTAGGTAAATGCAGCAAAGCGGATTGGTATCTACATTTTTTTAACTATAGTTGACGCTATAAATTAATCAAACATATATATTCAATCAAATATATATATTCAAAGCAACACAACAGCAGAAAAAAAAAACCCGGCCAAGTACGAGTCGGATTCGCGCATGAAGTGTTCCATACCATCATAGAAAAAAATACGAAAAAAACACTTTTATTGTATGGGGACCATTAATATTTTTTATTTTATTTTTAGTATTTTTTGTTATAGCGACAACGGAAATTCATAATTTGTGAAAATTTCAGCTTTCTAGCTATTATGCTTTATAAGACACATCCTGGTGATAGACAGACAAACGGACAGACAGCGGAGGCTTAGTAATAGGGTTTCATTTAACCTTTTAGGCACGGAACCCTAAAAAGCAATAATTACTAACCAAAATTATTTAAAAAAAAATTAATAAAACATGTCCTGATATCACATGAAGGTTGATACCATTATGAAATAAAGTTTTCATGTCTAAGTATATTTGACAAGCAACTTTATCATAAGCAACTTACAACTGCTTACTTTGAGGTTAAATCGTTTCGTGTTGTACATTTTTTACTGCTAGCGCTACTTAAAGTTCTATATACTTGGCCAAAATAAAGCACAAAAATATCTAATAGACAAGTTACAGGTTACAAAACTATGATTTTTTTGTTCACAAACTGAAACAGAAAGATCAAAATAGCATTATACACGCGATCGAGCGTGCGTACGTGCGTATGCGCGCGCGCGAACGCATGCGCTTGTGTGTGTGTGTATGTGTGTGCGTGTGCGTGCATGTGTGTATATGAATATTGAACGTACGCGGTAGTGTGTAATGTTACTTATATTTATTTTCAATAAATTGCTTCTCTAAATAAAATTTAGCTATGCCAAATTTCATACTTCTCAGGGTGTGCAATTTTGGTAAGAAGAACAAAGATTTTATTTTACGTATTCATATATAAATTATTTATTATTTATTACTAGCTGACCCGGCAAACGTTGTTCTGCCTTTTTAACTACTCTTATTTTGACGTGAATACGTCTTTAAAATTGACTACATAGGGTTGAAAGTTCAAAAAACGGATGATAACAAAATTGGCGGATACGGTTTAGTGTTATAACTACATACTATCAATGTGTTATAACTACTACTATCAATGACATCCAAAATTTAATTATACCGCTGGATAGCTAAAGAATCAAAAAATTTGATAAGATGAATGCAGATAACGGTACTCCGCGAATAGTGGAATAGGAAGTGCTGCCATTTTTAGTAAATTTTCCCGCGTTACATATTTTACATAATATGGTATATCTTTAGACTCAAAGCAACAATACAATTCGATTAAGTTTTATTCGAAAGTTTTTATAAAAATTTATTGATTTTATAATTTCAAAAGATAGTTTTCAAGGCTAATAGTAAATATATATGGCACTTAAGTGAAAAATTCAGTGAAAAATTGTAATCAACCACAGAAAAATCTGTTAGAAGCCATATAAAATTCAAGGAATGTATAACGTCTGAAAGAGATTTTAAGTAGCAATCTAATGATACTCATGAACCCCCATATGAAAAAGTGAAGAAGTGTCAAGAACACAAAAAGATGAAGGCGTCCGAACCGATCAACGATGGCACCTGTACACTGCTGGCCTTAACGGCCTTTACGGCTTTGCCGGTCGTGGGGGCGAGTTGTGTACTACTTGCAATGGGTGCAAATATGTACGGGGGAGATGGGCACACGCTACGCAGTCGTATGATAGAATAGGCCTTACGCAAATCTCGTGAAGTGTCACCTTGTGTCTAAGTGACACAAGTGCGGGACACCTGCTGTGATCGACCTATGAGTGGAGAATGAACCCACTAGACGGAATTAAAATCGGCGGTTTGTTAGTTACTCTTGTTTGATGAGTACGAGTCTGCCGGGGCACACCCATTCGGCATAGGATGTATATTAGACAGTTGTGCCAGATCTTATCGAACGCCTTCACGACGTCGAAAAATAGAGCACCGGTGGGAATTCGCAGCTTCGGGGCTGCATTTAAAGAATTTAAAACGTACTATGTGAAACGGTGCACTTAATGAGTGCAAGAGTGAACTGCTCGGGAACCGAACTGCTCATTTATTATGAGGCCTTTCTCGTCAATAAATACCTTAAGGTGAGATAGTATGATTTTTTCGTAGATTTTGCCTAACGTATTTATGCCTAATCAAGTAAGACGGTAACTACTGAAATTATTTCGGGGTTTTCCCGGCTTGTGTATTCATATAATGGTGGCTTCATTACACTCGTCCGAAAACGCACAACCGGCTAGGAGTGCATTGAAGATGCACACTACCCAAGCAGCAATCAAGCATGTTTAATACCCATAAAGCAGCTCATATAGAACTTAAAGTTCTATTGCAGCCGTACAATGGTGTAAAAAGATGCTTTTATCGGTATAAGAGACCTTTATGAGTTTATATACAGCCTAATGCTGTACAAGGGCTTTCTTAGAGTTCCGCGTAAGCTTTAGGCGTTATATCTGAATATTAATACACTACTGTACAGCTTTAAGCAATTTGTAACTCATTAGGCTGATTTTAATCCTTAAAGCTGTACATTAGCTGTATTTATTTTAGCACGGGAATTTATTACAGCTTTAAGTGTTATTATAGTATCACTCAACGCTTGTTTCTGTAAAATGGGATATGCAATCACCGTTCTACAGCTAATATTTATGGCGTAGTTGTAGACTGTTATGCAGCCAATGGTGTTAAAAAAATCTGCATATACAGCTATAGTACAGCTCAAGGCTGTATTACTGAGAAAATTGTTGTTTGCTGTTTTTATATCTGCATAGTTGATATCATGTGGAAAAAATCAAGAGGAATATTGAAAAGGAATATTTAAATATTATAAATTACCAACCAAGTAATCGTGATGAAGATAAAGCTGAAAAATTACTAAATCAGGTAACCTAAAATCGTCATTTTTATTAATGTTAAAGGAAAAGGGTTCCGTAACAAAACATTAAAAAGTGATTGTAGGTTATCTGATTTATTATTTTTTAGGCTTATCTTCTTTATTAAGGTTATTTGGTTGGTAATTTATAATATTTTAATTTTTTTTAATGTCATAAGACAGCAAACTAGCAGATGGGTCTCCTGATAAAAAGAGTCAACCATCGCCTATAGGCAGCAAAAATGTTAATGGTGCGTTGCTCTCTTGTGGCAAGGTCTAATGCCCAATGCATAAGTTTACCGGCCACCTTACCCTCCAAACCGGAACATGACAGTGACTAGCACTGACGCTTTGCAGCAGGAATAGATAAGGCGGTGGTACCAGACCCGGTCGAGCCAATGCAGAGCTCTGTCACCTAGTAACCACGATGGAAGTGACTCGCATAGCCCATTGGTTGTCTTTTACGACCTGCCTGGCAGAAAGACAATTGGTCTATTCTTCAAAGAATATATAAAAAAGAGTTAAAAAGAGAAATAAAAATCATTACACTGAGAAAATATGTATTTTTTTATTTTTAACTTGCTACTATACGGAGTTTTACAAAATCGGTATAGTAAGTCGAAAGGGGGTGACTCAGAGGGTCATTTTGAACAACTTTTGTTCAACGATTTGTGAAAATTCCCGAAAAACAATTTTGTTTTTCCATTGTGAAAAGTCACGTGACCAACAAAGTTTCTATGGAGAATCAATATTTTTTTCGCGAATTTCCAAAAGTCGTTAAACAAAAATTGTTAAGAATGACCCCCTGAGCCACCCTCTTGCGGCTTACTGTACCACTTTTGCAACACCCTGTATATATGTATACTTACAATCGTATTAAAAATATTATATACTTAGATACAATTACAGGCAAAAGAGTATGTGTTTCTCTTTGAAGAACTAATAATATTAAATAACAAGCACGAAATAACGTATTCTTCTTAAAAATATTTTTGTGATAGACCAATATTTAAAGGGCTTGATTTTTCGTTCTTGATCAACTTAGTTATATCAAGTTGTTTTCTTGGTCATTATAATTCACCTTTATCCTCCTACAAACTGGGTACGATACAAATACGGTTTTGGCTTCTCTCAATTGTTTTTATTATTTTATAAGGCATATTTCCCTGAAAAATAAAGTAAAACATGATTGAAATACATGTCTCATAAGTTATAGTTAACAATAAGTTGGTTTAGTTGTAAAGTCAAACGACCGACGTTAATACAACACAATAGCGAAATCAAGTGACAAACATATGTTTTGTATTTAGGGTTCTTCATTTTTTGTACGCATATCTAAACATAAGTTAAGTGATTAAAAGCCAATTACTGTACAATAGATTTATATAGGGACTTAGTACAGCCTAAAGTGTATTTGGACGATAATTAAAAGCCAATAGCCGTATAATAGAACAAAAAAGAGATTCAGTACAGCTATTTGCAGTATATCACCCTCCAAATACACTTTAGGCTGTATAACAAAACGCCGCCATTATTGTGTATTAAAAACAACATTAAAGAAATATATTATTAAATAAAAGATATATTTAGCAATAGCTAAAGCTATATCTTGACAAGCAACTTATGATCATTATGCCTTTATATACAATATTGTACCATAAATACTTGTATATTCTAACCTTAAACACAAACACTTACCGTATTTCGCAATGATTTTATTTGTGTTATCTTGATTATTTCGTTGGCGCGTGAATATTTTGAGGAAAAACATATACGACTTCACAGTCATTTAGAATTTGCACTTTGAATAGACCCGTCTGCAGATATAATGTTATACAATATCAAAAACAGATTAGTTACTTTTTATCATTTTGAAACACCTATTAAGAACATTTAGCTGCACAAGAGAGTATCTTAAGTATTATAGTTTCTTTATACACCGAATAACAGCCTTTGTACAGCCTATACCAGCTTGTACAGCTATTGTGCAGCCTATTTAACTCTTAGCTGTACAAGACAGTTACAAGAGAGTATCTTTAGTGTTATAGTTTCTTTATACACCAAATAACAGCCATTGTACAGTTTATAACAGCTTGTATAGCTATTGTGCAGCCTATATAACGCAATAAGCTGTATAACTTGGGGCCCTTTTTGGTGTTATATCGGCTGTAGAAGCGCTTCTACAGCCTTTGTACGGCTTCGTATACAGCTTTAAGTTTAAAAATGAACCTAAATGCAGCCTATATACAGCTTAACGTGCTACTTGGGTAGTAGGTATATAAGGAAAGGAGGGAGGTATTTAACTTAATCTTTAATCTTATTTGTGATTTTAATCAGACCCCAAGCCTTTTTATTGCATGTTTTTTACTTTTAATTTATAAATAAAAGGAAATAAAATATGTTGCACTGTTTTCTATCAAGCAGCAAGTTACATTTGCGTCGTTAATGGAAATGCTGTATATAAATCAATGAACACAACTCTAAAGACTTAAACTGAGCAATGCACGTAAGCTTTAGAGCTCTCAGTAACGTGAGCATCACTTCTAAACACGATATGGAGCCAATTTCTCAAACAGGTGCCGTTTGATTTATTTCTATGTAATAGTTGTTTCTATTTATCGAGCAAAGTAGTGCAATATGTAAAATATATTTAAGTACTATACATACAGCTTGTTAATAGAGGGATTTAAAATCAAGTTAATGAATATGTATGTGTAAAATACTTTTAATGATTTTCTAAAAGAGATTACGAACTAATCTTACTTTGAATAAAAACTTTTGTCTTTGAATTTGATTTTAAAGATCTTGATTTTCGTATATTAAACGAGTAATATTTGTATATAAAAATACTCCTTGTATTAATTAGATTCGAAAAATATGTACAGCAAAAAATCAATTTCTACAACCCTTTTGGTTGACTATTAGAGCCGCTCCATTATGAGTGTAATCAAAAGAAAAGAGCTGGTTTTAAAGAACCTTTGTCGTGAAATGAAGCCTAATTTGCTCGATATAAAATTGGAGGCCCATAATTCTAAAACAGTGAGCTTTTTGAAAGCTATTTTAGCATTTTATTTGAAATCACTTTCCATTACGATTTAAGACTCAAAGTTATATATTTTTAACGATAAACGAACTAACTTGTGTTTCTTGTGATTGACTTGGACTGAGTTTAATCCACCCTTTTTTTAAAGATTCCGTACCTCATAAGGAAAAGAACACAACCCTTATAGGATCACTTGGTTGTCCATCCGTTTGTCCGTCTGTCTATGTGTCAAGATCCTTTTCCTCAAGAACGCGTAAAGGTATCAAGTTGAAATTTATATCAAATATTCGTGTCTACAGTACATCTCAGCTGTAAAAAAATAACTTTGAAATTAAATGCGACCATTTTTGATCATTTATATTGCGATTTCAAAAGGGAATTAAAACCTATTCAAAACCTTTCCGTTGATCTAGAATGTTATTTAGTAAACACATGTATGTGAAAAAATCCAAACACTGTAAATTTTTAGTTACATCACAAAAACATTGCAGTCAAATGGTATGCCCGTTTATGTCGCTCATTTTGCGATTTCTCAAGAGAATCAAAACCTACTTTCCGTTGTCCTAGAATCATAAAATTGTATAGCTAAGATTATCTACAAATTTGTACGGAACTCTTAGCATGCGAGCTCAACTCACACTTGACCGGTCTTTTTTTCGTCTTAGTTGTTTTTTTTGCTCGTTGTTAGATCAAAAAATAAACAAGGAGATTTTTTTTTATATCATAAGACAGCAAACAAGCAGATGGGTCTCCTGATGGAAAGAGTCAACCATCGCCTAGACACCAAAGGTGTTAATGGTGAGTTGCTATCTTGTGGCGAGTTCTAATGCCACATGCATAAGTTTACCGGCTCCCTTACCCTCCAAACCGGAACACGACAGCGACAAGCACTGACGCTATTGCGGCAGGAATAGGCAAGGCGGTGGTACCAGAAACGGGCGAGACAATGCAGAACTCTACCACCTAGTAGCCACGATGGTAGTGACTCGCATAGCCAATCGGTCGCCTTTTACAACCTGCCTAGCAGAACGGCGGTTGGTCTATTCTTCAAAGGAGCCCGGAATTTACACGGGAGATCTAAATATCTTAATAATTAAAAAGCCATGACTGTATCTTAAAAAACAATATATTTTATTTAAGAAAAGATACGCACATTGCATGAAGTGAAATGCTCCGTTTAAATATTCATTTGAATTTCCTGACTTACATCAAGTTTCCATTAAAGACACACGCTTATGTTAATGTGCAACTGGATACGTAAAATCCGGTAAAGAAACTCGAAGGATTAATTATTTATTTATGCTTTCTTATATTTTATGTACTTTTTTATAATATAAGATAGATAACGATCAGATGACTCTCGTGATGGAAAGAAAACCATCGCCTATAGACACCAAAAATGTTAATGGCGCGTTGCTGTCTATGTAGTGGGATGGCAATGCCATGTGCATAAGTTTACCGGGTACTTTACCCTCCAAACCGGTACACTACAATGATAAGCATTGGCGTTCTTGTAGCGGGAATAGGTGTTTTTTTACAAAAACCTGAACAAGTATATAAATCATCTATACATATAATAAAATCGTAGGAAGGTCAAAACTGTACATTGAATATTATTTTAAAAGATTACTTAGGACGTGATCTACAATCGATGCCGAAGCCAAAAATATAGTTTTTAGAATTTTTGTCTGTTTAGCTGTTTGTCTGTTTGTCTGTCTGTATGTCCGGGGTAAACTAAAAAAGTACTACATGGATTTACTTCAAATTTTGCATGAATATTACTAACAGGTCGGGTCAACATATAGGCTACATGTTATCACGCTATCACCTACGGGAAGAAGCAGTGCGGAGTAAACGAAGTCCGCGCGGACGAAGTCACTGGCAACAGCTAGTATGAATATATAATAATATACATGAATAATATGAAAGTCAATGACACACGCAGAAGTATATAACTGTGTTGCGCATATAAACGCCCTCCTCCAGAAAACAGACTCAATGTTCATTTTTATCTGAAGTAGCTCTTAGGGCGGCTTGCACGAAAATGCTTAAATGCATTTAGTTCCTTAAACATGTTTAGCAAATGTCAAAATGCCTTAAATGCTGTCACTTTAAACATATTTAGTGACTTAAAATGATTTAAACATTTTGGTGCTAGCCGCCCTTAGTCTACAAGTATTAAACACTAGCTGCAGCATGCAGCCCGCTGCATTATAAAAGTTTTTGGCGAATCCCGCGGGATCAACTAATTTTTCCGGGATAAAAAGTAGCCTAAGTGCTGTTCCAGGTCATCATCTACCTGTGTGCCAAATTTCGTTCAAATCCGTTCAGTAGTTTTTGCGTGATTAAATAACAAATATCCATCCAAACATCTATCCAAACATCTATCCAAACATCCAAACTTTCGCATTTATTTATTAATTAATTATTTATTATTAATTATTTATTTATTATTAATTAATTAATATTAATTAATTAATATTAATTAATATTTAATTATTTAATTAATTAATATTAATTAATTAATAATTAATATAGATAAAAGGGATTAATTTCCACTGAATTATAACATTAACAGATTTGTGTGTTTGTTTGTTTGTGCGTGTAGGTGGGTGGTTGTGTGCGTGTATGTGGGGAGTGGTGAGAAGGTGGCACCATACACCCGGGTGAAACGTTGCGGAACTCTACCACCTAATAATCACAATGGTAGTGAAAGGTATAGCCAATCGGTCGCCTTTTATGACCCGCCTTGCGGGTCGGTCTAATATGACAGTTAGTCGGTTCTTCAATGAGGACACGGGATAATACGAGATAGTGCTTTAATACTAATAAAATTACGGTTGAGTTTCGATTAGAGAACGATCGCTAGTTCAAAGTAAATATAAGCTGACACTATTTATAGTCAATGATCCAGTATTCTTTTTCACTGCCCTATCGTATAAAAGAAATGTTCTTCAATGGACTTGATCAAATTTACTCGACGGACAGTAATCCGAGTCTCAGTGTCGAATCTCTTAGCTCTTTGACCTCTACTATACATTTTAAAGTAGAAATGGATGAACTCAAGCTTTGCCTTGTGAGATCGATCGCCTTTGCTCTAACGCTTTGGAAATAGGTAAAATATTTGTTCTTAGCTAGTATGCAGTTTATGTAGGTATTTTAAAATAATAGTATTTATTAGCTTAGATTAACGAAAGAGAAGATAATTCTTTGAAATCATTTAGAGGTTACTATTTTAAGCAAGGAATCATCATGCCAGTTCTTTTGCGGGATAGACAGAGTGAAACAAATTTGTATAGATTTTCTGATTCACCAAAATTCACCGACTAACTCATTTTCGATATAAAAAAACCTTACAACGCAATTATCACTATATTCTAACGATAAACTAACTGACGTTTTAAGCGCTCAACCGAAGTACAAGGGTGGTAACATTCCATCAATACGCTTACCGGCTACCTTACCCTCCAAATCGGAACACGATAGTGACAAGCACTGACGCTATTGCGGCAGGAATAGGTAAGGCGGTGATGCCAGACCCGGTCGAGCCGATGCAGAAGCCGAGCTATGCGAGTCACTACCATCGTGACTACTAGGTGGTAGACCACCTAGTAGTCACGATGGTAGTGACTCGCATAGCCACTCGGTCGCCTTTTACTACCTGCCTGGCAGAACGGCAGGTGGCCTATTCTTCAAAGGAGCCCGGGACCAACACGGGGGAATGTGAATAAATTTTAATGCTGAAAAACTGCAATATTTCCCATTTTAGATAATCCCTCATCCGATCTTCACCAAATTAAAATAGTACCACCAGGGAGTATACTCTCTCAAACAAAAAATAAGTCTCAAAATCGGTTCATGAATGAGCGAGATTTAGGTAAAATAAAAAAATACAGTAAAATTGAGTACCTCTCCCCTTTTGGAATTCGGTTGAATATTATGATTATGTCATCGCATTTCTCATAATGGCTTAACATTAGTTTTATTGCTACGAATAGATTAACATGTAATTGATGTAGGCAGTTTTTCATACAAAATTTCATTTCATATTTCACCACCTTACGGGTTTGATTTTTTTAATGTTATCCTATATTTGACCCCCAATTTTTAACTATCTTCAGATCGAATGTTATCAATCTTGTTCTGCAATTTAGCTATGAAAACTTACACATAAAGCTATATAAGCGTAGCCTGCATTTACTATTCACCAATACGATTGTTTAAATCAGGCGAGATTTAAAAATCAATTCGTTTTTTAAATCTCGCCTGCTTATTTGCTGGCAAATAATTTACTTGCTTTAGGCTTAGATTTACTCATGAAAAAGAAAACAATTTGGTATAACTGATTTATGCGCTCTATACTTACATTTCCACTCATACTCACGCCACATGCATTCATATTTTCTTTCTTACACTTTGGCGTAACGCAGAGATGTAGGTTCGCTCTGCATCTTTTACCGTATGGGGAGTGTTCCGAAGAGTTATTCGGACTATTTCCTGCCGCTAAATTCAATCATCGGACATCGCGTCAAAATTTAAAATTCTATCCTCACCACTTCGATGTCTGGAAATCCACAACCGTGCGCTTTTGTCGGCACTTTTTGCCTCGCACTACTCTTTTGTGGAATCAATTACCCTCGGGGGTGTTTCCGAATAGATACGACTTAGGGACCTTCAAGAAACGAGCTTGTTATTGTTATTTATTAGCTTATTTTAGCTATTAGCTTGTTATATAATTATTAGCTTATTTATTCTTTAAAGCCGGCAACGCAGTTGCAACACGCAGTTGCAAGCAAGATGATCACTTACTATCAGGTGCATCACCTGCTCGTTTGCCCCCTCTGCTATATAAAAATCAGTTTACTGATCTATATGAAGCTAATTTTTTCTCTAAAAACATCAAAAAGAAACTTTTAAAACAAATGGTAGGTTTGGTGACAGGGAAATTAAAGGAACGTTGACGAATTTCCGATTCAGTCACTAATTCTCAGTAATGGATAGAGCTTTGTTCAAATCCTTAGAGATATTCCTTTAGACAATTATGTATGCGAAGCGACAGAATCTTAAACGAGGAGATTCAGCGATTATAGAATATATCTTGTTAATTTAAATACCTTGAGAATTTGTGTGGTAATTTCATTTTTTTGGAAATATAAGAATTTGGGAGTAATGAAATATATTTTCGTCTTCAATACTTACTAAAACTCAAACTTTTATAAGATCTAGTTTTTAAATAATTAATTGTCGAATTTGATTATTATATTAACTGTTTTAAGGCTTAACTGGTCGACTTATAAAAATCAATTATATTTTATATAAGCTCATCGTTTGAGATGAGATGAATAATTAAATTGCGTTTAAAGGTTTATGCTCGCCCTAATATGATTCGCCCTAATATGATTCGCCCTAATATGATTGAAAAGAAAAAAATTAAAAACTGTCATGTCAAAATTTTCTTCGTTAAGTTTTTACTTTTTTTAGAACGTAGTGAGTGCTAAAATTCAAATAATTAAAAAGTTGATTGAAAAATTGGAAGAATCTGCAAATTCAAAAGTTATTTCTGTTTAAGATTCAAAATAATACATAAAAATTGGACAGAATATCCTTAGAGTAGAGTAATCCTACAAATTTAAGAACTTCAGAGTTTGTACAGTTCGTCATTGAATTTACAATTAGATGAGCCTACTGTCCGTTTCAGAGTAAAAGATGAGGCCTTCTATAAAAAGGATAATTTAAGGCATACTTATGTGTTTTCAAACTTACACAACAAGAAAATATTGACAATAAATTGCTTACAATTTGTGTAAGCTACAGGCGTGCCCAATTAGTATACAATGGGGTAACAAGATAATTTATACCGTAAAATACATTACACTCGAAGCATTCACTTAAACTAATCTGTCTCATGATCACTCAATAACTTGCGTATCGCAGGTAGTTAGATAACTTCAACAAACCCAATTTGAGAATTTTAACCAACTTTGAAAAAAGAAATTCTCTACTCCGTATGTATGTACTTTTGTGTATCGCGGATACACATTTTCCTAAAAACTACTGGTGTAATTTGGATGGAGTTTTCTTTATTAAATACATTTTAACATGTCTACTAGCGATTGACCGTTGGGATTACCTTCGATCTTAAAAAAAAATTACATCAGAAAGTTAGCTATCCGGGAGTGATGGGCTACTTTTTTTACCCAACTGACTAAAAATAAGTAAAGATTTCACGCGAACGAAGCCGCAAGTAACACTAGCTGTCAGTGTTGTATGTACGTATATATTTGTAACGACACAGAAGTTTGCTTTTCACGAACTGCCTAGACCAGGGGTAAGAAACCTACGGTTCGTGAGCCACATGCCCCTTACGTATTTTTTTATAAAATAATTATTATTTATTTTACAAAAAAAAAACCAAAAAATCTATTTGACTAATCTAAATAAAAATAAAAATTGTAAATAAATACACTACTTACATATAAATAATAATATTAGATTTTTAATAAAAACACTTTATTTATGCAAGAACTATTTATTGTTGACTAGAATAAAAAAATTATGGCTCTTTAAAAACTTTGAAATTTTGTAAATTGTAGGTTTTGACTCTTTCGATTCAAAATGTTGTCGACCCCTGGCCTAGACCAACAACGGGAAAATAATAAAAAAAATTGAAAGCCCGCTGCTTTTTTAAACAGAAAGCAAAGGAAACTCTTCTAATAATTTTTAATGTGACATCAGTATATTGTATGTATAAGTATGTGTATATATATTTAGACGTATGTTTTTGAGAAATAGAGCTGATTCGTTTTTGTATTCAATCAGGTCAAGCCGCACGAAAGTTATGAGTTATACACAACTCATAACTTTCCGGCGGCTTCACCGATCAAAACGCAGTTGACGTCGTTCAATGGAGTTCCACTAAATTTAGGTAGTTTAAAAAATTGAATTAATTTAGACTAGTAGATTTTGAGGAATATATATAAAGTTGCCGTAACAATGATTTTTTAAATAACTTCTGGCCTACGAGCACCTAACCCTACACTCGTAGCTTTTAGCTTAAGGTTCTAATTGATTTCAAAATCTAAGAAATAAATTATTCCTTCGTGATTTGTTCGGAAATTATCACTGAAGAAAGGTGTGGAAAAAAGCTTTGCGTATCTTTCACATTTTAACGAATTTTCTTTGTTTTAAATGCATTTAAATTTAGAGCTCAAAAATTGCGTTAAATGCCTTTGGAAAGATTGAAATCGATTAGCGCGTTATAATTTATACCTTTTCAAATAATATAGTGTTATTTTCAACAAACTTCAGATTTTAAAACTCTTCGAGCTTAGAAATCTTTAAGAATCGTTTAAGAAAAACTTTTTCTGTTAAAGGAAATTGATGGAGTCGGTCTAAAAATCCTGCAATAATTTAACCTCAGCCGTAATTATCAAATTAATTTAATGTAAAATAAGCTCATATTGGAACTCAACACAATCTTTTTAATAACAAGTAGATAAATTTTAAAAAGGAAAATACTTTCAAAGTCATGAAACTAGTCAAATATGTACGCTTTTTCTTGCTTCTAAATCAAGCAAAGATTTTTCTTTTTTGCCATAAAGTTAACTCTTTTGTTTATGATCAACCGAACAAGTAAGAAAAATGTCGAATAGGTAAAACGTAAAATGTAAAATAAACTATTGTGTAAAATGCAACAAAAAGGGAAGAATTTATTACTAAAGTTGAAACTTACAACACAAAACGCTGTAAAAACAAGACAATCTTAGTATCTTTCCGAAAAAAAAACAAGTCGGGATTTTCGACTTTACAAACATTCGGGATCAAGTGATCAAGTAAATATTTTGCTTTGTCATTGTAAACAAACGTTGTTATCTTTTTACTTTTAACTGTTTAAAGTCAATATTTTTTCATGAGACACAAAAACATCTATGTTGCCGATATATTGCGACGTGAATGGCTTAAAATAGTATGTATTAATTGTAATTTTAGTAATCATAAATCTTATAAGTTTTTTGTGATTTGTAGCATTACAAATAATGGTCGTGGTACAATTTACATTTCAGAAGGAATTATTAATGTATTACAATACGATAATCAATCAAATCAAAAAAACATCTCTCAACATTCAACGGTTTCGGAGACTATATAAAGTGTCAACTAGATTACATTTTTTTATTTCAACAACAAATCCACACTATATATTATAAATGCAAAGGTCTGTTTGTCTGTCTATATGTATGTCTATCTATATGTTTCGTTTCTACTCCAAACCACTTAATCGATTTTGATTAAATTTAGCACGGAGATAGTTGAAGATGCGGGGTCAAACAAGGCTATTTTTGTATTAAAATTTAACCCTAAAACTATATATTTTTTATATCATAAGATAGCAAACAAGCAGATGTGTCTCCTGACGCCAAAGATGTTAATGGTGCGTTGCTATCTTGTGGCGAGGTCTAATGCCACACGCACAAGTTTACCGGCTACCTTTCCCTCCAAACCGGAACACCACAGCAACAAGCACTGACGCTAATGCGGCAGGAATAGGTAAGGCGGTGGTACTGTAACGCCGCCCAGCGTACTACGTGCCGGACGTGTTACTTTGCCGACGATATCCCTTTTTTATTCAGGGAACCTTCTTGGTACTCGCTTGGCTGCTCGAGGTACTAATTAGTAGCAGGACCTTTTGGGATTCTTTAAGAAATTAGACTTTTCGTATATATCTTCGTTTATTTTCAGAGACGTCTATCTTACGTCAAATCTTAAAAGATACTCCTATTCTAAAAACAATTTATTCTTTCTCTACATACTAAACAGTTCTACATTTGAAAGTCGACAAAATGGCCAGTTCGTATGTAACACCATAAAGGTGTTACATCAGCTACCCCCCAAGGTGGGAGCAGCTGAAACTGGATGGGCATTTGTCTACCTTCATATGGTCTACCTATCCTTATCCTGATTGCCCTACCTACGAGGGGAAGGTACATTTTGGTGGGACTGTCTTTTCCTAAAAGATAGTTTGCCCCATGTGTGGTTCTGTTCATTTACCACCACACCATGGCACAAACTTTGGTCTCCCAAAACCCCTCTAAAAGACAGACCACAGTCCCCTCACCTAACCTATCCTACCGCAAACATTTTTATTTTATTACAATTTAGCCTGAAGGGCTCTAGCTCTATAAGAGATAATAAGAGATGGAAAGGCATAACAATTCAAACTTCTTTTCTCTGGTGGACCAAAAGAAAAAAGATTGAAGTATTACTTCCTCTCAACATCGAGCTCGCCCCAATATATACATACCACGATCATAAATATTCCTTACTATGAATCATATTAATACCATCATTATAATATCTCCCATAACTATCCGAGTTCATGTATATCCTATACAGATATCCTTTGTGTCGACTATGTCGTACTAGAAAGTTGAACTCTCCTTCAAAAGACTTTCAACCCTTAACCTATACTGACTCTTACGACTTCATACTAAGGCGGCTCTGTCCCTAGTATACATTATACTCATAAGTTTATTATTAAATAGAAGAACTTGAGAGGAATACATGAAATATGACATTTCTTCATTTAATATTCTTTTGGTCATCTTTTTTCTTTTAGCTTCGGTCCATCATCACAGCATTGGTTGAGCCCCGTCATATTACATGAAACAAATACAAGTATTAGTATTCTCATACATAAGCCCAAACAAAAGTAATGGTCTAACATGTAACAATTATTTATTACAATGAATGACTATAAGTACACTATATTTTTTTTTTACATACGTACATGAAATGCTTTCAACCTATTTATATGTACAATATCTCTATATCTCCTATTGCTTAACTTCGTAATTACATAATTTACATTAGATATTCTTTCCACTATTCTGAACGGCCCTTTATATAACCTACATAATTTCAAACTCCTATTGTCCACCCGTCTTGGTGTATAAACTAATACTAATTGTCCCGGTGAAAAGTCCTTTACTTTAGCCCTTTTGTCAAAATATCTCTTTTGCCTAACCTGTGCCCTTCTAATATTTTGTATTGCTTTCCGGACTAACGCACCTTGTAAATTATGTCTCTCGGCATAATTTACTTCCCGGCTTTGACTATCCCTATTTACCCCCATGTCGCTTTGGAATATCGGTTCCCTAGCGTACATCATCATATATGGTGAAACTTTAGTGGTTGATTGTTTGCTAGTGTTATATGCATGACATACTAATGGCACAAATTTACACCAGTCCCGTTGGTCCCTGGCAACATACATCGACAACATTTGAACCAGCGTTTTATTGAACCGTTCTACTAACCCGTTCGTTTCTGGCCTAAACGCCGTACTAAATCGCGACTTTGCCCCAAATCGATTTACAGTTTCTTTCACTAGGTGTGACGTGAATACTGCTCCCCTATCAGAAATTACTTCCTTAACACCTCCGTATCTACAAAACACCTCCTCAATCAGAAATTCACTCACTTTCTCTGCCGTAACTCTTTGTACCGGTTTACATATCGCATACTTCGACACATATTCAACACATACTATAATATATTTATTCCCGTTTAAAGATTTTCTAAAAGGCCCTAAAATATCGATTCCTACCTTTTGCATCATATGGGTCACAGTTATAGGTTGTAGTTCAGCTACTTGTCTGACCTTTTTTTCTTTCTTGACACAACCTACACGTTTTTACATACTTCTCGATCTCCTTCTCAGCATTCTCGCAATAATAGCTATCTCGGAATTTACATAACGTTTTTGCCAAACCCAAGTGACCCCCTGACCATGGGTCATCATGCAGTTCCTGTAAGATCTCACATAACAAACCCTTTGGTATAACTACAAGATCTTTCATAACATGTCCACGCTTTACTCTCTTACACAAAACCCCTTCTTTCAAAATATACCCCTTATATGTTCCGGTATTGCTCATCCTTACTCGGGATAACCAACGCCTACATGACTCATCCATCCCTTGCTCTTCTTGGACCTTAATTACCTCTAATTTATATACTTCCAAACCATCCTCTTGTTCTTTCTGAGCGTTCTCAGCTGTACTCTCCACACTCAACGGGTTTCTACTTAAAAAATCGGCAACTACATTCTCTCTGCCTGCACAATGCACGATATCGAAATCATATGCTTGTATGCTCAGTGACCATCTCGCCAACCTTCCATTCATATCTTTCTCATCTCTAAGCCAACATAACGCCTTGTGATCGGTTACGACTTGGAATTTCAATCCCCATAAAAAATGCCTAAAATAATTTTACGCCCACACTAGACCTAAACATTCTTTCTCAGTAGTGGAATATTTCTTTTCTGCCTCACTCAACTTCCTCGACGCATACGATATCGGATGCATCTCTATTTTTCCCTGCATTAAACAACATCCCAGAGCTTCTCCACTAGCATCTATATACAACCTAGTTAAAACATCCTTATCACTAGAATAATGACTTAAAATAGGCGGGTTACACATTCGATCTATGATAATGGAAAACGCGTTTTGATGTTCCGAGGACCAACAAAACTTCGACCCCTTCTTTAGTAATTTTGTTAAGGGTAGAGCAATTTTGGCAAAATTATTAATGAACTTACGGTAATAGGAGAATACTCCCAGTACCGATTTTACCTGTTTTGCATTTGTAGGTGCAGGCATTTCTTTTATCGCCTTTAATTTCCTGCTATCTGGTCGAATACCAACCCCCGATATTTCATGCCCTAGCACACTTATCTTTCCATACCCAAAACTACATTTATTTGGTTTAAGCGTAAGGTTCGCCTCCTTAAGGCGCATTAACACCTTTTCTAATGCTTCCTTAAATTCTGCGAAAGTTTTCCCCCATATTAATATATTATCAACATAACAGATGGCATTCTTGTATTTGATATCCCCTAACACCTTATCCATTGTACGTTGAAATACTGCCTGACTTGTCTTTAAGCCAAAAGGTAACACGTTAAACTCATACAATCCTGACGGTGTGATAAATGCCGTTTTATGCCTATCACTTTCCGAAATCATAAGTTGCCAATAGCCAGAATTTAAATCTAAATCAGCGAAATAGTGGGCACCTGACAGATATATTAAAATGTCCTCTATAATAGGCAATGGATAGCTATCTGTCACCACCTTTTTATTCAACTTACGATAGTCCACACAGAATCTCCATGTGTTATCATTCTTCCGCACCAACACTACTGGGGAAGCATAAGAGCTTTTAGATTCACGAATGACACCGTTGTCTAACATTTCTCTCACTTGTGTATTGATTATTTCTAGTTGCTTAGGTGAGACACGATATGGCGGGTGGTGTACTGCTACCTGGTCTACCGTTTTTATTTCTACTTCTGTTAGTTTACACCTACCTAATTCTGTGGGCCTAAATGCGAAACATTTCCTATACTTACTAAACAGATTTCGTAACATATTCTTTTGCTTTTTACATAATTCCGGATTAATGTTAATTTCATCCATTTCGCATTCATTGTTAGAATTTACGTGCGGATATAATTTATCCTCATTTTTCTCTACATAATTCACATAATACATGTAATCTGTTTTTAACAAATTATATGATTTATTTACATCAGTGACATTACTATTTACAACGTTTCTATGGTAGCCGTCCATACTGGAAAAATCATCATTATTTCGTAGCAATGAGGTATTAATGAAATCTACATAGCACCGCTGTTTAAGACATATGAAATTCTTTGAAAAGTCTATTACAGCATCATATTTTTTCAGAAAGTCTCGACCTAATATAAGTTTAGTTTTAATATTCTCTATTATTAACATTTCATTCGCAAAAATACTGTTATCTATCATTAAATTTACACACGTCTTTCCTATCACATTTAGTAACGATCCTCCTAGCGATTTTACAAAATGCCTATTGGGTGCATCATCTTTGAATGTTATTTTTAGATGTTCCGCGAGATCATTTGACATGCACGATATATCTGCTCCCGTATCGATTAACGCCGAACACGAATGACCCTTAATTATGACCTGTATAAATGGACTGGACAAACCTTTGCCTTCTGCCGGGAGATCTTCATCTGTTTGGGACGCAGCTCTCATCTCCCGCGTTTCATTCATTGGCGGCGTCCCTGTACGTTTGGGTGTTTCGGTGACATCGGGCTGCGTCTGAAATCATTACGTGTGTTTGAGGCCGTTCTTTCATAATGTCTCGGCCTTAAATTATACCGGGGCGTATGAAAAACTTCCGATGGCTGTGGATGTTCTGCCTGTGAGCGTATGGGCGTATTGGGCAGGATGTCTGGTTCCTCCCTGAATTTCACCTTCACCTCTCAATTGACCCCCAAAGACCTCGTTGTATTGAATGATTGTGTTTCGTAATTCTTCTCGTGACGAATACACTCTCATCCCCAGTTTTTCTTTTAGCGAGGGTAACATCGTTTTGATGAATTGTTTTACAAAAATTACGTCTGAAATTTCAGCTTTGGCTGCGGTGTCGCTGAGTCTGTAAAAATAGGTTAATAGTTCCTCATCACGGCCTTGCTTAGATACATAAAATCGTTCCACATAATTTATTGAAACGGGGAATTCGTTTTCAATTTTTCTACATAATTCATCGAAATTGGCCGTGTCGGTATATATCATTTTATAAAATGCTAATGCCGGACCGTCGAGATATAGTCCCAGAAGTAACGGTAGGCTCTCCATGTCCCATTTATTTATCGCCGCGACCGTTTTGAAATCTTTAATAAACTCAGCGAACGCCAAGTTTTGCGTTCCGTTGAAGCCCTTGATGGCCTCCATCTCAACTCTTACCCTCTGACACCAATACTTAGCTCTCCTGGTTTTTCTAGCGTGGTGATTGCGCGTAGCGCCTGAACGTGGGGACTTCCGTAGCCACTTCACACAGCGACTTCCCGCAGCGACTTCCCGCAGCGACTTCACACAGCAACTTCCCACAGCAACTGCGCACCGCGACTGCCCGGCGCCTCCGCCAATTTGTAACGCCGCCCAGCGTACTACGTGCCGGACGTGTTACTTTGCCGACGATATCCCTTTTTTATTCAGGGAACCTTCTTGGTACTCGCTTGGCTGCTCGAGGTACTAATTAGTAGCAGGACCTTTTGGGATTCTTTAAGAAATTAGACTTTTCGTATATATCTTCGTTTATTTTCAGAGACGTCTATCTTACGTCAAATCTTAAAAGATACTCCTATTCTAAAAACAATTTATTCTTTCTCTACATACTAAACAGTTCTACATTTGAAAGTCGACTAAATGGCCAGTTCGTATGTAACACCATAAAGGTGTTACAGTACCTTACCCGGGCGAGACAATGCAGAACTCTACCACCTAGTAGCTACGATAGTAGTGACTCGCATAGCCAATCAGTCGCCTTTTACGTCCTGCCTGGCAGAACGGCAGTTGGTCTATTTTACAAAGGAGTCCGGAACCAACAAAGGCAATCAACGTTATTCTACTCGCAGCAAAGCTGCTTGGGTCAGCTATTAACATACAATAAAATTAATTAGTTATTAAGTCGACTGTATAGGTAAAGTCAACAGATATTTGAAGTCGGTTTAATTATTTTTTCAAAATAATATCTAAAAGTACCGACCCGATTTTGATGAAAATTAAATTGTTCCCTAAAATGGTATGCATCTAATTTAAATCAAAAATAATTATCTGGATAGTATGTCTTTAGTTCCCAAGAAATCGTGGACAAACGAAAGAGCATAAAAACGAACATACGCACACTTGCGAAATTTAGTACATCTGCTTCGACGCTGTAATATATAATCATACTTAAATTTTATCCAGTTCCAACAATATTACATACATACATGTCAGTTACCCTCCGCTTTTTCGTCGTTTGAAAATAAAAATCCATTAGCGTTTGAACTTCGCTAACGCTTATATTTTGATCGCCAGAACCCCTACAAATTGCGTTATATCCAAATTAGATTCGTCGTAACCCTTTGGGGTCCTATAATCTTCACAAAGCCAAGTCCACTGTATAATGTCTGTTCTTACGCTTCTACAAATTCGATATTTAAAAAATTACACGCCTTGAAGTCTGTGTGCTTATTTTATTACCAGCATTTGATAATTTGATTTTCATGTAGCTCTTGAGGATGCGGTGTCGCTACCTGAGAATTAACTAATTTGATTATGAGCTTAACTGCGGGAACAGCGCCTTGAACTGTTAAATTTAGTAGAATTTAATTAAATCACCACCAAAATATTATGTCGTGTATATATAATCTTTATCTTCTTTATCTTCACATTGTATAAAATAAAGTCGCTTCCACTGTACGTTTGCTTATATATTTTAAACTAGCTGCAGCGTACAGCCCGCTGCATTATAAGTTTTTGGTGAATCCCGCGGGATTATCTAATTTTTCCGGGATAAAATATAGCCAATGTGCTATTCCAGGTCATTATCTACCTGTGTGCCAAATTTTATTCAAATCAGTTCAGTAGTTTTTGCGTGATTGAGTAACAAACATCCATCCAAACATCTATCCAAACATCCAAACTTTCGCATTTGTAATATTAATAATATAAATTAATAAATTAATTAATTAATTAATTAATTAATATAGATTATGCGACGGATTTTAATAGGGTTTTCATCGGTAGACAGAGTGATTTAAAGGGAAGGTTTATATGTAAAATAGATGAATATTTTGATAGAATAAAATATTTCAAATATTTTTCATAAGGATATATTTTTGTCCGCTTATATTGCACGCATATGAAACAGGGCGGGTTGCTGGTGTAATGAAATAAAATGAAATGAAAAATATTTATTTACAAGAATATGGATTTTACAAGTTATTAAAATAATCAAAAGGTTCAAACATATTATACCATAGATGGTGTAAAAATATTTAAAAATTATCATACACTATTAAGTTTAATTAATTTGTTTACTACTTATTTACACATTTTTAGATATTATTTACATTAATAATTATATGTATTGAACTGAAATTTTATCAAATTATTTTCCAATCCAAGAAATGTTTTACTTTTTACATGCACTTTTGACTAAGTAGGTTTTTTACAGCTACCATCGGATCGGAACGCGGTCGTGTACTGAGAAGATGCGGCGTAAGAAACTCAGCTGTATGATAAATTAATAACTTTTAATTTCTCAATTATTATTTAACGTTTTCGCTGTATTTTAAGCTAACTTAAAAAGATTTTAAAAATGTGAAATTGATTTTATTTTTTTTAGAATCCTTAATTTTTTTGAAAACAATTATATTACAGCGTTCGTCGAATGGGAGTTACCGAAAAAAGTGTCCAACCGACACGTTTAGAAAGGGACAAAAAGACGGAGAAAGAGAGAGGAATATATATTAACCGAAAGAAAGAATTAATCTATATTTGGCGCTAGTGTATGTGCAGTAGTAAGGTAAATTCATATGTTTATACGTGATTAGCATTCTTAGCGTGGCATAATTCATCAGCACAGTATGCCGTGTATCAATAATCAATGATCCGTCATTCGTAGCCGTAACCATTAGCAACCAATTTAACAATAATGAGATGTTAAACAAGTTTTTTACGTGATAAGATAGCAAAAAAGCAGATGGGTCTCCTGATGAAAAGAGTCAAACATCGCCTGTAGACACCAAAGATGTTAATGGTGCGTTACTATCTTGTGGCGAGGTCTAATGCCACATGCATAAGTTTACCGGCTACCGTACCCTCCAAACCGGAACACAGCAATGACAAGCACTGACACTATTGTGGCAGAAATATGTAAGGCGTTGGTACCAAACCCGGGCGAGACAATGCAGAACTCTACCACCTAGTAGTCACGATGGTAGTGACTCGCATAGCCAATCGGTCGCCTTTTACGACCTACCTGGCAGAACGGCAGTTAGTCTATTCTTCAAAGGAGCCCGGAACCAATACGGAGGAAAGTTGTTTTGGCTATTTGGTAATTTTAAATTCATTTAACTGTTTTAGATTACGCTTCGAAAACGATGTTACTAGTTTTACTAAAACGAGTCGTTTCACTAACTAATATGGGAATCAGCCATTAAAGAAAAAATGAGTCTGGGCTACTACTGAGATTTCTTTTTATTTTATTTTCAGCATTCAAATGCTGGAAATAAAATAAAAAGAAATAAAATAAGAAGCTACACGCAAATCAAATGATCAATCATTTGATTTGATCTGTAGCTCTTGCAAATGCGGTGTCGATACCTGAGAATTAACTAATTTGATTGTGAGCTTAACAGTGGGAACAACGATTTGATTAAACTTAGTAAATTTAATAGTTCAATGTTGAATTTAGTAACATTTAATCAAATCACCAATGCTATATTGCGAATATTTGCTCTTTTTACCAATCTCTAATGTGAAATAGATGACACTCGTATTTTTTGTTTCTTTACGATGATACTAAGAGTAGCTTGTTTACACAGCCTTCTGTATTGTCAATTCGGATTATACTAATCATTTTTTTTTTGCATTTTATACAATACATTATACTTAGTTTGTTGAAGTTTTTGCGTATTACCTCTCCGATAGTTTTCTAATTTGTATGGTTTGTCATAAAAAAAAGAAAGTGTTAACTTAATGGCAGAAAAGAAAAACTTTTGCTTAATTTAGAAATAAGAATAAATGTACCAGTTTGATTAATTTCATGACTTCCAGCTATATTCCTTTTTAAAAAGTGTCCGTTGATTTCTAATACGCATTTATTATACATTAAATTAATTTGATGATTTTGCTGATGCTGTATTCTTGTAGCACTATTATGCCGAACACATCAATCGCCTTTCGCAAAGAATATGGAGCGAAAAGTCTTTAAGTATGTGTACGTGGGCTTTCCATAAATTTATTATAAATTTTATTACGATCTAGCTCTCTTGCGTGATTGGTAAAATGAACTGAACTAGTTTTTCAGTCAGTGAAATTTTACTTAAGTCGCTGCATTTCATTGGCCGAATCACGTCATCATTTATTACTTACAATTAGGGTTATCATCATCAAATATTAGGGTGCAGGAACAGTTGTGCTTATCCATGTGAAAGTGTTTTGTTTTGTTACCTAAAAGCAGATCGTTTAGACTGCAACTCTGATGTTTTAAGATTTTTTTTTGAAGGAATACCATGAAAGTCTTTTAGTAGTAGTCGATCTATATAAATCACACTTTATAAAAATTACTAATAGGTAGCTATTTTTCACCAAGAGATCTTGTTTATTACAAGCAAATAATATTCCCAGTGGAATGAAAATTTAACAAATTCCAGATATAAGAACAAATATGCTAATAGCGTGACTAAAATGCAATGGCGGATTGAAAAACCATAAATATGATATAGTTTATAGGCTACTTTATCTTCCAAACCGGTACACGACAGTGACAAGAACTGACACTATTACAACAGGAATAGATAAAGCAGTGGTACTTGACCTGAACGTGACACTCTAGGATTACCAGTAATAGTTGGTATGAGAATAACATGTATTTTTCAAAAATAAGCCCAGATCAACCCTATAAAAATTAATGCTGATTAAGCGCACAGCCATGCTTTTTAGTCTGACCTTATTAGGAATTATCTAAATAAAATTAAACAATAATCAAAACATCAATAACAATAATGAAATTCGACACTAATAAATATTGTCATTAAATTATAAATGCTATTGAAATATCAATCTTTTGATTTTCTATTTAGTATAATATGCAAATGCGGAAGTATCCTCAGTAAATAACACGAGCAAGTTTAATGTTTATAACATACACACACGAAACCAAACAGACAAAGAGAAAAAACACATACAGCAGTACTTTAGTAATATAGTTTTTTTTAATATTATAAGATAGCAATTAGTTCTCCTGATGGAGTCAACCATCGCCTATAGACACCAAAGATGTTAATGATGCATTGCTATCTTGTAGCGAGGTCTAATGTCACACGCATAAGTTTACCGGTTATTTTACCCTCCAAACTAGAACACGACAGCGACAAGTATTATCGATTTTGCGGCAGGAATAGACCCGGACGAGACAATGCAGAACTCTACCACCTGGTAGCCACGATAGTAGTGACTTGCATAGTCAATCGGTCGCCTTTTACGACCTGCCTGACAGAACGGCAGGTGACCTATTCTTTAAAGGAGCCCGGAACTAACACGGGGGAAATAGGATAGATTTGTTAGCACCTTTTAAATACAGACTCCAAAAATATGAATTGATTAAATTTAAACATTTATTGCAATGAAGACATTAAAAACAAATCAATATTGCCACTAAATTATAAATTAAAGCAATAAATGCTGTTGCAATACCAAACGCTGAATTTTCTATTCAGCATACACCACTTAAATCCAGCGAAATCCTTTGGGAATCACCCGCTGACAATATATTATTGGTATTCGGTCCATAATTAAAATAGATCAAACGTTAAATATTAACAACACAAAGCTGCAATGCTTTGATAAAGGTTACAAACTATAATTTGGCTTAAAATGGTAAACCCTATGGTCCAAGGTTAATATATTTAGCATGATATTATACAATATGCAGTGATATCCAGCGTTTCTTTTTTTGTTGGAGCAAAAGGATGGTGTCTGGTTTTAATTATATTAAGACCTTGATTAAAAAGAGAGTAGAGCGCAGTTTTATTGCTTTTAATAGATTTATATTTTTTATATTATGGGTAATATCACACCGGCTCCCTTATGGGGTAGACAGAGTGAACTGAAAGTCAATAAACTAATCGGTTCAACGTTTAACAACATGGTGATCCCCATGAGCACATTTTACTGACTTGACCAATTATAATTTCTAGCGATAAACTTGACCGATAGCTTTACATGCTCACTCAAACTCACGACAATGTTTACACACCACTAACAGACTTCGAACTGTTACTGAGACTTGGGTTTTCGAGGAAGATCAAATCCAGAACTTCATGATCCGAGCTGAATGGGCTAACCATTAGAGACTACGATAGTAGTATTATTTTATTTTATACTAGCTTTTGCTCGCGACATCGCTCGCTTTCAATTCATTTTAGGGAAGTGGGGGGTTAAAAAGACAAAAAGTAGCCTATGTCACTGTCCATCCCTTCAACTGTCTACACTTAAAAAAACACGTCAATTCGTCACTGTATTTTGCCGTGAAAGACGGACAAACTAAAAACACTTTCGTATTTATATAATAAGTGTGGATTATAAGATAGCATACTAGCAAATGACTCTCCCGAAGAAGAAGATAACCATTGTCTATTGACATCAAAGATGTTAATTGTGTGTTGCTAGTTTTGTGGCAGTGATTTAGTGTCACGTACCTACAATTACTGGCCACCGGAAAGTTAGTCGGAAAACGTATGTACGTGGCTATCTTACACTACTAGCTTGTTTCTCCCTTGAAACAGCTATGCTGTGTTTCGGAGTGAAGGGCAAGACAGGCAGTGTAATTACTAACACCGAGACTACATCAGAGTTACCCGGGCTAGTTCCAGGTAAACTAGTTTATGTTCATTGCCGACGTACACCATCTACCATCAGGTAGCACGTCAACCAGTTTGTCTTTTCACTAAATAAAAAAAAACACTACCATCATGGCTACTCCGTGGTGGAATGCTGAATAATCTCACCTGGACTGTACCATCGCCTTACCTATTCCTACCGCAATGGCGTCTGTGCTTGTTACTGTCGTGTTACAGTTGGAATGGTAAGGTAGCTATTAAATATATCCATGTGGCATTAAGACCTCGCTACAAGGATAGCAAAGCTCATTAAAATCTTTAGTGTCTAAAGAAGAAATTATGGTATTAGATTTGCAAAATTTCCGCAATACCTTATATGAACCGCTGCACTGTGGTGAAACTGAACGCCTTCCGCAAGGTAACGCCTGAATCTATTAAATATCGTTAGTGACTCCAGGCGGTGGTTGTCTCTCTCCATCAGCAAATCCATCTGCTTCTTTTTTATCTTTTGATATAAAAAATAACATTAAGAGTATATGTAAAATGTAAAACTAGGCATTGTACCCAGAATACACTCAAAATCCAGCACTTAAATTCGTTTGAAGTCCTCAGAGATTAAATCGTTGACAATATTCATTGGTATTTGGTCAGTAATTAAACCAGGTCAAACGTACATGCATAACAAGCCTCTATCTGGGTTGGATTGGCATAAAGCTAGATAATTAGAATTGTACCTGTAAGGGTTACAGAGGCGGTAAATTTAGCTTATTTCGTACCTACTTGACATTACTGTTCAATATTTGTCGCCTACAAGCATTAGTTTGCAGCAATTTATTGCTTGCTAGATATTGCTCGCGGCCTTGCTAACTTTTTATATGAGGCTTAATAGTACTTATCTATATCTATACAAATAAATAAAATTAGAGTGTCTGTTTGTAATATTAAAATTATCGTTTTTTACTAAATGCATATACACATAGTACATATACCAAAATAACATTTTTTACTATTTTTGTCTTTATCTGTTTATAAACAGATAAAGACAAATAAAAGCCGGTATACCGGCTAATCAAAGAAACAGTTGAACTGATTTTGACGGAGCTTTTACTAGTAGATAGCTGATGTAATAAGAAATAACTTAGGCTTATTTTAGATATATTTCACATGTGACGCGTGCGAAGTAGCGGGCGTAGCTAGTAATTCATCATTGTTTTCCTCTCATTTACGCATAATAAAGACGCCCACTAAATGCTGCTTAGAGTACCATCCAAATCACATACAGCGATACGGCGTTTATTATCCTATTATATATATATATATATATATATATATATATATATATATATATATATATATATATATATATATATATATATATATATATATATATATATATATATATATATATATATATATATATATATATATATATATATATATATAGATCAATTGCTGTTCGTTAGTCTCGCTAAAACTCGAGAACGGCTAAACCGATTTGGCTAAATTTTGTTTTGAATTTTTTGTTGAAGTCCAGAGAAGGTTTAAAAGGTGAGAAAATATAAAAAAAAATAAGAGTAGTTAAAAAGGTAGAACAACGTTTTCCGGGTCAGCTAGTATTTCATAAATATTCAATTTTGTTACTGTAAGAAACGACAATTGATTTGTTAAATACCTACTAATATTTTAAATTGGCTATGTTTTAATATTTCTTGTATCCAGAGGGTCGGTTTCATATATATTTTAGAGTATTTCCTCTGCAATCTGCATATGATGATGATACATATATTTTTCCATATTACAAATACAAAGTTGCCGAATAAATGTTCCATTGCGATTCTTGTAGTGGAGCGCAGGTGAAAGTCGTTACTGCGAAGTAAAGTTTCCCATAAAAATGTATGGACGCCGGAAATGTTTTTTTATAAAAGTTCTTCGTTCTAATTTAAAGTTAAACAAAATAAATAATTCGTTAATCAATCAGTCAATTCAAATCAATTTCGAAAGATTTTTTTTAACCCTTCTTTTCCCACTTCGTAACGCTTTTATCCCAAAATTCTAAAAATCGAATATCGACCACAAGGTTCTAATTCTAATGTAATGTAGTTTTTCTTTTCATGTAGGATAAAGTTAGACCTGGTGTTTTTCAAAATGCTTATTAATCATATTAGGTGGTAGATATGTGATAAAGGCAACATTAAAATACAGTTCTTTGAAAGTATCTTCACGCTCCTGAAGAAGAAGAAGGCAGAGCCAGTGCACCCTCGATTAGCCAAAGATACTCCCACAATATAATAGGTGGCAAACCTATCGCCAGCCGGGCTTTTTTCAATCCCGGGCAGTGTTGTTTTTATCAGAATGCTAAAAAAACAGGCAGGCAGGCAATTCAAAAACGTTTTGTTTTTTTTAGTATTCCTCGTGTGGTCAGCACCGACATCAGACCACTACACTACAGAGGCTATATTTTGTTCCTAGAAAATATTTCAAAGAGCTTCTAAGGCTAATTGATAGTGTAGATCATCGACGTACCATCATATATGATAGTAATTAATATTTCATTTTGTATACTAAAAATAAAAATATAGAAAATTACTTTATTCAGGAAATTGAGGAAATTAATTTTCAAATGCGCTCGTGTTGATTAAGATCGACACGAGCACATTAATTGAAAATTAATTTCCTCCATTTTCTGAATAAGCAATTTTTTATCTTTTTGCTTGCACCTATGCTGTCACTGTCGTGTTCCAGGTAGCCGGTAGAATTATGCATACAGAAATATCATTTTGCTGCATTGATATAAACGAAACATTAGGCTAATGCCTATTTTGAAAAATATACCAGCTACCTTACTGCTAGGCTTTTCATAACGTAGACATAGTTACTACTTACTGAGTGGTAGAGTTCTGCAAAATGTTGACCAGGTTTGGTGCCACTGCATTACTTATTTGTGCCACAATAGCATTGGTGATTTTTACTATAATATTTCGGCTTAAAGAGTAATGTTACCGGAAAATTTATGTGTGCGCTATTAAGACTCCGCTACAAGGATTGCAATGCACCATTTACATCTTTTGATGTCTATAGAAGATGATTGTCTTTTTTTTTAATAGTATAAGATAGCAAACAAGCAGATGGGTCTTCTGATGGAAAGATTCAACCATCGCCTATAGACACCAAATATTAATGGTATATTAATGGTGCGTTGCTACTTGTGGCGAGGTTTAATGCCACATGCATAAGTTTACCCTTACCCTCCAAACCGGAACACGACAGTGACAAGCACCCGGGCGAGACGATGCAGAACTCTACCACCTGGTAAAGTTTTGCGCTGTCTCGCCCGGGTGTTTTTTTCCATTCTATCTATAGTTTTATTTTATGAGATATATTATATAAAGAAAAGAAGTCAGATGTAACAGCTAGTCAAAATTAATACATATAATAAAGATGGAAAATTTGATTGTTTGTAACGAAAAACTCCAAAACTAGTTAAGTTAATATTGTTTGGGGGTCACGCGAATAAAGACTTGGACAGCAGTTGAAATTTATATGTATCTCGTATGTCGATATTCCTTCCCCTTTTCGTATGTCATTGACTTACAGTGGGTGTAAATGTACATTTGTTTTCCGTAAGTGTGAATAATAAAATATTGCGGGAGGAATAAGAAATACAGAATTTCTTATTTTTTATTCTTATGCAAGAGGCTGAACTTCATTAATGCTATATAAAATAACCTTAGCCCAAATGTCTCCCAAAAGCGGTTAGGATAAAATTTGTATTCATACACATTACGAAAGCTAAGCCGTGACGTCATTAAGTACGTAGCAGAGAACAAATTGAAGGCTTCACACCAAAACAAGAAGGCAATTTAACATTCTGACGTTAAATTAAACAGATTCCCGGTGATTCATTTTGTAGCGTGATTTTCCGTGACACAGATAACGTCAAATATCTGAAGGATTTTAATTATTTTCATATTAATTATAGCGTTATAGAATCGCAAATCAATCACGTGTAGCTATTTTTGAGTAATTTAGTAACATTTACATTCTGCAAACTTTATCAAAGTTACTGAAACTGTGTGTAAAAAAGGGGAAAATTTTACAGTAATCGCATATTATGTGTAACATCTAACCCATAAGTGATTTAGTTAGTACAATAAGACAGTCAAGGCAAACTCTGCCACCGCGCGTACTTATTGGTAAGTTCGAATAACGCGCGCTCATTGGCCAATTCCACCGACCACACAGCCCATAGGCACCTAATAATAGGCGATTGACTTGTGTCAACATATCTGACTTATAGTTCCGATGTAAATGTCCACGCGCCAATGAGTAGTGATTGGGTAATCAGTGTCGACCAATCAGATCTAGCTCTGTACATTACTATCTTTCACTGTGGCCTTGAGTTAGCCAATTATGGCGTTGCAGCCCCACTTCGTCTTACCTCAGCTAGTTGCCAGAATACATTCAATACGGAAAATCAAACATTAGCCGTCCATAGGCTGTGTGGTCGGTGGTCAATTCAAATAACGGCGCTTTTTCGGCTTATTTTTTTCATTTATTGGTTAAAATATATTTATACAACTTTAACAATCAACACTAAAAACAAACCACGCAGATTTAATAACCTAGTGTTACACATTTACGTTGCATTTCACGAAATTACTGTCACATTGTAGGAAAGCGGGAGAAAAGATGTTATACATCAAAAACTATTACTGAAACGTCGATCTCATATCGATAATAAGCTACTTGACTTAATTTGAAAAATTGTTTACTACTTTACCTATCCAAAAAACTATTTTTTTAAAATTTATAATAAAAATTATGCGTTTTAAATTTAAAATTATCGCAAAAACGCTCTACACTGTCATGGCATCTAAATGACATCACGCCGTAGTCATATGTACATTATATACTCTGTGGTTTATATGGAACTGTCAAAAACGAAAAGACATTTAATCACGCTGTAACGTAACACTTCCAGATTTACGTTTACGTCACGTGGTAGATTTAATGTCTATTTTTTTCTGAAATTTTATCCCGAAACTATTATTAATCCTTAACTTTTAAAATAAGTATTTTATTTTTTTGTTATCTTTATATTACATTCATTAGAAACTACAAATATCTAGTTTAGCCTTAATATTCAAAATTCTTATAAATTTTGATTCAGTCCCGTGCCAGTAGATAGTAAAGTTTAGTAGTTTAACTGTTTAATCTATAGTAGAATTTCAACCACAGGGCGATCAGTTAGTATAAAAGAATATATAAAAACCTGCCTAATAAAGACAAGGTGCAATGGAAAATAAAACGGAACTCTAAAATGCGACATAGAAACGTACACCCACGGGCAAACACTCTATTTGATTGAACGTTTAATATTATTTTGGGGTTTTAGTATTTTTTGATTTTATGATATTTTGTATTAGTTTGTTTGGAAAATGGATTCCACGAAATACTTTTTACATCAGTGTTTTAATTCAACAGTATGGTTTCAAATAAATATGCTTTTGTATCTGAATAAAAAAAATGATTATACGTTCTATAAATTTATGGTTTATGTCTGTGTAGCCACGGTTAGTACGTGTGGTTAGTATTGGGAAATGAGATGGTGGGTTTCAGATCGATATGGTTTTTAAAAAATATTTTATTGATTCAGGCGTTACTTTGCGGAAATCTAGTATTAAATAGGTGAAATTAATTAATTATTCGCGAACTGTTCTATGTATCTTCCGCGATGGCAGTGTAAGTAATACTTACACTCGCGTAGAGTGCGGTAGTGTTCGTTTCTCTTGAAGATGCCTCGGTTTCGAAATGAAACGTGCGTTGAGTACATATTATTGGCAACACTTTCCGTTAGACAAAAAAAAAACAAACGTCATCGCATCTATAAAAGGCGTTGCACGTGTGTGGGGCGCGCTTTTTCCCCGTGACATCCTCAGTGTATAATCCATTCCATCCACCTCCCCCCCCCCCTCCCCCGATGCTAGTAGCTGTCGCGTGTTTAATCCCCCGCGGGGAGTCGACCTGCGGGGCGGATTGCATGCAGCGTGCGCACAAGGGGGGGGAGGGGCAACCACTCCTTGAATCCTTAGTACCCCACCATACCCTACACCCCGGTCAATACCAATACTTCAGGGAGTAAGCCAACTCTTTCATCCCTCCACTACCTCTAACCACACACAAACTACAGTGTAAGGGGATTCCAACCCCACACTAACCCAAGGACCCAGTCGTCTCTACGGCTGGCGTTTGAAACCATGGCCCGGGGGCAAACCGACCTCGAAGCCATTTCCCCACTTCCTCTGCGGGAGGTGAGAGAAGTCTACACAAGGGGCGCACTCATTTTGGCATTAGTGCTCGAGTCAGTCACACGTGCCGAATACTCGCGATATTTAGTTCAATTGCAAAGTATCATTCATATTACTATTCTAATTCTAATCGTTAATTTACTTTTTAGGTTATATTTTCAGTTAAAAATTAAAATAATATAAGCAGCAAAAATACATAAATTGAATGCTTTTGTACTTGATGCCGGCGTGGGACGTGGGTGGATAATTGTGCCGCTGGGGTCTTCTTTTTGTCCGGACCATCGAGAAGTCTAATCCATTTATTTTCTTCGTCTTTCTTTTCTGTACCATCGCGGAATATACATAGAACAGTTCGCGGATAATAGGATAATTTTTATATATAAATAAATATAAAAATTTAATTAATTCCCCCATTTGTTTTAAAATGTAATGTGTCAAAACTAATGAAATTAGGGTTCTACATGTAGTAAATCTATGGTCTTCGCCTATGTTGGCGTAGTTAAATATGTCAAATGAGATTATGGCCTTATAATTTCAACTTTAGGTTTTCCCGCAAAATACCAGCTGGCGACACCTGAGGCGATAGAGAGGCGTGCCAAGAGGCTCATAAACGATGATATATGATAATCTGGTAGGCAAAAAAGCTCTACAGTCTCGCTCAGTGGCTAGTTTATCGGTTTTCTTGGGATACACTTTGGCGAGTGTGGTTCGGAATTGCACAACTTAATTCCGCCATCCCCGTTTTTCTATCCATCGTCAAGGCGCACAGAATTAAGGCATTGCCTTCATACGAGCCGCAAAGGACTGGAACATGCTTCCTGAGTCTGTGCTCCCCGACGAGTATAATCTGGGGATCTTCAAGAGAAGAGTGAACAGGTACCTTTTAGGGAAGCGCGTTCCTTAAGCCGCATCTTAGCAGGCGCTCCCTATTGATATTTATAAAAATATGGTTTTTAAAATGATTTCCTGTCAAAATTAATTGAACCATGGTTCTATGTCCAATATATTATGGTTTATGTTTGTTAAGGTTCATTTTGTAAAATGAGGTAATTGGTTTGGAATTTCAATTTTAGGTCCATATAGATTTAAAAAAAAAGACTATTATTTCTTGTCAAAACTTATTTAACCATGGTTCTTCGTTCAAAAAACTATGTTTTTTATCTATATTATCACTACTAAGTACTATGAAATAAGGAAATAGTTTTGAAATTACAGTTTTAGATGCGTGTTGGTCCAGGCTTCGCCCCCCATTTTGGTCCGAGGTCCATCCCTCGTATTGGTTTTGAAGAATAGACCAACTGCTGTTCTGCCAAGCAGATTGGAAAAGGTGACTGATGGGCTATACTATCATCGTGACTACTAGGTTGTAGAGTTTCGCAACGTCACACCTGGGTATTTGGTACCACCACCTTACGTATTTGTGCCGCAATAGCGTCAATTCTTGTCATTGTCGTGTTCCGGTTTGGAGGTCCAGACTGCACCATCCGGTTATGATATAAAAACAGTGTAATAATTTATAAAATTATATTGAAATGGAGTTATACCAAACCATGCCGATGAAATTATATTTGTACCGTTGTTATTGTTATTCTTAGAACGAAAATAAAAATGTTTGTTTTTAGCCTTTAAGGAAAAAAGTTTATTCAGCGTGGCCTTTCTTGAATCAAGAACTTAAAATGATTTTGTTTACGATACGCAGTGCCCACGTTTTGTTGGAAAATGAAAGTATTAAGAGATTTTATAAAAATACTTACTTCTAATTAGGCCTCTTCGATCAATGTATTATTATTTTTAAACAGTATTTTTATATAGCTTTAATTGGCCCGTGTTGTTTCGCCTGCGGGTAAATTAATATGTCGATAAAGTAAGAAATTTCATACAATATTTCGGTCCTTAGTTTACCATCTTGGGGAATAAATTTCGTAAAATCTCTTCTTATTTCCTCGTCTGCATGTTAAGAACAATCCATGTAAAAATTGTCATCTTCGTGGTCTAAGGATTTGGTCTAATCGTTGATATGTCAGTTTGTAAGGACCTTTCTTTTTATATAATATAAAAAAAGGAAGAGTGTTTGCATAAATATGGGTATTACAACTTACAGGCTTTTACAAATGATTCAAAGATATAAGCACATTCTACCATAATATAGTGTGCAAATAATTAACGTATAATGCTTTGTTGTTCTTTTATAATAAATAATAATAATAAATATCATTTGACAGACACACGAAGCCAAAGTAAGCAAATTATACGCTTGCATTATTGGTGTTAGCCAGCGATAATAATATATAGAAATCCATGTATAAATACTGTAAAATACATAATAAATACCAAAACACAGATCCATAAACACCTATGCTCATCACACAAATGTTTGACCCTAGCCACAAGCAGATGACTTTCCTACTTAAAAGGGAAAACCATCGCCTATAGACATCAAAGACGTATCATTGTTATCCGTGTGCTTCAAATCTCTCGAGTGATTCTATTTATATCATAAAATAATTTGAAGGAAATAAAACTGCAACAAATGACTTCCACGCTACTGAATATCTGGGACCCTGGATCAGATCTTTACCAAATTTATAATATGTTACCGAATTGGAAATAGGTGTATGTTTCGTTTGAATGTAATTTGTGTGTTTAATTAAACAAGTTTGTGATTTTTCTCGTCCAATGTGTACCAAGGCGCAAGAGCGCCTTTTCTGTTTGCTTTTGAGGTTGGCTGACAGAGAAATACAAATCAGTTAATAATTAATCGAGTTCCCAATTACCCAATATATATAAAAATCCAGCCAAATTGAGAACCTCCTACTTTTTGGTGGTCAGATGAAAAGAATTCTTTTTGTTCGAAATGAACAGTCGGGCCAAATAGTCGAGCAGTCGGTCCAAATGACTGCTACTGCGTAACAGGGCGTTTCAAGCGAGCACAGTGCTCAGTCAAAGTTTAAATTAAATACGCTCATACGCATCTTGAGGGAGTCTCCGGTGAGACCGACTTCGGGCAGTATTTTAACAATGAGTGGGAGCGTAAGTGGCATACGGATTTCGACTCGTTACTGATCCTTGACCGGCGTCTCGAGTGTTTGCGGACCGAAACAGTGGACTGAGCCACCGCCGGCGCCGACTTTGGCGTGTGCATATAAATTGATGTAATGGCTGTAATGGGATCATCAGGATTGGATAGGTGAAGCTTATATTATTCAGCAGCAGCATCAATGAAAGAGCATTAGATTTCATGATAATTTAAGCCTGAGACTCGCGTCAATGATTGTTTGCACTGTTTTGTGCAATATGTAATAGGTATAACAATTACATTAAAATATTTTAGTTATTATTGATTTGTAATTTCGCTTTTCCTGTTTCATCCTCAACAGTAAATCAAACACATAGATATGAGTGCCACTACCAGATTTTTGTGTATAAACCAAAGTTTATACACAAAAATCTGGTGGCCACGTAACCCTAGCGTGACCGCCGAACGATGGTATGGAAAGTGAAGTAGATACATGAGATTGATTTGTGTGCCTGTTTGTTTTGTGGCCGTACGGAGCAGCAGCAGTTAGAATCACTCGGATAACGGAAATGTGACGGAAATATTATAAAATACTAGCTGCAGCATGCTGCGCTGCATTATATAATTTTTTGGCGAATTCTTCAGGTTCACCTAATTTTTCCGGGCTATAAAGTAATCTATGTGTTATTCAAGGTCATAATCTACTTGTGTGTCAAATTTCTTTCAAACCCGCTCAGTAGTTTTTGCATGATTGAGTAACAATTGAGTTCCCCGTGTTGGCCCGAGCTCCTTTGTAGAATAGGCCAATTGCCGTTCTGCCAGGCAGGTCGTAAAAGGCGACCGATTGGCTATGCGAGTCACTACCATCGTGGCTACTAGGTGGTAGAGTTCTGCATTGTCTCGCCCGTGTCAGGTACCACCGCCTTACCTATTCCTGCCGCAATAGCGTCAGTGCTTGTCACTGTCGTGTTCCGATTTGGAGGATGAGGTAGCCGGCAAACTTATGCATGTGGCATAATACCTCGCCACAAGATAGCTACGCACCATTAACATCATTGGTGTCTATAGGCGATGGTTGACTCTTTTCTTCAGGAGTTGTTTGTTACCTTATGATATAAAAAAAAAAAAACAAACATTCATCTATCGAAACATCCAAACTTGCGCATTTATAATGTTAATATAGATAATTCCTATTTACATACTATTCCAATTTACTTTACCACATTATCAAATGCTTTCGGGCCGGGCCGATGCGAGCCGGTCGGTCTGAATTACGGATTAAGTGGATACGCCTTTCAAGACAAGTTCTTTTTTGGTCAGTGTAGCATGCATTTACACACAGATTTACGAAGATTAGAAGTACTTACCGATTAAATAAAATCACTTCAATTGTAATTTTGAAACCTTTTCATCTCATTTGATACGATTAAATAGTTTTTATATGGTTTATTTCTAATTTTTCCAGATTTTATATATCTACAAATGTATAATCATACATATATAGATACAAATATTGCTCATTAAAAAGTACAGGATAGCATGGACCTACCAAGTTTTTCCTATGTTGGTCTGAGCTCCCTTTGAAGAATGTACCATCTGCCGTTCTGGCAGGCAGTTTGTAAGAGGCGAACAATTGGCTATGCGAGTCAATTCCAATCGTGGCTACTAGGTAGTAGAGTTCTGAATTGTCTCGCCCGACTCTGGTATCACCGCTTTACCTATTCCTGCCGCAATAGCATCAGTGCTTGTCACTATCATGTTCCAGTTTGCAAGGTGAGGTAGTTGGTATACTTAAGCATGTGGCATTAAGATCCCGCCACAAGGATAGCAACGTACGTCCATAAGTCGATTGGGCCAAATGGCATTTCTCCTATCGTGCTCAGGATGTGTACTCCAGAGTTGGCACCAGTCTTAACGCATTTATTCCGGCTTAACTATTCACAAGACTAAACTTGGAAGACCGCTTTAGGAACCCGGACTGGGTTAAAGCGGTCTAACAAATCTAACAAAGTGATCGCTCGATCCTGTCCAATTATATATACGCGATAACCTCCTTATTCTCCAAAATAATGGAGTCATTATTAACTGCCAGCTTCTGAGGTATCTAGAAAAGCACCAGCTGATTAGTGACTGTTAGTATAGTTGTTGTCGCGGACGCTCATCTGATGATCTTCTGGTTTACTTAACACATCAGTGAGTGGAAGCAGTGGAGAATAAGGGAGAGGCATTGGCAGTTAGTTTAGAGAGCGAAGGCCTTCGATCGGGTATGGCACAAGGCCATTCTTTTAGAGCTCCCATCCTATTGGCTTCCTGGGAAATTGTGCGATTGGATCATTAGTTTTTTGACGGATCACTGTATCAAGATTGTTGTTGATGGCGCTTAGTCTGACCTTAAACTCATCAATGATTGTGCTCCTCAAGGCTATGTGCTATCGCCTACGCTGTTTCTTGTGCACATTTATGACATGTTGTGATCAAACAACATTCATTCTCATGCGGATGACAGTGCAGGCGATGCTTTATACTCTGGCCATAAGGGAATTTCTAGGGAACACGTCAACGAGTGCCGGAATAAATTTGTGTCAGAAATTGAAAAACGACTTTCCGTAGCTTCGGTGTGGGGTCGATAAAATTTGGTCCAATTTATCCCCATTACGACACAAGTTTGCGCGTTTACTGCTAAAAATTCACATTTACTCGTATCTCTTTCGAAAATACTTACTTGAAAGCCTCACTCAGTATCGGAATACTTGGAGTAGATATGTTGAACGACGTTCAGTTCCACGATCACTTGGAAGGCAAGGCTAAATAAACCTTTAAAAGCTAGCAGTTTTCTGCAGGACTTTGCAGGTACTTCACTCTAGCCCATCATTTACTGCTTTATAAGGCACAATTCCGGCCTCATATGGAGTACTCTCAATTATGGGCAGAGGCTCCTCAATACCAGTTCCTTCCTTTTGATCGCATTCAATGCGTTTCATATCGTCGATGACGAGACTATTTCAAATCTGCTTGATTCCGAGGAACTGTTTGGATTTATTCCTGCCACCGAATTTCACCATCAGACATTACGACAAAATTCAAATTTTATTCTCACCATTTCGATGTCTGGAAATCCACAACCGTGAAATTCTCGAGGCATTTTTTGCCCCGCACTCCTATGTGGAACCAGCTATCGGCAGATTTTTTCAGAACGGATACGACTTAGGGACCATCAAGAAAAGCTTACTAATTCTCAAAGGCCGCCAATGCAATTATAAGACCTCTGATATGTAGTAAGACCTTTATGGGCGGCGGTAACACCATCAGGTGAGACACCTGTCCGTTTGCACACTTTTCTCTAATCTCTTTCCATTAGGACACAATTTTCCATTAGGACAGACCGACTTTCAAATTTACAATATTAGTCTAAATTTACAAAATTATAGTTTGGGACGATCCACTTGTTTTATTTTATTTTGGCATTTATTTTGGCCTCGGTTTTTATCTCAAATTTTGCTTTTTCTGAAAACATCTATAACATTCATGGCTCCCTGCTAGAATTTCAGCCCGTTGGTAGATTCCTTGATAGAAACTAGTAAATATGTTTAAAAACAACGAGTCTAGCACCAGGTTATAGCTATAACAGAGACCGATAGCGATAGAATTGTATGAAGTGGTAGAGTTCCTCAACGTCTCCCCTGGGTATGTTCAGTTTTAGTTAATCTTGCCGTGATAGCATCAATGCTCGTCATTGTTGCTTATGCATATGAAATTTCTATCCCTCCGCATGGATAGTAGCGTATTATCATCTTCGGTGATGTCAGAGATGTTAATGATATTCTGATTTAAAGAGAAACCATAGATCCTATAGACATGTGGGCATTGGATTCTCTTTCCATAAGGAGAATTATTTACTTGTTTGTTATCAAATGCTGTATTAAAAAACTTTATTCATACTAATATTATAAATGGGAAAGTGTATATGTGTGTTTGTTTGTCCGTCTTTTACGGGAAAATGGAGCGACAAATTGACGTGATTTTTATGTGGAGATAGTTGAAGGGATGAAGAGTGACATAGGCTACTTTTTGTCTCATTTTAACCCTCCACTTCCCTGAAATGAATTAAAGGCGAGCAAAGCTGCGGGCACAAGCTAGTGTTACAATGAAGACGACGTAAAAGAAGGCGATACTTGAAACTTCGACCGATTTATTGGTACATGATTGTGTGGAGATTTAGTAAAGGTAGCGCTAGGCAAAAACATAGTGAACAATATTGAATCCACCATATTGTAATTAGCATCAGATAATAAATTTAGAGACGTTTCGGTATGACCAAAATAAGTATACATTAAATGTGGAAATTAAATTCATAAACCTACAGACTTACTGACAGCTTATAAATTAAGTTTGTAGATTGCATTTATTAATCCATAGACTTACTGACAAGTAACAAATTGAATTTTGAGATAAAATTTATTATTTTACCGACTTATTGACAATTAATTAATTAAGTTTGTAGCTTATATTCATCGATATGTAGAATTACTGACATTTAAATAATTAAGTTCGTAGATTAAGTTTATAAATACCTACACTTACTGACCAATAAGTTTCTTAATTCTATAGATTAAAATCATTAATCTACAAACTTACTAATAAACTAAGTCTCTAGATAAAATTCATTTATCTGTAGACTTATTGATAGCTTATAAATTAAGTGTATAGTTAAAATTCATTAACTGAAATGTTTAATTTTTATTTTGGTAATTTAAAATCAACTTTCAAATAAATCAAATTGGAGTGTTTGTTTGTAATATTAAAATAAGCACTTTTTAATAAATACATGATATGGATGTACATACGGTACGTTTACCAAAATAATATTTTTACAAGTTTTGTCTATCTGTTTGTCCCGGCTAATCTCTGAAACGGCTGAACCGATTTTGATGGGACTTTCATTGGCAGATAGCTGATGTAAAAAGGAGAAACTTAGATCTTACTTTCATTTTAGAAAATTTTCTACGCGTACGAAGTTGCGGACATGGATAGTGCTTTCATAAGTTTATCTTTGATCGTAATATTCAGCTGGAACTCACTCATAACGTTGACAAATATTTATATTAGTATTGCTAACATTTATGAATATACGTAGCCATAACAAACATCTAAACATTTCTGACAACATATTTAAACTTTCCTAATCAATCATCCTTTATATAAGAGATCCTTTTCAAATAATTCCTAAATTACATCGCAACAGAAACATGTGAATATTTCGTTACCAATTTTCCGCAATATGTTCATTAAATGAGAAATAGTTTGCAATAGAATGCAATTGTGGCGCGCGCGAAGCCATTACTACATTTCGTCTAGGTCGGTAAAATCGCTAGGCCTAATGTACTCGAGCGGCCGGCCTAGGTGTGGCGTCGTGATGTTTCCTTTCACTTTTAATTTCAACTAGTTAAAAACTGCATCCGAGCCGAGAGGCTGCGCGCGCGCTTGCTAAACAGCCTCTTCGTTCTTGTGTCGCGAAATTATTATATTCAGTATTTTTATAATATATATTTTTGTGCATGTCTTTCTATACTTTTTCTATCTGTACTTTCTTGTTCCTATGTGTAAATGTGCCTTCTGTGATAGTTGACAAAATATACCGTTTTGCACGTGAATATTTCGTTTGAGTTACCTATAATAAACAAGTTCCTTTCGTTATAAAATTAGAGTAGTGATCCAGAACCACAGTGGTGACCTGTACGAACACTCGCAGTGAATTTATCAAATTGGTACGTACTTTTGTGATTTTAAAATTTAAAAAATGGCTACCGACGGAACAAAAGACCAAGTGAACCGTGTTAGTGTTAAAGTGCCACCGTTTTGGCCGAACGAACCGGCATTATGGTTTCTCCAACTAGAGGCACAGTTTGCGTTGGCAAATATAACTTCTGATGCGACGAAATATTATCACGTAACTTCAAACTTGGACTTTAAATATGTATGTGAAGTGAAGGACGTCATATCAAAACCACCCGCAGAAAACAAGTATGAAAAAATAAAATCCGAATTAATTTCACGTTTGTCGGCTTCGCAAGAACAGCGCGTAAGGCAGTTATTGACTCACGAGGAATTAGGAGATCGGAAGCCGTCTCAATTCCTCCGCCACCTACAGGATCTGGCTGGAGCAGAGGTTCCTGATGATTTTATACGTTCGTTGTGGACTAGTAGGTTACCAAACCACATCCAGGCCATCATAGCAGCCCAGGTTGATTTACCTCTGGATTCCGTGGCACAGATTGTAGATAAGATTCACGAAATTTCGCCGCAGCTTAGCGGTCAGGTAGCTGCAACTTCAACATCAAGTTCCACGTTATCAACAGGGTGTTCATCGTCGGACATTGAAAAACTCACCCGCCGTATAGATGATCTGTCACGACAGGTGTCAGAGCTTTCCACGTTTTCTCTCTCTCGCTCTCGCTCTCGCTCAAGGAGTGGAGGCCGCGCACCGCGCTGGCGACAACGGTCCCGGAGCCGCTCGAGTGCTGGCTCGGGGCAATGCTGGTACCATCGACGCTTCGGTACTAAAGCGACAAAGTGTCGCCCTCCTTGCTCGTTTCCTCAGGGAAACGGAGTAGGCAGTCAGTGAAGACGGCGACGCGTGACTGTCATAGTGTAGCTAGTGGCCGTGTGTTTGTAACAGACCGTAAGACCAAAGTGCAATATTTGATTGATACTGGCTCTGATTTGTGTGTATATCCGCATAAATTTATTCGCGATAAAAAATTTGTTAAAACTGACTATAAATTATTTGCAGCTAATGGTTCTACTATTAATACTTTTGGTTGGCTAAATTTAACGCTTGATTTAGGCCTTAGACGCTCATTTAATTGGCGTTTTGTAATAGCTGACGTCACAAAACCTATTATAGGTATAGATTTTTTATCGCACTATAATTTGCTAGTCGATGCAAGACATAACCGCTTAGTTGACAATATTACACTGCTTACTGCTACTGCTAGGCCTGCTTCAAATGCTTTGTGCCAAATAAAATCTGTTACAGGTACCTCCCGATATCACAGCTTACTTTCACAGTTTCCCGACATCACTCGTCCACAGGGAGACCTGTCCAAGCGTGAAGTTAAGCACAACACCCTCCACTATATCCGTACAACCCCTGGTCCACCGGTATACAGCCGCCCTCGTCGGTTGGCACCGGACCGACTCCGCATTGCAGTTAAGGAGTTTGAAGAGTTGGTAAGAATAGGTATCGCCAGAAGATCTGATAGCCCATGGTCTTCGCCATTACACTTGGTACCTAAAAAGAACAATGAATGGCGACCATGTGGCGATTATCGCGCGTTAAACGCGCGCACTATACCTGATCGATACCCTGTTCGCCACATTGGTGATTTTGCTCACAACCTTTCTGGCTGCACTGTTTTCAGCAAAATCGATTTAACAAGGGCTTATAATTTTATTCCTGTCAATCCATGCGACATACCAAAGACAGCCATCACAACTCCATTTGGAATGTTTGAGTTCCCATTCATGAGTTTTGGTCTTCGTAATGCGGCTCAAACATTCCAAAGATTTATGGATGAAATACTTAGAGACCTAGAATACTGTTATCCGTATATTGATGACATTTTAGTGGCGTCGCAGAACGAGACGCAGCACCTGGAACACCTGCAACATGTTTTTCAACGCCTACAGGATCACGGTCTCATGATTAACACTTCAAAGTGTGTTTTCGGTGAGTCACAAGTTGAATTTCTCGGTTATGTAGTATCAGCAGCTGGTACCAAGCCCCTTCCACAGAAGGTAATGGTGATTCAGAACTTCCCGCCCCCTAAAACAATTAAGGAGCTTCGAAGATTTTTGGGTATGACTAATTTTTACCGACGTTTTATCCCAAACGCAGCAAAAATCCAGGCGCCATTACACGAACTTTTATCTGGTCCAGCTGTTAAGCCAAACACACCCATCACCTGGACTAGTGAACTTGAAAAGGCATTTAACACCTGCAAGGCTAGTCTCGCTGAAGCTACGCTTTTAGCCCATCCAAACCCGACAGCACAATTGACCTTATGGACTGATGCGTCAGACAATGCGATTGCGGGCGTTCTACAACAGAACGTAGACTCTGTATGGCAACCGCTCAGTTTCTTCTCGAGAAAGCTCAATACGGCTCAGAAGAAATACAGTCCATTCGACCGGGAGCTGTTGGCTATTTATGAGGCTGTAAAGCATTTTAGGCACATGGTAGAAGGCAAGTGCTTTACCGTCTATACTGACCACAAACCCATTGTCTCTGCATTTCGTAAAGCTTCAGAGAACTGCTCGCCACGTCAATTTCGATATTTTGACTTCGTGTCACAGTTCACTACGGATATAAGGCACATTTCAGGCGAAGATAATGTGGTTGCAGATGCTCTTTCTCGCATTGACACCATTTCAAACATCATAGACTTTGACGCATTAGCCTTAGCACAAACGTTTGACAATGAGCTACAACATATCCTACATAGCAAAACTTCTTCACTCAACCTGCAGAAAATAGATATTTCTGGGTCTGGTAAGACGCTATTTTGTGATATGTCATGTTCTACGCCACGTCCTTACTTGACTTCTGACTTTCGTCGACAGGCATTCGAATGCCTCCATGGACTAAGCCATCCAGGAGTGAAGGCCACTATTAAACTTGTAACTGAAAAGTTTGTGTGGCCCAATATTAAAAGAGACTGTCGCATTTGGACTCGTAGTTGTCTCTCATGTCAACGCTCAAAAGTTGCACGACATACTAGATCTCCGGTACATCATTTTGTTCCTCCGTCGAACAGATTTTGTCATGTACACATAGATCTTATAGGTCCATTGCCCCTGTCACATGACTATAAATACTGTCTAACTGCCATAGACAGATTTACACGTTGGCCAGAAGTTATACCGCTTCATGACATCAAAGCTGACACAGTGGCAAATGCATTTGTCACTGGTTGGATATCACGTTTTGGTTGTCCTGACAAGATAACAACGGACAGAGGCAAACAATTTGAGGCATATTTATTTAAAGAACTTTCACGTTTAATCGGCTTTCAGCATTTACGGACGACAGCGTATCACCCAGCTGCAAACGGTTTAGTTGAAAGATTTCACCGACAGCTTAAAGCTGCGATCACCTGTCACGCAAATGATGATTGGGTTGAAGTTCTACCCCTAGTTCTACTTGGCATACGCACGGCTTGGAAGGAAGACATAAAGTCTTCTTCAGCCGAGTTAGTATATGGAGAGACCCTGCGTTTACCTGGTACGTTTTTCCACTCTAATCCTGCACAAGTCGTAGACTATGCAGATTTTATTTCTCGTCTGCGCGAAAATATGCGTAAGCTTAAGCCTACTCCTGTATTTCATCATGGCACACCTCCAGTATTTGTAAGCAAAGACCTACGAACATCAGCACAAGTTTTTCTTCGCCAAGATGCTGTTCGCAAACCCTTGCAAGCGCCGTATGCTGGACCGTTTAATGTTTTAGAACGCGGAGATAAATTTTTTAAGATAGATATAAGAGGTAAACCTGCCACTGTTTCTTTAGATAGGTTGAAACCAGCATATGTGCTTCGCGATACCGAACCTGAAGTTTCCACGCCGGCGAAACCAACACTACCACTGGTTTCGCCTACTGACCAAATACGTAAGTCACGGTATGGACGTCAAGTTCGTTTTCCAAATTTTTATCGACCGTAACGGTCTCCGGGGGGGCTGATGTGGCGCGCGCGAAGCCATTACTACATTTCGTCTAGGTCGGTAAAATCGCTAGGCCTAATGTACTCGAGCGGCCGGCCTAGGTGTGGCGTCGTGATGTTTCCTTTCACTTTTAATTTCAACTAGTTAAAAACTGCATCCGAGCCGAGAGGCTGCGCGCGCGCTTGCTAAACAGCCTCTTCGTTCTTGTGTCGCGAAATTATTATATTCAGTATTTTTATAATATATATTTTTGTGCATGTCTTTCTATACTTTTTCTATCTGTACTTTCTTGTTCCTATGTGTAAATGTGCCTTCTGTGATAGTTGACAAAATATACCGTTTTGCACGTGAATATTTCGTTTGAGTTACCTATAATAAACAAGTTCCTTTCGTTATAAAATTAGAGTAGTGATACAGAACCACACAATAACTATTCCATTATCCGACTGAACATGTACTAACTATCTGAAACTCGATATTTAATTTCCATGCATATTTTTGTTTTCAATATAACATTGTTAAAGTTTGTATGAATACGGCTTTTAGACGCAATAAGTAAGTGAAACATATAGTGAACAACAACTTCAACCGACATCCTATAAAGGAAGAGCTTATATGTTTTTTTTTTTATTTCTGTTCGGGCATATTTTTAATATTTTCGATTTAGACTTATATAAATTTGGTGAAGATTTGATTCAAATTTCCAGAAACATAGGAGGTTGAATATTGATTATTACAGTATTACTGCGTTTTGTGATCTTTGAGATGGCATTCAATGCTATTTTTGAGCACTAAAATTTTGTCTTCATTATAAAATCGATAGATTAAAAATGTTAAAGTAATGTCAAAAAACATTTTGAAAAACGTAAAAACCACTGGTATAATCTTAAAAATTCTTTTACCATTAGATGCTTCCACTATCCAGTAGAGAAAATTGGTAAAGTTCATGTTGCCCATCACAATAATGCGGACTAAGAAACGGGCTTTTTGTTTCATATTATGAATATTTTACGTCAATGGACCATGGGGGATATATCCGCACCACGCCTGTAAAAAAAATCTCTAACTACTTTTTACATTTTAACCGACTATTACTCAAAAACTTGTAAAGCCTTCTAGGACGCGATAGTTTTCCTTTTATTTTAATTATATTTACTACTAATGTAAATTTTGGTTGACCCACAAAACAACCGTTTAGCTGGCAGAGGGGGGCGGACATTAGTCTCGAACAAAAATTTAAAAAAATGTTTTTTCAAGTCTACATTATTTCTTAAAAACCTATCCAACGATACTCTACACAATAAAAAATGTAATGTCCATTTACATATAGAGGAGCTACCCTAAACAACATATTTTTCAAGATTTTATATTAGCATTTTATTGCGGTGACTAACATATATATTTATGCTAAATTACAGCATTCTGGTACTAAAGATCTCTGATCCGATCTGATCTCTGGTCCGCCCGTTCGATCGTCCGTCCACAGTGTGTGGACGGACGGACGGACCTAGCGAAACTATACGGGATCCTAGTTTATGTCGGAACTCCAAAATGGCTACTTATTACCCGACTCAACAAAGTTAATTAATGATCACGTAAATAAAATCGTGAGTAACAGCTAGTATGTAACAAATTCAGGTATAAAAAATATTAAAAAATGAGCTCTTGCCTCAGGACTTCTACGTTCTTCATTAAGATTTGGACGTAAATATAAACAAATTAGATGCAGCGTGCAATCCGATGTACTATAAAAGTTTTTGGCGAATTCCGCGGGATCACCTAATTTTTCCGGGATAAAACGTAGCCTATATCCTATCATAGATATATAAGTCATCATCTACCTTTATGCAAAATTTCTTTCAAGTCCGTTTAGTAGTTTTTACGTGATTGAGTAACAAAAATACATCCATCCAAACACCCAAACTTTCGCATTTATAATAATAATATTTAAAAATAATATTAATAATAATGATAATAATTATTATTATTTATATTATTAATGAATAATTTATAAATATTTATGTATAAGTGTGCTAAAATCTATATTCAGCATACTCAGAAAATACACTGAAGTGCAAAACTTGCCATTCAATTTTCAACACGTTCCAAACTTCGGATCTACTTCAAATTTGGTTCACTTGTCCATTTTATTACTTTTCATCCAACTGCATACCAATAATGGAAGTATACTTGTTTCTAGTTTTAAATATTTTTCCTATTTTTAGAAGTACAAGAATACGACTTCAAAGATAAACGTCTCAAGGGTCTACTGAAACTGGTTTCGCTACAAATGCCTCAGATTCTGTGTTCAAATTGTAACTCTTTTCAAATAAATTTTTCTGTTTTTCTGGAAAACATAAGTTATCCGGGATTGAATATGTGCCTGATTTGCCGATAGATTGAACACCTGTCATATCACGGGCCTTGATAACCTTTGCTATTCTTGGATGTACTATTTTCACCTCTGTCTATATCGTAATGAATATCTCCGAAGATGGAATTAAATAATAACAGGTTGTTATAGACCTTATTTATTATTTTTTATTTTATAGGATAAATAAGAAGCGGATGGGTTTCCTAATGAAAAGAGGTAACCATCGCCTGTATACACTAAAGATGTTAGTGGTGCGTTGATATAATGTGTGCCGGGATGGAATGCCACATGTAGAAGTTGACCAGCTACCTAGGGTGCGGTTAAAACAGAAGAGACGTAGCGAGTACGTGTGGCGGTGGATGATAGTCATAGTAATACAATATAAACCTTATAGTATATAGCATAGCGTCGTTTTTGTCGCAAAGGCTCGTCACCTAAACTACTAAGAAATAAAAGTAGCAGCTATTCATCAGTAAAATACGTACATACTGAAAGATCGTACATATTAAAAGAGAGTGCTCAATACTTGATTTTGATACCAAATATGTAAAAAAGGTTACCTTGATTTTGACCTAATTATTCAATAAAAATAGAACGGCGCATAGAAGTTTATTGTTTACAAAAGCGATTTACCGATCTCAAGACTAGACTTATAGAGTAAGTACAACGTGCGGCGGCCATATTTTTTGAATATTGCTACTCTAATTTTGTTGAAGTTTACTATGTGGTTAAGCAATATATTCATTTCATTATATTTTTATTGGTTAAATATGACCTTTAGTTATTGTGGCCTGCAATGTACCTACAATTTTTTGCCAGTCGATTTGTATTCTAAGATAGTGGTAGCAGCCCCTGTCGAGATTATGCAGAACTCTACGACCTAATCATGATGTCAGTAATACATATTCGCTTACTTTTATAAGAAACTAGCTGACCCGCGCAGCTTAGCCCGCGAGTATATTAATAAGCCGTTCAAATAGCTTTTAATAAAAATTTCGTCCCGTATTTCAGCCCTTCAGGGACTGATTTAAAAAAAAAATTAGCCTATGTTTGACCCCGGATCTTCAACTATAGCCATGCCAAATTTCATGAAAATCGGTCCAGCGGTTTAGCCGTGAAAGCGTAACAGACAGACAGACGACTTTCGCATTTATAATATTAGTATGGATAAGTATCTGCACGGCCATATTGCCGAAGGCGTAGTCAGAGGTAGAACAAGTGCACTCAAGATTAACCGTAGGTACCATGGTCCCACAAATGTGATAGGTGTCAAGCCTATCGCCAACCGGGCACTTTCCAATCCCAGGCAACGTTGCATTTGACGATAACTGAAAAAAACATAAATTTTTTTTAAATTTCCCGACCCGGAAATGGAACCTTGGACCTCATGTGGTCAACGCCAACGCCAGACCACTAGACTACAGAGGCGATTGGTGAGAAAACTAGCAATAAGACCTGTGATCTGTTCTTCAAACAGGGTTCTGGATCAACGAAATTAAACGAAATTAAATTATTTGTTTGCACAAAAATGGCAGCTAGAAGTTATTAAAATTTAATAAAGTCACCAACATATTATATTATGATGAGATGTGCAAATATTTAAAAACTGTAATTATATTCTATGAAATAAAAAATATGGCGGGGTTTTCACGTATCTCGCAATGCGCAATTATCGTAATAGTTTAGTTATTGCAAGACATTACAGCGTTATTACCGCCTCGTTGGTTGAGTGGTTAGCGACCCTGACTATGCGATCGACGGGGCTCGGGTTCGATCCCCGACGGGGACAAGCATTTGTGTGATGAACATAAATGTTTGTATTTCCGGGTTTGGGTGTTTATTAAATATATTCTTGTATTTATATATGTATTTCTACGTATTAGTATCATTGACTAACACCCATAACACAAGCAAATAATTTACTTACTTTGGGGTTAGATCAGTAAGTGTAATTTGTCCCGTGAATATTTATTTATTAATTTATTATAGCGTTATATATAAGTGGCAGTATATAAGAATATTTATAGAGCTGTAACATCCCAAGAGGTGAGATGAATTTAAGAAAATCAAAATCACAGGTGGTAGAAGTGAAACTTTGAATTCTGGTTAATTTGAAAGAGAATGAAATGAATATACTGTGGAGATAGTTGTTAGGGATAGAGAGAGAGAGAGAGATAACGATTTTTATTAAAATAAGAAAAAAGAGATGGGAAAATAAATTGAAGTAATCAAAGTAAAATTTTAAAAAGTTGCTGTGAAATCTCTTCGGTTGTACTGTTTGTATGTAGTTAGTTTTAGCACCAAGGAATAGATGATATTTTAAGTACAAAATACTATGCAATATACCCTAATTTCTATCTCATGTATGTAGATTCTATGCAGCGCGTGGTGGTTGTCACTAAGGTGCGGGAGCGGACAGATAATCTATGAACAATTTATTTTTACCCCGTTACCCCTTTAGAATGCGAGCGATTCTGAAAACAAATTTATTTTTTAATGCCATGTGTATAGAACTTAATAATTTAAAACTGGTTGTATCCAGTAAATTCGAGATCATTTCAGAACTCCGCCATATTTTGTGCGCCGCGTGCCGCCATCTCGTACAAGCAAAATTTAATTCCAAGACGCCTTGAGCTCAGTTTAAGCTCAAAGCGTTTCATACCTCCACTAGCTATAATATATACCTGTGGCAAATTTAAAGAGAAAACGACATGGTGCCGCCTTGTTCAGCTCGATTAAACTTTTGATAACACTTATAGAAGTTATTTATATGTTTAAGAAAATCAAATTATTTTAAGTGCAAAGCTAAGCATATTATGCTTTATGAGTATACACGATAGCGAGAAAAATGTGCATGAAGCTTTTTGTTAAAATCATGAGGACTAGAAAAATGTGCTTATTTTCGATCACAATAGGTTCGTTATTAGTTATATAAAGGTATACAAATTTTTAGTGGACGGGTGGCTTACGTTTTTCGTAAAAGACTGGTGCTAGTTATAGGTTCGAGACCTGTGTTCCAGACAATTCACCAGTGCCCCACTTGACGAATATTTTATCCAGACGACCTTTATCCCCTCTAAACCCATCCTATCATAGATAATACCATTGTCCTTATCTAAACCAAATAGTATGGCAACACTACACCAAAGGACCTAGCCGTTTTAACGGCTAGCGAAAGAAACTATGGTCAGGGGGCCACCAACCCCGAAACTATTTCCCCGCCCCCAGTTGGGGCGCGAGATGTCTTTCACGGATATTTCACACATTAAGCACAACGTGGTGGTCATGCATTATAAAATTATATTAAAATTAAAACGACAGAGAGCAGCTTCTACAAGCTTATCATTATCATGTTTTGGGTTCGGAGAATAAAGGATGGATGCCAAATTCATAAGTCTATTGGCTGGTAGACTTATGAATATGGCAACCATCCGTCACACTTTAGATAGTAACGCACCATTAACATCTTTGGTGTCTATAGGCGATGGTTTCTCTTTCCATACGGAGAGCCATCTGCTTGTTTTCTGTCTAATAATATAAAATAAAGGTCAGACAAATGCTATGGAGGTTTTTAATTTGTTACATCTTTCCTCTCGGTTTCATGCCACCTATGGACGTCATTTTGTGAAATGCGACAAGAGTGTGTAAGGGAAGCTGGGATACTCACGCTATTTGATCTAACCAATGAATGCACACTATGGTAGGTTTGGCCATCAGATTGTACGTTAATCACTTATATGGCAGATGCGGTGTCATCATATGTACGAGGTACTCGTAAAAGGTGAAATAAATTAAGTTCGCGGAGAATGGAACATTTATTTAATTTCACCTTCTAATTATGGATTTTCGCAAAATAACGCCTGAATCATTAAAATACATTATATGCAACTGTGAGATTCATCAATATTTTTATTTTTCTTTTTTTTTCTGAAATGGAAATGTCACTTACAATGAAGAGGCCAGTGGTGACAAGTTAACCCCCCGATGCCACGGATGATTACGTAAAGCTATCGGTCCCTATTATATGGGGTTAAGGAGCAAGCGATCGAAAACTTGTGAAACGATCAAACAAGTCGTAAATATACGGAAACTTATTGGTAATCAAGATTATCTATTTCCCCAATCGACGAGCTGGTGAAACTAAAAGACCCCTTTATTTTATTTTTATTATTTGTTGATACATCGGTCATAATAACACAATCTTTGTTAAAATTTAAAGTTTCAAGATAGTGTTTTTCCTTTCTTTTTCAGGTAACTACAAATTTTCTAGCTTCGGAATCAGTCAAAAAATTTTGTGACAAGAGCCAGGCCTTACTGAGGTATTCCAACAATGCTTACTAAGGTAGTTTAATGCGCCTATGTCATTGATATAAAAAACCCAAGACACACATTCAGTGTCTCAAAAACATCCTCTAAAAATGAACGCCAAATTTCAAATTGTGCGCTCATTTCAAATAGAATCGCGTCGGTCACTGTCAATTTTATTCATCGACTTGCTAATATATAAGTCAATGATTTTATTACTTACTAGCTGACCCGGCAAATGTTGTTCTGCCGTTTTAACTACTCTTACTTTTTTTCTATATTTTTTCACCTTTTAAACCTTCCCTGGACTTCAATAATAAATTCAAAACCAAAATTGGACGTAGTATCAGTTTGGTGCTCTTAACTCATTTTTACCATATTGTGGTTTGGATCCTTTTCGTTAAACCACAATATGGTAAAAATGAGTTAAGAGCACCAAACTGATGCTAAACATCAATACTATTATGGCCAGTAAAAAACATCTAAGCAAAAATAGCTCTCTATTATTATATTGTTTTTGCATATCCAACTTTAAGCGCAAAATTTATAGTTCTTTTTTACAAAATCATGTACAATCTGTATAATATATATGTATATATATATATATATATATATGTATATGTATATATATATATATATATATATATATATATATATATATATATATATATATATATATATATATATATATATATATATATATATATATATATGTATATATATATATATATATACATATATATACATACAAACGTTCTACCTTTTTAACTTCTGTTATTTTTTCTATATTTTCTCACCTTTTTAACCTTCCCTCGATCGGTTCAGCCGTACTCAAGTTTTATTGAGACTAACGAACAGAAATTGATTAGTATATAGATATATATAGTAGTATGTAGTATATATTACAGTATTTATATATGTATTTCTATGTAATAGTGTCGTTGACTAACACTCATAACACAAGCAAATAATTTGCTTACTTTGGGGTTAGATCAGTAATTGTAATTTGTCCCGGACTATTTATTTATTTATTTATATTTACACTGTCAGACAAATACAATAATTGATTAAGTGAGTATAATAACTGACTGGTTAGCAAATTTTTAATGTTAGGCAATGGTAACAATAAAAATCTAGCCACAGAGATTCTATGCTACTAAATTTGACCGCCTCGTTGGTCGAGTGGTTAGCGAACTTTAATACTCATCAGTGGGGCTCGAGTTCAGTGTGATGAGCATAGATGTTTGTATTTCTGGGTTTAGGTGTCGATTAAATATATTTGAGCATTTCTATATTTCTTTCTACGTATTAGTGTCGTAAACCGACACCCATATTACAAGCAAATAATTCGCTTACTTTGTGGTTAGATCAATTCGGGTAATTTGTCTAGTGATATTTATTTATTACTATTATTACGACTAATAATAATAACATCTACTCTTCTAGCATAATAGTATCTGATCTTGTCAGAGATTAATAATCTTGTGATTGTCGAATATACACCCGCTAACATTACTGCAATTCAGAGAAAAAACGGGCTAGTTTTATGTTTGACTGCCTTTAGTTTCATATTACAAATCTGCTCAATGTAATGTTTACAATAGATTTTGATCATTTGATGTAAGTTTCCGCCGTGTTGGTCCCGGCCTCCTTTGAAGAATAGGCCAACTGCCGTTCTGCCAGGCAGGTCGTAAAAGGCGACCGATTGGCTATCGAGTCACTACCATCGTGGCTACTAGGTGGTAGAGTTCTGCATGGTCTCGCCCGGGTCTGGTACCACCGCCTTACCTATTCCTGCCGCAATAGCGTCAGTGCTTGTCGCTGTCGTGTTCCGGTTTGGAGGGTAAGGTAGCCGGTAAACTTATGCATGTGGCATTAGACCTCGCCACAAGATAGCAACGCACCATTAACATCTTTGGTGTCTATAGGCGATGGTTGACTCTTTCCATCAGGAGACCCATCTGCTTGTTTGCTATCTTATGACATAAAAAAAAAAGTTTTGCCGCACTTTTGCAATATCGTCATCTCTACGAATAATTATTAATATTTATTTTTTAATTATTAATATTTATTTTTCTTGTAGGCTGCTTCTGCTAAACGTCTCAATCCCATCACACAAAATGTTATTCGTAAACATCTTTATCACAAAAGATATATATTTTTTTTTGATAAGATATTGGCCATTAGTATTGCAATTATAGACGCTAATAACTGAGTGATAAGTTTTAATGGAGCAATAATGAAGAAGCCAACAAATGTATAAAATTCCCTATAAAGCAAAGCTTTGATATTAGCAGTAAACTGGCGGAGTATACACTGAATTTATTTATCCCTAAGCGGTACTCTCTTGCGCTGACAGTCTTTGAACATCTTAATACTCTGATCGATGGGGCTGCTCTATTCAAGGCTTATCTAAAGGCCTGTGCTAGATTTTTCGTCTGAAATTGAAACACTATTTACTCTATAACACTGATTTGATTGTGTGGAAACAAGTTATTGTAGGCACGACTGTAGATTGTATTCTTTATTAACATAACTTATGTAAAATAAGGGTAATTTTATTGTCATATAAGAAAGCACTTTTAATAACTATTAATGAATATTTCTCTATGTTATAAGATAGCAATTAAAAAATAGCTTTCTATAATATATAATAGAAGGTGTTAACAATCGCCTATATATACCAAAGATGTAAAATGAATACACATTTAATATCTTTTGTGTCTCTAGGCGATTTTCCTAGAGGCGAGATCGTATTGTCTTATGTATAAGTTTACCTTCCTTTATGAATGGAAAACGATGAATAACGTCACTGAGACTATTGCGGCAAGAATAGCAGAAGTATTGATAACTAAACAAGGCAAAGATGCAGTATAGAGACTTGTTATTCTGTGTTATTCCTCTTATTTTACGCCGTTTTTACATGGCCGTACCCAGGTTCTGGGCCAGGGGGGAAAATATTTCTTATATCTCTGAAACTCAGATATTCATCAATTAAAATGTAACCATACAACAAGTATATTCTCCCAAACAAAAAAAAATCCAAAATCGATTCATAAATGACCGAATTCTGAGGTAACAAAAATTTAAAAAATACAAGAGAATTGAGAAACTGCTCCTTTTGGAAAGTCGGTTGAAAATACACTAGAGTAAAATGTTATTCACTCAGGTTTTAAAATATACAGAAGCCTGTACATAAATAAATCGTTTTAAAAGTATTGGCAGCTCAAGACTCAAATTACAATGACCGTAAAAGATTACTTTCAATTTAAAAATTCGCTCCAAATAAGTGCTAGTCCCCAGAGAATAGCGTGCTCGAAGAAATGCGCGTTTCTCGAACAATGTAAACCGGCTTAGTTTAAGCCTGGATTTGCAAATATAAATACAACTGGGACGAATTCATTCGGTAGTAATTTTCTTATTTATAATATGGTATGTTATATATACAAAATTGGTCTTAATTTTCTCCAATAACATAGAAGTGACGTCAAAAGACTTATCTACAGTATTTTTTTTATATTTGTAAGTATAAATAGAAGTAGACTGACCAGATGTAGTTTATTTGTCTCTGATCATGAGTTTTCCCCGGGTCGGGCAGAGTTGATATTGAGGTATTTTTAAGGTTTTCTCGAAAATTAGTAGCAGCTCGAAGTCTGGCGGAGTGGTGTATTACCACCCTCGTGCCTCTGATGACCACGTAAAGCTGTCGGTTCCGGTTATCGCTAGAAATAGTCGATAATCGTTAACATGACGATAAATGCGGCGATGAGCTTCATAACTTATCTCGCGAACCGACACATCAGTGAATCGCGGTGAACCATAAAATCTATAGAAGATCAGTCTCTTCTGTCTACCTTGCAAGGGAACCGGGTGTGATGATACTTTTTTATAAATAAAAATGAACTGCCGAAAACAAAATATTTTACGCCACTCACGGTTTTAGTTTTTCTTTTCTAAGAAGAAGGTACTAAGATTGTTGACACAGCTGTGCGTATTGTTAGTTTCGACTGTTACTATAAGTATTTATTATACTTTCCTTTTTGTTGCATTTTATACAACAGTTTATTTTGCATTTTACAGTTTATTTCTCTGAAAATTTTCTGACTTGTTTGATTGATCATAAATACGAGTAAAACAATGTGTTAATATTATGGCACAAAAGAAAGATCTGTGCTTGTTTAAAAGTAATAAAATAAATGTGAGATTGAGGAGTTCGTGACTTCCGTATTTTTTTAAAAGTGTACTTCCTATTAAAAGTGTCCATTGAATTCTAGTATAAGCTTATTGTACATAAAATTAATTTGATATTATCAAATTTATTTTATGTACAATAAGCTTATACTTTGGCGAGCTTAGGTTAAGGTAAGCTAAGGTGCATATTCTTGTAGGACTTTCAGACTGACTTCGACAATTTCCTTTGTAGCTCACGAGCTGGGTATATCAGAAAATGTATAAAAGAAGGTTTAACGCGATCGAAATGAGAGCATCACGAAAGAGTACCGCCTTCGTAATAATGAATCATAGTTTAAAAGAAATTGAGTGTAAAATTAAGCAAAAGCATGCTCCTGTTCGACAGGTAAAATTTAACTTGAAGATTTATTAGTATACTACCGCCCAAATAAACAAGTTAATCTATTTAAACCATTTTTTATTGTTATACCACGATAATGTATTATAAACATAATAGCGAAACCATTTCTACATTCATTATATGAAAATTTTAAATTAAAAAAATAATTTCACTTTTTTAATCCAAGTAAAGATTATTTTATACTCTGGATTAAATAAGATCCGATTTCAGAGCTCAAGCCATACAGATTTAAAGCATATAAATTCTATTCTCCAAAAACGATCCCGGATCAACACAGTATGCGATTTCAGAACTTAAACTATGTATCAATATCACTCGAAGCATTATGATACTAAGTGTAATCGGAAACGCAACGTACCTGATTAAATACATCACGAGAGTACATATAAAGATCAAATACACAATGAAACAAAGATGAAAAATTGTATCAATGTAAGGATATCTTAACTGTCGTCGCAAATTATTATACTAGGACTATTTAAATTCAATTCAATTTTCCCCCGTGTTGGTTCACGCTTCATAGACTATTTGCCGGTCGGCCAGGCAGTTCGTAAGAGGCGAACAATTGACTATGCGAGCCACTATTATCATGCATTATGGGTGGTATCTACTTCTGCCACAATAGCATCAATGCTTGTCACTGATGTGCTTCGGTTTGAAGGGTAAGGAAGCCGGTAAATTTATGCATGTGGCATGAAGTCCCCACCACAAGGATAGCAACACACCATTAACATCTTCGGTGTCTTTACGTGAAGGTTTTCTCTTACCGTCAGTAGAGCCATCGGCTTCTTTGCTATCTTGATTTAAAAAATCTTATCGAAGATGATTCATGTATATCTCAGTTTTTGTGATAAAAAACAAATTATTGCAAAAGTGTATACGCTGTACCATAAATGTGTTATTTATTCTGACGGTTTTCTCTTACCGTCAGTAGAGCCATCGGCTTCTTTGCTATCTTGATTAAAAAAATCTTATCGAAGATGATTCATGTATATCTCAGTTTTTGTGATAAAAAACATATTATTGCAAAAGTGTATACGCTGTACCATAAATGTGTTATTTATTCTGACGAGACGAGATGCGTGTACAAAAAGATTGTATTTATGCCCTGTATTAAGCAAACTAGCATTAATATTTTTTCTTAAATTAGCCAATATCCATTTGCCCAAGAGATAATATAGCGAAATAATTTTTTTAGAAGATATTCTAAAAAAAAATATTTCGCTATATTATCTCTTATGAGCCCGGTAGTAAACATTGTAAAATACATTATTAAAACAAAATTGCTTTTCACCACGGTTCACTGGTTTGTCAATCGTTCTGTAATGGCCTCAGTGCTTGTCTCTTGTCAGTTGTTTGATTTAAATATTCTGCCTAATGCCTGAATATTTGTCACATGGATGCCTTAGAGATAATGTTTATTTAATTCCAGAAAAGCAGTTTTTAAACGATTTTCTTAGATTGCCCAGTTTATTTACTATCGTGTGCCAAAAAGGTAAAAAAATAGTGCCTGTTAAATAAAGACCACATGACAGAACTGAAAACTTCATCAAGGTAAATAGTCATTAATAATGAAACGAATGCCGCGCGAGTGTAGTAAAAACGCGTTGACTATACATTATATATCTCTCTCTTCCTTAGTCGACTCAATCCGACATTATCTTAACGAGCGTTACGTAAACGGCTCAGTATCAAATAATACCCGCAAACAAAGTGCTCAGCGTGCATAAGGAAGTATTCACTTAAATAAATATGATGCAATGCTATCCTTTGATCTTTTTTTCATATCACAGTATAATAAACAATCACATAATTATGATGATGAAAAGACAAACTATCGCTTTTTGACACAAAAACTGCTAATGGTGCGTTGTTATTCATGTGCCGACTGCCGGGTTGCTAATGTCACATGCATAAGTTTACTGATTACTTTACCCTCCAACACGGCAGTTAATAACACCCTCACATCGCCTTCAACTTGACAACGTACAAATTCGGGCTTAAGTGGAGCACTGTTGTCATCTCTGGGCCAGAGCTCCCCAGTACCAGCTTCTATCTTGATCGTATTCAGTGTAAAGCGTTTCCAATTTTTGACGACCAGGCTATTTCTAAACGGCTTGATTTCTGGCATTGCACAGAGACGTAGGTTCACTCTGCGTATTTTATTGTATTTATCATGGGGCGTATTCCAACGAGTTATTTGGATTAATTCCTGCCGCCGAATTCCATCGTTGGATATAGCGTCAAAATTTGAAGTTCCACCCTTACCATTTCGATGTCGCGAAATCAACAACTGTGTATTCTCTCTTGTCTCTCAATTCAAGCAAAGAGGCTTTGCACTACTCTGTTGTGGAATCAATTATTGGTAGGGGTATTTCCGAACGGAAAAGACTTGGGGACTTACAAGAAAATAGCTTACTCATTCTTAAAAGGCCGGCAATGCAACTGCAAGACCTCTGGTACTGCGGATGTCCAAATGGCGGCGGTAATCACTTACCATCAGGTGTATCTCCTGCTCGCTTACCCCCTCTTCTTAAAAAAAAGTTACATTGACGCTATTGTGAAAGGAATAGTAAGGCGGTGGTACCAGGCCCAGGCGAGAACTTGTAGATTTCTACCACCTAGTAGTCACGATATACGATCACGATAATAGTTATGAGGTTGGATTGAAAAGTATTCGGCCTAACCAAGAAAATAAACACATACTAAATCAGTTATATTTTTATATTTCTACATAATCACCATCAATTGTTGCACACGTTTCGAACTTCACCCAATTAACTTCTCTAAACTGAACTAAATAATGTGGGTAGATTTGATTTTTAGAATTGAATGGATTTGTGTTAGGCCGAGTACTTTTCAATCCACCCTCGTAAAACTAACAACAAGTTTGCCCAATTTATCGCCTTTTACGGACTGCCTGTGGAATAATAAATGATCGTTTCTTCAAAGGGGGTCCGGAACAAAATATAAAAACAACACTGATCTGAAAAAATGAAGGGTTGTATTTTCACCATGAGTATTTCAATAATGTTTTTATTGACTTAGGCGTTACTTTAAAAGGTCAAATTAATTAAATTTATTATATTTCGTTTTAAATTGTTTTTTTCCGTAAGTAGTACAATCCACCGAAATTACTCACGTAAGTAATACTTCCATTCTTATCAAGTCTTGTAGTGTTATTTTTTCCAGAGTATGCTTCGGTTGCGAGGTGAAGCATGCGATGAGTGTGTAAATTGTGTGCTTTTTTGTTTGCTGCTGCCGTGAGTGAAAATGTGGCGGATGTGGGTGGATAATTATGTCGCTAAGATCTTCTTTGCTATCTGAACCTACGGTAAGCTTATCTATTTATTAATCCACTGTCTTTCTTTTCGGTGGCATAGCGGAGATCACATAATACAGTTGGCGGAAAGTATCAAATTTAATTAATTTCACCTTTCAATAAAATTTCATTTAAGTCCTGCATGTTTTGTTAAATATCATCTTTCACCCTATTATTATAAATATCAGAATAGTGTATTGGAATCGACAGTGTAGTGTCTTACGTTACAGTCCATTGTATTTATAAGCAGACTTAAGTGTAAAAGCTTATGCCACCTAAAGGATTTTAAATTTAATACTGTTTGCAATAAGATTCCTTATCGCATATTCAATTCCATTAACATTTGTATATTCGAAATGTCCCGTCCTATTTTGCTTTACAGTCAGGCTAGGGATTATGTTATAATAGTGTGGCTTAAGTTAAAGGCTCAAGAGGGGTACATAAAGTCGCAATCACGAGATGCAGTCTTTAAAGAGTAAAAAAAATGAAACTCAAAAGTATAATCATGCCGGATCCCTTCCGGGGTTGGTATAGTGTACTGAACGTCAATAGACTTTCCGGTTTACCACGGTTCAGTTTGTCGGTTGGCGAGATGAACGACTTAGTAACTGTTATCGTCTGTTTGTAACTATTACCGGGACCAAAAACTTTCAAGTGCTTATCCGAAGAATTAAAGTGATAACACAATGAACATTAGAATTCGAGCAGCTTTTGAGATTTTTTATTTTCGAAAAAATCGAGTAAAAACGTTCATAACCTATTTTGTCTGATTCAGGGACCGAATCCAGAAACTCATGATCTGATCTGAATCAAGCTGACACCTAAACTACGAAGCAATTAAAAATTATATTCATTACTTCCCAAAATATTAGTGTAATTGTTTAAAAAATATAATCTAATTGCATTTTTGGTTCCTTAAAACTTTTCCTATTACTAGGATAAATATGATACGTATAAAATAAAATGTTATTATTATGACTTACATTTAATTCGGAATTTATATGAATAAGGTAATTTGTTTTTAACCCGTGTTGGTCCTGGGCTCCTTTAAAGAATATGCCAACTGCCGTTCTGCCAGGCAGGTTGTAAAAGGCGACCGAGTGGCTATGCGCGTCACTACCATCGTGACTACTAGGTGGTAGAGTTTTTCGCCTTGTCTCGCCCGGGTCAGGAACCACCTCCTTACCTATTCCTGCCGCAATAGCGTCAGTGCTAGTCAATGTCATGCTCCGGTTTGAAGAGTAAGGTAGCCGGTAAACTTATGCATGTGGCATAAGACCTCGCCACAAGATAGCAACGCACCATTAACACCTTTGGTGTCTATAGGCGATGGTTGACTCTTTCCATCAGGAGACCCATCTGCTTGTATGCTATCTTATACTACAAAAAAAAACATGCGAATTCAAAGTATAAATGTTTTTCTTAATTCTTAATCCGCCATTCCTTGAACATGTCCGAACCAACGGAGTATGCCCTTTCTCGTTTTTACAAAATTTTACCAACTATTAAATCAACAACTTATTTACACGTATTATATTTTAAAGTATTATTATACGTCATACTGATAGAGATATGTTTAAAGGATAGCCGTGGTCGTATGCCACTTACTGTAGTAAAACAGATTCATTATAATAATAAAATAAAATCAGAGTGGCATACGACCACGTCTATCCTTTAAACAAATCTCTATCAGTATGACGTATAACAATGCTTTAAAATATAATATGTGTAAGTTGTTGATTTAATAGTCGGTAAAATTTTAATAGTTTGTGCATAATAATTTCAGCTGAGACTATTTTCTTGTTTCTTACTTTTGAGGGCGTGTTTTAGTAGTCGGGTTTTAGCTTTTAAACTTTCCTTTTCATATCATAAGATAGCAAACAAGCAGATGGGGCTCCTGATGGAAAGAGTCAACCATCGCCTATAGACACCAAAGGTATTAATGGTGCGTTGCTATCTTGTGGCGAGGTCTAATGCCACATGCATAAGTTTACCGGCTACCGTACCCTCCAAACCGGAACACGACAGTGACAAGCACTAACGCTATTGCGGCAGGAATAGGTAAGGCGGAGGTACTAGACCCGTACGAGACAATGCAGAGCTTACCACCTAGAGCCACAATGGTAGTGACTCGTATAGCCTATCGGTCGCCTTTTACAACCTGCCCGGCAGAACAGCAGTTGGCCTATTCTTCAAAGGAGCCCGGGACCAACACAGGGAAAAACTACGTTTAAGAAATTATTTAAAATTTAAACTAATATTAAAAATATTAGGTTAAATTTTAAAAGTAACTTCTCAGCTTATGTCTTGGACCCAACCTAAAGTCTAGGTAGTGAAATGTGTACGATTTCGGAGATTAACGTACGGTGCTATTAAATTTAGATGTAAGGTTTCACCTTAGTGATTCTAGCATAAAACTGGGAAACATATTTCAACAAGTCATAAAGGGCCTATCGTCATGACATTTAATAGCAGTATTACCGTATTCATAATTCTTACCTCTATCACGGTAATTTTAACTTTCATGTTGCACAACAAGACAACTAAGTCAAAGCAATTAGCTTTAATGAAGTGCTTTTTACATATCTTATTTTTTCAGAATCTCATCTAGGTATATGATACAAGCACCTTACCTATACCTGCCGCAATAACTTCATTGCCATTCATCGTTGAGCTCCAGTTTGTAGAGTAAAGTAGCCAATAAACTCATCCGTCCGCGCTATTACAGTCCAGTCACTTGAGTGTAGTAACCCACTATAAACATTTTTGGTTTCCACAGGCGATGGTTGCTCTTTCCATCAAAAAACCATTTGTTAGTTTGCTATCTAATGATATATATATACGTTCTTAACTTCGTCCGCGCGGTCTTCGTTTACTCCGCACAGCTCCTCCCCCGTAGGTCATAGCGTGATAATATGTAGCCTATATGTTGACCCGACCTGTTAGTAATATTCATGCAAAATTTGAAGTTAATCCATGCAGTACTTTTTGAGTTTACCCCGGACATACATGACTTTCCTACGATTTCATTATATGTAATAATAATAATTGATTATATATACACGCCGGAAAGCGTAAAAGTAGACCACAAGTTACGAAGAATAGCTTTATTGAACTGTTCGAATTAAAAAAAATCCACATTTGTAGACGATAAACAGTAAATATAGTGACGTTTACAAAAATTTACTTCAGCTCAAAAGTCGCCTATATGTGTTGGTCCCGGTCTCCTTTGAAGAATAGGCCAACTGCCGTTCTGCCAGGCAGGTCGTAAAAGGCGACCGATTGGCTATCGAGTCACTACCATCGTGGGTACTAGGTGGTAGAGTTCTGCATTGTCTCGCCCGGGTCTGGTACCACCGCCTTACCTATTCCTGCCGCAATAGCGTCAGTGCTTGTCGCTGTCGTGTTCCGGTTTGGAGGGTAAGGTAGCCGGTAAACTTATGCATGTGGCATTAGACTCTCTCTCTCGCCACAAGATAGCAACGCACCATTAACATCTTTGGTGTCTATAGGCGATGGTTGACTCTTTCCATCAGGAGACCCATCTGCTTGTTTGCTATCTTGTGATATAAAAAAAATATTCAAACAGTTCAATAAAACTTTTTATCGTAAATCGTATCGTAACTTATCGTGACTTTCGCTTTCTGGCGTCGATATTATTAATGTAATACACCACTTGAATTTCAAAGCCCGTGTTGGTCCGGGCTCCCTTTGAAGAATAAGTCATCTGCAGTTCGCCACCTAGCAGAACAGTATATGATATATGCAGTAGATGAGTCTATAATTTCGTTACTTTTTTTATAATTTGAGTATCATACTTCACCCGCGTTGGTCCGGGCTCCCTTTAAACATATACCATCTACCGTTCTGCCAGGCAGTTCATAAAATACGAACGATTGGCACTTCCATCGTGTCTAGGTAATAAATTTCTGTATTGTTTCACCGGGTCTGGTACCACCGCCTCACCTATTATTACTGCATTAGCGTCAGTACTTGTCATTATCGTGTTCTAGTTTGGAAGGAAAGGTAGCCGGAAAAGTTATGAATATTGCATTAAGCCCTTGCCACTAGGATAGCAACAGACCATTGACATCTTTGATTTGCTATGTCCTGGTATATAAATATAAAGCTATCCCCTCTAAAGATTTCTACGTAACTACCTTTTATCATTAGAGTTCCAGCTTTTGTTCTGTATTTCTACATTTTCATTGTAAGAGACATTATTTCTGTTGCCCATCGTTTTAAAGTATTTTTATCGTTTTACCTTAATATGAAAAAAGGGAGGTAATATTTTATTTCTCTTACGTTTTAAACATGTGTAAGCATTTCTTTAATAGCAAGGCAGTAGTTTTTAACTTTCCGCTAAAAAAAAGTAGAATTTTCGTAAATCGGAAAGTTCACCCTAATTTTTGATTGAGCTTTATTAAACTAATTTTGAATTTTTTTTTATATAAGATAGCAAACAAGCAGATGGGTCTCCTGATGGAAAGAGTCAACCATCGCATATAGACACCAAAGATGTTAATAAAGAGTCAACCATCGCATATAGACACCAAAGATGTTAATGGTGCGTTGATATCTTGTGGCGAGGTCTGGTGCCACATGCATAAGTTTACCGGCTACCTTACCCACCAAACCGAAACACGACAGTGACCAGCACTGACGCTATTTCAGCAAGATAAGGCGGTGGTACAAGACCCGGTCGAGCTGATGCAGAACTCTACCACCTAGTAGTCACGATGGTAGTGACGCGTATAGCCGCTCGGCCGCCTTTTACTACCTGCCTGGCAGAACGGCAGGTGGCCTATTCTACAAAGGAGCCCGGGACCAACACGGGGAATAATGTTAAACTGATTTGGCACAGTATTATTTGAGAAGTTAAAAATGGCAGAACGGCAGGTGGCCTATTCTACAAAGGAGCCCGGGATCAACACGGGGAAAATGTTAAACTGATTTGGCACAGTATTATTTGAGAAGTTAAAAATGAATCTGTTTTTTAATAAATAAAAATTCACGGGACAAATTACACTTACTGATCTAACCCCAAAGTAAGCAAATTATTTACTTGTGTTATGGGTGTTAGTTAATGATACTAATACATAGAAATACATATGTAAATACTAGAATATATTAAATAAATATCCAAACCCGGAAATACAAACATTTATGCTCGTCACACAAATGCTTGTCCCTGTCGGGGATCGAACCCAAGCCCTGTCGATTGCGTAGGTTGGGTCGCTAACCACTAGACCAACTGGGCGGTCTAATGACTTCTAGACTAATGTCGAGGATCAATTTGTTACAAAACCTGATGAGCTCTTCTCCTTAAAAGATCACTTAATTCGTCCTGGAGATATCGCTGAATATAAATTAAAAAAGATATTTTTCAACATAACTTCGAAATTTTTCTATTTAACTTTAACGAGTTTACTGGAAAAAATCTGTTTTAGTACAGATAAGCTCACCTATTGTACTTATGTAACCTTTATTTTCTCTTATTTGTATTTCTTTCTGTGGAAAATACAGTTTTAATAAAATAAATAATTCTTAAAGGAATTGATTTTTTTTTTTTTTTTGACATTTATTTAAAATTTATTTTGATATTACTACTATTTTTATAACAGTTTTGTGTTTTAACTTTCTAAATAAATTTTGACTTTAAATGTTAAAAACTTGCAATTAATTACGGGTTTTTAACTTTTATATTTAAACTTTTTATTTCATTTTTAATTGAATCTGATTACAATTATTTATTACCAATTTTATTTGTAAATTAATAGTAATTTAATATTGACATCACTAGATCCAATTTTTGTAATTACGACATTTAATTTACATATTTTTATTAATTTTATAAATGTCCGTCTTCATGTTTGCTTAAAATTATAATTTTAATATATATATATATATATATATATATATATATATATATATATATATATATATATATATATATATATATATATATATATATATATATATATTTTAATAATTGGTCATTTCTGTAAGCAAACCCAAATTCTTTCTGGTTGACGTGATTTTTATGAATTGTATTTTACAAATATTGTATAAATTGTCTTTTATATTTTGTTGTGTTATGTTTTTTGACGTCGACAAGTGTTCTTAAATGTACCTACGTCAAATAAATATTATTTGATTGATTGATTATTTAAAACAACAATTATTTTAGAGCTTCAAAAATTGCATAATGTTAATTTTTAAATTTCATTCAAAATTAAGCACCTTTAAAAATTAAAAAGATTCCGTTTTAACAAGCTATAGATTTTTGAATTTGGATTTTTAAAATACTTTTTTTTTACAACTTACCAGGAAGTTTTATTCCCGTCTGAAAAAAGAGCTTCAAGAAAAGAGCTTACTCATTCTTAAAAGGCCGGCAACGCAACTGCAAGACCTCTGGTATTGCAGATGTCCATGGGCGGCGGTGATCACTTACCATCAGGTGCACCTCTTGCTCGTTATATATATATAAAAAAACACTTTGCATAACCATCGGTTTACAGAATTATTATATTATACGTATACTATAGTCGTCAAATTATTACGTAACACTTTTCAAATCCACCAAGCCCTCAAATTGCGTTCCTTTTTAGATAGCCCTGTCGATCTCAAACAAAGTCAATTATTTATTGAAATAATCTCTAATTCAAAAGTCAGCCTCTACGAAAACGTGATATTTTTACCGTAACTTCACCCTCATAAAATTACCGTTATACTGAAAATGATATCGGAAAACTTTACATGTGACGTTACGTAGCTGTAAGGGGAAGTAATGTATAATATCTTCATCATACGAATAGCATATACGTATCTATATCTTAATAGAACGGTAATCTGTAACACAGGCGTCCTAGTACAGACACCAGTTTCACATGCAGACTAAACATAATATTAACCCAGTGTAGACATAGCTTTAATTTTTTGTAATTGCTGTGTGAGAGAACAAATAAAGTATTTATATTTGTAATATATATGTCGCAGTGAAATTGTCAATACCGTTAGATTATAATCTATCTAAGTGATATTATAATTTAACTGCTAACCTAACCTAACCAAATTATAAAATACCTAGGTAGATTATAATCTAACGACTATTGACAATTTCACTGCGACATATATATAATTTACTTTATTTTTTATTACAACTTCAAAAATAGGATAATTTTTATTTCAATTAACCTCCCCCTCCCCCTCCTCCCTCCCCCTCCCCCTTTTTTCAAATATCACACAAAATATTCAATACAAGTCATTTATATAGGAAAATAAAGTTAGTCGGGTCAGCTAGTTAATATTATAAATGCGAAAGTTTATTTTTATTTCCATTAACCGCCCCCTCCCCCTTTTTAGTATTTGCTAAAGTTTCGATGTTTAATTTACACCTAGAAAATAAGTTAGGAATATGGAAAATAAAGCACTCTACACTTTTTCTACTTTGTACTGCTGTCGATGCATATACGTATAATAAATATTATCAAGATAAACCTGTGACTTTAAGAATTCTTATTTTTATTTTTCTACATCTAAATTCTAATTTTCTAAGTAGTAGTAAGTAGTCTCAGTTATTAAGGATAAGTTTAAGCAGGATAAGTTAGGTTTAAACAAATGATTTGTTGGTAATAAATATATATATATATATATATATATATATATATATATATATATATATATATATATATATAGTTTTTTTTTTTTTCGAAATTCCAAAATCTCAATAGCTTCTCAGTCTGGCGGGTGTGTATAATTATTCTCGGGCTCAGAAGAGCACGTAAAATGTTATCGCTAGAAATAGTCGATAATTGTTGTCAGGTCGGTAAAATACAACGATGGGGATCACCACTCATGTAGCCAACCGAAAAATCGAGCTTACCACGCAAGGAAGCCGAGTGGGATGACACTTTTCTTACATATATTATGCTAGCTGACCCGCGCAGCTTCGCCCGCGGGTAGATTAACATGTCGTATAAAAAGATTTTCAAACAACTTTTATCCCCTATTTTAACCTTTTAGGGGTTGATTTTGAAAAAAAATAGCCTATGTTTGACCCCAGATTTTCAACTATTTCCATACCAAATTTCATGAAAATCGGTCCAGCGGTTTAGCCATGAAAGCGTAACAGACAGACAGACTTTCATATTTATAATATTAGTATAGATTTATTGATTTCATACTATTGCTAGGTGGTAGAATACTGCATTGTTTCGCCCGGGTCTTACACATAGCTTATAATAGCGTCATTAGTTGTCACTGTCGTGTTCCGGTTTGGAAGGTAAGGTAGCCGAGCCGGTAAACTTATGCATGTGGCATTAGACCTCGCCACATGATAGAAACGCACCATTAACGCCTTTGGTGTCTAAAGGCGATGGTTGACTCTTTCCATCAGCAGACCTATCTGCTTGTTTTCTATCTTATGACATAAAAAAAACAGTGCACCATGTAACCCGCTGCATTATAAAAGTTTTAGTGAATCCCGCGGGTTAGGAAAAAGTCAAAAGAAAATCTACCTGTGTGCCAAATTTCATCTTAATCCGTTCAGTACTTTTTGCATGCCTGAGTAACAATACATCAACCTATATCTACACATCTAAAATTTCGCATTTATAAAATTAATTAATTAATTGCTCCGCATAGTAGTCTCATAGTAATTATAATATATTATTCATAAATTGTTGTATGTAAAAAATGTTCATGCACAAAAAAGACAAGCCTGCTGAGGTTCTTCCATTGGATCTTCTCAGTGTGTGGCCGCGTTTCCGATCCGGTAGTAACTCAAAAAATGTTGACTCGTCAAAAGTACCTGTAAACAGTGGCGAAGCGTGGACTAATATATACGTGGGCAAAGTCGCAACGGCGAGGCCCCTTTCCGTTCGTTCCCAAAAGTGACTCAAAAATACGCGCCAAGTTTGAAATAAGCGACAAGCTATCGTGTCTTTATAACGCGTTAACTTAGGATCTAGGAGTTGTTTTGTTTGTATTTCAGATACAGAAGGGTGAGGCCATTATTTTTCAGGCTTTTATTTACTTTAAAAATAAAGAAAGATTTTAAATCAGGTAGTGCGAGGCCCCTTTAGGTGCGAGGCTGTGGCCTAGCTACGCCACTGTCTGTAAAGTATAATTTGAATAAAAATATATATTTTTTTATATCATAAATTAGCAATAAAATTATTTAAACTTTCGTGAGACATTATTTACTAAATAATTGATCATATCAATCATAAGATAGCAAACAAGCAGATGGGTCTCCTGATGGAAAGATTCAACCATCGCCTATAGACACCAAAGATGTTAATGGTGCGTTGCTATCTTGTGGCGAGGTCTAATGCCACATGCATAAGTTTACCGGCTACCTTACCCTCCAAACCGGAACACGACAGTGACAAGCACTGACGCTATTGCGGCAGAAATAGGTAAGGTGGTGGTACCAGACCCGAGTGAGACAATGCAGAACTCTACCACCTAGTTGCTACGATGGTAGTGACTCGTATAGCCAATCGGTCGCCTTTTACGACCTGCCTGGCAGAACGGCAGTTGGCCTATTCTTCAAAGGAGGCCGGGACCAACAAGGCGAATATTATAAATATATTATTTTAAAAAAATGTATATGCACAAAAAAACAAGCCCCCTGAGTTTCTTCCGCCGGGTCTTCTCAGTGTGCGCCCGCGTACCCGATCCGGTTGTAACTCAAAAAATGTTGACTCATCAAAAGTGCCTGTAAACAGTGGCGTAGCGTGGACTAATATATACGTGGGCAAAGTCGCATCGGCGAGGCCCCTTTCCGTTCGTTCCCAAAGGTTACTCAAAAATACGCGCCAAGTTTGAAATAAGCGACAAGCTATCGTGTCTTTATAACGCGTTAAATTAGGATCTAGGAGTTGTTTTGCTTGTATTTTAGATACAGAAGGGTAAGGCCAATATTTTTAATGCTTTTATTTAGATAGTGCGAGGCCCCTTTAGTGCGAGGTCGTGGGCGAAGTGGGCCTTCGGCCTAGCTACGCCACTGCCTGTAAAGTATAATTTGAATAAAAATATTTTGACTTTGACTTTAATATTAATCTAATATCTATACATATTATAATAAAATCGTAGAAAAGTCAAAATTGTACATTAATTATTTTTTAAAAGAATACTTGGGGCGTGATCTACAATCGATATCTAAGCCAAAAATATAGTTTTTAGAATTTTTGTCTGTTTGTCTGTTTGTCCGTTTGTCCGTTTGTCTGTGTGTACGTTTGTCTGTGTGTCCGTTTGTCCGTTTGTCCGTTTGTCCGTTTGTCCGTTTGTCCGTTTGTCCGTTTGTCCGTTTGTCCGTTTGTCCGTTTGTCCGTTTGTCCGTTTGTCCGTTTGTCCGTTTGTCCGTTTGTCCGTTTGTCCGTTTGTCCCTTTGTCCGTGTGTCCGTTTGTCCGTTTGTCCGTTTGTCCGTTTGTCCGTTTGTCCGTTTGTCCGTTTGTCCGTTTGTCCGTTTGTCCGTTTGTCCGTTTGTCCGTTTGTCCGTTTGTCCGTTTGTCCGTTTGTCCGTTTGTCCGTTTGTCCGTTTGTCCGTTTGTCCGTTTGTCCGTTTGTCCGTTTGTCCGTTTGTCCGTTTGTCCGTTTGTCCGTTTGTCCGTTTGTCCGTTTGTCCGTTTGTCCGTTTGTCCGTTTGTCCGTTTGTCCGTTTGTCCGTTTGTCCGTTTGTCCGTTTGTCCGTTTGTCCGTTTGTCCGTTTGTCCGTTTGTCCGTTTTTCCGTTTGTCCGTTTGTCCGTTTGTCCGTTTGTCCGTTTGTCCGGTTGTCCGTTTGTCTGTATGTATGTCCGGGGTAAACTCAAAAAGTACTGCATGGATTTACTTCAAATTTTGCATGAATATTACTAACAGGTCGGGTGAACATAATACCTACATATTATCACGCTATCACCTACGGGGGAAGAGCAGTGCGAGTAAACGAAGTCCGCGCGGACGAAGTCGCTGGCAACAGCTAGTAAACAATAGACAGATGAATAATTAATTATCAGTATTGTGATATGATATTTTAACGAAAATCTCATAAATGTTGAAGAAAATCCCGTATTAAACTTAAAATAATACGTAACGAAAAAATGAAATGAATCCCCATCCCATATTATACTGGTCTGATGTGTTTTGTAAAAGTTTAACGATATATCAAACGGAGTACTTGCTTTCAGAGCGCTTTCAAGATAACTTTGTTTATTCGAGCTGTATTATCCTGATTATAATCCTCACACCTACTTTACATGTGTGCCAAGTTTTATTTGGATTTAGTAACTTTGCTGTTTATTTATTTCGGACTTATTTTTTTAACATATTTCGGTTTCTTCAAGTTATTTTACATTATCTTTGAAAAGAAGTAAATTATTTATTTATTATTTATTTATTATTTATTTAACACTTTATTGTACACAAAAACAGTTACAGTAAACATTAAAATTAAATATTAAGACAAAAGGTGAGCTTATCTCATATTGAGATTTCTTACAGCTAACCCGTATGAAGAAAACAATAAATAAACACAGACATTGTGCACAACATAAACAAAAAATGTGGCCTTAAAGCTATTTAAAAAAGAAATATAAAGTAAAAAGAAAAGAGATAAAACAGTTACATATTAAAAAACTATTAAAAAAAAAATAACACACAAACAACAAAAATTAATATATTAACTTATTTTACTTTTGCGTCAGATAATAATTATTTAATCGTGTCTTAAAGATTGATAACGATTCACTGGAACGAATGTTAAATGGCAGTGAATTCCACAGCCTAACTGCATGTACAGAAAAGGAATCAGAAAAAAAATTAGATTTGAAGGAAGGGAAACGCAAGAGGGAACTGACATTAGCGCGACAATCACTACTCGGGGCATGAAGAAAATGAAAACGCTGACGAAGATAAATTGGGGACCTAGGGTTATGAAGAATGTTATAAAGCAAAGAAAGAATATGAGTATTCCTGCGAAGACGTATTGGTAGCCACTTAATTATGTTGATCTGAATTGTGGGATGGATATGATTTTCATAATCTAACTTTTTTATGTGATAGCAAACACGTATGGTTCTCCTGAAAGAGACAACTGTCACCTATACAACCTTTATAAGTGGCATTAACATCCTGTCCCACGGATAGCAATGCACCATTAACATATTTGCAAATATGATAATGGTGCATTGCTATCCATGTGACCGGGTGCACATCAACAATATCTTTGCAAAGATGATAATGGTGCATTGCTATTCGTGTGACAAAGTGCACTTCAACAACATCTTTGCAAATATGATAATGGTGCATTGCTATCCGTGTAACAGGGTGCACATCAACATCTTTGCAAAGATGATAATGGTGCATTGCTATCCGTGTGGCAGGGTATTATTGTCACTTGTAGATGTTTACGGCTAGCTTACTTTCCAATCCAAAATACGACAATAACAAACACTGACACTATTGCAGCAGGAATAGTTAATATGAACTTTTAAACTAACGCGTTCTACTATCATTTTTAGGGTTCCGTAACGGGATACGTTTAAAACGCATAATTTTTTTTTCCTAATTTACTTTGTCATAATGAATATAGCATAATACGTAGTGTCATTATATAATTTAAGCATAATCTTTTTTTGCGAAATGTGTTTTAAGCATAACAATCTATTGCACTACATTTAATTCGACTATTGATAATACGCATAATAGTCTTTAGACATTTTTTTATTTTTCCTAATGTTATCTTACCATAAAAACACATGCCATAAGCCCCCCGCCACAAAGAAACAAAGCTATCCAATGCTACAGTTGAAGTAGGTTAGTTAGGTTCTCTTTAGATCCCACACCCAGAAATAGGAGCCCCGCGTAGCGGGGCTCCGTCGACTTGGTCCAACCCCACTTGTTACGGGAATAGTATGCTGCTACAATACAGTCTGCTATTTGGTCTTGCTATTTATGCTGCTACAGTCTGCTATCCACCTATTTCTTGCATAGCCCTGTTTCGCAGTAATGGTCATTTGAACTTTTCCCCGTGTTCTACCAGGCAGGTCGTAAAAGGCGACCGATTGGCTATGTGAGTCACTACCATCGTGGCTACTAGGTGGTAGAGTTCTGCATTGTCTCCCCCGAGTCTGGTACCACCGCCTTGCCTATTCCTGCCGCAATAGCGTCAGTGCTTGTTACTGTCGTATTCTGGTTTGGAGGGTAAGGCAGCCGGTAAACTTATGCATGTGGCATTAGACTTTACCACAAGATAGTAACGCACCATTAACATTAATCTTTGGTGTCTATAGGCAATGGTTGACTCTTTCCATCAGGAGACCCATCATATATATATATATATATATATATATATATATATATATATATATATATATATATATATATATATATATATATATATATATATATATATATATATATATATATATATATATATATATATATATATATATATAAAACTGCTTAAATTCATTTCGAAAATAGAATAATATTAGTGATAAAATTTTATTTAGTTTTTAAAGTCTAGCTCACCAATTATCTGTCTACCAGATTGTGAATACTTCTCAATTTTCTATGAAAAATATGTCTTTGAAAATGAAACTGCTCTGGACAAAGCCGCCGACTATTAAAGAAAAGTGTTTTAAACTCGCCATCTGATAACAAAATAAATTGTATTCAAGAAAATATGCTTCAATTCACTACGGCCGAAACAGGTGGTGAATTGCAGTTTCTTATTCATGTTCACAGACTTTAGAATAACGATTTTCGACACGTTTTTTTCACTTACCAGCTTTTTCTTATGACTTCTTTCGCGTGGCTTAAAACCATTGCTTTCGTCCACTCAGTTGGATGAAATAGTAACATATATCTGTCGCATAGATATGGCTCATAAGTAAAAATATTTTTTCAACACATACTGGTTCATCTAGAGATGTTCACATTTAAACAAACAAACTAAAAATCTTCAGTTTTATTATATTCGTATAGATAAAACACAAGTTTGGCTACAATTGGCACTTCACAAAGTGCTAGAAAATATACTGAGCTGACAATAAAAATTTAACCTCATATCAAAACGACGTACGTAGTACCCGAGTTCTTTAAATATAGTATATGTGTGCTAAATTTTTATTTTGATTTGGTGACTTTATTGCTTGAATGTTATTATGGACACAAAAAGTATTCTTACTAAATCAGCGTTGTAATAGGCTTATAAATAATGAATCATATAAATTAAAGTTTCTAATGATTAATTATGACATGGAGATAACAAAAAACTAAAATACTTATTTTAAAAAATAAGGATTATTAATTGTCGGAGCAGAGGGATTCACCAATACTGCAGGCATGGATGGGGCTGCACTCTCTTTGTAACAGGAGATGAGTGCATCTTATTCTTGCCTGTCTAGATTTTTAGTTTTTTTCTAGTTTTTTAATTTTTTTAAACTAAGATTATTTTTATTTTTTTATAATTGTAATACTTACAAAATGGAACCTGATTTCAGTTATTTAATTATTATTGTTACTAATAATAATAATAGTTTCTGGTTATAGTTTTTGCAAAAATAGACATTACGTCACGTGACAGTATATGCAAATCAAAAGTTTGTTACGATTTAACTCAAAAACTACTCGAGCGATTTCAAAAATTCATTCACCTTAAAAAGCTACATTATCCAAAAGTGATATCTTTTTACCCGCCTGAGCAAAAGACAGTAATGAAGTGTAGTCACGCAAATAAAGTCACGAGTAACTGACAGTAGTATTATAAATAACTAAAGTTTGTGAGTTTGTGAGTTTATTTGTAGGGAGTAATCCCTAGGACCGATTTTGGAAATTATTACCAGTAGAAAGGTACATTATTTCTATGTAATATGACTAAATTTTTACCCAATTTTCCCATGACATCGGGACCTGCACGGATCATGGACATCGGGAACAGCTAGTTTCGTGTAAAATAAGATTTATTTTCAACCGACGGAAACACGGAACTATCATTTTGACTTGTATGTATGCAACATTTTTGGAATCAGATAATATATATGATTTATTTAGGCGTCCAAGCACTTGTACTAAATTTCATATGTGTATATATGTTTGTATATTTATATGTTTGTCCACAAATTTCTCGGAAACTAAAAGTTATATTGAGATAATTGTTTTTGATTGAACTCATATACATTTCAACTTGGGGAACAATCCTAGTTATCCCCATCGTTACATGTTACCCACCTGATGAAGATTACCGCTTGTTTCTAGAGATAACCAGAATCTATCTATCGTCTATCGTCGAATATCGGCCACAGGTTATCTCTAGTATTAATTAAAACTCATACTTATATTAATTGTCTTAGCAGTTGTACTTGGTTTTACATAAGATTAATTAAGTCTCACAATGCCCGGACAAACAAATAAATTAACCGCTACGTTAATAAAGTTTCCTGTGCGCGCATCTGGGATCTAAATGATATTTTCCCGCAGTGTTTTGTCAATAATTTAGCTGGCCTTACCAGGATTATTACTCTGTATAAATGTATCTGATGTTATTCTATTGCACTGTGAAAATACAACAAAGCATATAGTATTGTGAACTTTCAAAAATAATGCGCTCACAGATAATGCAAATGAAATCATATTACCGTTAAATATAACACATGATTTAAATGCATCCCTTTTCAAATTGAAGTGGGAAAATAATAATAACATCGCTGGTCAGATTACACAAACCGATCTAACTCTAAAGTAAGCAAATTATTTGCTCGTATTGTTGGTGTAAGTCAACAATACATAGATATACATTATAAACGTATAAATACTGTTACATATATAAAAAATACCTAAACCCAGAAATACAACATCTATGCTCATCACATATGAGCCCGATCGATTCTCAGTCAGGTTTGCTATTTGACCAACAGGGCGGTCGGGAAAAAAATATGGACGGAGCATGTCCTTCGTCATCTTTATATCGACACTTTTTTCCAGACCCAACCACTCTCTCACTTCAATGTTACATTTTATGTTTATGTCAATAATTTAGCTGGTCTTACTAGGATTCTTAATATATAAGAACGTATCTATGTCATTGTAATTCGTACGAACAACGAAAGACACAAAGCTTAGAAAAAGACAAAAATACCTTGCTAGTTTGTTTAAGACTGATAAATTATATATGACGATATTACAGGGCTTATGTTTCGCATCACTTTGGAAAAAAATCGTCAAAATAAAATCCACATATCAAAAATAAGCCACATATAAAATTGTATCAATATTACTACTATGTTTAACACAAGAAGTATGTGTTGTATATCCCCACACCCACACTAATGACACAGTCACTACTGGCAGCACCGAGACTAAGTTTTAGAATCAGACAAAGGACAAAATAATGCTACTAACCCTCCATCGCAAATCACTATCCCACCCGAAGCCGAGGTACGATTTCGCAAGAGACACCCTTATGGTAGATGGCGTACAGCCCCCCAACTTTAAGCTCTAGCTGAGTACTCTTCTCGCTCCATGCACCTGGTAAAGCTGTCAGGTCCATAAGGTCAGCAGCAATTCAGTAATTCTGGAAAAAATATGATATTCTGCGGACATAATGTAAGTACGTAATTTATTTACGAATTTAATATCATGTTCAAAATTTTGTCTTTCTAGTTCATATTCTCTGCAGAAAAACACGTTAACTAAAAACCAGATTAAAAATTTGTGTCCCAGAACCATCCTGCACAAGAGTCAAATTTATTTCATGAATAAACAGAGGGGAATATTTGCATCTTAATTTCAAGGAATACAAAAATAGTGATGTAACTGGGTTAAAAAGACGAGAAAATTATTCTTGATTTACATAAAATGCAAGACTCTGGTGTTGCGAGGATTTGTTGATGACGGCGCATTGTACATCAAGGTTTGAAATTAAAATGAGTGAAGTAATGAACTGGCGAAGAATGGATTCTTTGAAGAACTGAATAATACTAGGTGTATTAGAGTAAGTGTACCTTTTTCATTCTAAAAATTAATATTTAGAATGAAAAATGTGTTATTCCACCATATTCTTTTCAGAACGACGATGAAAAAGTAAACATACGGCAAATACTGGGAATTCATTTAACGTCTTTAATCTTACTTAAAGCCCTAATCTTTAGATTCAATCTCTTTCCAAAGATACACTACGGTCTTTTTTGCGGTCTGCTCTTTAAATTATATAATCCACTAATCTTTTTCTGTTCAATTATAAAAATAAGATCTCAGTAATATACTTTTATTATTTTGTACTTTAAGGGTTTAGTCTATTGGGATGACTGATCATGAGGTCCCAGGTTTGATCCCCAGATCGGCCAAAAGTATTATTGTGATTTTTCAAGGTTTTTTCGGAAATACAAATCAATCATTCGTAGTCTGATAATGGTGTGTGGATACCACTATTTATTTATTTATTTAATACTTTATTGTACACAACAGAACAACAAACAAAATTACAGCAAGCAGTATTTTTAAAAAGGTACAAAAGGCGAGCTTATCTCTAAAAAAGAGATTTCTTACAGCCAACCCGTTATTTGACGGGGCGGTGAATTGCGAGGAATCGGAAAGACTATAGACGTATATTTTTTCCCGTGTTGTTTCGGGCTCCCTTTGAAGAAAAGACCATCTGACATTCTGCCAGGCAATACGGAAAAGTCGGACAATTAGCTATAAGTGCCATTACCACCGGGACTACTACCTGGTCGAGTTTCGCAGTCTTACCCAGGTATATGGTACCACCCAAATTCCGTGGTACTACCGCCTTACATATTCCGGCCGTAATAGCATTAATGCTTATTTTTTAATGCTCGTTTATTTTCATAATTCAACTCTGATTTAAAAATATTTTATCGTAGTGTTACGTGCTTCGCTTCGAGAGTTCGTAATTTGCAAAAAAACGCCACTTATATTAAATCGTGTATTTACAACATTAAGGTACAATAAACAATTCTAATTGTAAGTTATGATAAATAAGTCCTAGTACACCCTATTTTCACCCTTATGCCCTACAACAGAAGATTTATTATGGCATAGCTGCTTGGGTGTCGTCGGTTATTGTTTATCAACAGATGCAGCCTGTCTCTTTTATTTCTAGATTTTTCCAGCGTTTTAATTCTTCACCTTTCTAGATTAATTGTTACAGAAGTTTTAATTCTTACATTTAATTAAAATTTTTACATGCCACTTGGCGAATACGTGAATGCGTGAAACTATTATACCTTTAAAAAAATTAACGGAGAAAAATTTAATATTGCAGCACGTTCTTAGCAAATAAATTTCATTTTATTTCATTATAAATGCCTTATTTCCTCAGAGAAGCAAAATTGTTAGTCTGAGTACACGTTTTGCCCTGGTTAATTCTGATTTTATCGCAACGCTATTGTAAAAAAGAAGAGTTAGGTATGAGAGGTTAAGATTAAAAGAAAATATCCCTGTAATAAACTAGCTAAGTACGAGTCGGACTCGCGGACGAAGGTTTCCGTACCATCTTCATCACGTTTCTTGTATGGGACCGTCCATTAAATATTGACGTTATTCTGTTTTTAGTATTTGTTGTTTTAGCGACAAAAGGAGTACATTATTTGTGAAAATGTAAATGGTCTGGTTCATGAGGCAGCCTAGTGAGAGACGGACAGACAGACGGATGGACAGTGGAGTCTTAGTAATAGGGTCCCGTTAAACATTTTGGATAGGGAACCCTAAAAATCATTGAGATGTTATATAGATAGAGTGGGCCAGCCAAAATCGTGCATGTTAGTGAAAATATCCAGTTGATAAAAAAAGAAAGAACGTACATTTCGTATGCATATTTATTTTTAACCAGCAATCGCCCTCTGGTAAAATTCGACATGGACAAAATTATAAAATCTCTTCTAATAGACCGTGGTCCCAGGAACAAACTTTTTTGTGAACAACTTCGTTTTGATGAGACAACCATCTTTTTTATCTTCGAAAAATCTCGAATCGGGTAACTAATAAAGATAGATAAAAAAGAAAAGTATAGAGTGTCGGACTAAGAATAGTTTCCATAGGACAATGTGACTCTTGAATTATAATAATAATTAATAAGCTGTTGTGAGAAAATTAGGTTGTTTTTAAATTGATTTATATCAATTTAAAATCAATCAATCATATTATTCCGAAATTTTAAAGTGGAAGACTCGTCAGAAAACCATTAGTGTACGTCAAAAGTTTAATCGTATTTTTCATAATACAATCAAGCGATTACAGTCGAAAAATAGTTATTGTTATTAATAAATTTTTTTTTTTATATCATAAGATAGCAAACAAGCAGATGGGTCTCCTGATGGAAAAAGTCAACCATCGCCTATAGACACCAAAGATGTTAATGGTGCGTTGCTATCTTGTGGCGAGATCTAATGCCACATGCATAAGTTTACCGGCTACCTTACCCTCCAAACCGGAACACGACAGCGACAAGCACTGACGCTATTGCGGCAGGAATAGGTAATGTGGTAGTACCAGTCCCGGGCGAGACAATGCAGAACTCTACCACCTAGTAGCCACGATGGTAGTAACTCGATAGCCAATCGGTCGCCTTTTACGACCTGCCTGGCAGAACGGCAGTTGGCCTATTCTACAAAGGAGGCCGGGACCAACACCTTCCTTCACCGTATCACCGTATCAAAATTTTCAAAGCCCCATAACTTTATTAGTTACCCGATTCGAGATTTTCCGAAGATAGAAAAAATGGTTGTCTCGTCAAAACGAAGCTGTTCACAAAAATTCAGCTTATTCACAAAAAAAAACCTGGTTCGTGGAACCACAGTCTATAAGTTTGACAACAGACATTAGCCATAATAATAATAATAATACATTTATTTATTTAAACTTTATTGTACACCAAAAATACACATTTTCGTATAAAAGGCGAAGTTAATGCCTGTTGGCTTTATCCACAAGTCAACCTTTGTGCCAACAGAATGTAGCTGTGGAGGTGCCACTGAGCAACTTAGATTACATGAAATTAAAATGTATTATAATACACATACATCCATATTATAATATACATACATATACATAAATAAATACCTAATCATAAATACATACATTTACTTACTTTGACATAAAATACATAATATATTTATACAAACATAGGTACGTATTCATCTAAAATACATGTGTGTGCATTATAATGTATGCAAATGAATTTAGTATATATAATGTTTATTTTTTATTTAATGTTTTTATAATACACATAATTTAAACATATTAGGATTCTGCACTCTTCCATAATGTAAACTTTAACTGTGCCAAATTTCAGACTCCACCGTTCTTGTAATTAAAAAGTTATAAACAGGGGTACAAAGTTTTGCTTCAAATAATAATATATAGATGACATATGCACATTAATTAGTCGTATCTAATTAGCTTCTGTAATTGACGCGCCAAATTGTTTAGGGTTCCGTAACAAAAGTATAAAACGGGACCCTATTAGTAAGACATCGCAGTCCGTTTGTCTGCCTATCTCTCTGTTTGTCCGTCAGAAATCAGAAATCAGAAGTACTTTATTCAATAAAACTTTTTACAAGTTAATTTTGACGCGTCAACATTTTTTTTTAAATTACTACCGGAACGGATACGCGGCCATACACTGAAAAGATTATAGACTTATAGTTTCGGAAAGTTTTTGTAAAAGCTTATAGCAGCAAACATGATTTCTGGATCTTAATAAGATGACTGGTTATAGATTATTGAAATATTAACAGAATATTTACTTATACATTGACTTTAAAAATAAAAGTTTTAATTGAAATAAAACAAATAATATTTGTTTTATTTCAATTTAATACCATACCCATACCTACGACAAGCGTGATTTTTTTCGTTTTTTATAGGTGACTGTAAGGAGCCCTACATGCGCAAGTCCGACTCGCAGATGGCCGGTTTTTATTATTATCATTTTGTAATTGTGAATTAATAAATAAATATTATATTTCTATACTTTTCATGTGTCTTTAAAAAGAGAAATAAGTACCACATTTATTTTATTTCTCTCTCTGTGACCGTAATGACTTTTTGCTTGGCTCACCTACTCTATCGTAAAAATGATTGGTTAAACAGATGAGTAAGTTATAGAAATAGTACAACTTAATAAAGAAGTTGCACTTTTTTAATCTTGAAAAGAACTGGCATTATCAACTCCAAATTTAAAATATCGGTTTTCAACATCGTAAAAATGATTGATGAAACAGATGAGTAAACTATAGAAACAGTACAATATAATACAGAAGTTGCACTTTTTTAATCTTGAAAAAAACTGGCATTGTAAATTCCAAATTTAAAATAACGGTTTTCAACATCACGCTTCCAAGCTAAATTAGAGCTTAACGTAATACATCAGTGTGTGTTTATTATCATCTCGATATTTGATGTAAGCAACAGTTTTTCGTGTTAGTCGGGAACTCTTCTCTTAGTAGAATATATTGTCTGCTGTTCAGCCAGGCTGTCCGTAAGAGGCGAATGATTGGCTAAACGAGTTACTACCGTCATGACTACTAAGTGAAAGAGTTGTCATAGTACTTGCCATGACTGTCATGTTCCGGTTTGGAAGGTAATGTCGCCGGTAGATTTATGCATGTGACATTAAGACTCGGCTTTTTTTTGTGTCTATGGACGAAAGTTGATTTTTTTTCTATCAAGAGAGCTGCTTGCTTCTTTACTATCTTATTTTATTAAGTCGCCTCTGTGGTCTAGTATTTCGGAGTCAATGTTGACCACATGAGGTCGCGTATTCGATACTCAAGTCGGGTAATTCAAACGTGTGTTTTTTCAGTTTTCTGATAAAAATAACATTGCTGGGATTGGATAAGTGCCCGGTTGGAAATAGGCTTGTTATCACATTATGGAATTGTCTTCGGCTAATCGTAGATGCACTGCTTGTACCTCTGCCTAGCTATTGGATATGGGCGTGAAGATACTTTTGTGTCTTTTAAAAAAGGGTTGTCGCGAATGAAGGAAATATCAATATAATTGCAACACAACGCCTCTCACACAATGGTAATCTTGACTTTTTTTACATTCACTATGTAGTTAGGCGGTTGTTATTTATTTTGCATAAGCACAAACCGTCGTAACTGTTAGTCTGATTTGAGTGCTCGTTAACCGCAACCTGATGGTCGGCGCTGATGTTAATATGTACGTAGTCATTGGTAGCGTTTTTGAGTCGCGCTGATCGCTCAGCGCTGACGCCCGTAGGCGAAATACATCAGCGTCGACCGTCAGCGTGCGGTCAGCGTGACACTAAAATCAGCCTAATGAAAATATACAGTATATCAACGACACATGTCTTCATGATGAAACTGATCGGTTAATGTTCGAGGGTGAAGTCAAAAGTTTCTAAAACAAGGCTAATTTGTATGGAGCACACGACACATAAAAACACATCAACACAATTAGCATTCGTTTTTCCCATGGGTTTTTCCCATTCATGCAGAATTTGACGTGAATTGACTTTTATACAAAAGTAATCGAAATTTTTGAATGAAAGTTAATGAATACAAAAATTTTATACGGTTTTTAGGGTTCCGAAGTAAACTAAGAACACTTATAGTTTCGTTATGTCTGTCCATCTGCGCGATAGCTCAGTGATCCTTATTACTAGAAAGCTGTAATTTGGCACGAATATACATATCAGTCACGTCAAATAAGTGGGGATGTTAATTTTATTCCCACGTACCTACCCCATTGTGTCAGGTATCGTTCGATAGCTTTTTAAAAAATAATTGTAGGTTTGTATATAAGTTTTCGATTAAGGGACTCGTTTGTAAAATTTTAAGCTTTTAAGTGATAGTTTTTGTTAGAGTCAAGTGTCGTCGTCCCCTGCAGGCTAAACGGTTGGTTTTAGGGGTGGGAAAAAAATCACAGTAGTAGTAAATATGATGAAATTTAAAGGAAAACTATCACAGTTTTAGAAGGCTGTACAAGTTTTGAGTAATAGTCTAACAACATACTTTTTTTTTTTATGGAAGAGGGGGCAAACGAGCAGGAGGCGCACCTGATGTTGAGTGATCACTGCCGCCCATGGACATCTGCAATACCAGAGGTCTTGCAGTTGCGTTGCCGCCCTTTTAAAAATGAGTACACTCTTTTCTTGAAGGTCCCCATGTCGTATATGTTCGGAAAAACCCCTGCCGGTAATTGATTCCACAAAAGAGTAGTGCGAGGCAAAAAGTGCCGGGAGAACTGCACGGTTGTGGATTTCCAGACATCAAGATGGTGTGGGTGGAACTTCAAATTTTATGAAAATGTACTTAGAGAAGTTTTTGTCGGCGGTAAACGTGTGGTGCGAATATATATTTGTTATTGGCGTTAAAAAGCTTAAACGTTTATAGTATGAAACTGTAAAATCCCTATTTTTATTCCGCATTAATGTGATGGGCAACTACGGAACCTTAAATTGTGCGTGGCCTGAAACGCACTTTACCAATTTTTATATTCAGCAAGAAATAAGCAGGTGGTGGTAGAGTTCCACAATATCTCGCCCGGGATTAGTACCATCACTTTACCTACCGTAATAGCGTTAGTCACATTCCGTGTTAGCTCGTAGTGTAGGGTGGCCGGAACATTTATGCATACGACATGACTATATGCTACGATTGTTTCTTTTCATCTAGAGTTTTCCTGCTTCTTTGCTATCTTATGATATAAATAAATCTACTGTTCCCTTTGGCCGAGTGATTAGCAAGCCTGACTTTGTACTCAATGGAGCTCGGGTTCGATTCTTAACAGAAAATGTGGAATTAGGGTGTTAAGCATAAATTGTTGTATTTCTGGGTATTATTTTATATATAAAATTCTCTCGTCTTATATATAGGTAAAATTCTCGTGTCATAATGTTAGTTACCATTCCTTTGAAACGGATTGACTGATTTTTATTAATTTTTATATACATATTCAGTAGGTTTAAGAATCGGTTTTATACCCCTCAGTAATAAGGGTTGTCCACCCTCAATATAATTTTGTTTTTTTTTGGATATTTTTTTATTATTTTTATTATGTGACATTAAAAAATACATACAACCCTAAATTTTGACCCTTCCCTATTTTTATTAGCGAAATTAGTAATTACATAATTTATATAGCAAAACAACGTTGGCCGGGTCAGCTAGCTATTATTTAAAATAGTGAATAATACCATGTATAATAAATAGTACACAGAGCTTAGTCATTCTTAAAAGGCTGGCAACATAACTGGAAGTCCCCCGGTGTAGCTGTCTATGGGCAGCGGCAATCACTTACCATCAGGTGAACCCCCTGTCCGTTTCCCCCCTCTTTTATAAAAAATATCAAATAACAGTTAAAGTTTGGAAAATCTATTTGGAGGATCTGTGCGGGTAAAACCCCGAGACTTTTATATTAGAAAAAATTTCACGTAGACGAAGTCGCTGGCACAGCTAGTTATTTATATACAAGGTCCAGATGATACTATAGGTTTAGTTTTATGCACGGCTTTCACTTGTTTGTGTAAATAAGTAATGATGAAATAATTGTTTTAATAATTCTTAATTATGAAATAATTGTTTTAATAATTCGTAATTATGAAATAATTGTTTTAGTAATTCGTAATTATAAAATAATTGTTTTAATAATTCCTAATTATGAAATATTTTTAAGATCGGTTCAGTAGTTTTTGAGTTTATCCGTTACAAATAAAAAAATAGAAATGTTTTATCTTTATTGTTTTAGTAGTCATTTCGTATTATGAATTTAAATTTATTTGAACCGCAAGGGACTGGAACATGCTTCCTAAGTCTGTGTTACCCGACGAGTACTATCTAGGGATCTTCATGATATCAGTGAACAGATAACTTCTAGGGAAGCGCGTTCCATCTTAGGCCGCATCTTAGCTTACCATCAGGCGAGATCGTGGTCAAGCGCTTCCCTATCGACAATAAAAAAATAAAATAATACTTTTTTATTAACATTGAGTGGTAGTTCGTTGTAAGACATTGTGAATGTTAGTGAGTTTTTAGTATATATACCATAAAATTAGTCTAACTCATCCCACCGATCTCATTTACAACCGAAACATAAGGCAATAGTTTTTTTTTTAATTATTACATAGCAAACAAGCAGATGGCTCTCCTGATGGAAAGAGAAACAATCGCCTATACATACCAGAGATAGTAATGGTGCATTGCTATCCGTGTGGCGGGATAGCAGTACCACATGCACAAGTATACCAGCTACCTTATCCCCCAAACTGGAACACGACAGTAACAAGCATAGACGCTATTGCGACAGGAATAAATAAGGCGGTGGTACCAAATACCCACGTGAGACTTTGCCGAACTTTACCATCTAGCAGACACGTTGGTAGTGTCACGTCTAGCCAATTGATCACCTTTTATGACCTGCCTGGCAAAATGGCAGTTGATGTATTCTTAAAGGAAGCCCGGACCAACACCGGCGAAAAGTTTGAAACCATACATCACACAAACACTAATAAAGACGGTGTTAGCCGCGAAAATATAATAATAAGAGCAAATCAAAATTTTTTTTGATAAAAAAAAATAAAATAAAAATAAAAGTAAAGTATCTTCACGCCCGTATCCCCGGAGGGGTAGGCAGAGGTACAAGTGCACCCACGATTAGACGAAGATACTTGGTCCCACAAATGTGATAGGTGGCAAGCCTATCGCCAACCGGGCATTTTCCAATCCCGGGAAACTTTGTGTTTATCAGAAAACTGAAAAAACACTTTTTTATGTGCCCGACCCGGGAATCGAACCCGGGACCTCATGTGGTCAACACCAACGCAGGACCACTAGACGATAAAATAAAAGTACAAAAATTTAAAACACTTGTAGATATATAATATCGTAAAAAAATATAAATATGCTATATTGTGCTGTTTCATCATGCTAGTGAAGAAGCCATGCCTTAAAGAATACCCCTGAAGTGATTTTATTACATCGGTAAGTGTCATGACTGTAATTCTGGGTGTTAATGTAAGCAACACGGAAAACCTGATAAATTCCCTCGAAAGGCGTATCCTGTTCAATCCGTGTTAACATCCTTTTGTAATTAATATCCTTTGCTTGTAAACCAAAAGGTTTTCTTCGGCGCTTATGGCGCACAGTAGTATCTAGTAACATACCTGTCGTATTTGTGTAATTATATAATATATTGCTTATTCTGTTAATTACAACCAATGTATAGGTAAAGCAGGCCATACACGTTAGGGTATACCTGACAGGTTTGGCTGCATAGTTTACTCTGGCGTGTATGCCCTGCTTTACACCCACCTGATTACCTGGGCGTAAACTGATATCGACGATAAAAAACAGAGGTAGTATAAAAGTAAACGCATTAATAAGTGTGTTCTTTTTTGAAATTTTAAATCATTTATAATCTAAATTTAAATTTAATAATTTTTTAATCGTATACTTACCTATATACCTTTAGCAATAATTATTGACATTTTTAAACAGTTTGTGGAAACAGTAAGGAGAGTGATGAGATCAGCTTCAATGGACTACAAGAATATAGCGTCAGCCGAAATTATTAAATTAATTTTATTCACAATAAGTCAATATTAGAATTCAACGGACACTTTTTAATAGAAAATTAATTTTAAAAAATTTTAGTCGGAAAGTCATGAAACTAATCAAACTTGTACGCTTTTTCTTATTTCTAATTCAAGCAAAGATTTTTCTATTCTGCCATAAAGTTAACACTTTCTTTTATTTCTGACCGACCAAACAAATTATAAAAATGTTGGATAGATAAGACGGAAAATTTTAAACAATCTATTGTTAAAATGCAACAAAAATGAAAATATTTATTATTATAATCGAAATCTACAACATAGAAGGCCGTATAAATAAGTACTCTTAGTATCATCCAAAAGAAACAAAAAAAAAAACAAGTGTCATCTTTTTACGCTGTGAGCGAGTAATAAACATTTTATGTAAACAAAAGTTTTATCGTTTTCTAACATTTATGTGGTTAAAATCAAATAATCTTCACGATAAGTAATACAAAAATGAATTATATTTGTGATGAGGATATATTGCGATGTGAGTGGCTTAAAATGGAATGTAACAATTGTAAAATCAAGTAATATTAATCTTTGAAGGAGTTTCGTGAATTTTAGTATTATAAAAAGAGTCCGTGATACAATTTACATTTCAGAAGAAATTAATAATGTATTACAATACGGTAAGCAGTCATCATCATGTGTTGCGTCTTAGGCTAAATTTGTATGGGGCCTCATCCATCTCCTTTATAGAACAGCGCAACATAAAATATCAATATTTATGCCTTGTATAAACAGTAGGTTGGGGCGAAAAAAAATAATTATTTTTTTTCTTAACCTGCTTATTTTTCATTGCCGGAAAAAAAAGTTGCAAAAAATGTCTTTTGACATCATAAGGTGGCATATTGACTTGGAAAATAATAACAAACCAATATTTTTTCTGGGATTGTTTATTTTTCTTATAACGTACCGTTAACATATTTAGTGTCTATAGGCAATGGTTTCTATTTCCATCAGGAGAGCAAGCTTATTTACTATCTTATGATATTTATATCATATACATATTTTTTATAAAAGTTTACGATTTTCTCTTCTATTTTACGAGATAAAAGCTTTCGATATAGTGTAATAACTATTACATACTTTTATGATCTTGCTAAAATGTATGTGAAGAATGAGGATATATTGGGAAATCGTCAAAACACCATAACCCATAAACCTAACTACGTTACAAGGATGTAAACATCGCATAAGTTTAGGCAAAACGTTAGCTCTCAAGAACTTTGGACATAAAAAATGGGGAAACTCTTTTATGAGAGCAAATTGTCGTTTAACCATTCATATATTTGTGCGATTAAAAAAGTTACAAACATTTATCGCAAAGTTTCATCGAGTTATGGAAAGCAAGTTATTGTGAAGTGGTTTTCGTTATGATGTTTTTAATTAGAATATCTTTTTCAATTGAACTCCTTATACCATAGACCGTAACAACTGACTTCAAGTTAATGAGGGTTTTGCCAGTACGTTAAATAGATCCAGGGTAGCAGATTTTGTAAGCGGCAAATTCCAAGAGAATTTTGTTTATGTTTTATAGCTAAGTCTCAAAAGTATTTGCTTACTAGCAAAAAAAATATATTATGAATTCAGTGCAATTATTTTTAATAGGTACGTGAAACAAAAACCTTATGACGCTTTTTACAAAAACTGCGGAACTAAAAGAGTATAAAATTTAACACAGTTATCTATACTTTTATATTAATACTAGCTTTTATATTAATACTAACGTTGTTTTGCCAGACAAATTACTTGTTTTGAATATTATTTATATAATTAATTGAGAGTATATATTGTATTTGTAGGTTTGGTTTTATATTATACTAGCGGCCCGTTATGTGTTTCGCTACGTATCGCCATTTATTGAATTTATTTGTTACAAAAATGTGATAAATGAAAAACCACTCTACCGCTTTTGTGCAAACTTCACATAAACCATCTACTTAATAGTCCGAACAAAGTCTAAAGTAAAAAAGTCTAAGTATAGATTTGTAGGTTATATTATATTGTGAAAAAATAGAAATAAACCATGTTGTACTGTTTTATCTACCGAATGAGATGACAAGGTTTTAAAATCACCCTGGAAATGATTTTATTTCATCGGTAAATAATATAACTCTGTTTATCTGTATGTAATTGCAAGCTACAATGACAAACTAAGAAATTTTCTAGAAAAGCGTATTTGTATGAGGTAACGCCCAGCATAATGTGCGGGTTTTAACAAGTACATTTTTTAAACTTACGAATGAGTCAAGAAACAATCTTTAATAAAAAACGTGCACACAAACTTTCATACATTTTTTTTATGTTCCCCTACGAAAAATAGATCACCGCTATTCTGCCAGACAGTTCGTAATAGGCGAACGAACGAACGAACGAAATACTTGTCACTATCGTTGTAACTACTATGCGTTCCAACTGAGAATAGTCAGGGTGCCATATTGTTCTGCATTTTGCAAAAACCATTAATGATGAGTATGGTGAGCAAAAAAATACTAACAAAGATATTCATAAAAAAAAAAATGCATTCCAATTGGTATATTTTCGGTTCAGGTTCCCATTTGTCTATGCTAGTATGTGTTAAATTAAAATGTAGAAAAGAAAATATAAAAATACAAATAGATTTATTTCTATAAACAAAATAATTAATTAAATGTATCTATGGGATTATAAATTATTTACACCGCTTATAACGACTATGTTGCTGACATCATTGTTGTATGAATCTTATTTGTGTGTTATATTGCTTGCATAAATCTAAAATTAATAACGCGTTTCAAATTATGTTTATAATGACATTATTTTAAATAGATACACTTAGGTAGATAGATCTAGTATGATTTGGAACACTAATAAAACAAATAACATTCAAATAATTTTTATATATTAATATATATAAAAATTATTTGAATGTTATTTGTTCTTCAAAAAATCAGCCCAATTTTTTCAACAATTTTTTTTTGTTGACATTACTAATTTCAGACTTATGGAGTTGATAACAAGCGCGATCCTATTCTCAGTTGGAACACAGTATTTATTTTATGGGGGAGTTCCGTGACGTCTCGATCTTTAGGTACTTGGTAACTTAGCTATTCCTGTCACATATTTTTGTCAACGCTTGTGATTGCTATGTTCCAGTTTGGAGGGTAATGGCACGGGCGAGCTTATGCAAGTAGCATTAACAATTCTTCACATTGATAGCATCACACTATTAACGTGTTTGATGCTTATAGGCATTGGTGGTTTCTTTCCACCAGGAGAGCCATCTGCTTATTTGTTTTTAATAAAACAAAAAATTTTACAGTTCCTTCAATTGACTGAATAGAAAAGAAAGGATAATTCCTTTATAAAAAAGTTTTTATTGTAAAACAGTACAAGTATTATCAGTTAATAAATATTCTGTTAAAATTGATTTTTACCGAGTGCCGACTATAAAAATTGTAGAATTTATTAAACTTATACATCAATGAAAACTAGGTCTTTTATGTAATTCATGGTTAGATTACAGTTAAAAATTTATCCCCTTTAAACAATATAAGATACAATTTCCTGTATCGCGTCTTATCGCGAAACAATACCCTAGTTATAAACATGTTACGTGGAAAATGCTCTCAGCATAATCCATTATTAATACCCAATCTGTTCCGCTGGCTGCTCTTCTTTCATTAACATATATCATTTTACCAAGACAAGGCTCATGATATTGTGATCTTCATAATAATGCGCTTAAAGCGCTAACTTTCCACCCAGCGAAGCTCGTAAAAATTGATATATAACTTTTATTAAAATTTAGAGAGACTTGTATTAAGTTTTCAAAGTACTTTATGATGATGCAAGCTGTTGTATTTGTTAGAGAGCGCTTTATTGGAATGTGTTCTCATAAATTATGGATGCTTTGTTTAATTGCAGTGTCTTTTTGTAATAAATGAAAGATTTTGCATTAAATTCGATGTAAAAATGTCATATAACTTTGGACTATTAAATGTTTTAATTGACAGTAATAATTTCTAAGTCGTCTGCATTCATTTAAAAATTGTAGCTGAATATTGTCAAGATTATCTCCTTACATGACTACGCTATGAGAAGTCTAAATAATTTCGATATTATGTACGTAAGTTATTTTGGCATGCTGTTTATCCTAAACGGCTGGAAGAATTAAAACTTAAGAGGTGTCATTTGTTGAATTTCTGACAGGCAATTTGGAAAAAAATGCTTATATGTGTAGGCAAAGGTTACATTTGAGTTACGCTGTAGTTTGGAAATTGAATTGTTTTCTTTTCCGAGTTATGTACGTATGTACCGCTATAAGTGTCCTACATTTAAATCTATAAAATAATTTTGTTTACGTTACAATCTTGCTACGTAGATAGTAACGTACAAATAACGTCCTCAGTTTTTTTAATGATAGTTTTTTTCGTCTGAAAAGACATCTGTTTGTATGCTATTTTAAACTTTAAAAAATAAATTTAAAAAATTTGCGAGATAAATTACTATTGAATATACGAAAATACGAAATGAACTAACCCCAAATTAAGTGTGATAGTCAACTATACTAATGCATATTAATAAATAAATATAAATAAATATTTACGAGATAAATTACACTTACTGATCTAATCCAAAAGTAAGCAAATTATTTGCTTGTGTTATGGGTGCTCAACGATACTAATTCATAGAAATACTAGAATATATTTAATAAACGTCCAAACTCGGAAATACATATAATATGCTCATCACATAAATGCTTGTCCCCGTCGGGGATCGAGCCCGAGCCCTGTCGATTGCGTAGTCAGGGTCGCTAACATCTCGACCAACAGGGCGGTCAAATTAGTACACATATAATTATGTTATATATTTAATAAACACCCATATCCAAACATGCAAATCTCTATCTCAACACACACACACGTTTCCCTGTCGGATGTTGAACCCGAGTCTCATCGATTGCATAATCAAAGCCACTCTACTAACGGGGCGGTCAAAAGTTTTTATTTAAATCATAAAATAGCAAATAAGCAGATGAGTTTACTGATGGAAAGACTCAACCATCACCTATAGACACCAAAGATGGTGCGTTGCTATGCAGAACTCTACCACCTAGTGAAGTGAAAGACAGACTTTACAAATTAATGGGTATAAAAATTCAGATTCCGTTTCTTTTAATGTGTGCATCTCTTTAGGAAATCACATAAAGATGTAACGATAAATATTTTTTATCGACTCATGACTTAACTCTTAACAAAAACCTTATAAAACTAAATGATGAAGGTGGATACACTCATGTTATATAAAACAGTCTAGAAAAACACCCCTGCACGTAAAACCTTAATCACAAAAATGTTTTGCGGCGGCTATTAGCTCTGAGATCATTAGTCTGGTCCAAAAGGCCCTATAAAATCTAATATTGGGACTTGATGCTTTTGTCTACATTAAGGCGACTGAGGCATTAACTTTAATTATAGTAGTGTGAAAGGTTTAGTAGATTTCGAGATCGGTCTAGGTTTAATACAACAGTAGTGGGAGTAGTTTTCAACCGATTTCCAATAAGGAGACGATTTTGAAGTCATTCGAATTATTTCTTCGTGTTTGTTATCTTCTTCTTCTTCTTATCACAACAAATTAAATAAATAAATAAATAAATATTCAGGGGACAAATTACACTTACTGATTTAACCCCAAAGTAAGCAAATTATTTGCTTGTGTTATGGGTGTTAATCAACGATACTAATACATAGAAATACATATATAAATACAAGAATATATTTAATAAACACCCAAACCCGAAATTACAAACATTTATGCTCATCACACAAATGCTTCAAATGATCGAACCCGAGCCCCGTTGATTGCGTAGTCAGGGTCGCTAACCACTCGACCAACGGGACGGTCAAATTACTTTGAAACATACGTTCTATCGTCGGCACTTGGTGAAACTGCATTTTCAAATATTACAAATAAACTCATTCGTATTTAGTTCACTTTTTAAATTAATTAACACTTCCAACAAGTTTCGCTACTTACTCATTGACATGTATAATATTACCGCTGGACAGGTTATCCCATACAAATGACAGCTAATTTTATATGTCAATTTGAAACGCTATCGGCGGGGGTACCGAGAACTAATTTTGACGTATGTTGCATATGGTTGCCGCGGTAAATTAAATTAATAAAAACAGTAGCTTATTTTTTAATTTGTGGACATTATAGTAAATTTTTAAGTTCATATTTTGTGTCCTATGGAGTTTAAAAAATGAAGAAATGTGTAGTTTGTAAAGATTGATACCAAAAGGGGAGCAAAACGACGTTTCACAGGTACGTGCATTTAGTCGCTGTTTTTAATAAAAATTGAGTGAAATTGTATTTTAAGCATCTGATTTTAATATATGTTAGCGAGAACGGTATAGGTTTTTGGCAGAATTTATAATATTTATTTAATATTGTTTTGCTTAGAATTGGCTAGTGATATCAAGAGGTCAAATCGATAATTTCAATATCGATATTCTATTTGAGGTCTTTAACAATCCACGCGGTTTTATTTATACATGCTTGCATATTTAAGTCACTTTATGTCACCTTATTTCCTTCGCATATTAATTCAGTTTATTGACGTGACAACGTCTTATAATTCGATAGAGCTGGCTGCACGCACGAAAAAACATGACTCATGCGGCGTTACCTCGCTCTGAGGCGTTCCGTTTAAGGCTTGGAGTGCAAGCGAGTATTATAGTATTTTCTTAAGACGTTGTCACGTTCAACTATCGTCTGTAAACCAACTTTATTTTTGTAGATTTCCAGTAGATTCAACGCTTAGAAACATATGGCTTTACAATATGAAAGCAATAAATTGGACTCCAAAAGAGTAAGATACTCTATGTTCAAAACATTTTGATAACAAAATATGTTTTATCAAACATTACTATAGAACAACACTGAAGTTGGGTAGTGTGCCAACAATATTTGAAGGATTATGTAAAGGTGAGTAGTACATTTTGTTTGGTTTTCATCTAATCTAACATGACGAGCAATGTATATTTGTATGTAATTACGCTGATAATTTAGCAACTGGACCAGTGCAGTTTTTAAACAATATAACATGCTAATAAATATACATCATGTCCGGTTTCGGATTGGATTTTTAACTTCCCGCTACGCATGTACATAAGGAATTTACTGATTTTGCCCCGATTTTTAAAAATCGAGTTTTCACCGGATCTCCACGTTTTCAGGTCCTAGGAACCTTTTCCGACTATTTTTACGATGACAACAGTATGTCTCTCTCTCTGTGTGTGTGTATGTGTGTGTGTGTGTGTGTGTGTGTGTGTGTAAACATCTCATAACTTTTAAAGGTTTTGACCGATCGAAACGCGGTTGGTGGTACGCCATAGAAGGAATACGTACCTAGCGACGTACGAAGATCTATTCAAAATTCAACCTTCCAGGGGTGTAATAGGGATAAAATTTATTTGAAACTTTATATTCCTTGAACATAATTGTGTAAAGTTTCGCATGAATTGAGTATGGCAAAAATAACGAGTTACGTATTTCCGCGTTTTCTAAAATTCAACCTCTCAGAGGGCAAAATACGAGATGAAAGTTTTATATAAACTCACAGGCTAAACACTTAGGGCTAGAAACTTTAAATTTAACAAACTTATTTTTTTTATGAATTAGGAGTAGGAATCCACCATCCGTGGGTAACAGCTAATATAAAACAAGAACTTGAATGTGTGAACAGTGGTGATTTGTAGCTCTGAGGCTAATTTAATACGCGGACGCAAATCCAGTTGGTGATATTTAATAAATAAATATAGTATAACACAACACTAGTTATGGTTAAATACATAAACACAAATAGTGATCATAATTTTAAATATTACAAATAAACCCACTCACGCGATCCAACTGGTTTTCCTAACTACAGCACGATGTTGTTCAGCAGCAGCTGTTCTAACCGGTTTCCGGTTAATATGCAGTAAGTACATTGACATGTATAATATTACCACTGGACTGGCTGCTGTCACAGAATTTTTGTGCCTATTTGAATATCGCCATTTTGGCGCTGTAGACAGATGTGAGCGTCCGTGGAACTAAAATTAGTGATGCCCTCTTGTCGACAGCTTGGATAAGTTTATCGATCGTTCAATTTACAACCAGGTGGGCTGTGATTCATGTAAATACTTTTTTAATTTTTTTTTAATTTTTAATTATTGTATTATTAACTTGCGCAAATGTACAAAATTAATAGGAATACTATGAAATATAGTGATTGCAGAGGAAGATTTATATGTACAAAATATTCTAGTATTTGGTATAGTTGAGAAATAGATTCCTGCGAAGCGGGGACGGGTCGCTAGTAATATTATACAGTAGAAACTCGATTCACCGGACTAATTGATAAGGCATCCATATACTTAAAAGTCCGGATAACTGAATATATTATGCATAAAGAAAAGTAATTGCACATAATATTAATATGTATTGTCTAATCTACGGAGAGTCTGGTCTCACCCAATATCCTTGTAGTATGTGCACTGTGTATGAGCAAATGCGACTTTTATTTTTACATATATATTTTATAGCTATATATTAATACGTGTAGGAAAAACTTTGAACCTGTTGTTAAGGCAATTGCGAGAACGGTGAGGTATAACATTTGGTACAGTTAAAGTTTACATGTTACAGTTCTTTATATCTTACATTTTTTTGTCTCCAGTTACATGATATGAGTTACATGTTTACGGAAAATTTTAGTGGAAAATTTTGTGGTTATATTTTATAGATGTAAGTATTGCAAATTGTTTCTTTTCTAACATTTAATAGATAAATAATATAAATATGAATACTGTGATACAAACATTTTTTTGATCCTGAATGTCGCTGTCTACAACAAACTATAAAAACGTTGTTGTAGTCTGGCTTCGATACTTAAGTATGTAACCTTACTGCCCTACCACATGGATTGTAACACATTTACTTCTTTGGTGTCCACGGACAACGGTTATCTCCTGCCATGATAATCTAAGTTAATGTTGAGTAGGTATCATATATTATATCTAATTAAATAAGGTCAACTTCTTAGCTAAATCGATTTTAGCAAAGTAACGCCTGAATCTACAAATTAATTCAAAAGATTTGAATCAATCGTTCAGATAAATAAAAGTGATTAAAGCTACCTTTCCAACTCGTTATCATGACCTGTTTGGCACCGAGCACATATAGTTTCAGAAGGCGTTCAACTGAAACGTAGAAACTACGCTTGGCGACGACACTGTCACTACACTAGTTTTGGGTCACATATTTTTATAGATCAACTAGCTATGATGCCCGGTTTCGCTTGGGAGTTGATATGAGATTACGTGGTAGTTGGAATATAACAAATGTAATTTAAGACTTTATTGAAATTGGAATTTTAAATTTCGCGCCATTACTACACATGCTGCAATTGCTCGCAGCGCCTTTCCAAATGCAACCCAAATAATCGTTGTTTTGAATGAAGTTCAAATACAACAGATGGCGCCACTACTCTTAATTTCCAAGTTGAAGGGTTGGAAAAGCCCTTATATCTTTATAAACACGCCCTTTAGGTTAAAACGGGAACTTCTTGTTCGAGGGGGGATAAAGGGATATCACACTATATAAGTCCCTTTATCGTACCGGGACTCCTTTTTAAGTTTCATCGGCACACAATTTTAATAACCTAGTTTTATTATATATAATGATTTTTTTGGGATTTAAGTTTTAATTAAAATGGTAGGGTTTTACCTGTCTAAAATAAATAAAAACTTAATAAATTACGTATCTTCGCATTATCTCAAATTAAACAAATGGGGCTGGCCAGTACAAGTCAATCATACATGGCGACATCATAGTTCATTCGACATCCATTTTTAATGCATAAACAATAAAATATGTAAATGGGTCAAAAACGCGTACATAATATATAGACTTATATTTATATCGTATTAAAAGCACTTGTACTGTTTTACTTGACTTTTTATTTATTAAAACCAACCGGTTTCGCGTTTTAACGCATCATCAGGGCAAAAGTTATTATTGTTTAGTTATTATAGTTTAGACTAAACGATATTCAGTGTTCATAGTATATAGAACTTACTTGTAAAGCTCGACGTTTCGGTTAAACTGGATACACCTTCAAGAAAAAAGCTTACTCGTTTTTAAAAGGGCGGCAACGCAACTGCAGGGCCTTTGGTATTGCAGATATCCATGGGCGGTGGTGATCACTCAACACCAGGTGCACCTCCTGCTCGTTTGCCCCCTTTTCCATGAATAAAGGCAATTTCTTAGGTTGTCACTGTAGCTAATATTTACAACCAGAAATACAGAGTTATGATACCGATGAAATAAAATTACTCCAACGGTATTACTTAAGCCTTAACTTTTTATTCGATATGATAAAATAGTACAATATTGGATATTTCTATTTTTACGATATCATATATCTACAAGCGTTTAACATTTATATACATTTGCTCATATAAACGGTCACGCATTTTGTGGTGTCTGTGGTATACACAGTTTTCCCCCGTTTTGGTCCGGGCTCTCTTTGAAGAATGAACCACGTGCCTTTTTGCCAGGCTTTTCGTAAGAGACGGACGATTGGCTATGCAACTACCATCGTGGCTACTAGATGGTAGAGTTCTGCATTGTCTTGCTCGGATTTGGTATCACCGCCTTATGTCTGCCGCAATAACGTAAGTGCTTGTCACTGTTGTATTCTGGTTCGGAGGATAACATACGCATATGCATATGGCAATAAGGCCCAGTGACAAGGACAGCAATGCACTACTAACATCTTTGACGCCTATAGGCGATGGCTGTTTCTTTCTAGCAGGAGATCATCTGCTTGTTTGCTATCTTAAGATATAAAAAAAAATCTTTCTAGAAAAATCTTTGTAATGACTTACAGTTTCGATAATACACTTGTATTATTTTACATTTGTATTGTACACTTGTATTAGACGAAAATTGTGAAAAATTGTATTTTGGTACATATAACGTGTATACATTCATATACATTTAATAAAAATCGGCTATTTTAATGTTATAAACAGACACTCCAATTTTATATTGGTATAGATTTTTTTTATATCATTAGATAGCAAACAAGCAGATGAGTCTCCTGATGGAAAGAGACAACCATCGCCTATAGACACCAAAGATGTTAATGGTGCGGTGACAGTGACTAACACTGACGCTATTGCGGCAGGAATAGGTAAGGCGGTGGTACCAGACCCGGTCGAGCTGATGCAGAACTCTACCACCCAGTAGTAACGATGTTAGTGACACACATAGCCACTCGGTCGCCTTTTACGACCTGCCTGGCAGAACAGCAGTTGGCCTTTTCTTCAAAGGAGCCCGGAACCAACACGGGGAAAGATAGATAGATACAGAAATATGAATTATTTTTAATAAAATACACATTCATGACTACTAAACTAAAAATACTCTTATACTTATATCTATATATATAAGTATTATTACTCTTATACTTATATATATATATATATATATATATATATATATATATATATATATATATATATATATATATAATATAAAAAAGGCGATTCAGTCAAAAAGTCGTTTCTCTATCTAACTTATGTAAACCAAATATATTATGTTCTTTTTTATCAAGAAAAAAATTTCACTTACATACGAGCTTATATTTATTATCTTTATGTTTATGGTCATTTAAATTTACTCATTGTCACTTGTCATTTAAATTTAAACTTCAAACAAAACGGTTTGATACCATGGTTTGACATAAGGACTATGCTATGCTATCTATGGTAATAATACTAGACTAGATAAGACTTGGTAATTACCAAAGTGGCGCTATGTATAACAAAATATAGTTAAACAACAAATATTTAGAGTAACAATTTACTCCTTTCCGAGCATTGCCCGGTCGCTAGGAAAACTCATAACGCCCACGTCTTGTGTATTTGTTGCAGCTGTTGCTGCATTGCCGACAAGCTTGTAAAATTACAAAAATAACTAAGTACGACTATGGATTTAAATGACAAGGGGTACGGACACATAGAAGTAATCGTTAGATTGAAGTCGCGTTGAACTAATGCGTCTTTGCGGGGTATTCTTCTAAGCGCAACCATTTTGAAGCACACCTAATGCGTGCAACTAAACTTTTCTTCGAAGCGCACCTTTTAGTTGCGCTAAACAAATAAATTGAAAATATTATAATTTTATTCCTCGAAACGGATCAATGATGAAAAATAGGGAAGAGCATAAAATAAGTGATGTGAATAATAAAAAAGAAATAATTATCTATACAGGATTAATTCTAAAGATCCGGCCAAATTTTCAGAGGCTGTCTAGTACCTATGCGGTCTAGTAGTCCGGTGTGGGTCCGATTTCTGGGCAAATCAAAAATGTGTTTTTTCCGTTTTCTTATAAAACAACATTATCACACTATGGGACCTAGTATCTTCGGCTACTTGTAGGCGCACTGGTTATACCTCTGCTTACCTTTTCGGGAATTCGGGCATGAAGATACCTCATAAATATTTAGACAATAATTATTTTTCCTATTATTTAAACCACTTTCTTTATGCTCTACCCTATTTTCATCACTGGAGCGCTTCGACGAATAAAATTATAACATTTTTAATTTATTTGGTTAGCTCAACTAAAAGGTGCGCTTCTAGGAATAGTTTAGTTGCGCTTCATTAGGTGCACTTCAAAATGGTTGTGCTTCAAAGAATATCCCGTCTTTGCGATGTCGAGTTACCGGCCATCTTTGGTTAAGAATTTAAGCATTAAAAGAAATTTAACAGCATCTATAGTACTTAACTATACAATGATTCAAGATGTATAATTCTGAGAAGTTATATCTTATATGTTACTAGCTGGACCGGCAAACGTTGTTCTGCCTTTTTAACTTCCTACTCTTATTTTTTTTTCTATATTTTCTCACCTTTTAAACCTTCCCTGGACTTCAACAATTAATTCAAAACTAAAATTAGCCAAATCGGTTCAGCCATTCTCGAGTTTTAGCGAGCAATTCATTTATATATATATATATATATATATATATATATATATATATATATATATATATATATATATATATATATATATATATATGTAGGAAGTGGGTCAGATACGATAAATAAAATGAGGAGGTGGTGGTATAACAACTCTTTATATTTTGTTCAACTTGTATCAAATATTAAAAATAACATAAGATCACTATTAAAGCTTTCCATTATTTAATGACTAGTTCTCGTTTAACAATTCCAAGTAACTTAATTATTCCTTATTACAAATAAGTCATAATTTAAGCAATAGGTAATCCATTATAAATTGTACTGCGACTAATTTATAATTGACAATAATAATTAACTTGTTTGCACAAATTAATTATCCAAGAGTCAAGCATAAGCTACTAGCAAGATACAACAAGTGTACCGAGCCACGCCAGAGCCAAGACTGCCCTATCGGCGGGCGCTCAGAGCCTTTTATACAGGTAGCAAAACAAGTTGAGTAGTAGGGATATCGAACGATGCGCTTGCCGGCCCAGGCGGTGCATTTGTTGTTTACACTTTACAATATTCTTGCATTTGACGACGCGGACGCCGTCATATATATATATATATATATATATATATATATATATATATATATATATATATATATATATATATATATGTGATGTCTTAATTGCGGAATGTTATATCTGAGACGATGTTATGTCTGGTATCTTTAAGATGTTTATTTCTGGGATAGCATCTATGAGTAGTGCTCGATTTGAAGATTGAACCCGCAACCACATGATTTGACCTGAACTGGTTAACACCTAATCCAGGTGTTAAATAAACTCGATTCATAATAAATTTTATTGTTAAAATAATTAATTTTCTCTAAGTAACGTAAATATTATGTTGATATTTCCAAAATAAAGTTGAAAATTTTTCCTCGTCACTCGTTTTCAAGCAAGCGTAATCTTTAATATAACCCGACAGACCAACTCGTAGACTACTTTACCTAATATTTCTAAATATCATTTATTAATGTCCCGACAAGATGTGACGTCGCGAAAAGCCACATGATGTATTTTTAATAATGGACCAGGGTCACGGCTTTCGGTGGAAGCAATTTACTGTTCTTTGAGATGAATAGGAAAATTAATGTTTTTCCTTCGAGAATATTTTGGGAGTTTGGTCTGGTTATTAAATTAATGAACATATTGTGTTGCGCAGTTTCTCACTAGCCACGGTAATTTTAAAGCTAAATTATTCTCGTTTAAATTAGTTCCTTCTCCTTTTTGCATTTGCGTGCTTTTTTTCCTCTTCATTAAATTGTAAACATGAACAAACTGCACACCACATTCTTTGGCAGTGTAATCTTTGGCAAAACAAACGTAGTCAAATGCTTGATAGTATTTAAAATATATCCGGTGTAGTTTATTACCCCGACCTTGTGGAAACACGTGGAAACTTCCGTGCCTTCAAGCGATTTTGTCATACTTACTACTGGAAGCAAAATTAAGTAGGCCATTTTGGTAGGTCCCTAATTTCCAAACTTCCGTGGTGCAATAGCAATCATGCTTAACCTGATTGTAAAAGTCTCATTTCGTAGCATTTTTATGCTTTTAATATTTTGCTGTCTCCTGCTTAAAACGGAGGGAAACAGGATGTATTTTCCTACTCCTCCTATATACTTCTGATTAATTTCGTTGTGGGTCCCAAGACAGCTAAGCTTTTCCCCAGGGCACGCTGAGCTTGCAACTCAGAGTTTATCAGGTCGGTTGCCGCTGTTGATTCTGGTTTACAGAAGTTACAGTGGTGGGAACGAGAGGTGGGCCAATTGCCCTTGAAATTAATGAACATATTTTGAGGTTTTTATAAAATCTTGACATTAGCCAATTGCTTTTTGATGTTTTGTAATGGAGTTTTATATTGCATATTATTGTTTTGACCATAAAACAAACATCTGTGTTCCATTGTTTTGACTGCTTTGTGGTCTAGGCGTAGCACATTCAACTCAGATAACGAGGTCCCGGGTTCGGTCCTCCGGTTTAGCAAAAATATTATTGAGGTTTTCGAGGTTTTTCTCGAAAATTAAAATCTCAGTAGCAGCTCGAAGTCTGGCGGAGTGGTGTGTTACCACTCCAGTGCTTCGGATGAACACGTAAACCTATCAGTCCTGACTATTGCTAGAAATAGTCGATAATGCGGCGATGAGGATCACCACTTATCTCGCCAATCGAGAAACCGGTGAATCGCGGTGAACTGTAAGAACTATAGATATTTGGTTTACTCTGCCTGCCCCGCAAGGAAATCGTGCGTGATGATACGTTATTGTTTGTGAGCTGAGGGGCTAGACCGAAAAATGTGTAACAGAAGAACGACACCAAAAAACGACCATTTTGCAGTGATCGAAGCATCTTGTCGCCTCTGTGGTCTACTGGTCCAATGTCGGTGTTGACCGCATAGGATTCTGGGTTACCACCTGTAACGTTATGGGACTAAGTATCTTCGACCAATCGTAGGTGCAGTGGTTGTACCTCTGCCTTTCACTTCGGTAAAACGGGCGTGAAGATACCTTATTGCAGGGATTTTTGAGATACTTCCTGATCACCTATCTAGGAAACTAAAATTTTTTCAATCGATTTAACTTGCCGTCAATTTTTTGACTATTTAAAAATAAATATTTTTATATATATATAATTTATATAATTTTGTTGTTTACATACCTTTTTTAATAATATAAATAAATATAAAAATTTAATAATTATTATTACATAAATCTGTGGACGGATGTCTTACTCCCTGGTTAGATATTAACATTTTTTAAATATCTTTTTTTAATAATATAAATAAATATAAACAACTATTATTACATATCCGTGGACGGGTGTCTTGCTCCCTGCTTAGATATTAACATTTTCATACAAATAACTCGTCCGTCTACTTAAACTTGACACATCCGTTAAAAATAATTTAATAAGTGATTCTCGGCGTGAATTTAATTTCCTATTACTCACAAAAAACTTATTTTTTTATTTCATAAAAAAAACTCGTTCAATCGTGTTTATAAGAACTCCTATAGTAGAGGAGCCCAAGAGCGGATTTTGACATTTACTCGAGCGCGTCAGATTAACATTGGGGAGGTACATCGCATACTGTTGAGGGTATTCACCAAATATAAGCCCTTGATATAGAGGCGGGTAACTAGGGCAGAAAAAAAAAACAAAGTTCCAATAACTTTGGCTTGTGGAAATTGACAGATTATATTTTTTTCGTTATTGTTACATTATTTCCTTTAAAAAAAATACAGGCAAGCTCGATGGTGGCAAAACAAAGTTTTCTTTGATACTCTGTGATCCTCACACTCCCACGATCCTCACACTTGCGTTACACTTGAAACGACAGATTTTCTAAATTTTAGGTGGAAATTAAACTACAATACCTTAATCTGACGTAATTTAGTGTTTCCATGTCGCAGTTTTTTTTAACATTTTCTTGTCTGTAGATTTTTTCGCCACCATTGAAATGAAAAACTTTATATAACATTTTATTTTTCCTATAACTTAATCTACGAAATCCAATAAGTCCCTACGACGCTCGAGTAACTACACATTTAGCGTCTCGGGCTCTCCAACTACTATATTATATGTACATAATTAACGAAGTACGTTAGTAGTATAAGGAAATTATTTTATAACTATCCAAAACATCCCTGGTGATGCTGTAATAAGCGAAACCAAAAATGGAAAAAATGATGTGGTGTCGCGGGACACCAGGTAGGAACGAACTTCCTTCGGCTAAACGGCACTACTCGCTTGTGTACGCGACTGTCGCGCCTGCGCACGTCTCATTTAACGCTTTTATTCCACGCATTTTTCTTACGGTTTTACTATCACATTTTTTTCAGTTCGGTCGCGCAGCAAAATCCCTATCCCCTCCAAGCCTGCCGTAAGGAACTTCGTTCCAATACAATTAGTGTCGTGACGTTTTTGGCCTTTTTAATATATTTTTATATTTTTGTAGTTTATTTTTAATATATATTTAAGGAGGTTATTGATTTCGCCCAGATTTTAGAAAATCGAGTTTTCGTCAAATTTCCACGTTTTAAGGTTCTTTACCGACTACTTTTACAATGACGTCAGCATGTCTGTAGGTATGTGTGTATATATGTGTGTGTGTATATGTGTATGTATGTATGTAAACATCTTATAACTTTTGAACGGCTTAACGAAACGTACATAGTTGATGGCATTCGATTGGGTTTTGCCAATCTGTTCCACGTGTTGGTCCCGGGCTCCTTTGAAGAAAAGGCCAACTGCCGTTCTGCCAGGCAGGTTGTAAAAGGCGACAGATTGGCTATATGAGTCACCAACATCGTGGCTACTAGGTGGTAGAGTTCTGCATTGTCTCGCCAGGGTCTGGTACCACCGCCTTTCCTATTCCTGCCGCAATAGCGTCAGTGCTTGTCGCTGTCGTATTCCGGTTTGGAGGGTAAGGTAGCCGGTAAACTTATGCATGTGGCATAAGACCTCGCCACAAGATAGCAATGCATCATTAACACCTTTGGTGTCTATAGGCGATGGTTGACTCTTTCCATCAGGAGACCCAGCTGCTTGTTTGCTATCTTATACTATAAAAAAAATATATCTTAAAATTTTCAAAATCGGAACTAATTCGGCGCAGATTTTGAGATTTTTTTTAAAAGCTTAAAAAAAACGGTGACACAACGTTTTTTTTAAATAATTTCAAATGAACGTATCAATTGATTACAAAATCTTTTTTAGTTAAAAGCTGCGTCGAATGCCGTAAATTGTGTCAAAATTGGTTTACCGTTCGAGAGTTACCGTTGTCGAAAATTTTTGAAAAAGTGTTTTTCGGCATAACTCCGAGGTTTTTTAACCAATTGATTGATCTTCCAGAATATTATAGAAAAACTGCGTAAAATGCCGGTTTAAAAATCTAAATCAAATCAAGTTTTCAAAAGTTACAGCTTCTTAAATATTAAAATATAGTGATTACAACAAACTTACGTCATATTTCTAAAATAACTTTATCTCAAATATAATCATCTTTCGAATCTGCACAAAATATTGTAAATCGGACCGAAATCGGTTGATTCATTCAGATTTACCAATGGTAGAAAAAATGCAGTTTTTTTTTGACATTAGGTAGTTTGACATTTTTCAATCAACTTGTTTTGTAGCTGATACTATTTTAGAACCCCAAAATTGTGTTTATAACCATCCGAAAGATCAACATCGACCATCGTTTTCAAAATATACAGATTTTAAAATTAAAATTCTGTCATTTTTAATAAACTTATTTTTTTTAAGTCCTCGAAAAATGTCTATGCTTAGGTATAGTTTTTGCTAGTTTAGGCTTAAAATGCCTCAATTTAGCGAGTTTAGGGATGGCCTGCAAGGTCAACAGATTTATATTTTTTTTATTATGTAAGTAGTCCAGTTTCACATCGAAAAATAAAATAAATGCAGTTGTGAAGACAACTGATATATGATGAGGATGATATGTAGAGAAAAGCATCGAAGAGTGACGAATTATCTGTTATTGAAGAGGCTGATAAGACCTAATTTGTTGAAATTTATGTTATTTAAGCAGTTTTTTTAGAGAAATCGCCTCTGTGGTCTAGTAGTCCAACGTTGGCGTTGACTACATGAGGCCCCGGGTCCGATTCCCGGGTCGGGCACATAAAAATGTATTTTTTCAGTTTTCTAAGAAACACAAAGTTGTCCGGGATTGGAAAGTGCCCGGTTGGCGATAGGTTTGCCACCTATCACATTTTGTGGGAAGCATCTTCGACTTATCGTGGGTGCACTTGTTGTACCTCTGCCTACCCCGTCAGGGGTATGGGCGTGAAGATACTTTTTTTTTAGAACAAGAATTGGTGTAGTACTTCACAAAAATATATGTTAATATTCATATGTCAAAGACCGTGGCCGGACTCGATATGTAATTGAACAAAATTGGGTCGATAGAAAATAATTGCGAAAATTGGTCTAAAATCATTATTAAATGGTTCTGTAAATCTATATTTGTTTTTTTGACGTATGAGTCTGCAATTTAAAAAATAGTCATCATATTCATACCTAAACCGATAGCGAATCATATTTGACAAATAATCTACACTTTTTGTTTTACGTATTTCAATATTTAATCATTATAAGACCTTGCCGCCCAGTTTCACTGATAGTGGGCTCCCGTTTGCACCAATAGAAATAGAGAGCGCGTTTTTGGTGTTGACAGCGCCTTAAGTAAACGCTTATTGAAGAGAAAAATCCGCAAATAATTTCTTATTAGCAATGTACATCTCAAGTCCCAACTATATACGTTTTTTTACACTAGTTCCACATGGGCCTTAACCTTTTTCGGCCATCAGTTTCCATACGAGCAATCATTGGAGCTAAATGAAAAAATTACGCATGCGCTCTGTTTTCCTTATCAATTGAGGAAATGTGTAATAATAATAATGTCACTGGACAAATTACACGAATTGATCTAACCCCAAAGTAAGTAAATTATTTGCTTGTGATATGGGTATTAGTCAACGATGCTGGTATATTATAAAAATACATTTATAAATACCGTAATATATTGAATAGGTTTCCGAAAATACAAACCCAGAAATACAAACAACTATTCTCATCACATAAATGCGTGTCCCTATCGGAAATTAAATTCAAGGATTGAAAATTGCGTAGTCCGGGTCGCTAACCACTGAAACAACTGAGCGCTTATTGTAAGTAAGTAGCTTCACGCCCGTGTTCTCGAAGCGGTAGGCAGAGGTACAAGTGCACCCACGATTAGCCGAAGATACTTGGTCCCACAAATGTGATAGGTGGCAAGCCTAGCGCCAACCGGGCACTTTCCAAATCCGGGCAACTTTGTGTTTATACGTAAACTGAAAAAACACTTTTTTTTAAGTGCCTGACCCGAATCGAACGCGGGACCTCATGTGGTCAACGCCAACGCTGGACCACTAGACCATAGAGGGGAATTAACAATTAAAGAAAAGTAAACGGAATTTCCGTTTTTTTTTATATCATGAAACAACAAAAAAGATGTCTCTCACGATGTCAAGAGAAACCATCGTCTATAGAAACCAAAGATCTTAATTGTGCGCTGATATTCGTGTAGCGGCTTGGGAATCTTACATGCATCATTCTACCGGCTTCTTTACCCTCTAAACTGAAACACGCTAATAACAAGCTATTACGGTAAGAATAGATAAGGCGGCGGTACCAAATACCCGGGCCAGATTTTTCGGAATTTAACCAACCAGTAGTCACGAAGGTATTGACACTTATGGCCAATCGGCTTTTACGACATGCTTGGCAGAAAGGCAGTTGATCTATTATTCAAAAGAGCTGGGACCAATACTGGGTAAAATATATGAAATTTTTAAATCAATTCTCTTATACATTTTTATTTTGTAATTTATGTAACTCAAAATGAAAAATGTTTAATGAGATTGCCTTTTAGGTCTCATAATTAGCATACTTTTATGAAATCAGAAAGGGTAAGAGATTTATTCGAATGGATCGCAGTGATATATTAGTCATATGGCTTAGCCCCAATTTATATAACTTACTAACTGACCTGGCAAACGTTGTTCTACCTTTTTAATTACTTTTACATTTTTTTCTACATTTTCTCATTTTCTTATATATATATATATATATATATATATATATATATATATATATATAGGTAAGTATTCCTTTATACGTCGCTAGATACGTATTCCTTCTATGACGTACGCTAGCGTATAAGCGTATAAGGAATACGTGTGTGAAATTTCAAGTTTCTTGACCTAAGGGTTTGGCCTGTGCATTTATTTAAATTTCTTATTCCTTATTTTGCGTTCAAGTTTAAAAACACTAAAAACGCTGATATGTCATGAAATGTCAAAAATAATTGAATTCATTCTAGATAATATATATATATATATATATATATATATATATATATATATATATATATATATATATATATATATATATATATATATATATATAATAAAGGATCATCACGCCCGATTCTCTTGCGTGATCCTCATCGCCGAATTTAACCGATATGTTAACGATTGTCAACTATTTTTAACTATAATCGCAACCGACAACTTTACGTGCGCATCCAAAGCACGGAAGTTGTGATACACCACTCCGCCAGATTCCAAACTGCAAACTTTTTTTAAATATTTGCACACTATATATTGGTAGAATATGTCGGTAACTTAATTTATTTTTAACAACTTGTAACACCCATATTCTTGCAAATAAATATTTTTCTTTCTTTCTAAGAAAAAAAAATTTTTTTTGACCCACCCTATTATATCCACATTCCCGTACTATTTCCATACTAATATTGTTAATGTGAAAGTCAGTCTGTCTGTCTGTATGTCTGTCTGTCTGTCTGTTACACTTTCACGGCTAAACCGCTGGACCGTTGGAATAGTTGAAGATCTGGGATCAAACATAGGCTAATTTTTTTCAAAAATCAATCTTTTAAGGGGTTAAATACGGGATGAAATTTGTATGGAAAACAATACCGACATGTTAATCTACTCACGGGCGAAGCTGCTCGAATCAGCTAGTTATTAATATATATAAGTTTACGTGTATTGTTCGAAGGTGGTGTCAAGAGTTTTCGCGTGTCAACTGGCGTGTGTGCATAAAGAGAGTGATGAATGTGGAGGAAGCGAGACAAGCCTGCAAGAATCGTGATGTATGGCGCTTTGTTCTCTCCGCCTACCCCGTAAGGGATCTGGCGTGAAGATATGTTATGTTATGTTGTTACTTGTACTTCTCATTTACTATTTTATTGTTATTTATGATGATTCTACGTATGTCTATTTTATATGTTAACATAATTGGTCGTAGGCTTAGCACTATTTTTAATGTAATTTTAAATCATAAATAAATAAGTATCGCCTCTGTGGTCTAGAGGTCAGGTGTCGATGTTGACCGCACTATGTCTCAAGTTCAATTCCCGGGTTGGGCAATTAAAAAATATGTTTTTTTATTAGCCTGATAAAACAACGTTGGCCGGGAGTGGAAAAAGTGTCCGGATGACGATAGACTGGCTACCTATCACATTTTTGGACTAAGTATGAGAAAGTTGCCCGGATTTTATAAGTGCCCCGTTGGCGATAGGCTTGCCACCTATTAACTTATGGGACTAAGTATCTTCGGCTAATCGTCGGTGCACTGGTTGTACCTCTGCCTATATGTTCGGGTATACGGGCATGAAGATACTTTTTTTTAATAAAAAAAAAAATCACAGGTTTCTCTGCTGGCGAAATGGATCGTAATTAAACCATTTTTGCTAACGTAAAATATTACCATTTCCATTTGCTAAGGTAACTTACCACCATCCATTTTTCCACCATTTCCACACCATTTTTTCCACAAACCGCCCCGTTGGTCGAGAGGTCAGTGACCCTGACTACGCAATCAATGGGGTCCGGGTTCGATTCCTGACAGGGACAGGCATTTGTGTGATGAGCACAGATGTTTGTATTTCTGGGTTTGGATATTTATTAAATATATTAGAGTATTTATATATATTATGTATTTCTATGTATTAGTATCGTTGACTGACACCCATACTATAAGCATATAATTTGCTTACTTTGAGGTCAGATCAATTCGTGTAATTTGTTCAGTCATATTCATTTATCATTTATTATTTTTCTTTTGGAAAAAACCAATAAAACTTGTTTATATTTGAAAATTGAACCAGAGAACAAAATATCTAATACAAACAGTCCAACCACTAAGCCAAAGATATCCACAGGATACATCTTCACAAGAGCTACAAATTTAATCACGGTTTTGGATATGTTTAATTAATTACATTGAATATCAATTAGGATTAGTTAAGGTACTTTGTCAATGTCAAATGCAAGCCAGCGAATATTTACTTTGGCGAAATAGCTTTCAATTTGAATTAATAACGGTTTGGTTTTGTTAAAATTAGAAAGGTTAATTGTTTTTGGATATTGATAGAGTATTATAATAGTATATCTGAAGCATCAATATAATCTACTATATATATATATATATAATAAAGGATCATCACGCCCGATTCTCTTGCGTGATCCTCATCGCCGAATTTAACCGATATGTTAACGATTGTCAACTATTTTTAACTATAATCGCAACCGACAACTTTACGTGCGCATCCAAAGCACGGAAGTTGTGATACACCACTCCGCCAGATTCCAAACTGCTATTGAGATTTTAGATTTTAGAGAAAAACCTTAAAAAACCTCAACAACACTTTTGCGTAATCCAGGGAACGAACCAGGGTCGGTCTAATAATAATAAATGTACAGTCTCATAAATATTCCGAACACATTGCGTCGATTAATTTGACACAGTTTTCGGCATTCTGTATTATTACGGATATATATATATATATATATATATATATATATATATATATATATATATATATATATATATATATATATATATATATATATATATATAGTATTTATTTATTTATCAATACTACTAGTTACTTTACTCGTGAGCAAGAGGCAACTCATGAAACATGATGTAATACGATCGATTAGACATAGGTAGACATAGACATAGGTAGAATCATCATAAATAACAATAAAAATAGTGAATGAGAAGTACAAGTAACAACATAACATAACATATCTTCACGCCAGATCCCTTACGGGGTAGGCGGAGAGAACAAAGCGCCATACATCACGATTCTTGCAGGCTTGTCTCGCTTCCTCCACATTCATCACTCTCTTCATGCACACACGCCGGTTGACACGCGAAAACTCTTGACACCACCTTCGAACAGTACGCGTAAACTTATATATATTAATAACTAGCTGATTCGAGCAGCTTCGCCCGCGAGTAGATTAACATGTCGATATAGTTTTCCATACAAATTTCATCCCGTATTTAACCCCTTAAAAGATTGATTTTTGAAAAAAATTAGCCTATGTTTGATCCCAGATCTTCAACTATTCCAACGGTCCAGCGGTTTAGCCGTGAAAGTGTAACAGACAGACAGACATACAGACAGGCAGACAGACTGACTTTCACATTTACAATATTAGTATGGAAATAGTACGGGAATGTGGATATAATAGTGTGGGTCAAAAAAAAATTTTTTTTCTTAGCTTGGATTAGAATCTGTACCTTAAAAAAAGAATAATTTTCAAGAAAAAAAAAAGAAAATTGCCTTACCAATATCTTGGCAAAGTGTCAACTCGACAAAATGACAACAAGATTTTCGATCGGTAGAGAAAACAACTACTGTCGAGTAACAGTGATCATTTTCTCTTCCTTTGAATTATCATGTCGAATTAAGTATCAAATGCGTTAATGAATAGAGAATTTACATAAATGTCGAGAAAATGGGTCGATAAATTTTATCGCACTGCTTATTCTAACCCCCGTGTTGGTTCCGGGCTCCTTTGAAGAATAGGCCAACTGCCGTTCTGCCAGGCAGGTCGTAAAAGGCAACCGATTGGCTATGCGATTCACTACCATCGTGGCTACTAGGTGGTAGAGTTCTGCATTGTCTCGCCCGGGTCTGGTACCACCGCCTTACCTATTCCTGCCGCAATAGCGTCAGTGCTAGTCTGGTTTGGAGGGTAAGGTAGCCGGTAAACTTATGCATGTGCCCTTAGACCTCGCTACAAGATAGCAACGCACCATTAACATCTTTGGTGTCTATAGGCGATGGTTGACTCTTTCCATCAGGAGACCCATCTGCTTGTTTGCTATCTTATAAAAAAAAAAGAAAATAAAACGGGTCGATAAAATTTTATCGTACTGCTTATCCTAAGCCTGCTGGACAGTACAGCTTTCTATTGTAAAATAATGTTTACTAATTAATTCGTTAAAAATATATAAAAATAAAACACGTTATCTGTTTATAATATAGGCTAACAAAATTAACGAAGCAAAAGGTAAGCCCCGTCCACTTGATTCTACAAAGATCCATTTAATAGAAACATTGAAGGTAGAGGTTTGTTTATAGGCTATTAATGAATTTTCGCTACGAAATGATTGCCCTCTGACCCTTTTCTAAACCTCAATTTGTAAAGGTACCTATGTTGTAGGATACCTCGTATATTTTAAATATACCTGAGCCTTAATTAATTTACCCTATTTCAAACTTATCTATATGTACTTTGGATACTTCGTTCATTTTTATTTTTTACTAGGTTTTGCCCACGGCTTCATTCGCGTTAAATTCATTTTAGGGAAGTGGGTGGTTAGAAAGAGACAAAAGTAGCCTATGTCATTCCTCATCCCTTGAACTCTCTCCACTTAAAAAAACATGTCACTGCCTCGCACCGTTCTACCGTGAAAGACGGACAAACAAACGCACACACACTTTCCCATAAATAAACATACCGCGTAAATGTCACTACTCTGCATTGAAATAAAAAATATTTATTACAGACTAGCGATCGCCCTATTTTCGAAATTCAGTCATAGGCTGAAAAGTATTTTCATTCCCGTATCCCCTTAAGAGTAGGCTGAGATACATCCAGCGTAATTAGCCGAAGGTACCTTAGTCCCACGGTGTGATAGGAGGCAAACCTATCGCCCATCGGACAATGATCCAATCTCGGGCAATTTTGTTTTTATCAGAAAACTAAAAACACATTTTTGAATTTCGCGACCCGGGAATCGAACCCTGGACCTCACGTGGCCAACACCGGACCAGGAGATTAAACAATAAAATTTATTTTAAGTTTGACAAAAGACATTAACCTTAAAGAAAGTAGTATACAAGTGTGTATATTATCACCAATCTATACATATAATAAAATCGTAGGAAAGTCAAAACTGTACATTGAATATTTTTTTAAAAGAATATTTGGGGCGTGATCTATAATCGATATCGAAGTCAAAACTATAGTTTTTTTGTCTGTTTGTACGTTTGTCTGTTTGTCTGTTTGTCTGTTTATGTGTTTGTCTGTTTGTCTGTATGTATGTCCGGGGTAAACTCAAAAAGTACTGCATGGATTTACTTCAAATTTTGCATAAATATTACTAACAGGTCGGGTCAACATATAGGCTACATATTATCACGCTATCACCTACGGGGGAGGTGCTGTGCGGAATAAACGAAGTCCGTGCGGACGAAGTCGCAGGCAACAGCTCACACATCTTTACGGCAGATCTCTTACAGGGTAGGCAAAGAGAACTGAGAGAAACATCACAATCCTTGCAGGATTATTTTATAGTTATTTTTATTAATTTCATATATTTATAATGCATATTATTTTTTTAACATTAGGTTTCTGCCGTCCTCCACAATGAAAACTTTAACTATGACAAATTTTATCACCTACCTTTTAGTCATCCACTGTTTGCTTAATTGTTTAATACAATACAAAGAGGTACAGTTTTTGGTTCTTGTATTAATATGCAAGAGATGTCAGCACTCATATTCTAAGTTATAGGAAAACAATAGCTCATTTCAATCTAAATAAAAGTTTAGCCGTGTTTATGTTTCTAAACTAATATTACAGAGAGAAAAGATTACACGCTGCAGCGCTGCTTAATTTTGTATTTGATTGGACGATTTATTATTATTTCAGCGATGTAGTGAGTAGCCTCCCACTAGTAGGTATGCAGAACATTAAACTCTCTGAAAATTATTTTATTTTATTTGTTTATTTAGGTTATTATTGAACATTTTTAAATAATTATCACAAAAGGTGAACTTAATGCCTAGTAGCATTCTCCTCCAGTCAACCTTTAGGCCAACAGAGAGTAGGCACGCGGTGGCTCTAAATTGTAAGGACATATTATTTAGAATTAATCAAATCCTAAAATACACTACATACACTATACATAATACAATATATTTAAAATTAATACTGAAATTTATAATACATACACTTAAACAAAAATACTTATAAATATATTTATGTAATTACATACAAACTCACAGATATTTAATTACATATATTTTCATGCTTAGAATATATTCGACTAATAATATGACGAATAAATTGATTCACATATATTTTATCTCAATTTCAGCACATCTTGTCAGATGTTACACATCATTTGCGACTACTGTAAAGCTCACTTTTTTTACTGACGGTATCGATAAAGCCGAAGTTTGCAACGTTTTACTCGAGTTTGACTTAACCACCTTGCCTTTTCTTATCATAAAAGCGTAATGTGCCATCCAGACTCATGGCGAGAAACCCCGAGAACACCCGAGAAGTGTGAATGTTAGGAGTTTCTTGCCTTCTCGTTCTCGCGCTCGCCTGTTCTCCGATCGGTGTCGGTAAATTTTGCCGCTTCAAAGGATTTTTCGGGCGAGAAGAGAGAAGGCTATCATACTCACGTTTTATTTCAGTGTCTATCAGTGAGCGGTGAAGAGAAGACGTCACCCGTATATGAGAACAGAAATAAACAAATTACCAACCTTGTTATTTTTCGATGAATTTGCATTACCCACCATCGTTCAGCTTTCCTATTTTTTTATTACTTTATTTTTAGTTGCAACTGTCACAAATATATGATATGCAATGGCATACAGAGCCAAACTAGCTACACTTTAAATATCTTCTGTAATATCGTCCATACCGGATAGGATCCAGAACACGTGTGAGAAAAATAAGAGAGTGGATAAATTGCTTGTTCTCGCGAGAAGTCTCAGCGAAAGTTCTCGCTGAGATTTCACGTCGTGAGTCTGGATGGGGCATAAGAGTACATAACAGGAACGTCACGCGTATGTCTCGGGTTCAAAGGAAATTGTGCCAACCCTCTCGAAATACCTAACATAACGCATCAGGAAACTTAACAGAGATAACTTAAAAAAAGTTGTGGGCACCGTAACAGGACATTTCCATCTAAACCGACACCTATTTAACATAGACGTAACAGACAGCCCTTTATGCTGCGGCTGCATGGAACAGGAAACCACCACTCACGTTCTCCTTGAGTGCAAGAGCGTGGCCCAACAATGAGCACGTATCCTAAATAACCTAAAAACTCCTAAAGAACCATGTGAAAACATAAGCCGTCTTATAAGCTTCTGGAAGGAGTTGGGATGGCTGAAATATATATAGTCACTTACGTACAAAGGCCCAAGTGGCTAAGTGTGGAAAATATAATGGAAAAAACCATGTCTCGGTTTGGAACTGTCAAATTCAGTAAATGTGGGCATTTGGAATTTCCATCCACGCACATTCTTGCCATATTAATGATAACGCACACTAATCCTTATAGATTGTAGAGTTTCGCAACGTCACGCCCGGGTATTTTGCTACCACTTCCTCATCTATTCCTGCTGTAACAACGTCAATGCTTGTTATCATCGTGTTACGGTTTGGAGAGTAAGGTAGTCGGTAGACTTATGCATTACCATCCCAACATATAGATAAGAACGCAAATTAACTATGTCTATTGGCAATGGTTTTTTTCCATCAGGAGAATCATCTGCTTGTTTGCTATCTTATGAAAAAACTCATGTTACATTTTTGATATCGGAAGTTTCTTTTCGTCAGAAGAGCTATCTGTGTGTTTGCTTATCTCTATTATAAATAAAATCTTGCTTGTTTCAATTACGCTAAAAATATCTCATGCTTCTGTCAGATATATTGCCAGGGCACTCTATGAAAGTGAAAGGTTTATAGAATCTTTGAACAGTTTGAAACATTTTTAGCAGTAAAAAGGTTCTACAACATTTTACATCAGAACTGCCTTCCAGCTACTTTACTGACAATAAGCCGGCCGAATCTTAATGGAAAATGAATCGACAGTGATTCTTCTAGGCTGGGATGGATAGACTCGTGTTTAGGCAACGCTATTCATAATGTAATTAGTTTATAAATATTTTTTTAATCGAATGATGAAAGTATTTTTTGTTTTCCTGTATAATATAATAAATTTTCGTAACGTTGTTAAAAAAAACTGTTTGAAACTTGCTAACCCACGTAGCATTGCTTACGAGTTAATGCCTCTACTCATAAGAATAACCCCTGTAAAAATTTCAGACTTTTTGAACTAAGGGTTTTCAGGCTGGGCGCTAATTGATATTGAGTATCTTCACGTCCATATCCCCGAAGAAGTAGGCAGAGGTACAACAAATGTACCCAGGATGAGCCGAAGACACTTAGTCCCATAGGATGGCAGGAGGCAAGCCTATTGCCAACCGGGCACTTTTCCGATCCCGGGCAACGTTGTTTTTATCAGAAAGTTTAAAAAACATATTTTTTGTTTTTCCCGACCCGGGAATCAAATCCGGGAGCTCGTGTGGTTAACGCTGGCATCGGATCACTAGACCACAGGGGCTGCTGTGGTCTAGTAATCCGATGATAGACAGACCATAAAAAGAACAAGTGATGTAGGACTGGCGCGCGGGCACGCGCCCATACCCTGGATACCGAAATCATCTTGTGCACTAAGTCACAACAGAGGTGCTATGAATATTTTTGGCAACTTATATAAATAAAAAACTAGCTGTACTCGCGAGTTCGTCCGCGTGGAAAATTTTTTAAAAGCCCCGGGGTTTAAATTATCCTGTGTCCTTGCTCAGGTCTCGAACTATCTTCGTACCAAATTTCAAACCAAATCGAATCTGTGGTTTAGGCGTGAAGAAGAGACAGACAGACAGAGTTACTTTCGTATTTATACTATTAATGTGGATAAGTTTCCAAAAATGTTTGTGCACAGCTTCTCTGTACTGCAAATTTAGTATCTAGCTTATTATTTTTTCGTTAATTTGCAATTGTCAAACCAATGTTATCATAAAATAAAAATTAAAAATGTAAGGAAAAGTGAAGATTAGTACTGTATGGGGAAGATTTAGTCTCAGTTTCTGCATTAGTATAGCCGTGCAAAGATGGGTCAGATAAATTGAAAATCAAAGACAGTAGCAAATTCAGCAAATATACGCCCGCTTTGATAGTGGAGGATGGGGGTAGCTTGTGTGGGGGTAGTGACAAGACGTGACAAGGGGAGACTGTGGTTCAAAAAAACGTGACGATCGCCGGTACCCAAATACCTGGATTTTTCATTGATTCTTTTTTTAAATTTTATTTCTGTTTTATAACAAAAACTAAATCGTAGTGAAAGGGGTCTAGCTTTCGCTAGACCCCTTTCACTACGATCACTACGATACTAAATGGATAAAATAGGGACGCACAAAGTGTAACATGGTGTGATGACGGCGGAGGGAATTACAGCTGCCATCTTGTGAAATGTCATTCCGCTGTGAGTTTTTTTAAGGAAAATTTATAAATAGTAAATCTCAAATGCCTTACTAGCGACAGCATCTACTGAACAGATAATGGTGACGTTATAATTATACTCAACGGTTATTTTCTTTTTATGAATATATTGATTTATTAGAACAGAATAGAATAAGCTTTTATTCAAAATAAGTATTCCTATGATACATTTTTTGAACGTCAACCTTAAAAGGAAAATGAAATACAAGTATACATAAAAGCTTAGTTAACTATCAGTAATAGTATGATTATTATCTATACATATAATGAAATCGTAGGAAAGTCAAAACTGTACATTGAATATTTTTTTAAAAGAATACTTGGGGCGCCATCTACAATCGATAGCGAAGCCAAAAATATAGTTTTTAGAATTTTTGTCTGTATGTCCGGGATAAACTCAAAAAGTACTGCATGGATTTACTTCAAATTTTCCATGAATATTACCAACAGGTTGCGTCAACATACAAGCTACATATCATCACGCTATCACTTACGGGGTAGTAGCAGTGCGAAGTAAACAAAATCCGCGCGGTCGAAGTTGCGGGCAACAGCTAGTCAATAAATATAAATGTACGTATATTATGCATTCTTATCAAAATAACAATTTAAAAACGTACAAATGAAGAAATATAAATTAAAATAATTACTGTAAATAATGTCAATCATAATGTCAATTAAGGAAAATATTAACCAAACTATGTGTGTGTAGAGAAAAAATAGTATAAGTGCCACCTATCACATAATGGGGCTAAGAATCTCCGGCTAATCGTAGGTGCACTGGTTGTATCTCTGCCTACCTCATTGGAGACACAAAACTCAGTCTAAAAGTCAGAAGATTCCTTTTTTAGGATATGGGCGTGAAAATACATTTTTAAGTAGACTATTTATTTTTCATAAATAATTACAAATGTGGTGGAAGCAAGATAAATTTGCAATGATCATGATATATGGCACTATATCTCTGCTTATTACGTAAAGAATCTAGCTTTAAGATATATATGTGTAACAGGATTTCGCCAAGTGCCGACAAATGAATGTGTAAAGTTTTTGAACTGTAAATAACAGTATACATAGAATTTTATTCTATTTAAGTAGATATATACTTTAATGAAATTTTATCCTAATTGTATTTGGTACCGAAACTGCCACTAGTTTTAATATTGAGAAGTCTGTAATAATAGATAATGGGGTTTTAATATAATTATAACTCTCAAAATATTAACATTACTTACACAATACAATACTTAGAAGTTTTCAACAAACAGTAAATTAACTTATTCAACTCAGTTTTAATGTTCTTTGCAGCCACTTAGCGGTAATTCGGAGTGTCCATTAAAAACTTAGTAATTGTTTTATTGGTTTATGAAATCATTAGGGGCTAAAATTTGTTCATCAAAAATGGCCTTTGTTGTTTCGTTTTCTTACTTTTGTTATTTATTTAATATCTTTTTAACTGTTGTTTTATCTGTTTTGTGTCAACAACTTTTTAAATATTCGGTTGTCAAGTATATCAATAAAGTTTTATCAGTTGTTTGACTTTTTTATTTATGACACTTTTATTTTGTTATTTATTTTTTGTTGGAATTTTCTTTAAAATTAAGCCTTAGTAGAGGAGTGATGGGCACATGAGTACCAAAAACTATCCCATCTCATCTATATTAATATAAATGCGAAAGTTTGGATGTTTGGATGGAGGTTTGTTACTCAATCACGCAAAAACTACTAAACGGATCCGAATGAAATTTGGCATACAGGTAGCTGATGACCTGGAATAACACTTTTTATTCCCGAAAAATTAGATGATCCCGCGGGATTCACCTTTTAAAACGCAGCGGGCTGCACGCTGCAGCTAGTTTTTTATATAATCTTCTCTTCAAATAGTCCTACTGATAATAAAAATGCAGATTGCCATGGTGTAACTCGGTGTCACATTGTTTAAACCGACTTTTTAAACAATGGCAAATAATTTTTAATTTCAAATGGGGTGATTTTTGTATATTTGTAAATCAAATACCGAAAAAAGATCCTATAACTTTTTAAGACTAAGTTAACAATTTTGAACATATGAATTTTAAATGTTTAAAAACCCCCAAAGTAGGATGTCTTTAACCCATTAAAATATATCAAGAAAAAGTTTAAAATATACAAGATTCTTATATTATATTCTTTATGCAACATTTAGTGATATCCATAAACAACGATTAATCATATAATTTTTATTCCTGTTTTTTAACTTCCCATTAATGGTAAAAACAGGTTTCACTCCGATTTTAGAAAATTAATTTTCATCAGATCTTCCCATTTTGATGTTCTAGAAATGTTTCCTTACTATTTTAACGATAACTTTAGTATGTCTGTATGTGTTTTTGTAAATATCTCATTACTTTTGAATGGCAAATTAGTGATTAATTGAGTTGCCCTATGACAACGTGCATGTATGTCATCAGTAGAACTATTTGAGGAGAAATATATAAAAAAATTAAGATACAATAGTTTTTGTTACTAATGCGCGCATTCCTCCCGTATTATCTGTGATAGGTATTTGGCGTTTGGCAACCTCCGTGCTGTACGATAATAAACAAAGTCTAACGCATTGATATAAAAAACCAAAACCCAAGATGAACAGTCCTAAACAAAACTGACATTCAAAACTGTCGCTAATTTTACATAAGTAGTTATAGATATGGCAAAAACATATGTTTTTTCATATCCAACTTTAAGCGTAAGATTTATAGTTGATTTTAAAAAGCAATGTACAAAAAGTAATAAAATTGATAGTGACGCGACTGATGCGATTCTAGTTCAAATGAGCGCAAAATTTAAAATTGTGCGCTTATTTTCAGAGGACTTTTTGAGATCCTGATCATCTTGAGTTTTTTATTATCAATGAATGGTCTAACGTATTAAACTGTACTATTTTTGTATAGCGGAGGATTTACAAATTGTAAAGAAGAGTTGGTTTCCTAATGGTTGGAAGTATTATCACGTGTTAAGACCATAGAAACTAATAATGCGTGGTTATCTGCATTGTAAACAGTTGAAGCTACTAATGATATTTTACTGGGTATTGTAAGCTTTAAACCAGAACATGACAATGATAATTACGATTGTCTATTTCACATTCTGACAGTCACATCCCTTGAGCTATTAACTTCTGAAAAGTAACTGAAATTTATTTTTCTGGTACTAAAAAGTATTTAGGAAAGTATCATCAAGCCCGGTACCCTTGTAGGGTAGGCAGATTAACCGAACGTCTATAGACATTTTGGTCCAACACGATTCACCAATATACCAGCAGGCGAGATGGTGATGCCCATTTCCTCACTTTTACCGACTTGATAACGATTATCGGTTATTTTTAGGGATAATCGGGACCGATATCTTTACGTTCTCATTCAAGGCACGAGAATGGTAACACTCCAACCGTCACACTCCGAGCTGCTATTGAAATTTTGAATTTTCGAGAATAACCTCGTAAATATCTCAATAACATTTTTGCCCCACCCGGGGATCGAACCCGGGACTTCATGATCTCAGCCGAATAGGCTAGCCCCTAGACTACGAGGCAAAGACAGCAAAATTATCTGGTACTAAAAATATGTTGCATTTGGTAATAACACCTCGTCATACAGATAGAAACGCACCATTAACATCTTTGGTGTCTATACGCGATGATTGGATCTTTTCATCAGTATATATTATAAATATAGATAATATAATGATAAGACCCCGCTATCCGTCCGTCTGTCACAAGGCTATATTTTACAAACCGTTATAGTTACAAACTTAACATATTCAGAGATGATATTTTTCTGCGAATATTAAAAATGGAATAAAATAAATATTTAAGGTGGCTCCCATACAACAAACGTGATTTATTTTTGGAATTTTTTCTCGATCTTAAGCCCCTTTTTCACTTTGATTAGTATGAGTGTGAGTATTTATTGCAGGTGCTTAGTATTAAGATAAAAATACGTGAAGACAGTGCGAGTTATAAGTAAACAGCATCTGTTCAATTTTACTACGCTTATAAGAATCACTCGCACGGATCCACGGCTATCGTCACGTATTTTTGGTTTAATACTAAGCACCTTCATTAAACACTAACACTCGCACTAATTATAGTAAAAACGGGGCTTTAATAACGAGCCGGTAGAGGTTTAAAGTATTCACAAAATATTCAGTTACATGTTCACTTTAAAAATAAATCCATACTAATATTATAAATGTGAAAGTCTGTCTGTCTGTCTGTCTGTTACGCTTTCACGACTAAACCGCTGGACCGATTTTCATGAAATTTGGCATGGATATAGTTGATGATCCGGGGTCAAACATAGGCTAATTTTTTTTTGTCCTTGGAGGGCTGTAATAAGGGATGAAATTTTTATTATAAGCTATTTGGATAACTTATTAATTTACTCGCGGGTGAAGCTTCGCGGGTCAGCTAGTAATTAAAATTTAAAGTAGGCTTACATACGACAAACGTGATTTTTTGCCAATTTTTGTAAATGATTAGTTTTTACCTGCTTCGCTCGCATATAACTCGTTAAATAAGTATTTTTTTAATAAAAATATCCAATACCTCCAAGAATATATGTACAAAGTCTCATTGATGATCGGTTAACTAGTTTTTGCGTGAAAGCGTAACAATCAAACTTACATTCGCTTTTATAAGTAGGTATTGTACGGAACCCTTTCTGCGCGAGTGCGACTCGCACTTGGCCGGTTTCTTAATAAACTATCCAGTGCTCTCATTAGCTATTCGGTTCACACGTACTTCGTAATATATTTATTGTACCATTAGCATATTAGCTGAATAACATCGCCTTTATTCCGTTTTTGACCTAATATTCTGACCTGAATCCATTGATGATATGACTGACGTTAATAATCGATGATTATTATATACAAAATGCCTCGTCGGCTATTGAATAAATTGTATATATTACATGTATATTGTAAACGTATTTTTTATGTACCTGTGTGTCGCAGCTAAATTGTCAAGGCCGTGATATTATAATAACATATAGCAAAATCGTAGGAAAGTCAAACTGTACATTAATTATTTTTTTAAAAGAATACTTGGGGCGACGGACAATCGATATCGAAGCCAAAAATATAATTTTTAGAATTTTTGTGGTTTGCCTGTTTGTATGTTTGTCTGTTTGTCTGTTCGTCTGTTCGTCTGTTCGTCTGTTCGTCTGTTCGTCTGTTCGTCTGTTCGTCTGTTCGTCTGTTCGTCTGTTCGTCTGTTCGTCTGTTCGTCTGTTCGTCTGTTCGTCTGTTCGTCTGTTCGTCTGTTCGTCTGTTCGTCTGTTCGTCTGTTCGTCTGTTCGTCTGTTCGTCTGTTCGTCTGTTCGTCTGTTCGTCTGTTCGTCTGTTCGTCTGTTCGTCTGTTCGTCTGTTCGTCTGTTCGTCTGTTCGTCTGTTCGTCTGTTCGTCTGTTCGTCTGTTCGTCTGTTCGTCTGTTCGTCTGTTCGTCTGTTCGTCTGTTCGTCTGTTCGTCTGTTCGTCTGTTCGTCTGTTCGTCTGTTCGTCTGTTCGTCTGTTTGTCAGTTTGTCTGTTTGTCTGTTTGTCTGTTTGTCTGTTTGTCTGTCTGTCTGTCTGTCTGTCTGTTTGTCTGTTTTTTCTGTTTGTCTGTTTGTCTGTTTGTCTGTTTGTCTGTTTGTCTGTTTGTCTGTTTGTCTGTTGTCTGTTGTCTGTTTGTCTGTTTGTCTGTATGTCTGTTTGTCTGTTTGTCTGTTTGTCTGTTTGTATGTTTGTCTGTTTGTCTGTTTGCCTGTTTGCCTGTTTGTCTGTTTGTCTGTTTGTCTGTTTGTCTGTTTGTCTGTTTGTCTGTTTGTCTGTTTGTCTGTTTGTCTGTTTGTCTGTTTGTCTGTTTGTATGTTTGTCTGTTTGTCTGTTTGTCTGTTTGTCTGTTTGTCTGTTTGTCTGTTTGTCTGTTTGTCTGTTTGTCTGTTTGTCTGTTAGTCTGTTTGTCTGTTTCCCGTGTCTGTCTCCAAACCGGAACACGACAGTGACTAGCACTGATGCTATTCCGGCAGGAATAGATAAGGTGGTACCAGACACGGTCGAGCCGATGCAGAACTCTACCACCTAGTAGTCACGATGGTAGTGACGTGCATAGCCACTCGGTCGCCTTTTACGACCTGCCTAGCAGAACGACAGTTGGCCTATTCATCAAAGGAACTCGGGACCAACACGGGGAAATTCTTCGAAAAATAGACCATCTGCCTGCTAACTGGGGTCAAACAGGTTACACTGGTCAACAAAATTTTGTATCAAGAAAGGTGCTTACTAATTTTGAATTATACACCTTCCCTCATTCTAAAATCATATTGATTTTGATTTAATTAGGTCCCATTTTCGTGTTATAGCTAACTACTAACAACATTACTGTTAGCCATCTTTGAATTTTATTTTCATACTCGGAGTGTTAACTGTTTGGCGAACGTAGTTGTGTTAAGTGAAGTGATTTTTAAATAATGTTAAGAAGGTGTAAAAGTTATCCTGATTAGTTATGTTATATTTGTGATGGCATTACTTTCAAAACTCAGCAAAGGAATTTGACGTCTTTAGTAACTAAGTTACATCAACAGTATTTTGGTTTTGCCATCGGACAACAAGACAAAGTGTGGGTTCCACATATCTGCTATGTTGCCTGTATACTGGACGGGTCACTGGATAGGCAAAAATATCTCGATCTATGCCTTTTACAATTTCTATGATGTGGACGGAACCAACGAACCACTCACCCGATTGTTATTTTTATCTCACTGATAAAAATGTCCTAAACTGAGTGATACAAAAATTAAAATGACATATTCGTGGGCCCTCAAATAAGGCAATTAATGAAAGATGAAATATTTAAAGGAAAGGTTAGTGATTTGGAAAAAACGTCTTGGGAATCCCTCATGAAAATTACTTTAGATTTTCTCGGAAATCACCGATCGAGTGACTATAAAAGTAGTATCGCGAAGCCGTAACGTACGTATAAAACGTTAGACTGTAATACATCGTTGAAAATACACTTGCTATAATCGCATTTAGGCTTCCCAAAATTTGGGCGCCGTCGGCGATGAACTCGGTCAAATATTCCACTAAGACATTTCGACGACAATAGAAAAACGATACCAAAATAAGTGGAGTCCACATTTACCCGCGGATTACTATTGGATATTCCAACGAGACGTTTCTGAAGCAAAACATAGAAAAAAATAATAATCTAATATTGATATCATAATTGCATTGTAACGAAATAAATTCATTGTGATGATAAAACTGAATAATTAAAATATCTAATTACAAAAAAACTATCCCTATCTGGAACATTCTGATTTTATTTCTATTGTCCTTGTCCTTGTTTTTAACATATCAAAACAAAAAAATCTTGTTACATACAAAAAGTGTTTTTTTGTTGACCAGAGTTATTTTTTCAAAAATCAACCGATAAGTAGCTATAGTAGGGGATGAATATTTGTAAGAAATTTCTTATATTTTTGCCATTCTAGCTATACAGCGTGTAATCCTGCGGGAACAACTCATTTTTTCGGGATAAAAAGTATCTTATATGCTATTCCAGGTCATCGTCTACCTGATTACCAAATTTACTCCAAATCTGTTTAGTAGCTTTTGTGTGATTAAGTAACAAACTTACACGCATCCGAACACCCAATCTTTTGCATTTAAAATGTTAATATAGTTTATAATATATATTACTCTAGTCACAGCAAAACTGTGCGTGAAAGCTAGTACAAAACAAAAAAAATACTAAAAATATTCTACATTAATCTAGAAACACAACTTATCGCTTGCAATTCGTATTTCTAATTTACTCCACTCACTAAAGACCACACCGAGGCGAGCTGTTATTTAGGTCGGTGTACAAAAAGTGTTCGCGTAACTTGGAACTCGTCCAGGAGGAACGATTTTAGGTTTAGAGTAACTGAGCGACGTAAAAACCTTAAATCCGGATGAAAAACATTGAAAAAATAAAGTTTGAATGATTAGATAATTAAAAATACAGATCAAGACCTTACAGCTTGTCATTTCGTAAAAAGCGAGAAAAGATAAGATTTATTACTTATTGTATTTACTTAGTTTAAAAGTACAGACAATAGTTTATATTTCTGTTGGACTCCACACTAGGCAAAGCCTGTGACGTGAATACCATGCAGTGATTTCCGTATATACAATTAACAAAAACTTCACGGGAGGTAATAAAGTTATACAATAAAAGAAGGCTTTTTAATGTACATATGTATATTATAAGATACCAAAGATAGAATAAGACACCAAAGATGTTAATGGTGCGTTGCTATCAGTATGACGGGGTCTTAATGCCACATGTATAAATCTTACTCTCCAAACCGAAATACGACAATGACAAGCATTGACGCTATTGTGGTAGAAATAAGTCAGGCGGTAGTACCGAATACCCGGACGAGACGTTCCAGAACTATCATTTAGTAGTCATGATGGCAGTATTAGCTAATCGTTCGCCATTAACGACTTGGATGGCAGAACTGCAGTTGGTGTTTTCTTCAAAGGAGCCCGGACCAACACGAGGTACGTGTTTTTAACATTATAACTACTACTAACTAGGGAATATACTTCTGCAACGTCTCGACACAGTTTTGGCACCACCATGCTTACATTTTCCTGCCGCAATGGCATGTTGTTGTCTTGTTACGATTTGGAGGGTAATGTAGCCGTTAAGCTAATGCGTTTAGCATTCCAACACTGCCCCGTGAATAGTCACACATCATCAACATCTCTTGTATCTATAGACGTAGGCTGTCACTTTCCATTAAAATAACCTTGTTGAGCTTGTTTGTTATTCTGCGATATAAAAAACATAACGTATAATGCAATTAGTCAACGGTATTTTTTAATGTGCTCAAAGAGCATCAAGCAGATAACTGTCCTGATCCATCCATCCACCATCCACAATCCACTATCCACCATCCACCATCCACCATGCACCATCCACCAGCAACCACCCACCACCCACCATCCACCATCCACCATCCACCACCCACCATCCACCATCGACCATCCACCATGCACCATCCACCATCCACCATCCACCATCCACCATCCACCATCCACCATCCACCATCCACCATCCACCATCCATCATCCGTCTTCCACCATCCACCATCAACTGTCATAAATACCAAAGATGTTATTGATATTATCTGTAGGGCGATAAGTTATGTCACCCACTAAGTTTAACGCCTACTTTACCTTCCAAATCGGAACATGATAATAATAAACACTGATGATGCTGTGTTAGGATAGAAAACCGTACAAGACGTGGCAAATTGATGATAGTAGTGACAAGTTTAGTCAACGTTCGCCTATTACGAACTGCCTGGCAGAATAGCACATAGTTAATTTTCAAAGGTGGCCCGGAACAACTCAGTATTAAGTGCCATCAGGCGACAAGTTATCTACTAATTTGACACACATAAGGAAAAGGAAATCTATGTAAAAATTGCAATTTATTCTATCAACTTCGTGGTTATGACTATTGGCAAAAAAATCGTACAAATTCAAAATGCCTTTATTGCGTAGCTTAAATATTTACACTTAAATAAGTCAGTAAGTAATAGTTTATACTTAACAGAAAAAGTTATTACAAAATACTTAACAGAAAAAGTTATTCCAAAATACTTAACAGAAAAAGTTATTACAAAATAATTTGTTCGATATAATATATGTATAAAATATAAAACTTTTGCAATATTTGTTTACTATTGTTATTTTAAATCAAATTGTAAACCACATTTTGCTGTCGTTGTATTTATATTGTAGTGGGAAAATAATTATATTTTTCGTCTTCATTTCATTGTTTATTATTTACGATACCATTGTTTGAGCTAGCGTAGTACTAAACTTTTGTTTGGAAAACTTTATTGAAGCCATGTTATCTACAAGCAGGCGAGTACTGAGTACTGCGCGCGTCAGCTGGTATATTAAACATCGAAAAATTAGACTAAAAACTTAGGTGTACAGATGGATTCTACAGTCACAGTCGTGCTCCAGTTTGGAGGGTAAGGTAGCTGGTAAACTTATGTGTGTGGCATTAAACCTCGTCACAAGATAACAACGCACCATTAACATCTTTGGTGTCTATAGGCGATGGTTGCCTCTTTCCATCAGGAAACCCACCTTTATGACATACATATGACCCACAAAAACAAGTATGGCACATGTTTGATGAAAGGCATCGGAAAATAAAATATCCTTAAATTTTTCTTCGGATTTAATTAATTAAAAAACCTAATTGAAATAAAGAACAATTTGCAAATGAATCTGACGTATTCGTTCGACGTTAACTTCTAACCATATTGCATGTAGATATTAGATCCATCGTGTATAGTAAAACTTTTTAATATAATAATTTTCCAGCCTTAGAGCTACGTAAAATTGAAAATTTAAAACATTTTATGGAGCTGTCCTAGCTTTTAAGCTATTAAATTGTTAAATACTAGTACTATACTAGTATTTTGAATCTAACTTAATTCTAAAAGTACAATTAGTGTAAAAATGGTTTTCAAGCTGACCCATATATCTTAATAGTTTGAAAAGCGTAACATTCTTTTGTATATTAACTACTTTTAAATAAAAGAGGACATTTTAAGTAAAGCATTACATGTAGACTTTCTGTTGATATTTAATGTTAAAAAGATTTATGAGAGTGATAAGAAAATAATTTGGTGCTAAATTTAAATATATTCGTGACTTACTTCTGTGACTTATATAAAAGATCAACATGTCATAATTTTCTTTTATATCATAAGATAGCCGAAAAGCAGATGAGTCTCCTGATGGAAAGAGACAACCATCACCTATAGACACCAAAGATGTTAATGGTGCGTTGCTATCTTGTGGCGAGGTCTTATGCCACATGCATAAAATTACCGGCTACCTTACCCCCCAAACCGGAACACTACAGTCACAAGCACTGATGCTATTTCGGATGGAACAGATAAGGTGGTGGTACCAGACCCGGGTAAGAAAATGCAGAACTCTACCACCTAGTAGCCACGATGTTAGTGACTCGTATAGCCAATTATTAGCCTATTACGCCTGGCAGAACGGCAGTTGGCCTATTCCTCAAAGGAGCCCAGGACCAACACTGGGGGCTTCTTTATCTATACAAAGTATAAAACGCCGTCGCTTCCGTTGTATGTACGAATAGATCTTTTAAACTACGGAGTAGGTTTTAATACAATTTTCACCAATAAATAGAGTTATTCAAGAAGAAGGTTTTTTGTATATAAATACATGTATATTATAGTACAAAAAATCCGATTATTTTCAAAGATTTGTTGGGAAAAAAAGATTTTTGAGCGATTACATGTTGAACGCTGGCTATTTTTATAAGAAATTCAAAATAATTTACTATGAAATTGTACATAATAAGGAATATACAAAAAAACTGCAATGCCATTTATTTATCGCCAGACGATAACCTATTACCATTTTTTTAGGATTCCGTACCTAAAAGGTAAAAGGAAACCCTATTACTAAGCCTCCGCTGTCCGTCCGTCTGTCTGTCACCAGGCTGTATCTCACAAACCGTGATAGCTAGAAAGATGAAATTTTCACAAATTATGTGTTTCCGATGCCGCTATAACAACAAATACTAAAAATAAAAAATGAAAATATTAAAAAATGAAATTAATATTATACAATAAACGTGTTTTTTTTTTGTATTTTTTTAATGTTATGGTACGGAACACTTCGTGCGCGAGTCCGACTCGCTTTTAGCCGATTTTTAGGGGTTATCTACGAAATAATATGGGTTATCAACGAAGCTATTTAAAAAAAACACAGTATTGTTACTTATCCAATTAAATACGATAGATACAGATAAAAATTGCTTATTACAGCACATTATTAAAATAAATGTATTTAAATATATTAAAGATTTTAAAATTGCGGAAGCTGGGACGTACGTCCGTTTCCTGGCGGTCGCGGCGGCTGGCGGACGGGCCTAAGATATATCCTGTAATAGGTATATATTGGTGTGTTGTAAGTGTATCATAATAAATAAATAAATATTCACGGGACAAATTACACTGACTGATCTAACCCCAAAGTAAGCAATTTTTTTCTTTGTGTTATGGGTGTTAGTCAACTACACTAATACATAGAAATACATATATAAATACTTTTACATAATAAACACCCAAACACGGAAATACAAACATTTATGCTCATCACACAAATGCTTGTCCCCGTCGGGGATCGAACCCGAGCCCCGTTTCTTGCGTAGTCAGGATCGCTAACCACTCGACCAACGGGGCGGTCAATAATAATAATAATATTATTAATCGCTCTACACGAAAATCACATTGATATCTACTTTGTATCTGTGTGAAGCCGGGGCGGGTCACTAGTATAGTATAGGACAGATGGTACGCAGTAAAATATCGCAACAGACACAACTCACTATCTCACTCGCATACACTTGATAATACGCACCGCTCTAGCACTACGGTGACTAAGAAATCTGTTTGGCTCTTGAGGTAATAAATTCTGATAACCCCTTAAATAATATAGGTATTAATAATATATTGAATTTTTAAAATACAGAATATACAATTTTTTTAATATACAAAATCTAAAAGACAACAACTTCCATTTTGCTTTAAATGCACAATGTTTTTATTACCTACGAAAAAATGAAACTACAAAATTAATTTTCAGTTTTTACATCAAAGCCGCTTTTGAATGGCAAGCGCTCCGGAAAATATAACAGTTAAAACTGTTACCATAGACAACTATGTCTCTACACTTTTCAAATACATTTCTAAAACAAAAAACAGTCGTTTCGAACGTCCATCACTCAGATTCGATTATTTCATCAGACAGCTTTAACTTCGGTAAAATATTTTTGCGCACTCTCTTTATCTACCTACCAGGGCACACATCGTTTGATCTGCAGATGAATATAATTGTTAAGTCGAGAACGAAATAGTATGTGTTTTAGCACTTATCCCGTCTCGGAAAAATTTTGCCTGCAAAAATTGTTTGTGAGTCTAAGGGCCTCTTTCACAAAGACTGCGCAAACCAACAACCAAAAACCTATTCTATACATATAATAAAATCGTAGGAAAGTCAAAACTGTACATTAAATATTTTTTTAAAAGAATACTTGTGATCTACAATCGATATCGAAGCCAAAAATGTAGTTTTTAGAATTTTTGTCTGTTTGTCTGTTCGTCTGTATGTATGTCCGGGGTAAACTCAAAAAGTACTGCATGGATTTACTTCAAATTTTGTATGAATATTAATAAGTCGGGTCAACATATAGGCTACATATTATCACGCTATCACCTACGGGGGAGGAGGAGAAGTCATGGGCAACAGCTAGTATTTAAATAAAATGCACTAAAAATACATTAAATTAATAAAAATAAACATTACACACACTACATTCATGCATATGATAAAATCACACTTGTATACTATTTTCGCTACGGCTAAAATCAATTATTGTCAAATATAATTTATACTCTCCATCGTCGGCACTTGGTGAAACTCCGTCATAATTATTGTTTTATTTTAAACACTTGTACTGTTTCCCGATCACCGATCATTCGGTGTTTCACGATCGGTGATCGCGAAACAGTACAAGAACTTGGTGAAACTCCGTCATAATTATTATTTTATTTTAAACACTTGATCACCGATCATTCGGTGTTTTACGATCGGTGATCGTAAAACAGTACGAGTACTTGGGGAAACTCCATCATAATTATTATTTTATTTTAAACACGTGTACAGTTTCATGATCACCGATCGTTCGGTGTTTAAAATAAAATACAAGTGTTTAAAATAAAATAATAATTACGACGGAGTTTCACCAAGTTTCATCACCGATCGTTCGGTGTTTCACTATCGGTACTCAAACACATACAAACACACACATACACCCAACCAGACACTCCCTCGTATACATATAAACATATAAAAACTTGCGCACAAACGAAACATTCACTTATTTATACGTAAATCACGCAAAGCACTCAGCAATCTGAAATTAACTTACTGTGCCTGTTATTGTCAATTTTTAAAATTTTCTTTTTAATTTTTCTTCTTGTTTTATTGTATAATTTTATTACCTCCCGTGAACGTTTTGTTATTGTATCTACGGATATCACTAAATGGTATCCACGCCACAGGCTTTGCCTAGTGTTGAGTCCACCAGAAATATAAACTATTGTACTGTACTTTTAAACTAAGTAATAATAATAAATCTTATCTTATTTGCAGTTGATATATGTATATGTATTTATTGTAACACTAATTGACACGCACAGTTTTGCCCGCGAGAAGATTAACTCGATATAGTTTTCCCAAAAAAAAATTCATCCTCTATTTCAGCCCCTTAGGGGTTGAGTTTTGAAAAAAAGTTAGCTTATTTTTGCACCTGGATATTTCACACTTTTTATGCCAAATTTCATAAAAAGCAGTTCAGCGGCTTAGCCGTGAAACAAACAGACAGGCAGACCGACTGGTGTTTATAATATTACTAGTTGACCAGGTACACGTTGTTTTGCCATACAAATTGCTTGTATTGTATATTTTGGTGGGGAGAGGGGGAGGGGGGTTAATTAAGATAAAAACTTTAAATTTTAATTGGATCAAAAAGCTGATATCTACAAAATTTCATTGAAATCGTTTCAGTGGTTTAGGAATCCATAGCAGACAAACAACGTGACATGAAATTTATATATATTAAATTAGTATGTATATCCTGAAATATATTATAGACAGATATATGTGAGATTTAACCTATGTTAGTAGATTGAAAAGTAAGTTACGTTTTTTTACATCATATTTTAAGATAGCAAACAGGTAGGTGACTCTCCGGATGGAAAGACAAACCATTGCCTATGGACACCAAAGATGTTAATCCTTGAGGGTGGAGTCCTAATACCACGTGCATACATTTATCGGCTACCTTAGTCTTCAAACTGGAACACAACAGTGATAAGCACTGACGCTATTGCGGCATGAATAGATAAGGCGGTGGTACCAGACTTGAGCGAGGCAGTGCAGAACTCTACTCCCTAGCTGCAATGGTAATGCCTCGCATAGCCAATCGTTTGCCGCTTACGAACGGGCTATCAGAACAGCAGAAGAGGGCCATGACCATCCCAGTGTATGCACCACAAATTAACGAATAATAGTGACTAATTTACAAAACTTATATGGAGAAGCAAAAACGAAAATTTCATACAAGTTCAGTTGAAAGTGACTTACATAAAGTTAGTATTTGGTCTAGTATGTAGAAAAATCTTAAATGTAAAAAAGTAACCTCTGACTTCTAGACTGAGTTTTATATCTCCGATGAGGTAGGCAGAGCACCAATGCACCCAAGATTAGCCGAAGGTACTTGGTTCCACTATGTGATAGGTTTGCCGGGAAATGTCATTATTATCATGAAACTAAAAAAAATACATTTTTGAATGGCTAGACCCGATAATCGGACTCCGAATCTTACATTTTTGAATGGCATTTTTGAACCCCGAAGCTCATTTGGTCAACACCGGACCACTATTCTACACTTTTCATCGTCGACACTTGGTGAAACTCCATTTTAATGTAATATCTTATCACTTATATACTTGTACCGTTTCACAATAAAGCTATTATCATTTATTTCCAACCGTTTTCGCTTACACAAGCATCATCAGCGCAATTTATAGTTACAAACTATAAATTGCCCTGATGATGCGTTTCACAATAAAGCTATTATCATTTATTTCCAACCGGTTTCGCTTACACAAGCATCATCAGGGCAATTTATAGTTACAAAATATAAATTGCCATGATGATGCGTTTCACAATAAAGCTATTATCATTTATTTCCAACCGGTTTCGCTTACACAAGCATCATCAGGGCAATTTATAGCTGTTACAAGCTATACATTGCCCTGATGATGCGTTTCACAATAAAGCTATTATCATTTATTTCCAACCGGTTTCGCTTACACAAGCATCATCAGGGCAATTTATAGCTGTTACAAACTATGAATTGCCCTGATGATGCGTTTCACAATAAAGCTATTATCATTTATTTCCAACCGGTTTCGCTTAAACAAGCATCATCAGGGCAATTTATAGTTACAAGCCCTAAATTGCCCTGATGATGCTTTTGTAAGCGAAACCGGTTGGAAATAAATGACGACAGTTTTATTGTGAAACGGTAAAAGTATATAAGTGATAAAATATTACCGTCCCACTAGTCACAGAGGTGATGTGCTTAAAAGTACTAGTACAATTAAAATCGCTAAACAGACTTTTTTTCCCGATTCCTTAAAAAACATTTTCTGAGAATGGAGGATTAGCTATTGTCCGAAGGTGGTGTCAAGAGTCTTCGCCACCGGCGTGTTTGGATGGAGAGAATAATGAATGTGGAGGAAGCAAGATAAATCCACTAGAACCGTGATGTATGCAACTCGGTTTTCTCTGCCCACCCCATAAGGATCTAGCGTGAAGATATCTATGTTTTAAATATTAACAACATTTATAAAATCAAAATATAACTTTATGTGACGTTATCACGTTTCTGTTTCGCAGCACTTTTAAAGTCGTTCATACAAAGTTTCTTAGACTCGTTAAAAAGAAGTCACTCAAGAAGTTTTAAGTATGTATTCATCATTTAATAACCGGTCAAGTAAGAGTTAGACTTGAGCACAGAAGGTTCCGACCCATAATCTTTAAAAAATGGCAAAAATCACATTTGTTGAATGGAATATATTTTATTCTGTATTTATTATTTTTTGTTATAGTAGCGACAGAAATACATCATCTCAGAAAATTTCAACTGTTTAACTGTCACAATTTATGATATACAGCCTGATGACAGACGGATAGACTGATACTCTGTGGAGTCTTTATATTAGGGTTTTTCCATTACGGAAAATTAGTGTGGGTCCGCGGCGGTGTCCTACGACTATGTGTACTTTATTTTCTACTTTTTACACACGGATTAAATAGATACGCCTTTTAAGACAATATATTTAGCTTGCAGTTACATATAGAAGTACAGAGTTATACAACTTACCGATGAAATAAAATCATTTCGAGGGTAATTTTTAAACCTTATCAGCTCATTCGGTACGATAAAACAGTACAAAACGTATGAATTGAAAAGAAAAATAACCTACAAATGTATGAATATTTTGACAGTAATAGGAGCGTTTGCTCATATAAGCGGCGACACGTTTCCTTCCCAATGGCATGTCTATTAGTATTCATGTGATCTATGTTCTTACATTAATTAATATTGTTTATTTGCGTTAAAACATCAGCAATAATTCTTCCAATAAACAACCGTCGACTGAAATTGTCAATGCTAATTAATCAAAGTTGATGACATCAAATTAAATTTTAATATCTCCCATTCCAACCATTTGCAATTTCTTAACAACTTGTTTACAGTGAGATAAATTTCAAGAGGGTTTGTGTTTAATGTACAAGTTACAGCGTAATATATTCACGGTAATGCTGGGGCCGCACTTGCATCTTCCCAAAGTAATATGCGCCGAAGCTTTATACGATTTGACAATAAAAAAAAATTGCGATGTAAGTTGTAGTAATATTAGCAGCAACGATATTTTCCAGAAACTATTGTGCAATAATCCAAGATGGCTGAAGTCATTTTCAAACGTGTAAGGCTCAACTCACATTGGCGCAGATTCGAAGCGTCATATTTTTCCCGCCTAAAGCATATTCATGTCTATTATTCTATTATTTAAGTGCAAATTTGTGCTTTATAAATATGGAGGCGCGCGCATTCGCGCTTCGACATTCGGCTGGAGTCGGTACTTAAATAATAGAACAATAGAGATGAATGTGCTTTGGCGGAAAAATAAGACGATTCGACTCTGCGTCAATGTGAGTTGAGCCTAACTAAGGAATACGATTTTATTACATCTACATGTTTGCTTAACAATTTTTTTTTTGGTAATTTACATTTTTGTATCACATATGATGAGCTCAGCTCAGATTAACGCCTTTGGTGTCTATAGGCAATGGTTGACTCTTTCCATCAGGAGACCTATCTGCTTGTTTGCTATCTTACAATATAAAAAAAGCTATTTTTTCGCTATTTGACTACGGAATTCTAAAAAAAGCCAAAAATTACTATTGTTCACATTTTGTTCAACAAATGAGGGTCACAACAAAAACCGAATAAAAATCAATTGATTTTCTTATTGCTTTACGTTCGACAACACTCAATCTTCTCACTTACACCAAACACCTAATCTATTGTTAGCTTCTTAAGCTCGTACCAAGTTCGATCAATCACGACGACAAAGTGCGGACGTTGCCTTCGACCGACGAGTTTTGCCGATTAGTCGAGTGGCGAGAGAATACATAAATAGGCCTTTGGATGGATTGCTTCCGAAACAAGTTTTGGTGCTTGGAAAGGGTTTTTCAAAGGTTTACATACACAGTGTTAAAGATTATTATTATTTGAATAGTTTTTTTCATGAAAACTGTAATTTCTTTAAGTGAATGCAAAGCCACATGTGTATTTCAAACAAAAGTAACAGTTTACAGTTTCGGAGGGTAAGGTAGTCGGTAAACTAATGCATGTGGCATTAGACCTTGCCACAAGATAGCAACGCACCATTATCACCTTTGGTGTCTATAGGCGAAGGTTGACACTTTCCATCAGGAGACCCATCTGCTTGTTTGCTATCTCATGATATAAAAAAAAGTTACTGCCCCGTATTGGTCTCCTTTGAAGCATAGACCACTTGACGTTTTGTTAAGCAGTTCATAAAAGGCGAATGATTGGCTATGCAAGTCAGTACTTACCATCATGGCTACTGGGTGGTAGAGTTCTGCATTGTCTCGCGAGGGTCTAGCACTATCTTACGTATTCCTGCCACAATAGCGTCAGTGCTTGTCACTGTCTTGTTCTTGTTTGGAAGTTAAGGTAGCCGGCAAACTTACATAAGCAAATGGCATTAACACATCGCCACAAATATAGTAACGCACTGTTAACACTTTTGGTGTCTTTAGGTTACGTCTTTTCGTAAGATAAACTATGCGCTTGTTTGTTATATTATGTTATATAAAAAAAAGGTTTTTATATATATATATATATATATATATATATATATATATATATATATAAATATATATATATATATATATATATATATATATATATATATATATATATATATATATATCATAAGATAGCAAACAAGCAGATGGGTCTCCTGATGGAAAAAGTCAACCATCGCCTATAGACCACCAAAGGTGTTAATGGTGCGTTGCTACCTTGTGGCGTCTAATGTCACATGCATAAGTTTACCGGCTACCTTACCTTAGGTTAGTTTACCTGCTAGAAGCTAGCTACAAGCACTGATCTTATAGTAGTAATGTGTTTCTAAAAAGGGTCAATATTTTTCTTGCCATTGATTGTATTTAATATATTTAAGTTTATTTTGATCGGGAAAATGTATAATGATCATACATTTTTCCCGATCAAAATAATCTTAAAAATGTTAAACACATAAATACGTTATACTATAATCACAACGTAATTACTCACACTAGCGAACGTCTGTAGTCGCAAAAGTTCGATCATAATTTTATGACTCCAGCTGACTATAGACTAAACAATGAAATCTCTTTTAAACTTGACAACATACTTTAGTTGTAAAGAAAATGTATATATATATATATATATATATATATATATATATATATATATATATATATATATATATATATATATATATATATATATATATATATATATATATATATATATATATATATATATATATATATGTATATATGTATATGTGTATATTATGTATGTCACACGAATGTAATATGTATGATGTTTGTTTTTCTTAATTTAACGTATTTCTAGACGTATTTATTTATTTATTAATGTATTTATTTAAACAAAACAACCACAAAGAAACTTTTACTATGCCAAATTTCAAACTCCTCCGTTCGCGTTATTGTCTTAAAAAATGTATAGAGTTTTCGCGTCACATATGGATATAAATCATATAGAAATAGATATAGAATTCTATGGTCGTATAAAGTTAGCAAGTAATGCCTTTGGTGACCGGAAACTTTTTTTATTACTATATCCTTTTCAGAAAAAATTAAGCCAACGAAAAGTTATGCGTAGTCATATACTAAAAACAGTGAGTGACTCACCCTCTATTTTCTCATACGTTTGGGTTTCTTTTTCAAATAAATGACTCATACCTCGGAATATAGTCTATCTAATAAATAATTATTAGTCGCCTGTGTGGTCTAGTGGTCCAGCATTGGCGTTGTCCACACGAGGTCCCGGGTTCGATCCCCGGGTCGGGCACATAAAAAAGTGTTTTTTCAGTTTTTTTTTATATCATAAGATAGCAAACAAGCAGATGGGTCTCCTGATGGAAAGAGTCAACCATCGCCTATATACACCAAAGATGTTAATGGTGCGTTGCTATCTTGTGGCGAGGTCTAATGCCACATGCATAAGTTTACCGGCTACCTTACCCTCCAAACCGGAACACGACAGCGACAAGCACTGACGCTATTGCGGCAGGAATAGGTAAGGCGGTGGCACCTATCACAGTTGTGGGACCAAGTAACTTCGGCTAATCGTGGGTGCAATTGTTATACCTCGTTCTACCCCTTCGGGGATATGAACGTGAAGATACTTTTTTTTTCTTTTAATTAATTATCAAAATCGGATCACTCTAAGTAGTTACGCGTGGTCATATTATATTAAAATCAGTCGCTTACAATCAATTAGCCCTTGTTTTCGTGATCTTATGGTTAAAAAAATGGGACCAAGCTCCGATTATTCACCATTCCAATAAAAAAAATATCAAAATCTAACGACAGTTTAAAAATTAATGCGTAGTCTAACATAAAAAGTACGCATCAATTTAAAACCCTCCTCCGTTTTTCGTTGGTTGAAAAGTGCGCAAAATCTCACCCACATTAACATATACAGCAGGCTTATAAACATCCGTATTTATTAGTCTCATCCAAATCTTCTTATTAACGTAAGTGAGCGCACAGCTGCCAGAGTCACCCTAACCCTTCCACTTGACGGATTGTACGTATTAAGATTAACAACAGCCTATCTTGAAGACGGGACAAATTCACACGAGCATATTCTCTAATTAAGGAACGGATTAAAATGTACGCTTGTTTTAGTACGCGAACAACTTCTTGGCAATTATTTATCAAGCCGTATTTCCGTCACCTGTTGTGACATGAAAAATCATTTCATTAAAATTACGTATGTTGTTTGATGTATAAATTTAAATCTTTGAGTTTTCTATAACTTATTATATTTAGACTTATTATATTGTTTAAAACATGATAATTTATTATAACTGTAATATAGCGATCGCCCTGTGGTTGAAATTTGAGCACAGTCTGAACAATAAAATCTCTTTTAAGTTTGCCAACAAATTTTAGCCGTAAAGGATACAGGTGTGTTTATTACTTTGACAAGAAAAATTTATATTCCTTATGGACTTGGAATTAATTTCCATAAACAATCAAAATTCTAAAATTTCATGCATTCCAGCGCTGAACAAATCAAAATGGCTTTATCTCTTTCTAACAAGTTAGAATTTTCATAATAGACAAAGCTACAAAAATTTTGTTAGCGATCTAATTTCAAATTATTTAAAAAAATAACGTCACCTTAAATAGCTTGCGGCCGCAACGCCATTACTAAAATACGTTGTCATGTCGGTAACTTAAAATTTAATGTTAAATAACCCTTTGATTACAAAATATTAAATTGATTTTAGCATTTATTTCTATTTTTCTATAATTTTATTGTGTACCTTAAATCTAAAATAAAAACTGATTGTTAAAATAACATGCTCAATTGCAATATAATTTATCAATTTTTATGTAGACAGTAAACAGCTGTTCTTAAGTCCGCCATTTTTAGAGACGAAATGACACGGTCTTTTCTTGGTTATTTCATATCTAGTAGTAGTTTCCTTCATCTAAGGTTTATTATCATGTACATGATTGATGATCCACAACAATCATGATGTCACATGATTGTTGTGGGTAAGTAATGTTTATTTTTATTAATTTAATGTATTTCTAAAGCATATTATTCAAAAATATTGGGTTGGTTAATAAGTCCTCAGCGATATTAACTTCAACTGTGCAAATTTTGTGCTCCACCGTATGCATGATTGTCTTAAAAATGGGTATAAAGTTTTTCCTCTTGTATTAATATGTGAGTAATAATAAGCTTTTGTTTGATTGGACATTCAAGCCACCCAATATATAAATTACACCATTTATCAATTAAAACACCTGTGCTATTTTACAATAAGGTAAGTATTAATAATTATATTAATATTCGTCTGGTGTCATTTAACTAAGCATCATCATAGGATTGTTAATACCCAGGTTATTGTATCCATATTAATATTATAAATACGAAAATACCGCTGCCTGTTTGTCTGTCTCTACACTCTTAAACCACAACCGATTTGGATGAAAATTGGTACAATTATTGAGACCCGAAAAAGGACATAGGATAGTTTATTCCGGAAGTCCTACAGGAAGAGAACTATGAGGGTAAAACCTCGAAATTGTCTATCTTTTAAACCATGGTACAAAGGAGTAATTTAGGCTACTTTTATTTTAGATTTTTTTACGCAGACGAAGTCGGGCACAGCTAGTTATAAATGTAAAAAAAAAATTATTAGGCTAGGCTAACTAAAAATAAAATATGTTTCTGATTAATCTTATAATGAAATATAATTCCACCAAGTGCTGACGACAAAAAGTGTGGAAAGCTATAGATATGTATACAATATTTAAAATATATGTAAATGTTTTAAATGTTTTAACCCGATGAGAATCCAAATTACTGTGGTAACTTCACCAGAAAAGAACATTTCTCTATTAACATGGGGATTGAAAAAAAATATTTTGTTAAATTTTTATACGCGTTGAACCAGTCAACAGTAGCTCAGTTGGTGAAAGCGTACCGGTCAGAGGCAAGGTCACAAGTTCAAATCCTATCTAATCGAAATTTTTCTTTGTTAAACTTTTAGTTTTCCAAACCACGGAATAAGAGCTAACATATATATAACTATATAAGGGAAAGTGTTTCTTGAAATGATAAGGGATAACCACGGCCTGATAAAAGAATTTACGACGCACTGCTGAACCTTGTGGCTTAGATGTAAATATCGATCCGAGAAAGCCGTAACAGATGGCTATCTGCCTAGTGGTCATGCCGGTAGTGACCTACTTAGATTAGTCTTTCTATTAACTACATTTTCACTATAATTTAGATGTGTTAATTTGTAACGCATGTAAATTGTACAGTTATTCTCATTAAAAAGTATACATTGACAAGTTTTTTAATCATAAGATAGCAAAGAAGCAGATATCTTACTGGGTGGTAGAGTTCTGCATTGTCTCGCCCGCGTCCAGTACCACCACCTTGTGTTTTTCTGCCGCAATAGTATAAGTGTTAGTCACTGAAGTGTTCCGATTTGGAGAGTAAGATAGCCAGTAAACTTATACATGTGGCATTAGACTTCGCCACAAGATATCAGCGCAACATTAACATATTTGGTGGTCTATAGGCGATGGTTGACTCTTTCCACTAGGAGGCGCATCTGCTTGTTTGCTATATTATGATATAAAAAAAACATGATATACCCCGTATTGGTTCGGGTCCCTTTTTAGGTATGAAACATCTGCCATTCTGTCAGGCTGTTTGTAAAAGGCAAACGATTGACTATAGGTGTCATTACCATCGTAACTACTAACTAGTATTAATAATTCTACTAATTAGTAGAATTCCACAACGTCTTGCCTGGGTATTTAGTAGTACCGCCTTGCCTGTACCTCTCGCAACAGCATCAATGTTTGTCACTGTATGTCGTGTTCCGGTTTTGTGGCATTAGCTAACACCTCGCCACAAGGATAGCAAGGCACTGTTAACATCTTTAGTGTATATAGGCGATGGTTGCCTCTTTCCATTAGGAATGGCATCTGCTTGTTTGCTATCTTATGATATAAAAAATGAGACTAGTTTTAAGCTCAAAAAATTTTTAAATGTCATTTTAGAATAAAATTTCGACTTGCAATTAGTTTTGTAACGAGAATCGTTATTTAAAATTCTTTTTGACTTTTAGTGAAATTAACCCTATTATTCTAGCTGACTGTATGTAGTGACATAATATATATCCCTAACACAAATTAATATTATTTCACTAAAGAGGAAACGTTAAACCCAAATGCTTAAATTATTAAAACTATATTTGACGATTTGCGGGTATTTATTCATTAATATCCAATGTAAATAATTCTGACCCAGTAAAATTGTCACAACTGACTTTCACTCCTAGCCTTTGAAATCCTAAATAAAATCTTTTTAACATTTATACGGAACAAAACGGAAAGTATAAACGTTTAAACAGAAAAAATCGATGAGTAAATGATCGATCACTGAGATGACAAACGTAAAATAATACAAACGAATCGAGAACTTCCTCCTTTCTGGGAAGTCGGTTAAAAATTTCCTAAAGATAATAAGTTGACATCTCCTATCCGACCTTTTGTTGGGTCAGGGCCCGTTTTTTAGTAAACACCATTTTTCTTTCTTCCGAGCTGTTGTTAAAGAGTTAACGATTGGCGACGAATACACGTAGTCACGATAACAGTGACTATTGTCGTGACTATTAGGTGGTTGAATTTTGAAACATCTATCCAGGCATTAGTACTTCCTTCTTAACTATTCCTGAGATAAGCGTTAGTGTTAGTACTATTCCAATTTAGAGAGTTCTAACAAGGGGTAAAAGTAAGTAAGTAAGACAGTGAACTTATGCATGTGGCATTTAAAATTACCACTATATACCATTTTTACCCATTAACATTTTTGATGTCTAAAGATATTTATGTTTTTTCATCTGAAGAGCTATTATTTTGACCTGATATTATTATAATTGCATCGGCGTTAACAACTGCTATTTGTCAAGTTTTATCAGTTTTCTTTTTTGTATTAAGAAAATGTAATTTTTCCAAAAAGTCGGGTAAAATCGCTTGTATACCGACAAAATATGTGATTGCTTACTCTATTTCCACCCTAACTAATTAGCGTCGTAGCTTATTATATCGTGTAAATGATACTCTATTTCCTTGCCAAGAATGAGGAATAATATCACCGAGTGGAGTAATAACGTTGGCAAGTAATTTGAAGTTTGCTTCTACCCGATTACGTAGTATATAATATGTAGTGTGTTTATTTCTTTAGTCAAAACTATTTACAACTAATATTTATAAAGCATTAATATTATTTATCTACTAGCTGTTGCCCGCGACTTCGTCCGCGCGGATTTCGTTTACTCCGCACAGCTCCTCCCCCGTAGGTGATAGCGTGATAATATGTAGCCTATATATTGACCCGACCTATTAGTAATATTCATGCAAAATTTGAAGTAAATACATGCAGTACTTTTTGAGTTTACCCCGGACATACATACAGACAAACAGATAAACAAACAAACAGACAAAAATTCTAAAAACTATATTTTTGGCTTCAATATCGATTATAGATTACGCCCCAAGTATAATTTAAAAAAAAAACAGTAGCAGTCGTGGGACTGCCGATAGAAGTGAAAACGGAACTATTAAGTTGAGAGTAATTAAAACTATATGCAAAACATAGCTATAGATATACTATTATCATTAGCATGTCGGTGACGCGAACCGAGGATTTTACCCTCTACCAAAACGCTCAACGCGCCTAAAGAAGTTTTCACTTCAAAAATATTCAATGTACAGTTTTGTCTTTCCTACGATTTTATTATATGTATAGATATTGATAGTAAAGTCACCACTGTGGTCTAGTGGTCCAGTATCGGTGTTAACCGCATAAGGGGCCGTTTAAGTATTACGTAAGCACTAAAGGAATGCGAGGGGTCTTCTCTTTGCTTATTTTTGATGACAAGGGGGATGGGCGGGGTCTAAATAGTGATGACGTCAGCAAATTTTTTATTTTTTAATTTTCGAGTTCTCTACAAATTTACTGCTTGCTTAATTATATGTTTGTGTTAAACTCTTTTGTCTTACCTGCTTAACCCTATTACATTTAAAGTAAAAGCTGTTACTCATGAATCTCAACTGAGGTACAAATTAAAAAATATAATATATATATATATATATATATATATATATATATATATATATATATATATATATATATATATATATATATATATATATATATATATATATATATATATATATATATATAAATCCATCTTCTTTGTCCGCACTATTCGTTTGAATAAGCTAATCACTGGATCCAATAGTTTTAGGCTGTTTATTTTTCTTTGAATATCCGTATTAATTTTCATTACTCGTACAGTTTCCAATTTATGGAAAACCAATGATATTAATTTGAAATTTGAATCGAATGATGATAACAGTTAATTTAATTACTAGAATTAAAACGGCCTGCGTTAGGTATATTGATATAGGATCAAAATATAATTTAATTTCAATGATTACAAATATTATAGAATTTCATATAACGTTGCGTGATACTGCCACTTCTGCTACTTCGTTCGCATTAATTTTCCTTATCATTACCATAATATGGTATTCTATATACGGTATAGTCGTATAGCTTGACAGGGTCATCGAAAATTGAATAATCTACGATAGTATATTTGTGGCGACGATTGCTTATGCGCGATACCATCACACGTCCCTGTAATTGGTGAGAAGCGACTTATCCAGATCGCAGACATTTGCATTAATACTTCTACCGAAGGAATATCGGATAATAGATCTTTCAGAATAGATGCTGTATCTGTAACAGTGGGTAATACCAGTGGAATTACAGGTTGAAGGCGAAATTAGGAACAGGATTATTGAGAACAGGTAAAGCAAAATTGAAAATGGTAAGGATATATAGAATTGTCGGACTTTTGCATCCATTTCAAAATAAAATGTCACATCTGATCATACCTTTTGGTTGTTGTTTAGTTACAAGCGTAATTAAAAAACAACTGAACTTTGCAGATCGTTTACAAGCAGCGAAATCAATTTACAAGTTATAGCACTAAGCGACACTGGTTTGTACGACTGCAACGCTGACAGCAATAGGGGGAATTTAGAAGTGCCGCGGCTACATCTTGTTCGATTGGCAACTGTACACAGATACCATAAACAATATGCTGTATAAATTGGAGTGGTGTTCACCGATAAGTAAATTTACAAGTTTCATAGCATGACAATAAAGGATACTTGGAAGTTTAAAAAAGGGTACTAAAGGAAAGGAAACGGTGAATGGGCAACGTTTCCTTTACAGTCTGCTCTTTAAGGGGAGAGTTGATATGAAGACATAGGTAGCTCTAAGATATTTTGTAGAGAGTCAAGAAGTGCATGGCATGGCAAGCCTAACGGCTGATGGCGCTTGAATGGTACTTGGCTCTCCAGGCCTACCCCATAACATATACACGTACATATAATGCTGTTGAGTATTTCTTTGCTTTTTGTAGAATTTCTAGCTCAGAAGAAACTATTTATTCTCTGTACACAACAGTATATGTAGACTGTGGCCGAAGACTCTGAAATTAATTAAAAATGAAAAAAAATAATAGTTGGAAGAAAATAAAATCAAAATATATGGAAAAATAAATTACGAGCGATTTGAGTTCGGGAAATATGATGGGGGACTTTGAAGGGGAAAACGGTTTAACACGGTTTTCGGCAAAACTACGATTTCATTCATTCATTAATCCCCAGCTTTTATCAATCCACTGCAGAGCATAAGCCACTCTTGTTCAGTCTTTCCCTTCAGCTTGACGATATTATCGACCCATCTTGCCATGGTCTTCCCACACTTCTCTTCCCGACTCTCGGGCACCACTCTGTTAGGGATTTACTCGACCTACCATCACTACATCTAGCCAAATGTCCTGCCCATCGCCATTTGAGTTTGTAAATGCGACCACTTTGGTTCTTCTTCGGATGTCAACGTTCCTAACTCGGTCTTTAAGTGTCATACCTAACATAGCGCGCTCCATGGCTCATTGTGCGACTTTCATTTTGTACATCGAGCGTCCATGTTTCGGCACCATACGTCGTTGTAGGCAAAACACACTGGCTAAAGAGACGAGTTTTCAGGCATTGTGACAATGCCACAAAACTACGAGTCCTTAAAAATCTTATCAGTTTTTCCCCTTTTAAGACTGCGTCAAATGCCGTTAATTGAATCAAAATCCGTTAACAATTTGTGTGGGATTGTCATGGGAATAATAACAAAAAGTTTTGAAGAAAGTATTTTTTGACATTGCTTTGAAATTTTTCAACCTATCGTGGCGAAGCTGTAAGCAATAAGAAGATCTACAACTTTTTTATTTGCACTTTTTTTACATAACCTCAAAATTATGCGAAAAATTTGAGAAACTGACTTTTTGGTTTTTTATTTTTATCTCCTACATAGTTTTTTTTACATAACTTGGTAAAAAGTTGCTTTCTTATGTCCCAAATACACTGTATTTATTCTTTTTCCTTTTTTGACTTAAAAAGGTTTCAACCTATTATTATTTTTTTGGTTTTAGAAATTATCTATCTTAGTCTAATAAGTATACGTAAAATTGTGAAAACTGATTATAATATACAAGTTCTTCAGGAGTTTATAATTTGGTTAGATTAGCGGTTTCTTATTAATATAACTACGGTAGATTATAATCTAATGGTAGTATTTACCGTAATCGCCTCTGTGGTCTAGTGGCTTGGTCTAGTGGATCGGCGTTGACGTTGACCACATAAGGACCCGGATTCGACTCCCGGGTCGAACAATTTAAAAAATGTTTTTTTTTAGTTTTCTAATAAAAATAATGTTGCCTGAGATTGGAAAGTGCTCAGTTGGCGATACGCTCGTCAACATTTATGGGACCAAGTATCTCCGGATAATTGTGGGTGCACTTGTTTGTATCTCTGCTTACGTTTTCGGAGACACGAGCGTGAAGATACTTTTTAAGTATTTACGATTTTGTGGTGACATATAAACAAAATTCAACCGCTGAAATAAACTAAGTATACATATATATTCTTATGTACCACAAATTTTATGTACTTAAATACATCCTTTACAAAATGTCTTACTCGGAAATAACTTAGCTAGTTCCACTTATCAACTCACACCTTTTATGATTCTTTGCAAATAAACTTAACTCATATAAGCCAAATTTTAAGTTCTGCAATTTCTTACTAAAAATTCCTTAGTAACTTATATCAACTCCAAATGTCTTTTAATACTCTGTAAATAACCAAACATACATATATATTCGTATGTTTGACAAATGTCATGTACTTAACTATATCCTTTACAAAATGTCTTCCTGGGTAAATACCTCGGTTAGTTCCACTAATAAACTAACACTATTACTCTCTGTACACAAACATTTCCCATATTCCGGTGATTAAGTTAATTTACCTTACTTTAATTTGACTTGTTGCATATTTTAATATAGAGGTTTATTGTTGAAAGTCTGTACTTATTAAACGACACAGTAGTTAATGGCCATATGTAACCATTAAAAATATAACAAAAAGAGAATATTGCTTAAGAACATGGTAAACCTCAACGAATTTAGTGTAGCAGTATCTAAAAAATGTGGTCACCGCGCGAGTGATAGCTGTGTACTAACGAGTCTAATCATGGGTACGGAAAGTCGCTGTTTCTACGTGAGTCAAAAACAATGAACTTGACACCTATGCGTGGATGTACATAAACATTTTTATAGTATCTAATTTTTTAGATTTTCAATATCAGAATCATGTGCTCTCCTTCAGTACCTACAGTCTTACTAAGCAATCTACATATTATCAAGAAGATATTGTGAGATTTATATGAGATGTAAAATAAGATACGAATTTTTCTTGTTACAGGTGAAGAGATTCCAGATTCCTGTCTTAAAAACGTGAGTAATAAAGTTTTCAAATATATTATCATTCCGATTTTCTTACATCATAGGCAGAGTGAACAGAACTTATACTTTCCAATTTACGATTCACTGGGGGTACTACTAGGTGATAGAGATCTGCATTATCTCGTCCGGGTCTGGTACCACCGCCTTAGCTATTCCGGCCACAATAATGTCAGTGCTTCAATTTTCAATTTCATATTCAAAATTCCTTGTATATAGTATATATAGTACTTACGTTCACGTGTGATACATCGTTTGATTCCGCTCGTTATTCCCTATTTGGCTATAAAATTTTCGTCTGGAACAAAACCACCCCTTGCTGTGAAATTGTTAACAAACATTAAAATTGCCGAAATTTTTGCATCACACTGAAATCTAAATAGAAATAATTAGTTTAAATAGTATAATAAATAACTATTTATAACTATTTTTTCAGGATTTGGCGCCGGGACGTTAAGTAACTACTTAACGTCCCAACGCCAAATCCTGAAAAAATTGGTACCACCCCCATACAGACTTCGAAAAATCACTGAAAATAACACAATTTTGGTCCCAGGCTGGTACCTACCTGTCAGATATTGGAGATTTTTTGTTTTGCGTAACCCTCTCGCCGAGCCCGATCGATAGACACCTTTCCCGTTGGAATCCGAAGACTGGAACATCGACATTTTTGCCCTCCTAACCTCCCGTTCTCAACTACTTACGTAGAATTTTGTCAAATATTCCATATTCATAACTGTATAAAACTACATTTTTAAACCTTAAAAAATGGACCCAAAGAAGGGAGGAAAACAAACAAATACGAAGGCTGTTCCTAAGAGACCCGAGCGCAGACCAGCGGCAAAAAAGGACGCGAAAGTTACACCGCGCGCTGCAGCATCTTTACTTGCACCTTGCACGACCAAGGCGGAGCAGCTTAAAGCTGTCCCTCCGGTGCCTTCAGAACGATCGGACATAGCTGACGCCGAGACTGCCCTAATGGAAGCGACAAGGGGCCCGGATGAGATTCCTGAGGATAGCCCGGTAGAGCCCTCGGTACTGCACCCTCCAATAATCACCATCAACAGGGAGGACTCCGTAGGGGATGAGGGTCGTTTTACCTCATGCACAGTGACAGGAATAGTAGAAGAAATCGAATCCTTGACTGGTACGTGCTCACCATATTTAACACCAGTGGGAGTGACGCGAACAGGGGCGAGCTTGGAATCCGCTAGGACTAGCCTGCCTCCTCCCGATGCGGGTTTTGTCGCGCCTCCTCCCTCGAGCGATAGAGACACCTCCGTAAGATTTAGCCTCGAGGCGGAATAAGCGAGGCACCCGCTCAGGCCACGAAGGCCATGTTGGAGGCCAAAGAGGCTCTCGAATTGCGCTCGGCGGGGAATATTAAACTGGCAATCCGTGAAAAGCTTGTGGAATGTATTTCTTTTTTGCACTCGCTGGTCCTTAAACTCGCAGACTCCAGATCCCGCGCTATCGTTGAGGCGGAAAGGGTTAAAGCGCAGCGTTACAAAAAACTCGACACTCTAGAAGCAAGATATGCGCGTTCTCTTGAGGCGGCCTCTAAAGATTACGTCAAAGTTGCAGAGCGCGTCGAGAGAATCGAAAAGGGAACAGAATCGATGCGTAGCCTACTCCCACATGATGTCATTCACTCCCTAGAATCATTGAAGGGTCAGATAGAGGAGCTAACCCGCAACGTAAAAGACCTCTCAAAGGCTATCGAATGCCAGCGTAACCACACCCCCTTCTCTGACTGCCGACTCCTCATTAAATGAGTTAAAGAAAGAACTCACTGCTGTTAAGTCTTCAGTGGTGGAGCTCAGGACTCAGCTGTGCGGTACGTAAACATGCAATAGGGCTGCCCACCTCCAGCATTTTAATTACATTTGCTTACTTTGTGTTTTAATTTAGTTTTATGATTGTAAGTATACTTTGTTATATAAACAAATAAAATACGAGTTGAATAGGAAGCGTTGAAATAAAATGCGTGTTGGTTTTTTTATTGGTAGATTTAATTAAAAAATCATGTTTATGTTTTTTTTTTTTTCATATCATAAGATAGCAAACAAGCAGATGGGTCTCTTGATGGAAAGAGTCAACCATCGCCTATAGACACCAAACGTGTTAATGGTGCGCGTTGCTATCTTGTGGCGAGGTCTAATGCTACATGCATAAGTTTACCTAGCCGGTAAACTGGTTACCCTATACTGGCTACCCTCCAAACAGGAACACGACAGCGACAAGCACTGACGCTATTGCGGCAGGAATAGGCAAGGCGGTGGTACCAGATCCGGGCGAGACAATGCAGAACTCTACCACCGAGTAGCCAAGATGGTAGTGACCAAATCGGTCGCCTTTTACGACCTGCTTAGGTCTATTCTTCCAAGGAGCCGCGACCAACACGGCGAATAACTAATAGGTCTTATAAATTTGCGACCAAAAAATTTTGCATTATTTTTAAAAAAACAACACACCGTCCGTTTGTCACTGCGCACAGTTGTGACTGTCTGCATGCCGATCGCAATGCCGAGATTGGAGTGCGTAGGCATAGCGCGCGCTTCGTCCGTTTGTATGAAGTTGGAATACTGTATAAATAATATTACCGTGTCTTTGGTGTCTCTAGGCGATGGTTGACTCTTCCTTGTTTGCTATCTTATGATAAAAAAAATTGGTTTGCCGGATGACTAGATGACTAGTAATCCTCATCGCCACATTTTATCAACTTCTTATCGAAGAGTTTTAGTGATAACCGGGACAGTTAGCTCTACGTGCTCATCCAGGCCAGACTCCAAGTTGCTACTAAAATTTTATACTTTGGAGAAAAGCTTAAAAAAATATTAATAACACTTTTACCACACTCGGGTATCGAACTCAAGACCACATTTTTAAATTTTGTTTATCCTTAAAACAAACTCTATCTCAGAATCACTTACTCACTTACTAGCGAAGTAGAGATTACAATTTTTGTTCTAGATCTACTATGACTGATTTTAGATAGTCATTTGGAGATTTAGATTTACTATTGAACGTATTTTATTTATATCATAAGCCAGCAAACAAGCAGATGGCCCCCTTGATGGAAAGAGATGCAATCCTCATCGTTTACGCTACGCTAACATTATGTTTAGCCTAATTACGGCTAACCGTAAAGAAAATGTTAGACATGTGTGTAAAATATCATGTATGTCATGTGGATGTGGATGTAGAACGCAAGGAAGTTACATTCTACCCGGAATGTTTACACGCGCTTCAAAATCGTTTCGAAAAGTACCACAACATGGGTGGGGTGTGTCTCTTTCTACTTAATAAAGCGCCAATAGCCATATATAAGTGCGGCCATGCGTAGTTTGCAAATTACTACTAAGTAATTCTACTAATTTGAGAAACAGCCTTGCATTGAATAAGTACGAAATAATTAAAATAAGCACATTTTAGAACTCACTATGTTAATTACAATACATTTTATGCTAATATATTTATCGACGTGTATTAATAAAAGAGATTTAATGATTATTTATAAAAAAACCTGCCATCAGATAGTTTTATTTACACTGGCAATTGCAAGAAAGGGACAACATTCACTCTTGTCGTTGTCTTGCTCAGAACGTTTTCCCCCTCTGTTAAGTAAGAAACAAATGTCAACTTTATGAGTAACGAAATAAAGTACATTTTTATTTTTCAAATATTGCTTCGTTATAATTCCAGTTATCGTATATAAGTTCCTTGAGTGTGGGTATTGTTTATTTTTATTAATGTCACCGGTATATTGTCAAACCCTGGACCTCATGTGGTCAAACTGGACCACTAAACCACAGAGGCGTATTTCTAGTATATATTATTTATAATGATTTATAAATATTATATTACTAAGATTTCTGCAGTCCTCCACAGTGTAAACTTTAACTATGCCAATCTCTCTCCTCCCTACTCCCCCGTTCGCGCAATTGTCGTAAAAAGAGGTCTAAAGTTTTTCCTTCACATATTAATATAAAGATTATTTTTATTAATGCCAACGGTAAAATCTTTGGCCAGAAGTCAAACCCGTCTTGACCCTTAGTGAATATGTGATTTCCATTATTCTTGAATGACATAATACTAGAATTTTGACCGTTTTGGCATTAATAAAAAAAAAATGTAATATTTCTTTGGCCTTTAATAATATTTTCAAATAATCTCATATCTTCCTTACGAGAATAATTCAAGCGTGTCTTATCTCAATTCTATAAATCATGGCATGTCAGCAATTCACGGGAGAAATCAGACGAAGTCAGGTATTCTCGAACGTGAAGGTAAATCTCCGGAAATCCTCCAGAAATAGGTTTTGTGAGACAACTAGGTAGATTTATTTCAATCACATTTTACAATTGTACCGATTCGTATTGAAATCGTATTGCCTTGTGTTGTACGTTCAACCGGGTATTTGAATACAATTGTTATAAAAATACATTTTGGAAAATCGACAGTTATAAAAATATATTTTAGAAAATCGACAACAGCACGCAGCTAGCACTTATATAATCCATACTTCAATACTAATATTATTAATGCGAAAGTAACTCTGTCTGTCGGTCTGTCTGTCTCTTCTCTTCACGCCTAAACCACTAAACCTATTTGGATGAAACTTTGCATAAAAATAGTTCGGAACCCGAAAAAGGACATATAATATTTTTTATCCCGGAAATCCCACAGGAACTATACTACTACTATATGGGAAATATATTAGCTACGAAACAAAAAACGAAACACGAAAAGCCGCGTAATTGTCCCCTTTTTAGGACAATTACGCGAATGTTGGAATATGAAATTTGGCACAGTTAGAGTATACATTGCCAAAAAGTTGAGAAACCTAATTTTTTAAGTAATATAATGTATAATAATAATAATAATTGTCCCGTGATGATAACCTGGAATAGCACATAGACAACTTTTTCTCCCGAAAAAATTAGATGATCCCGCAGGATTCTCCAAAAACTTTTGTAGTGCAGCGGGGTGCACGCTACGCTAGTGTAAAATAATTGTACAAAAATATTGTAAATTTGACTTTGTCTATTGCGTATTTAAAAAGTATACTCTATGTATTAAAAATTATTTGAGTACAATCGAGAACACTCAGGACCAGTGCACAATGAGCTGATGGGCCTTGAACTTAGCTTGGAAGCTGGCTAACTAAGGCGAAAAAGAAATGGGGGGTAGGCGTTCCGTTGGCGGTAAGTCTGGCTGCAACAAAATTCAGAACTAAGACTCCCATTTCGTGGTTTCTACTGCCACGCTGATTAGATGATGAGTGAGCCACCACCAATTAATGACAAGCTCGTTTGATCAAGTAGGAAAAAGACCACTTGCTCGCTTTCAAACCTGCGGCTGCGCAGGGGGCAAATGCGCGAACCTGCCAGCGATCAACGATGTCTATTAAATGTAACGAAAAAAATCATCAAAAACGTCGCCAATCGCTTGTTCGTCACTGGATGCACCATTTAGGATTTCACAGCTCCAAAAATATTCAAGCGACAATGACCGACAATAATATGCTAGGCTATTATGTGTCTTGTAAAAACTGAACAATTACGATAATTGCGGATTGCGAGATACGTGATAACTCCGCGGAGGTCGTTTCATTTGTGGCGTCTTCGACGTTAAAATGTATGAATGAATAAATAAGTTATGATATATATGAATACATCAAAACTAATTCAATTAATCTGTTGAAACAAAAAGCTGCTTAAAAAATAAATACAGTGAAAATACCGAGTAAAAAGGCTGTTGCTACCAATGATTGACGCTTCCCTAACTCTCTTTTGTACATCTTAAATTGTCTGTTAAAATACAATTTAAAACCAATATAGCAGCAGACAACTTTTGCTTTTGCGAAGCGAACACTTTTTGTAGTTAGGCTTTAAGTAATTTTTAAATACCTACAAAACTTTTGTTATTTTTCTTATGTTATTAGGTAACAAACAAGTCGATAGCTATTCTGATAGTAGGAGAAAACCATCGCCTATAATATGTTTCTATCCACGTGATGGGATGATAATGACATACACATATAAACTACCTTACCTTCGAAATCGAAATATGATAATGATAAAAGTTGACGCTACCTATAGTTCGCCATAAACGAACTGCCTAGGAGAGCGTCAGATAGTCCATTTTCCAAACATTTCACTACTAGGTTGTAGAATTTCGTAACGAGTCACCCGGATATGATGTCACTGCATTCGTTTAATAAATACTAACGGTTTAAAAATGCGTAATAGTGAAAAGTATCCCGTAAACAAATGCATGTATTACATCCATGCCACATTGATAGCAATGCACAACTAACACCTTTGGTGGTTGTAGACGATTGTTGTTTCTTTCTATCAAGAGAAGCATTTTGTCTAATAAAAAGATAAAAATAAAAAAAAAAACATTTTTGTTTAAACATGCGCAAAAATATTGGCACTACTTTTGAATAAAAATTCATGAATAATCATATTAACGTTCGCGGAAAAAAGGTTTCATTGTTGGCGCGTTTTTTGAATTTGTAACAAAAACGCGTTGATAATATTGTATGGCACTAATTTTAAATAAATAAACACTTCACGTGTTTATTTATTTAAAAGTATTGTATTTACGCACTTAGAAAAACAAGGCCATTGCTGACGCATTTTTAAATTTGTAACAAAAAATGCATTGGTAATGTTATATGACACTAATTTTAAATAAAAAGTACGCGAAGTATCTATCGTATTTACGTATACAGAAAATGCAAGCCATTGATGGCGCGTTTTTTGAATTCGTAACAAAAAACGCGTTGATAATGTTATATAGCACTACTTTTAAATAAGAAACACGCGAAGTAACGTATTTACGTATACAGTAAAAGCAAGGCCATTGCTGGCACGTATTTAAATTTCTAACAAAAAACGTTTTGGTAATGTACGACATTACCAAAGCAATTTTTGTTAGGAATTCAAAAAACGCGGCACTACTTTTGAATAAAAATAAGAGAAGTATCGTATTTGCGTACAGAGAAAAAATAAGGCCACTGCTGGAGCGATTTTTGAATTCGTAACAAAAAAACGCGTTGATTATGTTGTATAGTACTATTTTTGAATAAAAATAACGGGAAGTATTGTTGGTGAGTTTTTTGAATTCCTAACAAAAAACGCGTTAATAATTTTGCATGGCACTATTTTTAAATAAAACATAAGGAAAGTATAGCATTTGCGTAAACAGAAAAAAATAAAGCCATTTCTGGTGCTTTTGTTTCCAATTTGTATCAACGCATCGATAATTTTTCATGGAAAGAAAAAATTTGAATTTAGATCATTTTCATCGTTCTTGGTATAAATTGCGTGAATATAGCTGTACAGGCGCAGATGCGTTTACCTTTCCGCATAGGCGATAGAAAAATTGATTCATTATTTTTTTTAAATGTTAATGAAATAAATAATAAAAAAATGAAATTAATATTTCATTTTTTTCTGTTTTTAAGCTATTGCATAGCTTCTATCGCGGGCCTTGAGCGTGGGACCGAATCCAGAAAGTCCGTAACGAAAAAACCTAACACCCCCCACTCCGACCGGCACAGCGGTGATACTTTTAGTTTTTCCATCTATCGATAAATACCAGACCTTTTAATGACTTTTTGAAATATCACGCTTATCTCTTTAGTTCAGCAACCCGCCTTTAGGTGGCATTGGTTGTATTGGAAAACTACTGTAATCAGCTGTTTGTGAGAATGTATATAGGTGTATAGGTATTTATCATCTACGTACAACAGTGAATACTGTACTCTTATAATTTGTGTACAAAGTGTTTTAAATATGAATAAACAAGAAAAAAAATACTACATAAATAAAATAAATATATAATTGTAATTGCATAAGTTGATAAAAATGCTATGCAATAGCTTTACCGCGGCAGTCTCGGAGTGCCACACGTCTTTTTTTTATTTTCTAATGTTTTTTGTAACAAGCACTATTTACAGGTTGACTGGGATAAGATCTTGCATTCATATTGAAGGAAACGATAGTTAATGTTCATAGGTAACTAATAAAAATATAATAAAAAGAAAATGAAACTAACTAGATAGTAAACCTAAGGAAAACTAGTGTAGTAACATTCAAAAATATGGTCACCATGCGGGATGCATTGACTGACACGCACCGTGACAACAAATCGCTATTTGCAAACAACGAACTTCGATATCTATGCACGGGTATCCGTACCATTTTTATTGAAAAAATAAGTCAAAATTTAAGTCACTTTTTTTACATAATCGATATCAGAATCGAGTACTGAACACTCTCCTTTAGTATTCTTTGTCAGTCAACCCGCATATGTTTTAGCGGAAATAAATGGAAATTATCTGTCTCGTATCATTGCTGTTTTCGCATGTGGTTTGGACTCATACTCGACCTGTATCAACAAAAATGCTGACCATGGCCATACTGACACTTGTATTATTAACCGTTCGAGCTAAGGGAAGACCCGCCTTACATTCCAGAGATGGGTCAAGTTAATGTGACCGCATTGTACTTACCTATTTCGCGCCCATTGCAATAATGTACCTATATCGCCTTTGCGGAAGTAAATATACGTCTGAAACTTAAATTAACGTTACCAAACTTTCTTAATACGGGTCTATCATGAGTAAAATCCAGAGACCTAGCTTCACACAGACCAAAGACAAACATGACGCAACCAAAGGGTGCAAAGCTTTGTAGGCGTTGATTGCGCGGTCTCCATAGCTAATCCGTACAGGATATTGTTTGATTGCATTTGTGAGCGGAGCGCTTGTAGGTTTTGGATTCAATTTCCGATATTTTAGACACTATATTTATTTTTTAAAGATTTATTTTACATCCTTTTATTAATGCCTTGAACAGGAGTAAGTCAATATTTACTCGGTGACTTCATGAAAATCAAATCATACAAATTTGAAATTTTGCAAAAAAATATTGTGATTACGAAGTTGAATATTATATTGCAGTAAGTTTTCATCGCGTTGACAAATGGTAATCCTTAGAAAATGTTAAAGAAATCTTTTTATTTTAAAGAAATACTAGCAGTTAATTATGACTTTATTCGCGTGACCTAAAATTATTACCTCCTTTATTCAGTCAGGAAAAACGTAGCTTACGTCTTTCCTGGATGTGTAGGTTTTTAAAGGTGAAAGAATTTTAAAATTTAGTCGAGTAGTTTTTGACTTAAATCGTATTTATTATAAATAAAGATCTTTTGTAAAGTTATACTGAATTTTCGAACAACTTTCGACGCCAAAAAGTAGGATTTTTTTTTAAATTTCAGAACTACGTCATTTTCAACCAATTTGAATGTTTTTAAGAAGGATACGTTGTTTCGGTCTTATTTAAATTGATAATAAAATTTTGTATTAAACAAAATTTTTGTTGTGATACAAGTTTTGCGAGGAAATTTAATTTAAGATTCTTTGTTTATACATAAGTTGTTTTTGTATTTTACTACGTTTATGAGTAGGTACTAAGAGCGAATAATATGTAATGCGATGTAATGCTTAAATTACATAAATGCTAAATCCCACACTAGTTACTTAAACAATGAGATGGAATTTGAAATTAATTATACATAATATCTAGGTAATTTGAAATACCACATCATTGAAAACATACAAAGTAAAAAAATATATCAAAATTATTTCACTTTACCAACTAATGCAATCATAAAGAGTAACTTTTTGGCAAATTCTGGAAAAGCAATATATTTTACCAGAAAAATAACTAGTTTGTTAATTCTAACTAGCGATCGCCTGTGGCCGAAATTCGACAATTGACCTGTGCAATAAAATCCCTTTTAAGTTTGACAACTGACGTTAGCCGTAAAGAAAATAATATACATGTGTGTATATTATCATGCTCAGTGGAAGAGCGTCTCGGCTTTAGGGAGACGGTCGCAGGTTCAATCCCTGTGTGTCGATATTTTTTTTGTTGTTTTTAAAGTTTTTCTAGTTTTCCCAAGCACGGGATGAGTGCTATAACACAAAAATAATAAATACGAAAGTACTGATCAAAATTATAAATGTGAATTTCGTCTTTAACGATGAACTCATTTAACTTGTTATACGTATATATACCTAGCGATCAGTACAATCGACGTAATCGATCATATAGCAAAGAATTTCGCCACGTCAAACCTGTCGACACTAGCACAGTGGAAGAGCGTGCCGGCTTTAGGGAGACGTTCACAGGTTCAATCCCTGCGTGTCGATATTTTTCTTTGTTGTTTTTAAAGTTTTTCCAGTTTTCCCAAGTACGGGATAAGTGCTATAACACAACAATAATTATCATGTATGTCGCATGAATGTAATGTGTATAATGATTATTTTTGTAAATGTTTTTCTAATGCATTTTATTTAAAAATATTAGGTTTCTGATATCCTCTGCAATATAAATTTTCTGCAATATATATTTTAATGTAATTTAATTACATGAATCTTGAGTAATTTATTAAATGACTTCTAAAGTAACGCTACGAGTATGTTCTCGTAAACAGCCCCTTATAATTATCAGTCAGCAACTTGCATGTCATGTAAGCTAGGGAAATGGCTCGTGAAAGTCATGTAATGTAATGTCAAACGGAAGCTTAACCAGAACGAGCTTTGGCGTAGTTGTCATGGCGTTGAGTAATAGACATAAGTCGATATTACATCTTATGCTAGTAGTTAGGTACGTAATTCTTCAATTTTGTTTGTTTTATTGACGGATTAAATAGATACGCATTTCAAGATAATTTCTTAGCTTGTCAGCGTAGCTTAAAATTACATACAGAAATACAGATTTATGCTAATTACCAATGAAATAAAATTATTTCAAGGGTAATTTTAAACCTTGTCATCTTATTCGATACGATAAAACAGTACAATATGGTTTCCTTCTATTTTGTCACAATATAATGTAACCTACAAATGTATGAAATTTGTGACAGTAATAGGAGCGTTTGCTCATATGCACAGTGACACGTTTCCTTCCCAATGACGTGTCTATTAGTACTTATGTGGTCTGAGATTGTATTTTAGTAATAGCAAGGATGATATATTTATCCTTTTTATCTATATTTATACTATATATTCTATATGACACAAATACATGTTACAATTTATATGAAAACTTCGTCCGCGTGATCAAAAATCATAACTTCCTATTAGTCGGTCGGGTAAAAAGTAGCCTCTGTCACTCCTGAATCTATATTAATAATTTCGTAAAGCATTACGGTAGACTCGATCAAAGCCTCACCTGAATTATAAAGCTTAAAAAAATGACGATTTCGAATCGACAACATATATCCGCAAAACATCGTTCATTAAACAGTAAAAATTAAAAAAAAAACTGTAATGTCGTTCCTTTCAAATCAACGTAATAGTTGATGAACAAAGATGTCACTACAGTGTTGCTACTATTTGAAATAGTAAAAAAATCTACAATTTGAAATAGTATATAGGATTGTGTATTATGAGTTCTACATTTCACCCGAGCAAAGCCGCGTTTTCATCTAGTAATAAATAATTCTAAAGGCGGATGAATTTTTAAAATCGGTAAAATCGGTTTCGCCGTGTTGGTCCCGGCCTCCTTTGTAGAATAGGCCAACTGCCGTTCTGCCAGGCAGGTCGTAAAAGGCGACCGATTGGCTATCAAGTCACTACCATCGTGGCTACTAGGTGGTAGAGTTCTGCATTGTCTCTCCCGGGTCTGGTACCACCGCCTTACCTATTCCTGCCGCAATAGCGTCAGCGCTTGTCGCTGTCGTGTTCCGGTTTGGAGGGTAAGGTAGCCGGTAAACTTATGCATGTGGCATTAGACCTCGCCACAAGATAGCAACGCACCATTAACATCTTTGGTGTCTTAGGCGATGGTTGACTCTTTCCATCAGGAGACCCATCTGCTTGTTTGCTATCTTATAATATAAAAAAAAGTTCTTTTTTAATTTAAACAAAAAATCAAAATAATATGTTCCCGTTTTATAATACGAGCATTAGTCTAAGTAATAATTTAGATCGGTATGTGAAACAATCTCAATTAATTATTATTTTTAAAATTAATATTTTTGGCCTTCTAAATAATTTGAAATCAAATAAGTAAGTTTTTCTTACTTATTTTTCACGGATAAATATTAATGTATACTTACATATAATAAAATCGTAGGAAAGTCAAAACTGTACATTGAATATTTTTTTAAAAGAACTTGGGGCGTGATCAACAATCGACATCGAAGCCAAAAATATAGTTTTTTTAAATTTTTGTCTGTTTGTCGGTTTGTCTGCTTGTCCGCTTGTCCGCTTGTCTGCTTGTCCGCTTGTCCGCTTGTCTGCCTGTCTGCCTGTCTGCCTGTCTGCCTGTCTGCCTGTCTGCCTGTCTGCCTGTCTGCCTGTCTGCCTGTCTGCCTGTCTGCCTGTCTGCCTGTCTGCCTGTCTGCCTGTCTGCCTGTCTGCCTGTCTGCCAGTCTGCCAGTCTGCCTGTCTGCCTGTCTGCCTGTCTGCCTGTCTGCCTGTCTGCCTGTGTGCCTGTGTGCCTGTCTGCCTGTCTGCCTGTCTGCCTGTCTGCCTGTCTGCCTGTCTGTCTGTCTGCCTGTCTGCCGCCTGTCTGTCTGTCTGTCTGCCTGTCTGTCTGTCTGTCTGTCTGTCTGTCTGTCTGCCTGCCTGTCTGTCCGTCCGTCCGTCCGTCCGTCCGTCCGTCCGTCCGTCTGTCCGTCTGTCCGTCTGTCCGTCTGTCCGTCTGTGTGTCTGTTTGCCTGTTTGTCTGTTTGTCTGTTTGTCTGTTTTGTTTGTTTGTCTGTTTGTTTGTCTGTTTGTCTGTATGTATGTCTGGGGTAAACTCAAAAAGTACTGCATGGATTTACTTCAAATTTTGCATGTATATTACTAACAGGTCGGGTCAACATATAGGCAACATATTATCACGCTCTTACCTACGGGGGAGGAGCAGTGCGGAGTAAACGAAGTCGCTGGCAATAGCTAGTAACTTCTAAAACGTTTTAGCCCGACCCAGAAACAGATATTTTGATTTTAGCCGAATAGGCTAAGTAACAAAAGAACGAGACAGTATAAAAATATCAACGACTGCCTGTAAAAATAACCAACAAATGCAATCAACAATACCAGAATTTTTGTACGGCCGCACATACCAACATCGCTCTAAATGTGCATTTTGTCTCTATTTGTTGATTTTTTCACTCGCTGTTGTCACGCGACTCGAGCTTAGCGTGAAAATTGTAAAAGGACTCGCGACGCAATGATCGCGTATTTACAAAGTGTTTGTTGTGTGGAATAACAAAGTTGTACGCGTTTCTGAAAGTGCTTTCTCTCCATGGTTCGTTTTTTCGACGTTATCGCTCTGTCCCAGTGGAAATAAAAATAGGCCTCCTGTTTATTTTGTTTCTTTTTGCTTAATATTTTTATTACTATCATGTACGTGTTTTGTATTTAAGTTAACGGAATTGGGAGACTGACAATTTGAATTTGCGTACAGCCTGCCTAAATCTTTTTAAACAGGAAAATTATAAACTTAATTTCAGACTCAAACCCAAGATTCCATTGTACAGCATCTTGAATAATATACTTAGATAGCAAGTAATATGTTCATGGGTATTGGCTTTAGGGAAAAAAACTGTTATCAGTAAGTGTAGCGCCGTTGGTTCGTACCGCTGAGGGGACATAGTGATGGAACCAGCGGGCCAACTATTATCAGGTGACGTCATAACTGTGAAGGTTGATGACGTCACACAAGGACAAGGAAGGGGAAAAGGAAGATCTTCCCAGCCAGGCAAGGTGTACTTCCTGGGGACCGAAGTCCATTTGAGAAGCGTTGAAACTTATAATGTGTATAATGTGTACAAGTAAATAATTGTGATATCGCGACTCAATATTTTATTTTGAATTTTTTTTTTCTGGTAGCGTTTGTAGATTGCTTAAACCGCTACATAAATAATTAGAAGCCTCTTCTGAGATTATTTTAATTTTTATAGTGCACTAAAATTCTCCTCTAAAAATTATTTTTTTGTAACATTAGTATGTGTATTCCTTGCAAAAATATTTGAATGGGGGTTTTTGGTGAATAATAAAATTTAAAAATAATCGTAGACTGACATAGTAGACTTCTGTTTCATTTATTGACTGTGCTCAATTTTTTATGGATCCGAAGTAAACTAGGAACCCTTATAGTTTCGCTAGTTTGTTATGTCAGTCCGTACGTCCGTTCGTCCGTCCGCAATCTAGCTCAGAGATCCTTAGTCTATAAAGCTGTAATTTTGCATGAATATTCATATTAGTCTCGACAACAAAGTGGTAATATAAAATTATGAAAAATATTTTTAAAAAATTTTTAAAAAATATTTTACCTTCCCTACGTGTGAAGTGGGGATCTCATTTTTTTTTTCTCGTGTACCCTCAACTGAGAGGTATCATTCTCAATCGAAAACAATTATTAATTAAGGAACTCGTCTGTGAAATATTAAGTTTTAAAGTACTAATTTTTGTTAGAGCCACTCCTCCACTGTCCTCACTCTGTCAGCTAAACTTATAGTTTTAAGGGTTTGGATAAATTCACACTATCACGGCTTTAGAAGGCTGTAAAAGTTTTTGAGTAATAGTCGAACAACTTATAAAATGTAATTTGATTTTTTTTTATTAACGGTGAGTGAACCTGTAGTGCGGATATATCCGTCGCTAACGTTAAATAGGTTAAATATTCATAGTATGAAATAATAAAAGCCATCAGCCATCAAGACCGCCCCGTTGGTCGAGTGCTTAGCGACCCTGACAAAGCGATTGGCAGGGCTCGGGTTTTATCCCCGACGGGGACAAGCATTTGTGTGATGAGCATCAATGTGTGTATTTCGGGGTTTAGGTGTTTATTAAATATATTATATATATGCAATAAATTTATTTGACTCCAGGTAGAACTTTACCCTGGGTATAAATAGAGATGTGTTGTCAAATACAGATCAGTTTTTATAAAAAGATTGAGAGCAATACTTGAAGCGACCCGTGCGGAGCGAGAAGTGTTTCATTGTGTAGTCGGTTAAGTTTAGTGATAGTACAGTGAGTGACTAGTATTAATCAGAGTATTTAAGTATTACATTGTATTTTTTTGTGTATTTTTGTTGTAAATACACGGTTTAATATAAGTGGCGTTTTCTTGCAAATTATGAATCCGAAGTACGTAACAATATTATCGATTCTGAGCAGCCTCTGAAAATTTGGAAGGACCTTTAAAAGTAACCTTATGTATTTTCTACTAAATGTCTATAAAATGACTACAGCAATATCACATGTCGTAGAGCCACCGTGGGATGTGATACCTTTGTATTATAATACCTAAAACGTAAACTACAATAAATATAAGCTTGAAAATGGATTCATTACAAAGGCTAGTTGAATATTCACTTTCAGACGAACTACAATACAGAATACATAATTACATGGCCTTCCTTTCTATGTATATTTTTTGTCATATATAGTCGAGTGATTGAAGCGAACTTGACTATGAAAACGATGAGGTGAGTATTCGGTTTCTGACAGGGACAAGTATTTGTGTGATGAACTTGTCTATTTGTATTCCTGGGTTTAAAAAGGTGAAATTAATTAAATTTGCTATTGTCCACGAACTGTCCTATGTGTGCTTCGCGATGACACCGAAAAGAAAGACGTCGGCTTAATTAATGAATGAAACACACCGATTGTCCAGATGAAAAAAAAACATCCACTAAAATCTACCATTGCGTGTTTTTGTGCTAGGTACCGACGTGGGGGGGGGGGGGGGGAAGTGTGGTGGATGTAGGAGGATGACTGTGCAACTGTGGTCTTCTTTTTTGTCCCGGCCATGGGTGTGTTTTATCCGTTTATTATACTGACGTCATTCTTTTCGCTGCCATCGCGAAAGACACATTTCGCGGATAATAAATAGCAAATTTAATTGATTTCGTTTTTTACTCGTAATAATGGATTTCCGCAAAGTAATGCCTGATTCAATAAAATTTCCTGAGTTTAAGTGTTTATTAAATATATTTCAGCATTTATAGGATATATATATATATATATATATATATATATATATATATATATATATATATATATATATATATATATATATATATATATATATCCTAGTGTTAATTTGGATTACTTTTTGAAGAACAAATCTGGGCTACAGATGGGGATCTCGTAAAAGTAACGAAAAGACTATTACTTGTCACTACCATCATGACAACTAAGAGGTGGAACTCCGCTACGTTTCGACTGACTCTAACATCGATGGTATTTCAAAGATTTTATTTTTAGAAAAATCATGTGTTAGTATTTTTTCTTGAAAATTAACATTTTGTGAGATGGTGTTTTATCGTCTTGTGTCATTTAATCAATAATAATAATAGTAGCACTGGACCAATTATATAAATCGATCTAACCCCAAAGTAAGTAAATAATTTGCTTACTTTGGGGTTAGATCGATTTGTATAATATACGGTTGCTATCTGAATATATTTAAAACACAACGATTTAAGAAAAAACATACCATGCGGAGCTCAGGCATCAAGATACTTTACAATTATGTTCCATTAAAACTTGCAAAAATAGTAATTTAATAACAATATTAAGAAATTGTGACACCAATAAATGTGCCCGAAACGTGCGAGTGACGTTTGGAATAAAATAAAGTATTGCTGAGCTCATCCTGGAACGTGATCTTCGAGACGAGGACCTCAACACACGGAGATTGAAATGCTCTCTTGACATTTATCCGAAATAAATATTAAGGTTATTATATAAAATGGCTTAATTTAGTTTGATAATAAAGCTTTGTGAATTCCCGAAAGCGAAATTCAGAGACTTAAAACAAAAACTATGAATTTACTGAAGTAAGTTTTATATTAAGTTGTAAACTTTTAAAATATAGTTTGCTGCCTCATCTATCATACACGAAGAAAAAACTTTGGACCTCTTTTTAAGACAATTGCGCGAAATACCATTTCACGCAATTGTCTTAAAAAGCTATTAATTTAACACTATTAGTCCACAATGTAAACTTTAACTGTGTCATGCTCTACCGTTCGCGTTATTATCGGAAGAAGAATACATTTTTTTTTCTTTTTTATGTCATAAGATAGCAAACAAGCAGATCGGTCTCCTAATGGAAAAAGTCATCGCCTATAGACACCAAAGGTGTTAATGGTGCGTTGCTATTTTGTGGCGAGGTCTAATGCCACATGGATAAGTTTACCGGCTACCTTACCCTCCAAACCGGAACACAACAGTGACAAGCACTGACGCTATTGCGGCAGGAATAGGTATGGTGGTGGTACTAGACCCGGGCGAGACAATGCAGAACTCTACCACCTAGTAGCCACGATGGTAGTGACTCCAATCCTATCCCTATATGTAGCCAATCGGTCACCTTTTACGACCTGCCAGGTAGAACGGCAGTTGGTTTAATATTTATTCTTTAAAGGAACCCGGGACAAACACGGAGAAAAATATATGCATGGGAAGGGTAGTATATATGGATGGGCATAGAATATACATGTATGGGTAGTATTTTCTATATAAGAAATATTGAAATTCGTGTAGTCACTACACGAAATATTAAAATTCGTGTAGTCACTACACAAAATATTGAAATTCGTGTAGTCACTACACGAAATATTGAAATTCGTGTAGTCACCACACGAAATATTGAAATTCGTGTAGTCACTACACGAAATATTGAAATTCGTGTAGTCACTGCACGAAATATTGAAATTCGTGTAGTCACTGCACGAAATATTGAAATTCGTGTAGTCACTGCACGAAATATTGAAATTCGTGTAGTCACTGCACGAAATATTGAAATTCGTGTAGTCACTGCACGAAATATTGAAATTCGTGTAGTCACTACACGAATTTCAATATTTGATTTAACTTTCAAGTATGTATATGTGTTAGCACTGATCACATGCTAGGAAAACCTCAATATTAAGAGCTTTGTCTGGTCTTAAGGCAAGATGAGAGTTGGTCATATACAGAAGTATCAAAATTTCTTTTGATTCGCAACGCCTTGACCGAGTATTTGGTACCACCGTTTTACCTATTCTTGCCGTAATAACGTCAATACTTATATATATACATATGTGAGTGGTTACGCAAAAAGGGACCTCAAGGGAAAATAATTGATTTCGAGTAAATCACGTTTAAAATGTTGAGTCGAAATGAGTTTCGCCACGAGTGCGGGAGAGAGGCGCGGGGTGTTTTATGTTAGTGTCGTTAGTGAGCGACTTCGTCAGTGAGAAATAGCACGTGTTTGCGATAGCTGTATTATTGGTGACTTATTTATTCGTCTTTTACTTGTCTTTATGTGCGCGCTAGAAAAAGAAACTAGTGTGCGCTGTGTATAAGGTGTAATATTTTCGAAACTGCCTCGGCTTACATAAAAAATCATTTAAAAAAAACTACTGCACCTAAAATTATTTTGATTAGAACAAAACAAAGATGAAGGACTATAGAATCAGAATTTATCAAAAAAAAATAAACCGTTTCCAATCCCTTCAGGTCCCTTTTTGCGTAACCACTCACATATATAGATAGATAGATTTATAAATGTGGCATTGCCATCCCACTACACGGATAGCATCCGTTAACATCTTAGGTGTCTATAGGTGATCGTGCCTCTTTTTATCAAGAGAGCCATCAGCTTGTTTGCTATATCATATCATTATATAAAAATAACGTAAAAATAAGCGATTTTTGTTAGGGGACAATCGTATGAGTTCGCGTGCGTCGAGCGTCATTAATATGCTAACGCTTAAAGTATATTTATAGTTATACTAGCTATTGCTAGCGACTTCGTCCGCGCGGACTTCGTTTACTCCGCACAGCTCCTCCCCCGTAGATGATAGCGTGATAATATGTAGCCTATATGTTGACCCGACTTGTTAGTAATATTCATGTAAAATTTGAAGTAAATCCATGCAGTACTTTTTCTACGATTTTATTATATGTATAGAAGATACAGTTACTACACTCACACTGTACTCGTAAAACATATAAACCTAACAGTGGGTACGTGTTTTACGTAAAAGCAGTATAATACTCTACGGGTGCAGTACAATAATGAATTTAGGATGTTTATGGGGCAGCAACAACTCTGCAGCGCGTCAGGGATGTTCGACGAGATGCAAGTCGATTGCTTCTACACAACTATGCGAAAACGGCGCACATCCTTGTTGCGTAGAGTTCTGTCCACATCCAGTAGCGTCCTGAGGGTATTTGTTGTTAGGTTCGACTGCCAATATCTAAATCACTGTTGTATGATTCACGTACTGGCAATTCGATCCTGTCCTAGTTTTAATATATAGATGTATACGAGTATAAGCTGACCCGATAATCATTGTTTTGACATACAAATTACTTATATTGAATATTTTAGTGGGGTACTTGAGAGGGGGGGGGGGCGTTAATTGAGATTTACCAGCAATTAGTTAATATCTACAAAATTCCATTGAAATCGATTTAGTAGTTTAGGAATCCAAGGGGGACAAACAACGTGACACGTAATTTATATATATTAAGATTTTACTAACAAATAGGTTTAAGTTATATGTATGTATCTAGTAACAACCTGTATGATCCCTACTAGTTAAAATAAAATATTTATTATTATTACTATAGTAAGTTTATGCCTGTAAATACAGTTTTAAGTTTTCATGTGTTCTTGATTAACCAAGTAGAGCAATGCAAGTGCTTATAACGTTATATAAATACACGTTAACACGGAGTTTTACCAAGTGCCGACGATATTCTGTGTTGAAAGTTTTTACTTCTATCGGCAATTCTCGTGGCTGTCTCCGTTTTTTTTTTTGTTTTGAAATAAAATTTTAAATTTTAAGGTTTTATGTTTTAACATGAAACAATTTTTATAACAGTAACATAACCCAATTTATGTTATTAGTAATGAATAAATGACACTAGCGATCACCTGTGGCCGAACTTCGACCATAGACTAAAAAATAAAATCTCTTTTAAATTTCACAACTGACTTTAGCAGTACAGAAAATAGTAGTGATATACGTGATATTATACACACAATATATTGTGTGTCACTTGAATATCACGTATGTCACTTGAATGTAGTTGTGTTGCGTTTGTTTTTATTAATTTAACCCTTCAGCCCTCAAGAAAAATCCAAATCGAAACTAAGCAATATTTGAAGACAAAGTGCTCCCGCACGTTTTCAACGGACTGGAGAAGCTTCGACGCGATTATACAAAAAGTATTATTATTTTAGAATGAAAGCATATTTTATCATTCTGTAAACGGCTATGTACTAATGGGTATATTTCCTATCTATAAAGTGATCATTAATTATTTTATTTCTTTTAGATGTTATTGAGATCGAAAAACGACTGACTGACTGACTGACATTTAAGGGTCCTTATTTTTAATTATTACTATATATTTCTTACAACTAATTATCTAAATACAATTATTATAAGCTAAATAAACATTTCATAATAAATAAATAGCAGTACCTCTCATGATACAATTCAACAATTCACACTTTTATCCACTGCACAAATTTAAACGCGCGGCGCGAAAGTGATTGACAATTATAACCAATCCACAGACTAAAAACCATAGATTGTTTTAAATATTTTGAATCATTAATGAAGTACATTTATCAAAGAGCGTAAATCGCAAAACTTCGTACTAAAGTAGTCTGTATTTTTAGGAACGGAAGGTTAAAAACTAAATGGAAAGTGGCGCTTAAGCGTCTTGTAGGTGCTACTTGAATTCCTCCGAGAATTGGTGTAGCGCTTAAGTGTACATCTGGGTGTAGATGGGTTAATGTATTTGTAACGTAATTAATTCAAAAATATTAAATTTTTGCAGTCCTTCGCAATGTAAACTTTAACTATGCCAAATTTCACTCTTCACCGTTTGTCTCAAAAAGGGGAACAAAGATTTCTCTTCATGAATTAATGAAATAAATAAATATGCATAACAAAATAATTAAATACATAACGCACCCTACAATAGAACAAATAATAATTTCTTTAATATAAGTAATCATCATATTATGGAATTTCGTGCTCATTTTTCCTGATGGGACATGAAAAAGTACCAAAAAAAAACCTGGTTTTATTATTTATCACTTCGAACCCAACTTTTCCAGAACAGTAAAATCTCAATTAGCGTTATTGGCGATGGAACAACTTCTCTCACAAATAACTGGCAACTAGAACTCAGAAACTAGTTAGCCGAACACTGGTATAAATTACCATTGTGGTTACGTATTGGATTGTGTGGGATTGTTAGGATTTGCGAGTTCCGGATTAACTTTCGACATTGCATCTTGTTCTTGTAAGCTTTGTTCTACTTTTCTATTTTTTATCTGCTTTTTATATGTAATAAATGTTGAAGTACAATCTAACATGATTCACATGTAAAAAGTCGTTAAATATATCAATACTATATATATATATATATATATATATATATATATATATATATATATATATATATATATATAATCGAAAATTACAGTGACAATTTGGAATGATCTTTAGTATTGATAGTCCAGGTCTCTTTTCCCCCGTGATGGCCTTGATTCCTTTTAAAAGAATAGACCTACTGTCTCTCTGCCAAGAAGATTGTAAAAGGTAACCTACTGATTATACGTGTCATTACAATCGTGTCTACCAGGTGAAAGAGTTTCACGTCTCGCCTGGGTATACGGTACGACCGCCTTACCTATTCCTGCTGCAATAGCTGGGTCATGTTCCAGTTTGGAGGACAAGCTAGCCGGTGGACTTATACAAGTGATTATCCTGCCACACGGATAGGAACGTTCCATTAACATGTCTTTAGGAAATGGTTTCTCCTCCGAACGGATGCGAAGAAGAAGCTTCCGAATTGATTTATTATACTACTTGTTAACAATTTAAATTTTAGCCCCAAAGATGCAGTGAAATGTGAAACCGGTTGGTTATTTCATTAAAAATAAATATGTTATAAAGTTTGTGATCGTGAAACAGTACAAATGTTTAAAATAAAATAATAATTATGACGAAATTTCACCAAGTGCCGATTATGGTGAGTATAAAACTTAAGTTGTCAACAAATATGTTTAATTCGTAAGCATTAATATTGGTCGGTAGATGTAAAACATTGAGTTTGAAACAAAAATATTAATGTTGCCAACTATTATTTTCATATTACCATAGCATGAAGTTACAAAATGAGGTAAACTAAAAATTAAAATCAATACAAAATTTCAAATAATATATATATATATATATATAATGTATGAAACGATGATATTATACGATGATAAATAAGGAAATATTCGATAATATTCGATGTATTCATAAAATATAAATGTTTTATGAAAAACAACTTGTTTTATATTCAAGATTATATGTACCTTAAACAATCTAAGATCATCACCCAAAAATATTAAAAATACATGTCTCTTTATATGGGGTTTTAAAATATTTTAAAACGCGCATGACACACCTTACAGAACGAAACGTATAGATAGATATCCGCATCTACGACAAATAATAGGTATATTTGTAATTATTAAATTTGTAATCTATTTCGATTTGTGTTCGATATAATAAAAATATATTCCGAAGATTTCTGTTAATAAGAGATTTTCGGCTTAAAGTTTCTTAATTAACATGGATTGTCTTGAAACAGCCTTGTTTACGGAGTATTTAAAACTGAATTTCATCTCAAGCCTTGGTAACAGTTATTAGATAAACATTTACTCAATAACTTTTAATATAAGTTTAATTTCAAATAAAAGCAAGCAACATCTTAAATTTGTTTCAAGAAAATTTATAATAATATTTCATAGAAATGCTTTCTGAATAAACTTAATTTAATTTATTATTTGATTTACTAATTATTATTTAAAGATAGCTTCAATTTGTATTGTGTATATTATGATATTTTATCTTTGCGGTGATAGATAATATTGTTACGAAATTATGATATTCCCCTGTGTTGACCTGGACTCCTTTGAAGAATAGACCTACTGCCGTTCTGCCAGGCAGGTCGTAAAAGGCGACCGATTATCAATACTAGTCACTACCATCGTGGCTACTAAGTACCATAGTTCTGCGTTGTTTTTCTCGGATCTAGTTACACCGCCTTACTTATTCCGGCCGCAATAGAGTTAACGCTTGTCACTGTCGTGTTCCGGTTTGCAGTGTAAGGTAGCCAATAAACTTATGCAAGTGGTATTAGACCTTGCCACAAGATGACAACGCTCCACTATCTTTGGTGTTTATAAGCGATTGTTAACTAGTTCCATCAGGAGGCTCATCTGCTTGTTTGCTATCTTGTGATATAAAAAATATTGATATTAATATTGACGTGTTAATACAAGCCCTCTTTGAAAAATAGATGCAAATCCGTATTATTTTTCTATAGACAAGCTGTAGATAGATAATACGGCGTAATATCTATAGATAGGCTATATCTTTGTGTAGAGATATAACACGTCATAATATGCAAGTTCACTGAATGCCTCTACAATATAAAACATATCCTTACAGCGAGACATCTCGTAAAAGGCCAAACAAAGCTGATACGTGTCACCAACATCAGGATTACTAATTAGATGTAGGTTGATTGGTACCACCGAATTACCTATTCCTGTCGCAAAAGCATCCTTGTTTTTCGATGTAGTATTCTGGTTTCAAGAGTAAGGTAGCTGGTAAACTTAACACTCTCACCGCCACGTGGCTCGCCGGCCGCCCACAGGAATTTGAATGCAGCAAGCCGTTACTGATTTTGGACTTTTGTTCTAGGCACCCCACAAACAACCTACCTAATCAGATGACAAATTTTGCTGTTAATATTTTCCAAAATTCAAAAGGGCACGCCATAAATGTAATTAAGTCAGTTGGCCGCAAGCCGCCCACGTAGCCTGCTGTAAAAGGATTTTCACAGTAGGCTAAAAGACCGAACTCATCAGTGAGCTCACAAAGGCAGCAGTTCAGCAAGTCGTTGCACAGTGATCACAGAAGAAGATTAGTTCGCCATCGATGCATTCATTGTTATAAAAACTATCGAGCTGTGTGCTTTGGAAGATAGAAACAAGACGAAAAAAATTGAAGACTGTTTGTCTGAAATGCCCCTCGCAGCTTAGTGTTTGTGCGGAATACTACGGGGAACTTAACAAAGTTACCAAAAAAATACTTTTTTAGTAGATAATACTGTTTTATAACTAATGTCCTTATATTCTTAAATAAATTTTATTGCTTTTTGTGCAAAAACTTAATAAAGTCTCTCAATAATACGTACTTAACTTCATTTTATTTCAACCCCTTTGCTAATGTAAATAACGTCCAATTTTGATCGTCCTTTTTTCCACTGGTAGATTTTTGTCTATACTAGTCAAAGCAGTAGTTTTCGAATCCTTATCGGGCAAGCCAAAGGCAGGAAAAAGGCGGACCACACGGCCTGCTGGTAAAGTTTACGCTTGGTCCCGCTGGCGTACCACATGGCGTGCCACAAAAGTTACCTAACCTGGGTCGCGCGTTGCCCAATGGCCTGTACTGTACTACTGTATTGAAAAATCCTTACATATATATGGCGATGAAAATGTTAAGCATGTCATAATTAATTTTTCGTATTGTAGCATAACCATTTCATGTTCCCCCATTAATAACGTATCTAATTATGTATATATCATCCGGTAGTCTCATACTTCGTGCTGCTACCGATATTTTTCTAGCAAAACGAATTTTAATATTTTGTTTACAAACTATACTGCTCAAATTTTCAGATCATAGTTTCATGAAAATTACCTAGCCACTTACCAGTAATCCCAGAAAATTTAGTAATAAAAGAGTAATAGTAAGTAGCAATAGAGTAATGTGCAATAATAAGAAACGATTCCATCATAAAAATGTGGTTTTTGTACTATACGGAATAAGGGGGACAGTGTATCGAAAAATAAAGAAAACATGTCATTTTTACGTTCTAATCAGGATTGTAATTCTCTTTTTTGTGGGAAATGTAAAATTGCGTTAAAAGATTTTTTTGTTATTTATTACGTAATGTACGTAGCGTAAAAATAAGAAAAAAATCGTACATGGTTGCGCCCGTGGAACTATCGAACCAGCCGTATATTTGGGGCGGCATGTGGCACACAATACATTGCTGACTTTGTGTATTTCATTAAATTTTAATATTTTTTAGAATAAGCATTATTCAAAATAAATCAAATTTTACAAACTTAACTAGACTTTGCGGCAGGTAAGGCAGTGGTACTTGACGCGAGCAAGACCGTGCAGAACTCCACTACCTATTAGCCACGGTGGTAGTGACTCGTACTACTCGTACGCCTTTTACGATCTGCCTAGCAGAACGGCAGTTGACTTATAATTCAAAGGAGCATGGGAACAACAAGGGGAAAAGTTATGAAATATTTTTAATTTTGATGCGATATATGTTGATGGAATTCAAGTCAGAATAAAACAGAACAATTCGCTAAAATACTCACTATAAAATCTATATAAATCAATTGCTGTTCGTTAGTCTCGCTAAAACTCGAGAACGGCTGAATCAATTTGGCTAATTTTGGTTTTGAATTAATTGTTAAAGTCCAAGGAAGATTCAAAGGTGAGAAAATATAACAAAAATAAGAGTAGTTAAAAAGGCAGAACAACGTTTGCCGGATCAGCTAGTATACTATAAAAGATGTAGAGTAAACCTACATCTCTGCATAGTTCATTAAATTCAAGCCGATTAAAAACAGCCTAGTTATCAACAATTTAAACCACCAAATGTTATCAAGAGCAAGCAAATCGGATCATCCACTTAGGTGCTATGGTGCGACAGATAGATACACAAATACACACACCTCGTTTTTGCGTCGGGGGTTTATAAAATAGGAAATATTACTCAAATACCTACTATGCGTTCCAACTGAGAATAGGACTGTCAGGATAATATATTGCTTCGCATTTTGCAAAAACTTCATAAGTGATGAGAAAGTTGTGCAAAAAAAATTATAACCAAAAATTACTTAAAAAAATTATTTTCATTCTCATTGGTATATTTTTTTATTTAGATTCCCATCAGATTATGTTACCATGTATTAAAATAAGGTGTAAAATAACTATCATCATATATCCATCCTCACCACCTCGATGTCTGGAAATCCACAATTGTGCGCTTTAGTCGACACTTTTTGCCTCGAATTACTCCTTTGTGGAATCTATTACCCTCGGGGGTGTTTCCGAATGGATACGACTTAGGGACCTTCAAGAAACGAGCTTATTCATTCTTAAAAGGCCGGCAACGCAGCTGCAATACCCCCGGTATTGCGGATGTCCATGGGCGGCGGTGATCACTTACCATCAGGTGCACCATCTGCTCGTTTGCCCCCTCTACTATAAAAAAAATAACTAACACGACTTTTATATATACGTATACATGTATTTTATATATACGTATACATGTATATATGGATGAGCGGCTAGACTGATATATTTTTAAATACTTTATTTTAAATACTTTTTAACCTATCCTGGACAAAGACAACCAAACCCATAAAAATTGCAACAAAATTAGCCCCGTCATTTTTGACTTATAAGTGGTGTAAATAACACGACTTTTTTATATAATATATAGATAAACAGCTAGACTAATGTTTTTTACTATTTTTTTATTGATGAAAATAATATTATTAAAATGGTTTTTTGTTCTTCAATAAATCAGCAATATATTTTGAACAGTTTTTTGCTGACATTACTAATTTCACACTTGTGGTATGAAGTTGATAACAAGTACAATCCTATTCTCAGCCGGAACGCATAGTACAATGAAAATTATCTCTGGCGTTTGTTGTTCAAATAAATTATTTCACTCCAAAAACTGAATTAATTTCGCCAAAATAAATACTGTCAAATACGAATATAAAACAATTGTTTAGCAATACAATTGCTTAAAATTCGCACAGTCAGTATTATCTTGTCTGATTGTAAACAATTGCGTGGTTACCAAATGTCAACAGTTGAATTTCAATTTGGATTTATGTTTTAATCAAAATTATTCGAAACGTAATTTAAACAAGGATTTGAATAAACATACCGTAGCTTTTGCAAGCTCATTGATTAATCAAAATTTACTTAAGAAATATTATTTTAAAGTAAATTTAATTTTGCTTTCAGTTTGAAACATTACGCATTTACGGTAATAGTTTGTAAAATCCAGGAATGTGCGCCCCAAAAAATTTGTTTTTGTAATTATCTTTATATGTAGAATTCATGTTTTTACGTGAGAAACGTTTGCACATTTCTGATTCAAAGTAATGGTTGGCTGTTTATTGAACACTTGTGCCTCTTTATACCTAAAAATCAAACGTCACAAATTAATTAACCAGTGTCATTTACTATTTGAAATTCTAATTTGAAAATATTAGGTCCTGCTAAATGTCTTCTTTATATCATAAGAAGCAAACAATCAGAGGGCTCTCCTAAAGGAAAGGGACAGCCATCGCCTATAGACAATAAATATGTTAACGGTGCATTGCTTTCGGTCAGGTCTTATTGTCACATGCATAGGTTTACTGGCTACTTTATCCTCTAAATCGGAACACAGTAGTGAAAAAGGCTGACGCTTTTAAAGTAGAAATAGGAAAGGCAATGATACCGGAACTCTACCACCTAGTAGCCACAATTACAATTGTATTCGTATCGTAACTTGCATATTCAATCGTTTGGCTCCTACAAACTGCTTGGTCTGGCCTCCCTTTAGAGAATAAGCGGGACCAATTTGGGTGAATGAATCATTACATTTTTTTATAGAATATATATGGGACAAACGGACAGAAGGCTCACCTGAAGGCATGTGATTACCGGACACCACCCATGGACAATGGCTCTAACAGGACTTGCCGGCCTTTTACGAATGAGTAGGCTCTTTTCTTGAAGGTTCCTAAGTCGTATCTGTTTGAAAAATAATCTGTCGATAGCTGGTTCCACATAGGTGTAGTGCGGGGCAAAAAGTACCTAGAGAATCGCACGGTTGTGGATTTTCAGATATTAAGATGATGAGAATGAAATTTTGAATTTTGACGCGATGTCTGATGGTGAAAATCGGCGGCAGGAATTAATCCAAACAGTTCCTCGGAACATCCCTCATGATAGAGCCGATAAAAGATACGGAGTGATACTACATCTCTACGTAATGCCAACGAATCAAGTTAATTTGAAATAGTCTGGTCATCGACAATTTCAGCCGCCGCTGGTACTGAGAAACTACCGCCCATAAATGAGAACATATGAGGCCGTATTTGTGCCTTATAAAGCAGTAAACGATAGGCTGGTGTGTATTACCAAGCCCCACTGAGAACTCCCATATTTTTAGAGGCAAATATGGCCTTGCCTTTCAAGTGAAGCAGAACTGAACGTCGCTTGATAGATCGACTCCAAGTAATCCAATACCAGTAGAAGCTTACAGGAAAGTATTTTTAAACCGAGGAGATACGACGAACGGTGATTTCTTTAGTGATAAACGTCTTGGATAGGATGCAAGAAGGGACCGCATCTCGTCCCAATCTACTAACATATAGTGCTTAACGCTGCGGCAGCCTGAAGAACAAGGCTGTAATAAGCATGTAATCGGCACTTTGCTCCGAATTAGGTAGTAGTTCGATGAACCAAGTGAAGCGTCTACAGAACTGATATTACATACCAACTGATTAAGTAGTAAATTATTAAAAATAGATTAATGTAATAATATACACATAATTAATAAAAATGAAATTGTTTTCCTGTTTCTTTGTTGATTAATGTTCATAAATACTTCGTATTTCATAACTTCAATGACGATTATTTTGTGCTCCTCTCCGGTACAGGCCATGATCAACGGCCCTGCTGCCTTGATTTTTTTATTACCATATTTATATTTTAGATTTTTTACGAAAACAAATTAATTTATTCCATATATTTCATTTAAATTGAATTGAATTCCATCTGATAATTACAAAAATATTTTTTTGAGGCGTGCTCTTTTGAATTTTACATATTTGTAACTTAAACTATTTACATATTCGCAATATTGTTCAGTTTACCTATGCGAAATAACCATTCATTATGATATAAGTCATTTAGATATTAATTGTTCATTTTACATAATCATTTATTAAGAAATATGGTTTAAAATTAAATGTATTTAAGGGAATTCTAATCCTTGGTCTTTTATTGATATTAAGTGTTTCTTTAATAAGTATAATACCTTTATATTTCTTTACATTTGTTCTAGGAATAAAATAATTCTGATTACAAAGTAAATGAAATTCGGTATTTTCTTTAATTAGTGGTCTATAGGCATGGATCATTTAACAGTTAACATATTAAATTTCGTACTAATTTTTTTTAACAATTAACAACTGTTATTTATATTAGCAAATATTGTTAAAAATTACCAATAACTTCATATAGGATAATAATGTTATTAAAAATGTTTGAGCTACCTTGACGTATGATAATAATAACTGTTAAAAATTGTAAAACTACGCCAGAGGACCTTTTTTTTGCTCGCTAACTCGACGACTTTGCGTTTTTGCTGTTTTTAACAATTCTAATAATGTTATTAAACATATTTGAGCTACCTTGATTTATAATAATAATGGCTGTTAAAAACGATAAAACTACTCCACCTTTTACCTTTTTTTTCTAACTCAACGGCTTTGTGTTTTTGCTGCTTCTAATACTTATTGTAATATATAGGCTACTACTGATATAATATAATTTAAATAAATAACTGTTAAATATTAATTAATTTTAACAACATACCAGTTAACCTAATTTAACAATAATTTCCATGGCTAGTGGTCTATCAATAACAACTTTTAGGTTTTGATCATTTGTTTATATAAAATATTGATGTAGTAGTTTTTGACTGTTATTACATACGCGAAATGTTGGAGGCGCACTTGCATCTATCATCCCGATGTATACGCCGAAGCTTTGTGCGATTTGACACTAAAAATTATCGCGATAAAAGCTTTAGTCATATTATCGGCAACAATATTTTGCACAAACTATCGTGAAGTAATCCAAGATGACTAAAAAACCATTTTCAAATGTGTACGATTTGTTACGATTTTACTTAAAAACTACTCGACCAATTTTGAAATTCTTTCACGTTTAAAAAGCTAACTTATACAGGAGTGAAAGAAACTACTTTTTTATCCAACTGATTACGACGACCCGTAGTACGACGGACGGTAGCATGTACTACGATAGCAGCCACAGACCACATGAATAAACACGACAATTAAATGACATGAAAAAACACGAAAATCAAAAAAAAAACTAATAAACACGACATTGGTAAGGAAACGTGTCGCCGAACATATAAGCAAATGCTCCTATCACTGTCAAAAATGTCATACATTGGTTGATAATTGTAGATAATTCGCATTAATTCCTGCCGCCGAATTCCACCATCGGAGATCGCGTCAAAACTTGAAGTTCCATCCTCACCATCTCGATGTCTGGAAATCCACAACTGTGCGTTTCTCCCGACACTTTTTACCTCGCACTACTCTGTTGTGGAACCAATTACCGGCAGGGGTATTTCCGAACGGATACGACATAGGGACCTTCAAGAAAAGAGCTTACTCATTCTTAAAAGGCCGGCAACGCAACTGCAAGACCTCTGGTATTGCAGATGTCCATGGGCGGCGGTGATCACTTACCATCAGGTGCACCTCTTGCTCGTTTGCCCCCTCTTCTATAAAAAAAAAAGATATATTGTGAAAAATAGAAATAAACCATGTTGTATTTTATCGTACCAAAGGAGATAACAATGTTTGAAAATTACCCTTGAAGTGATTATATTTTATCGGTAAGTAGTATTACTCTGTATTTATATATGTAACTGCAAGCTACACTGACAAATTACGAAATTATCTTGAAAGGCGTATCCACTTAATCCGTGATAGTAGCCAATCGTTCGCTTCCTACAATTCTACCAGAATGGTTTAAATAGGGGCGCAGGTCAATATGAGGGCATTGAAATATTTTTGTGTAACATTGGGCATTGAAAAATTCTTTGTGTAACACATTTATCATTTATCTTCTAAACAAAAATTATTATGACAATAAAGCGAGCTATAAATACATAATGTTAAAGGAGCCTTGCAATAAAAACCTATCACGGGGACAGCGAGGACGTAGCAAAGGTCGGTAAAGGTTGTTTCGGAAATTTGACCCTTTATGTCAGGGCGAGAATATTATGACGGGACGTGAAAAAATATACCTCCGTCACTCCTCGTATTACTGCGGGAACATGTCTAATTAATGGTGTTGGTGTCGTCTGTGATAAAAATAAATTAATGATTATAATTTGTACTTTCTGTATATTAGACGGATAGCGAAATCTTTGAAATAGGGTCCCATTTTAACCTTTGGGTAGAAAACTAAAAAAATCATATAAATCGATGCAGTAGTTTCGGAAAAGTGTGACCACTACACCATTAAATAAGATTTTTATAAATTATATACAACGCGGTCGCATTAACTTGATGCATCTCTGGAATGTAAGGCGGGGCTTCCCTTAGCTCGCCCGGTTAATAATAATATATCAGTATCGACATATTATGTCAGCATTGCCATGGTCAGCATTTTTGTCACCGATACGCGCGTAGGTAATTAGGTTAATTTTCTGTTATTGTTATATTGTTTTTGGGAATTATTGTTACGTTTCGCGCCAAATGACGTCATCAACGGCATGCGTCAAGTTAATCTGACCGCGATGTATTAGATTTGTGAATTGTTATGTGTGTTAAAGTATGTTAATATTAACCTAAATATTAATACATAATTTAAGTGTGATATATGTGCAGGAACCTATAATGAGCTTTATATCTATTTTTTTTCAAATTCGAATACATTTTAATATATTTATTTTTACTATATTAGTTTGAAAGAATGTATTTTTACTATCCATACTTCCATACTAATATTATAAATGCGAAAGTCTGTATGTCTGTCTGTCTGTTACGTTTTCACGGCTAAACCGCTGGACCGATTTTCATGAAATTTGGCATGGATATAGTTGAAGATCCGGGGTTAAATATAGACTTTTTTTTTCAAAAATCAGTCCCTGGAGGGCTGAAATATTGGATGAAATTTTTATTAAAAGCTATTTGAACGACTTATTAATATATACTCGCGGGCGAAGCTGCGCGGGTCAGCTAGTAATATATATTTTAAAATGTTTCCGTCTACGTATCAAATACATTTCTCGAAAGAACAATAAAATTTCCTTATTATATTTGTTACAAAAGTCTCCCGAGTTGCTTTGGCGTGAGGAAATATAGATCAAAACATATTCGCAACACACTTTTGAACAAATTGCACAGGAGGCTTAACTTTGAAGCGTCGTGATGATAACAAATATAAGTTTTGTACCACCCACTCTTACAAAGGTCCAAAGGCAGCTACTTTTATTTCCTACATTGTCTTTTAGTTTTTTGATACATCTTTATCTTTTTTATAACTATTGCTACAATTACTGGTCTGCAGCCCGTCTTGGATAATAATAATGATAAACTATCTGAGTATTTGGACTTAGCTCACGAGATTACCTATATGTGGGGTGTGGAATCAACAATAATTGTCCCTGTAGTTTCTGTAAACGTTTTAGTAGCGAAGAGACTTAACCAACATCTACGGAAGCTATCCCTACAATTCTGGATCAAGGGCCAGATACAGAAGGTGGCAATGTTAGGAACGGCACGTATTGTGAGGAAGTTTCTTTCTCTGTCACCCTGACCACCGGCGGCTAAGCTCCAAGACTCCCGTCGACGGGAAATTTTTATATATTTATTTTTATAATATCGTATTTTTTAATTAAATTAAATGCATATAAATAAGAAAATAAATGTAAGTAAAGGGATGATATTAATAAAAAAGGTTTATTTTCCTTTTAACAGCCGTTATTTTTTGCAGTTACAATGTTAAAATCTAAAATAACTATATAATAAGTAATAACTTATACTAAATTAGCATTTTTTATGTATCGTCACTTTTGTTTTTTTTTGTCATGTTTAGCTGCAAGGACCACCAACAGCGGTAAAAGCCTCCTCCAATTGTTTCCATTTGACTCTGCCTCTTGCTGTTCGTCTTGGATTAACACAATAACACAATAGTAACTATTATAATATAATCTGTGTAATAAATTTGATTTTAATCCATCCGCAATTTTTACGTGATTGAGTAACTAGTGATTCACTTCAAACTTTGAACTCGCGAAAATTTGATTTTTAATTTTACAACCTTTATATTTCGGTATACTTAACTAAAATTAGTGTCAACCCGATTGGAAACTCGAAGTGCTGCTTTTATGAATAAAGCTCGACCAAGCGTAAGCCACTCTCACCCCTTCCAGATTGACACAATAAACTATGCAAACTAGTAACAAAATATATTCAATAGATGACAAACAATACGCTTATTTTTTGGTTAAAGAAACAATTCAGCTTATTTCTCTTCAGTGCGCTTGAAGCAGCACTGTAAAACGTTGGAAAATTTGCTTATTAAACTCAATGTTCCGACAAACATTTTTACGTAGATAATCTCGATTTTTTCTTCGAGTTTTAATCGATAAACTCAAGATGGGTCAGTAAACTAAAAAAATTTGGTCGTTTGCTTGTACGTTCAATAAATATCCAAACATCTAAATAAATATTTTTTTGCAATTATACTTACAAGATTCTTTGATATGTTTAAACGTCATTGCACTTTACATATGAGACTACACCGAAAGAAGTTTTTCTTTTTTGTATCTTTGAGTTGATTTCTAGATATTTCATTTCTCAATTTAATGCGTGAGTTTTCACTCCAATCGAGCTTGAACTGAACAACGGAGTATAACAGAATCTTACTTCGTAAACTTATACAACGGCGTACACAAACTTACGCACTATACCTCTGTTAGACAGACAGCTATGCGTCGTTAACATTTTTGTTAACTACTAAAAACATTCCCTGTGAACACAAAAAATGTATACATTTTAAACTATCATGAAACATTGTTAAAATCGGCTACACTCACGTTTAATCAGCTAGGTTCCGACCAGTTTTGGGCCTATATTATGATGTCCTTCTTCGGGGTGAGTAAGGACCTAATCTAACCTCACTCACCCTAATGAGGGACCTCATATAGGTCCAAAACTAGTCGGAACCAACGCCGATTAAACGTGAGTGTAGCAGATTTTAACAATGTCTCACAATAGTTTTAAATAATTGTATACATTTTTTGTGTTTATAGGGGATGTTTTTTTTTCAATAAAGTGCCTAATACGATAATCAATTGATTGATATAGCGTTTTCGTAATAGATTTTAAGACCGTACTCAAACAAACTACCCATAGATCAATGGTTAAGACAGGATAGTATTTTCGATTTCGTAATTTCTATACAGCCTGATGACTTAATTGTATTTTTTATATTATAGTTATATTAAAAATTCTTATACTACGTTCGTTTTCGATGAAATTGTAATTTTTTACTTTCAATCTAGTACAGCGCCGGTCCAAATAATGTTTTCGTAAATGATAAAGAATTGTGAATGACATATTGACATTTAAAATTAGTAAATGAGCAATCAAATGGTAGTTTCAAGTTTAATATGATATAACAACGAATTAGTTTGTTTGGAGTTTTCCCGTCTGTGCATCTATAGCTCAGAGACCTTTACTACTAGAAAGTTGTAATATGGCACGAACATGTATAGGCAGGGCAACTAAGTGATAACATAAATAATAATAATAATAATAATAATCAATTTATTTCAGATTTAAATCCATATTGCGTTCGTAATCACTTATGCTAGTTTATGTCATTTACATTTAAAATTAACAAATATTATAAAAAAAATGCGGTTATATAAAATTCAATTTAAAATTCGGTAAAAACATGAAGAAATAAAATAGAATTATTAAATGATGTCAGATTAAACAATAAAATCTTAAAAATATTATTTAGGGTAATCCCCTACATGTAAAGTTGGGATGAGATGTTATTCTTTTTTTCTAGTGTACCCCACAGTGTGGAGTATCGTTAGATATTTGTAATTACAAAGTATTTCTAGAGTGTAAAATAACTCTGTCAGTTCATCAATTGCATTATTTGGTAGCTTATTACAATCATATATATGTTATTATTTTGTGGATATTGATAGATAAATTTTCAAAATATTTGCTTGATTTGAGAGGAAGTTCCTCAAGGTTAATACTAAAATGAGGCTTTTAAAGCACGATATGTTTTTTGTTTTAATAAAAAGAATTATTATTTTTTTCATAATGTCATTGACCTACCTATGTACCTCTTTTAGATCGGACACGGTTTTATCACATCATGTATAGACTAGCGAATGCCGTCTATAAAGTTATATTGGTAAGGTCATTGACACTTTATATATATATATATATATATATATATATATATATATATATATATATATATATATATATATATATATATATATATATATATATATATATATATATATATATATTGTAACGCAACAAGCAGGTGACATTAAATACTTATCTTCGATACTTACATTTCCTTTTTTTAGTGTTGAGGTAGGCATTTAGAAGATATGTTTCAAATTACTTTTTATAACAGTCTCGTAAAATATGTTACATTTCAATTTAATTTATACCAAATATTTAGTCGCCTTACCTGGAACACTAAAAGATCTTGGAAGTGCAATTTCGGTTGTTAGGAAATAGTAAGCGCTTTTCTTAATATTTTCAAGTCGTATTGGTCCAAAAAACCTTAAGAGGCATTCACATTACCATACATACGGAAAACTTAAAAGACTATCACAGCTAAGAATGCTTTCAAATTTAACGAGTAATGGTCACCCAACTTATAAAATATTCTTGGAGTAGTTTATACAGGTGAAATTGTAGTGCGGATATATCCATCATTCACGATAAAAAGGGTAACATTTCACAGTATGAAACAAAAAAATCCTCTTAGGATTAGATGATAGATCTCCATTAAATGATGTTATTGAACAAAGATGTCGACTATGAATAACTAAACAAAACTTATGTCCCTTTAAATCGCAATAAAGAGTTATTCATTTTCAATCAATCTCACTGTGACGGTTATCGTATCCTGACTTACAGTTCACGGAATATAAATTGCGTAATAAATTTTAAGTGCCGCATGAAAAACGCGAGATGAATGTATTTTTAAATAAACAATTTTAAATTGTCCCGCGGTTTTTTCGGTTTCACCCGAGGCTCTAATTTACTGTAATATTTTACAGTCTATTTCATAATCTGACGCCCTTTTGAATACATTTTATTACTGCCTTTTACGGATATTTGCGTGCTTAAATGTCAGAAATTTTTAAATAGTGTAGTATTTTAAATTCTACGATGACTGGATGGTGGTCTTTTATTCAACCACTTCGGCTCAAATCATGAGATCCCAGTCTTGATCTCAGTGATCAAGGCAAAATTATTATTTTTTTGGTAGTTTTAGAAAATCGAAACTTCAGTAGCAATTGGGAGCCTGGTGTTAATGTGATAATATCTTTGTGCATTGGATGAAACCGAAGAATATTTGTTTCGCCAGATAGCTGGCGTAATTATAAGATGTTCAATAAGCAGTTACTTTCTTTATCTCATAACATATGAAAATTCGATTTGATTTCTCACAGAGACTTATGTTTGTGCTATCAGCACCAATATAGGTTTCTGTCTGTTATTTAGTGATCTTTTAAGTACCTTTTATTTGTCTGTGTTCTTTTATGTCATAAAACAGTAAACAAGCAGATAACACTTTTAACGGAAAAGACAATCATCGCCTATAAATTCAAGATGTTAATGGTGCATTGCTATCATTCTGGCGGGGTCTTAATGCCATATGCATAAGTTTACCGGCTACTTTACGTTCCAAATCGGAACACGTTAGTAAGGAGCAATAATGCTATGGAAGTAAGATGATGGTACCAAACCCGGGTGAGACAATGCAGAGCTCTACTACCCATTGTCTACGATGTTTATAATGGGACAAAACCCTAGAACGCCAGTTCTTACGGATTTAAATAATCTGATATTCGTGGAACTGGTCTTTAATTTATCAAATACTACTTACTAGCTGAAAACAAAAAGTCAGCATAGATATTGTTATTTCTGCTGGCGCAACAGTGTTAATGGAAGTCTCTTAAGGATTCTATTTTAAGCCCTTTGTTATTTCTCATTTATATTAACAACAATCCTTTCATGCAATGCATGACATGGCAGTTCGCAAAAATATTAGTTTTTGCCGGCGAATGTCTCTGTAATGTAATGTAAGATGAAACGATACAAATTATGAAATAATAAATGATTCGTTTCAGTTGATTGTTGAGTGAGTTGCGTTAATACCTGTTTTTTATAATTTAAAGGTTTTGAAAACAAATTGTATTAAATTTTTCTTCCTAAATTTAAAGTAAGTACATACGATCATAAATATCGATGTTCGTTGTTTATAAACAGTGATTTGTCGCTGTAACACGTATCATTAAAAGCGCGCATCTATTATCTTCACGGCGACCATGATTTTTGAATATAACTTCACTAAGTACATTGAGGTTAACTACGTAGTTAGGTAAACGATATTCTTTCTATACTAATATTTTAAATGCAAAAATCCGTCTGTCTGTTACGCTTTCGTGGCTGAACTACTAAGCCTAAATAAAAAAAAATTGATAGACATTGACTTTGGGCGAGGCTACTTGAGCTAATTAGTTTTATAACAAATTTAATGTGTCATATGAAAAACGTATGACGTAATATGTATTTTTAAGCAAACATTTTAAAAGTGTCCCGGCTTTTTTCGGTATAGCCTGGGGTTTTAATTTACTGTAAAACTTTACATTCTGTTTCAAAATCCATTGATATAAAAAACCCTAGATGCACAGTCCCGAACAAAACTGATACTCAAAAGTGTCCCTAATTTCATTTAAGTAGTTATAGATATGGCAAAAACATATGTCTTTGCATATCCAACCTTAAGTGCAAGACTTATAGTTGTTTTTACAAAGCAATGTACGAAAATAAATAAAATTGACAGTGACGCGGCCGACGCTATTCTATTCGAAATGAGTGCACAATTTAACATTGTGCACTCATTTCTGGAGGACGTTTTTGACACACTGATTGTGTATCTTGGGTTTTTTATATCAATGTCAAAATCTCACATTTTTACGTATATTCTTTAATTTTTTGAGACCGCATACAGTAAAGTAACCCAAGAAACAGAGAGATTTGGAGTTTAGTTAGTTTTATGGATTTCATAATTTCAACACACCTGTCTATTATTTTGTTTACTAAGCTTTGCTCTGTCGTTGTAGTTCTTGCAATAACAATCTAGTACTGCGACAGCTATTCAATGAAGTTGTAATTCTTTTGCATAAAGTCTAGTACAACGTTGACCGAAACAATGTTATCGTAATTGATAATAAATCGTGGATGACGTAGTAACACGTAAGGTTTACTAACCTTATGTGTTACTACGTCACCCACGATTAACGAAAAGAATTGCAAAGGGTGTTTAAAGTATTAATTTCAATTTTGTTTTTTTTTTCTATAAAATTTAAGGAAAAAAACAATAATGTTATTATACATACTGTTTTCAGCCGTAGGACGGAATCAAATCCTTTCAAAAATTCAAGCTTATTCATATCTACTTAATATATTTAAAAAAAATTTAAATAATTAAGAAAACAGTAATTGAACAGGCAAGTCTCGTAACTCATGATTACTCTTAAGCTAGTCGCCTTTTTCACAATGATTGAACTTGATTAATTGATTATTACCAAAATTTTATAATAATCTCAATTCTTGTACTATTCTTCTGTACCTAACGAACGAAAAAACCTCAAAAAATTTGGGGGAACGGTACTTTTTAAAGTAACTTCCAGATTAATGTAACGAGTACTAAATCTTATCAGCTCTCTTCCTCAAAAAAACTGCAATCAATACATAAATTGCATCGGTTTATCTGTTCGGGAGTCATCATTGTCAAAAAATTAAAAAAAAGCGTTTTTTACATAACTTCAAGTTTTTTTAACCAATATCTTTTAAAACTTCTACAATATTTTAGTGATTCGAAAATTGCCTCAAATGTAGGTTCAAAAAAGAAAATGTATAATATAATAATAATAATTGTTATTATTACTATTATATATACATAAAGCTGTTTTTTATTTATTTATTTTATTTATGTACATAAAGCTGAACTTAAGCTCGCCATAAATAACAATAATATATGTTATTTATGGAAAGCTTAATTTCAGTTTTCATATTTTTAAAATAACTTTTAGGCTAATATACTGAATGACTTAAGAATCTAATTAGCTTTTTTTCTAAAAAACTGCGTCAAATAGTGTAATTTGACCAAAATCAGTTGATTTATTTGAGATTTAACAATAACGAAAACTTTTGAAAAATAAATTTTGCTGTCTTTAGGTTTTGTAGCTTCCTTGTTTCATAGACTAGAAATGTTTTTAGAGGTCAAAAATTGCACTGAATGCCATTAAAAAGATCAAAATCGACCATCGTTTGTAAATTATACAGCTTTTCAAAAATAAGTCCCGTCATTTATAACAAAATTTAAATTGTTTTACTTTTTTATAGAAGGGGGGGGGGACAAACGAGCAAGAGGTGCACCCGATGGTAAGTGATCACCGCCGCCCATGGACATCCGCAATACCAGAGGTCTTGCAGTTGCAATTCTGACATTTTAAGAATGAGTAAGTTTTTTTCTTCAATGTCCCTAAGTCGTATTCGTTCGGAAAAACCCGAGCCGGTAATTAAAATAGAGTAGAATGAGGCAAATAGTGTCGAGAGAATCGCACAGTTGTGGATTTTGACATCGAGATGGTAAAGGTGGAACTGCAAATTTTGACGCGATGTCCGATAATGGAATTCCGCGGCAGGAATTAATCCAAACAACTCGTCGGAACATTCCTCATGATAAATATGGTAGAAGACGCAAAGTAAACCTGCGTCTATGTGCAATGCCAAAGAGTCAAGCCGTTTGGAAATAAACTCTCTGAATAAAATCTATGCTTAGGTATAATTTTTGTTCCTTTGAGCTTAAAATTCCTGAATTAAGCGGGATGTTTCAGGGATGGCCCGCAGGGTCAACTAGCTTACAGATTTTTTTCCCCGTGTTGGTCTGTGTTCTTTTGAAGAATATACCATCTGCCACTCTGTCAGGCAGGTCGTAAAAGGCGACTGACTATTAGTGTAACTATCATCGTGACTACTAGGTGATAGAATTCTGCAATGTCTCACCCGAGTATTTGGTACCACCGTCTTACCTATTCCTGCGGCAATAGCGTCAATGCTTGTCTCTACCGTGTTCCAGTTTAGAGAGTGGGGTAACCGGTAGACATATGCATGTGGCCATCTCGCCACATGGATAACAAAGCAATATTAACATCTTTGATGTTTATAGGCGATAGTTGTCTACCACCATGAGAGCCATCTGCTTATTTGCTGTCCAATGGTATAAAAATTTACATTCATCATTTTTTGCTCAATCTACTCACGTTGCTGACAAAGACAAAGAAAAATATACACATAGGATTTGAACCAGCGATCGTCTCTCTAAAGCTGTTGTCGTTTTTAAAGTGTTTCAAGTTTTCTCAATCACGGGATGAGTGATATAACACAAAAATAATTAGATAAACTACTGTACTAGGTGGTAGAGTTCTGCATTGTCTCGCCCGGGTCTGGTACCACCGCCTTACCTATTCCTGCCGCAATAGCGTCAGTGCTTGTCGCTGTCGTGTTCCGGTTTGGAGGGTAAGGTAGCCGGTAAACTTATGCATGTGGCATTAGACCTCGCCACAAAATAGCAACGCACTATTGACATCTTTGGTGTCTATAGGCGATGGTTGACTCTTTCCATCAGGAGACCCATCTGCTTGTTTGCTATCTTATGATATAAAAAAAAAGATAAAAAATACTCTATTGGTGCTAAAGTATAAAAGCGCAAAAAAATAACTTTATTCCCCGTGTTGGTCCCGGGCTCCTTTAAAGAATAGACCAACTGCTGTTATATCAGGCAGGTCGTAAATGGCGACAGATTGGCCATACGAGTTACTGCTACCGTGGCTACGTCTAAGTGGTAGAGTTCTGCATTGTCTCGCCCGGGTCTAGTATCGCCGCCTTACTTATTCCTGTCGCAGTCGCAATGTCGCATCAGTGCTTGTCACTGTCGTGTTCCGGTTTGGAGGGTAAGGTAGCCGATAAACTTATACGTGTGGCATTAGACCTCGCCACAAGATAGCAACGCACCATTAACAACTTTGGTATTTATAGGCAGTGTTTAACTCTTTCCATCGGGAGACCTATCTCCTTGTTTGCTGTCTTATGTCATAAAAAAAAATTGCGTAGTTACGTAAACTTAAAGATATAATAGCATATTATAAAGTAAAGGATAATTTTATGATGATACGATCTTACGGTGACTGAACCACATCCCGAAAGTTGAAAATTTAATACTCATCCTCCCGTGACTCGCTAACAGTTTTCCAGAGCTGCTTCTAAACTTCAAATATTTACATATTTTTACTCAACTACGCCACGCAAAAGTTTCTTGCTAAACGTGTATTTGGAATGGTCAGTATGTGAAGATTCAGTTCTGTTTAATGTAAACTGCCGTATTTTTTTTCCGTATTTATAAGAAAAAGATAGTAGTTTCTAAAAATATATATAAATTACGTGTCACATTGTTTGTCCGTGATGCTAAACCTCACGTGACTCCGAAACTACTAAACCAATTCAATCAAATTTTGTAGATATCTACTGGCTGGTCCAACTTAAGAGATAGGATAGATTTTATCTCATATAACCCCCCCCCCCCCTCTCGCAAGTACCCCACCAAATAATCAATACAGGTAATTTAATACATAGCGTATATGGTGCGGTCTACCGAAAAAATAGGGAAATCGTCCTTTTTTACGTTCTAGCCAGAAATATATTGTTTTTTTGTAGTTTAATGTAAAATTATGTACCTACAGTTGTTACTTAGTACTTTTCTTGTGCACGTTACAAGTTTTCTACAAATAAAGTTTAACTGGAAGAAAATGTCCATAGATGTTAAGTTCGCCTGTTGTATATTTTGTTTATGCCTGTTGTATAAATAAATATATACGGAACAAATCATACTTACTGATCTAACCCCAAAGTAAGCAAATTATTGCTTGTGTTATGAGTGTTAGTCAACGATACTAATACATAGAAATACATATATAAATACTTTTTCATACATAATAAACATCCAAACTCAGAAATACAAACATTTATGCTCATCACATGTAAGACTCAATACACAATATTACATAGGTACTATCGTATATATTTGAAATTAAAAAGTAGAAACACTGTGGTGACGTCTTCTGATAGTTGAACTATTACGTTGATTTGTTGTTTATTTTATATTTTTGCTATATTAATTGTTACAGATTTGCTATTTCTTAATTTCTACTCATTTATGAACGAAGAAGAAATAAGTTTCACGATAATCTACGCTCCGTTTTACGATACTTTAATAAATTCTCATGCCATCTACACCACATATTTGAAACCTTTAAAGAAATATGGCCGATTTGTCTGTCAAAACCGACAGAATTCGTGTAAGGTTTCGATTCAGTCTACCGTAGCGCTTGACGAAATTATTAATATAGATGCTAACGATCGCCTTCCTTTCCAAATTCGACCACAGACTAAACAGAAAAGTCCCTCCTAAGTTTGAAAACAGACTTTAGCCATAAACAAAATATACTTTTGTATATATTAGGGGCTTCTAAAGAATGGTAGTGTCTGTAATATTTATTTTTATTAAGTTATTAATTTTCAATTTCATTCTCATGCCAAATTTTATACTCCTCCATTTTCATGGAGTATAAAACTTTTGCTTCACGTATTAATGTATAGACAAAAGTAAGTTTTTTCGTGACCTTGATTTATTTATTTTATTTATTTAATATGTACTTTATTGTACACTTAACACTACACAAGAAAATTAAACGATACTTAAAATAATACACAAAAGGTGATCTTATCCCTAACGACAGAGATTTCTTTCAGTTAACCCAGAAAGTGAAGCTGGAAACGGAAGTGGAAGGCATCGTGCATAAGCATAAAGACAAATAAATTACATTGAAATTATAATTATTCATTCACTACAAGGATAAGATTACACATAGATAAGAAAAGGCTAAAACGCAAATTGATGATTAAATAAAAAGAAGATAAACACGGTAATAAAATAAATAAGAGAGAAAAAAACTACGAGAATGACAGGTAATGATCCTTTTGATGTTTGTAATAACAGAAAACTGACCATAGCAAGAACCGATGAATCACAAACGAAAGAAAAACTTAGCGGCACAACATAGTTCTTCCTCTTTTAACAAAATTTCATCGTATCAGTATTTTTTTTTTCAACAATGAAACCACAAAATACACGAAATAAAGAAAACAAGGGGAAGTGAAGAGTGGGCGTGCCGCGTGCATCACTATTATGCGCTTTTACTCTAAATTGCCTTAGTGATACTTACCATATCATTAGGAGATAGTCGTCGTGCGAAAATCTATTATACACTGAATTATGCCGTATTGTGCCATCCTTGAATGCAGAAATGATAGTAGAATACAGATGATTAAAAATGGAGATATTTCATATCATTCGAAAGTACAATTTTCATTTTATTTTAATGAAATTCCTGATTCAAAATAATCTCTAATGATATAATAGAAAGTCAAGCTAAAATCAGCCGTACACCTTACATATAAAGTTCATTTTAGGTTGACCTAATTTTTCTAGAAAGATATACGTAATGACAGTCATTACGTATATCGTTCTAGAAAGTTCTCTACTCAAATATGATCAACTGAAAACTACGGAAAATCAATGCTGCCATCTATTGTAGAATAGCGAAACTATCTTATATCCTATATCTTAAGTTTCACTATTGTACAAATAGATGAGTCTATTTTGAATAGACTACAAAAGGACGTAAATACTCTTTTTTTTGTAGCAAAATAAAATTAATTGTAACGCAGTTTGGTATATTTTTAAATGTTCTGTTTGTGTGTTTCGGATTATTGCTGTTTAAAATGAAAACGACCAATGAAACAATATTTGCATTAGTAGTTTATATGCAATAATGCTTATTTTATGTGTGAGTGTGGCGATCGCGGTCCTGATACAAATGTTTGTACTTGCCAATTCCGTTGTTTTCTTTATTTCGTGACAAAATACACGTGTTTAATACACGTCCCACTTCGCAATCGAAGTGTCCTTATGAGAATCGGACAGCACTGTACTCGAAAAATCAAGAAAGTTAACTTTGATTTGCTGTACAATTTCACACTTTTTGTAGTTGTTGTATAAATAAAATGCAAGTATAGAATATCACAAAATGGGTTTATTAAGTGCAAATTGAATAAATATACAGAGCAATTTAGCCAGCGAGGTAGTTACAAGAGACTAAAAAATTGCTATACGTAAAAAGTAAACTTCCAATTTAAATGTTGTTAGCTCAAACTATAAAATATTCGTTATTGTTGTTTATGTTCTAATATTTATTGAACAGTTGTTATTTCAATACACACTGCAGTAGCCTCAACTGGATCAGTGATTAAAAGTGGTGGCAACATTGTACAATTGACCAATGAGATAATCGGATTTTATTAGGAATAAACAAAACACAACCAATATGTAAATATTCAATTTATCAATTTATTTGAAATTCATCTATACCGAACAGTTATTCAGTTAGTATTAAAGATTCGAAACGGGGCGTCACGTACCGACGTGCGATATTCAAAATCAAAGTACTTTGAGTGCAAGTTTCAAGCGTCGGTTCATGAATAAATTTGCAGGTTGTTTGAGCGTTTGGCAAGTTGTACGTCGTTGATTTTCAATTCAATATTATATACGCATATGTGAGCATTAGAATTAACGTTTCTAAACCACTGAAGTAATGTCACGTGTTTGATAATATGTATGGTATATTATACGGTTGTTTTTCGTAGGGTTCCGTACCTGAAAGGTAAAACGGAACCCTATTGCTAAGCCTCCACTGTCTGTGTGTCCGTATGTCTGTCTGTCACCAGGCTATATCTTATAAATTGTGATAGCTAGAAAGCTGAAATTTTCACAAATTATGTATTTCCGTTGCAGCTTTAACAACAAATACCTACTAAAAATTAAAATAATTAAAGGAGGTAAAACGTGTTTTTTTCGTATTTTTTAAAGATGATGGTACGGAACCCTTTGTGCGCGAGTCCGACTCACAATTGGCCGGTTTTATTTATGTTTGGTACCGATTTTGAAAAACATTTTCGAATGTAAACTTCTTTTCACGCGTTAGGGGAAAATCATGACAGTAAATTTTTATGATATGCGCGCACATCGTCACGAAAAACCGACACCATGAAATTAGCTAGTCATCACATTAGTTTTTCAAAAAAAATGTCTATTTTTTAATTATGTACAAATAATTCTTCTATGATATTTAAATATTTTTTTAACTAGGTGATGCATTATAATAAAACTTAACTTTAAGTATTAAACACCTTTATTATTATCAGTGTCATTTCTTCTACAAACATAGGATTTTATCTCGTTATGCCAAATAAGTGTAACTTCTTACGTGCGTAGATAAGTACACACGCGTTTTTTTTATTTATAAGAGGGATATTTCTCGTTTGGTCCAATATAATATTTGGTAAAGATCTAAATCTTAACTTTAAGTATTAAATACCTTTATTATTATTAGTGTCATTTCCTCTACAAACATAGTATTTTATCTCGTTATGCCAAATAAGTGTAACTTCTTACGTGCGTAGATAAGTACACACGCGTTTTTTATTTATAAGAGGGATATTTCTCGTCTGGTCCAATATAATATTTGGTAACGATCTAAAACTTAACTTCAAGTATTACATACATTTATTATTATTAGTGTCATTTTCTCTACAAACATAGGATTTTTTCTCGTTATGCCAAAGAAGTGTAACTTCTTACGTGCGTAGATAAGTACACACACGTTTTTTTATTTATAAGAGGGATATTTCTCGTTTGGTATAATATAATATTTGGTAAAGATCTAAAACTTAACTATAAGTATTACATACATTTATTATTATTAGTGTAATTTCCTCTACAAACATAGGACTTTTTCTCGTTCTGCCAAAGAAGTGTAACTTCTTACGTGCGTAGATAAGTACACACACGTTTTTTTAGTTCTCTCCAGGCTCCAGAGAAGAATATTGGAAGTCGGAAGTAGCAGTTTTATTGTGTTAAAATTTTAAATATAAAATATTGAGCATTACGATTGGTTTTTATAATAGATTGAGGTCAGTATTGAACAGTGACCATCGCTTATAGACACGGAAAATATTAATGGTACGTGTCCACTGTCCGCAGTGTAGCGAGAACGTAACACCATATTACAGCTATAGATTGGTAATTATAAAAGTCTGTCCCGGCGAACTTCGTTTCGACTAACTGTCAATGATTAAGCAGATTTAGGATTTAAAAATTAATACAAATTAATTAAGGATACTTTATCATTAACATAATAAATATAAATTAAAAAATCAAGAATTTTTATAACGTGCCAGCAAGATGAACGTTTTTTTATATATTTTTTATTGATAAATATTGTATTTCAATATTTATTAACCTACTCCAGATGAAGACAAATCCAAAAATCCAATAATTATAAGAAAAATAATGATATTTTGCAAGACGTTGAATACTTGGGATGAAAAATAAGCTGCTTTTCTAAAAAAATCAACCCATAAAACACTGAAATCAGTGATAAAAGACTTGTAACTTTTTTACAATAATGACATGTTTTTTTATTGACTCAGACGTTATTTTGCAGTAATCCATAATTCAATGATGAAATTAATTGAATATGATAGTTTTCGTGAACTGTTATTAACTTGACCTCCGTGATGCCATCGGAAAGAAAACTCCAGAGGCACAATTTATTCACCCACATCCAACACATTTTTACCACACATCACAACGCACTCGCGTCGAGCGAAGTAGTGTTCGTGTCTCCTGAAGACGCTTCGATTCCGAAGTAAAACATGCGTTAAGTACGTGAATTTTGTGGTTTTGTTTCTTGCTGACGAGAGTGAAACTGTGATTTCACATCAATATTCACTTAAGTATATTCACTCCCGTATCCCCGAAGAGGAACAATCAGTGCATTTACAATTTGCTGAAGATGCTTAGTCCCACAATGTTATAGGCGGGAAGCCTGAAGCCAACCGAGCACTTGTCCAATTCCGGGAAACTTTATTTTTTATCAGAAAATTGAAAAAAAAGCACACTTTCGATTTACCCAACCTGGGAATCGAATCCGGGACCTCATTGTGTCAATACCGCCATTGGACTACTAGACCACAGAGGCTACCTGACCGATGTGAGTGGATAGTTTTTCCGTTAGGGTCTTCTTTGTTTTCCGGCCCTCGGTAAGTTTTATCTATTTATTAAGCTGCTCTCTTTCCTCGTCGTCGACGTCATGTAATCCCCTTAATATTTGACCCGTTAAACCATGAAAAGGTAGGCAGGGCCATGGGAGGTGGTAGGTTTGCTCTCTTTCCTTTCAGTGGCGAATCGGAGGTCACACAAAACATTTCTTTTTTTGTATATCATAAGATTACAAACAAGCAGCGGGGTCTCCTGATGGAAAGAGTCCCCCATCGCCTATAGACACCAAAGGTGTTAATGGTGCGTTGCTATCTTGTGGCGAGGTGTAATGCCACATGCGTAAGTTCACCGGCTACCTTACCCTCTAAACCGGTACACTACATTGACAAGCACTGACGCTATTGTTGAAGGAATAGGTAAACCAAACCCGGGAAAGACAATGTAGAACTCTACCACATTACAGCCACGATAGTAGTGACTCGCATAGCCAATCGGTCACCTTTTATGATCTGCCTGGTAGAACGGCAGTTGGTCTATTCTTCAAAGGAGCCAGGACCAACACGGGACCATATTCTTATATGGTAATTATTTTTAAAAATTATTTTGATTTTGTCGTTTTAGCTAATTCAAAGTAACCATCTTGACTCCCAAGAGGTAAGCTGACTTTGATATAGACTTCCTTATTGCAAGTTGAACAAAGAACATTGACATAAATTATTTTTGTATAAGACTGTTGTAACACTATGGTTGATTATACTACATCCTAAAAATTGTTTTTATACATACATACATATATATATCTTCACGCCAGATCCCTTACAGGGTTGGCAGAGAGAACCGAGTGCCATACATCACGATCCTTGCAGGCTTGTCTCGCTTCCTCCACATTCATTATTCTTTTCATACACACACACCGGTTGCGAAGACTCTTGACACTTTTATAACCTTTTACAATAACACCCATTTAACATAAAATGAATCTTTTGCCAAGAGTTACTGAATACCATTTTAATAATTACTTGTTAATTCAGATTTTCTAATTGTTAGCTTTGTTTGTTCATTAAAATAATTGAAATATTTCTATTGTTGCTTTTATGAAAGATTTAGTTTCTGCAATGTCTTAAGATTCGTTAGTACAAAGCGTTTTCAGACTAATTAAATTAACTGTTGACTTATAATTTAGCTTCCATTTTCATTGGTGATAGAATAAAGAGTAATTATGGAGAAATATTTCGTTCGTTCGATACTTTAATTGCTTCTGTGGTCTAGTGGTCTATGTTTGGCGTTGATCACGTCATGAGGTCCTGGGTTTGATTCCCGGGTCGGGCACTTAAAAAAAAGCAGGGCTGGCCTAACCGCTGGGCCAATTGTGATAAAATTACATATAGCGATACGTTAAAGTCTTGGCATGAACATTTATATTTTTTCCAATTATTTTTTTACTTATTTTGTCCATACTTCCACACTAATATTACAAATGCGAAAGTCTGTCTGTCTGTTACTCATTCACAACTAAACGACCGAACCGATTTTAATGAAACTTGGAATGTAGATATTCGAATATTCGAGGTCGAATAAAGGCTAACTTAAAAAAAAAATCAACCCCTAAGGGGGTGATATTTTTTATGAAAAACTATATCGATGACATGTTAATCTACTCGCGGGCGAATCTTTGCGAGATAACTAGTAGATTATATAAAAATCATCCATACTAATATTACAAATGCGAAAGTGAGCTTGTTTGTCCGTCTTTCACGGCACGCCGGCACCAAGATGCTTCGGTTTCGAAGTGAAACGTGCGTTGAGTGCGTACATAAATTGTGTACTTTTTTGATTGGTGCCGACGTGCGACGTGGTTGTAAAAGTGTGGTGGATGTGGGTGGATAATTGTGCCGCTGGGGTCTTCTTTTTATCCGTACCATCGGTGAGTCTTATCCATTTATTAATCCAACGTCTTTATTTTCGGTACCATCACGGAGGATACGTAGAGCAGTTCGCGGATAATAGCAAATTTAATTAATTTCACCTTTTAATAATGGGTTTCCGCAAAGTAACGCCTGAATCAATAAAAATATATTATATATTATAAACATATTCCTTAATACTGTAACATTTATACCATATTTAAATCTTAGGCAGTGCCACAGGTAAAACAAATTCAAATAACTTCGGCATTAACTTCAGCATTCGGCTTGTGTGGGTAAGGCTGCGATATTAATTGAATCTCTGAGAAGTCTATATTAATCTGTACTTTTATTTATACAAAGAGTCAAGAGATATTTAAGTTTTAAATACTTCCACATTTACTTTTAAAATGTATTGATGTGTTGTAGCAGACATCTTGACAAAAAAAGACAACCATCGCAGATAGAGACTAAAGATGTTAATGGTGCGTTACTAACGTTATGACGGGGTCTTAATACTACATATATAAGTTTACAGGCTAACTTACTCTCCAAACCAAAACAACATAGTGATAAACACTGATTATTGCAGCTAGAATATATGTAAGGCGGTGGTGCCAGACTCAGGCGAGACCATGCAGAACTCTACCATCTAGTAGCCACGATGGTAATGACTCTCACAGCTAATCATTCGCCTCTTACGAACTGCCTGACATAACGGTAGAAGGTTTATTCTTCAAAGGAAGGCCGACCCAACGTGTCTTACCTATTGCTGCCGCAATAGCGTCAGTGCTCGCACTGTCCTGTTTCGGTTTGGAGGGTAAGGTAGCCGGAAAACTTATGCATGTGACGTTATCACCTATAACCATAGCAAAGCACCTTTAACATCTTTGGTGTGTATAGGCGATGGTTTTACTTTCTATGAGGAGATCCATCTGCTTGTTAGTTATTTCATCGAAAAAAATAACTCCATAATTGTAGTATAGAATAAATAATTATGTAGCGCTAATTGCATTTTATATAGGAAGTGTATATAAAACTCTAGCATAAAGACTTCACCACAAGAGTAGGAACGCACCATCAACCTCTTTGATGTCTATAGACGACGGTTTTCTCTTTCTACCAAGAGCGTCATCTGGTTGTTTTTTATCTTATGTTATAAAAACATTAAAATAACAATATTAATACATTGAAGTTGCATTTATTTGCATTATATTATGAACTAGCTGTGCCCGCGACTTCGTCCGCGTCAAAAAATTTCTAAAATAAAAGTAGCCTAAGTTACTCCCTATTAAATCAACTATCTACCAGTGAAAGTCCCGTCAAAATCAGTCAAGCTGTTACAGAGATTAGCCGGAACAAACAGGCAGACAAACAGACAGACGGACAGACAGACAGACAAAAATTGTAAAAAATGTTATTTTGGTGTATGTACCATATATAAATCCATATGCATTTAGTAAAAAGCGGTTTTTTTAACATTACAAACAGACACTCTAATTTTATTTATTTGTCTAGATACCTACATAAATGAAATAAAAGCATTGAATTCATTTTAAAGCCTAACAAAAAATCTGTTACGCATGCAGCAAAAGTTTGGAACCATCAGGGAATGTAGGAATAGTTGAAATTATCGATACTTTTTAAACATTGTTACACTAATCAGACAGTGAGATTTTTTATATTTTAAGATAGCAAACCAGCAAACAAATAAGTATAGACAGCAAAGATGTTAATGGTGCGTTACTATCAGTGGCAAAGTGTTAATATCACTTACGTGAGTTTACCGACTACATTACCATTCAAACTGGGACACGACAATGACAAGTATTGACGCTATTGCGACAGGAAAAAGATAGACAAATAATTTGCCAAACTTTAATAATTTTGTATTAATCGAGTTGTTTTTTGAGAATTCGCTCATGTGTATACTATAAATATTACTTCACACATATATTTTACACTCTTTGTCATCGGCACTTGGCGAAACTCCATTTTCATTCAATATTTAATATTAAAACACTTGTACTGTTTCACAATAAATTATTGCATATATTAACCAACCGGTTTCACTTCTGAATAAGCATCATCGGGGCAATGACAACATAAATGTTTTGGTTTTAGTTTTATTTTTAGGCCCGTTTAATGTGTCACTAGCACTGTAACTACTAAGTGGTAGAGTTTTGTAACCACTCGCCCGGGTCTGATACCACCGCCTTACCTATTCCTGCAATAGATTCAAGTGCTTGTTATTGTCATGTTTCGGTTTGGAGGGTAAACTAGCCGGTAAACTTATGAATGTGACATTGTCATCTCGCCATATGGATAGCAAAGCAATTTTAACATCTTTGGTGTGTATATGCGATTGTTTCTCTTGTGATGAGAAAATCAATTTGCTTTTTCGTTATTTTATCAAAAGAAAAACTTTATAATTGCAGTGTGGAATAAATAATTGTGTAGCGCTAATTGTGTTTTCAGATAGGAAGTGCATAAAAATCGAAAGTAAAAAGGTAATTAAAATTATCCAGCAGTTTTATTTAATACGCGCACAACTCTAGACCTCTACGCTATCTTTTGTGTAGATAAGAAGTAAAAACATACTACATACTACCTCAAAAAGTAAACTTCATTGTCAATGTAAAGAATTGTCACTGTAAAGAATTTTCGTTTGCTTGTTAAATAATAGTTCATCTTTATATTAGTAGAAATGACAAATAATAATTTAATTAATCACTATTCAATGTTGAGATAAAATTTAAATAACTACGAGTATGCAATTTAAAGAGTAAAGTACTGTAACACCTTTATGGTGTTACATACAAACTGGCCGCTTTGTCGACTTTCGAATATAGAACTGTTTAGGTTGTAGAGAAAAAATATAATAAGAATAAGAGTCTAGTTTGTAATTTGACAAGGGATAGACGTCCCTCAAAAATAAACGAAGATAGATTACGAAAGTCTATTAATTAAAGAATCCCGAAGAATCTTGCTTCTCATCAGTACCTCGAGCAGCCAAGCGAGTATAAAGAAAGATTCCCTAGGAAAAGGGGATATCATTGGCAAAGTAACACGTCCGGCTGAAGGTTCGCTGGGCGGTGTTACAAGTTGGCGGAGGCGCCGTGCAGTCGCGGTGTGCAGTCGCGGTGTGCAGTCGCTGTGTGAAGTCGCTGTATGAAGTCGCTGCGGGAAGTCGCTGTGTGAAGTGGCTACGGAAGTCACCACGTTCAGGCGCTACGCGCAATCACCACGCTAGAAAAATCAGGAGAGCTAAGTATTGTGGTCAGAGGGTAAGAGTTAAGATGGAGGCCATCAAGCGCTTCAACGGAACACAGAATTTGGCGTTCGCAGAGTTTATTAAAGATTTCAAAACGGTCGCGGCAATAAATAAATGGGACATAGAGAGCTTACCTTTACTTCTGGGACTATATCTTGATGGTCCGGCGTTAGCATTTTATAAAATGATATATACCGACACGGCCAATTTCAATGAACTATGTATAAAAATTGAAAACGAATTCCCTATTTCGATAAATTATATGGAGCAATTTTATGTATCCAAACAGGGCCGCGATGAGGAACTACTAACCTATTTTTACAGACTCAGCGACATCGCAGCCAAAGCTGAAATTTCAGACGTAATTTTCATAAAACAATTCATCAAAACGATGTTACCCTCGCTAAAAGAAAAGCTGGGAATGAGAGTGTATTCGTCGCGAGAAGAATTACGAAACACAATCATTCAATACAACGAGGTCTTTGGGGGTCAATTAAGAGCGAGTAACCTTCCTTTACAACCGCCAATGGGGGTACAACAGAAGGTGAAATTTAGGGAGGAACCGGACATCCTGCCCGGTACGCCCATACGCTCGCAGGCAGAACGTCCACAGCCGTCGGAAGTTTTTCACACGCCCCGGTATAATTTAAGGCCGAGACGTTATGAAAGAACGGCCTCAAACACACGTAATGATTTCAGACGCAGTCCGATGACACCACAACACCCAAACGTACAGGGATGCCGCCAAAGAAATGAAACGCGGGAGATGAGAGCTGCGTCCCAAACAGATGAAGATCTCCCGACAGAAAGCAAAGGTTTGTCCAGTCCATTTATACAGGTCATAATTAAGGGTCGTTCGTGTTCGGCGTTAATCGATACGGGAGCAGATATATCGTGCATGTCAAATGATCTCACGGAACATCTAAAAATAACATTCAAAGATGATGCACCCAATAGGCATTTTGTAAAATCGCTAGGAGGATCGTTACTAAATGTGATAGGAAAGACGTGTGTAAATTTAATGATAAATAACAGTATTTTTGCGAATGAAATGTTAATAATAGAGAATATTAAAACTAAACTTATATTAGGTCGAGATTTTCTGAAAAAATATGATGCTGTAATAGACTTTTCAAAGAATTGCATATGTCTTAAGCAGCGTTGCTATGTAGATTTCATTAATACCTCATTGCTACGAAATAATGATGATCTTTCCAGTATGGACGGCTACCATAGAAACGTTGTAAATAGTAATGTCACTGATGTAAATAAATCATATAATTTGTTAAAACCGGATTACATGTATTACGTGAATTATGTAGAGAAAAACGAGGATAAATTATATCCGCACGTTAATTCTAGAAAAGAATGCGAAATGGATGAAATTAACATTAATCCGGACTTATGTAAAAAGCAAAAGAATATGTTACGAAATCTGTTTAGTAAGTATAGGAAATGTTTCGCATTTAGGCCCACAGAATTAGGTAGGTGTAAACTAACAGAAGTAGAAATAAAAACGGTAGACCAGGAAGCAGTTCACCACCCGCCATATCGTGTCTCACCTAAACAACTAGAAATAATCAATACACAAGTGAGAGAAATGTTAGACAACGGTGTCATTCGCGAATCTAAAAGCTCTTACGCTTCCCCAGTAGTGTTGGTGCGGAAGAATGATAACACATGGAGATTCTGTGTGGACTATCGTAAGTTGAATAAAAAGGTGGTGACAGATAGCTATCCATTACCTATTATAGAGGACATTTTAATATATCTTTCAGGTGCTCACTATTTCGCTGATTTAGATTTAAATTCTGGCTATTGGCAACTTATGATTTCGGAAAGTGATAGGCATAAAACGGCATTTATCACACCGTCAGGATTGTATGAGTTTAACGTGTTACCTTTTGGCTTAAAAACAAGTCAAGCAGTATTTCAGCGTACAATGGATAAGGTGTTAGGGGATATCAAATACAAGAATGCCATCTGTTATGTTGATAATATATTAATATGGGGGAAAACTTTCACAGAATTTAAGGAAGCATTAGAAAAGGTGTTAATGTGCCTTAAGGAAGCGAACCTTACGCTTAAACCAAATAAATGTAGTTTTGGGTATGGAAAGATAAGTGTGTTAGGGCATGAGATTTCGGGGGATGGTATTCGACCAGATAGCAGGAAATTAAAGGCGATAAAAGAAATACCTACACCGTCTAATGCAAAACAGGTAAAATCGGTACTTGGAGTATTCTCCTATTACCGTAAGTTCATCAATAATTTTGCCAAAATTGCTCTACCCTTAACAAAATTACTAAAGAAGGGGTCGAAGTTTTGTTGGTCCTCGGAACATCAAAACGCGTTTTCCATTATCATAGATCGAATGTGTAACCCGCCTATTTTAAGTCATTATTCTAGTGATAAGGATGTTTTAACTAGGTTGTATATAGATGCTAGTGGAGAAGCTCTGGGATGTTGTCTAATGCAAGGAAAAGTAGAAATGCATCCGATATCGTATGCATCGAGGAAGTTGAGTGAGGCAGAAAAGAAATATTCCACTACTGAGAAAGAATGTTTAGGTCTAGTGTGGGCGTTAAATTATTTTAGGCATTTTTTATGGGGATTGAAGTTCCAAGTCGTAACCGATCACAAGGCGTTATGTTGGCTTAGAGATAGGAAGGATATGAATGGAAGGTTGGCGAGATGGTCACTGAGCATACAAGCATATGATTTCGATATTGTGCATTGTGCAGGCAGAGAGAATGTAGTTGCCGATTTTTTAAGTAGAAACCCGTTGAGTGTGGAGAGTACAGCCGAGAACGCTCAGAAAGAACAAGAGGATGGTTTGGAAGTATATAAATTAGAGGTAGTTAAGGTCCAAGAAGAGCAAGGGATGGATGAGTCATGTAGGCGTTGGTTATCCCGAGTAAGGATGAGCGATACCGGAATATATAAGGGGTATATTTTGAAAGAAGGGATATTGTGTAAGAGAGTAAAGCGTGGACATGTTATGAAAGATCTTGTAGTTATACCAAAGGGTTTGTTATGTGAGATCTTACAGGAACTGCATGATGACCCATGGTCAGGGGGTCACTTGGGTTTGGCAAAAACGTTATGTAAATTCCGAGATAGTTATTATTGCGAGAATGCTGAGAAGGAGATCGAGAAGTATGTAAAAACGTGTAGGTTGTGTCAAGAAAGAAAAAAGGTCAAACAAGTAGCTGAACTACAACCTATAACTGTGACCTATATGATGCAAAAGGTAGGAATCGATATTTTAGGGCCTTTTAGAAAATCTTTAAACGGGAATAAATATATTATAGTATGTGTTGAATATGTGTCGAAGTATGCGATATGTAAACCGGTACAAAGAGTTACGGCAGAGAAAGTGAGTGAATTTCTGATTGAGGAGGTGTTTTGTAGATACGGAGGTGTTAAGGAAGTAATTTCTGATAGGGGAGCAGTGTTCACGTCACACCTAGTAAAAGAGACTGTGAATCGATTTGGGGGAAAGTCGCGATTTAGTACGGCGTTTAGGCCAGAAACGAACGGGTTAGTAGAGCGGTTCAATAAAACGCTGGTTCAAATGTTATCGATGTATGTTGCCAGGGACCAACGAGACTGGTGTAGATTTGTGCCATTAGTATGTCATGCATATAACACTAGCAAACAATCAACCACTAAAGTTTCACCATATATGATGATGTACGCTAGGGAACCGATATTCCAAAGCTACATGGGAGTAAATAGGGATAGTCAAAGCCGAGAAGTAAATTATGCCGAGAGACATAATTTACAAGGTGCGTTAGTCCGGAAGGCAATACAAAATATTAGAAGGGCACAAGTTAGGCAAAAGAGATATTTTGACAAAAGGGCTAAAGTAAAGGACTTTTCGCCGGGACAATTAGTGTTAGTATATACACCAAGACGGGTGGACAATAGGAGTTTGAAGTTATGTAGGTTATATAAAGGGCCGTTCAGAATAGTGGAAAGAATATCTAATGTAAATTATGTAATTACGAAGTTAAGCAATAGGAGATATAGAGATATTGTACATATAAATAGGTTGAAAGCATTTCATGTACGTATGTAAAAAAAAATATATATATAGTGTACTTATAGTCATTCATTGTAATAAATAATTGTTACATGTTAGACCATTACTTTTGTTTGGGCTTATATATGAGAATACTAATGCTTGTATTTGTTTCATGTAATATGACGGGCTCAACCAATGCTGTGATGATGGACCGAAGCTAAAAAAGAAAAAAGATGACCAAAAGAATATTAAATGAAGAAATGTCATATTTCCAATAGCAATGTATTCCTCTCAAGTTCTTCCGTTCAATAATAAAGTCTTATGGGGGTATAATGTATACTAGGGACAGAGCCGCCTTAGTATGAAGTCGAAAGAGTCAGTATAAGGTTAAGGGTTGAAAGTCTTTTGAAGGGGAGTTCAACTTTGTAGTACGACATAGTCGACACAAAGGATATCTGTATAGGATATACATGAACTCGGATAGTTATGGGAGACATTATAATGATGGTATTAATATGGTTCAGAGTAAGGAATATTTATGATCGTGATCTATATATTGGGGCGAGCTCGATGTTGAGAGGAAGTAATACTTCAATCTTTTTTCTTTTGGTCCACCAAGGAAAAGAAGTTTGAATTGTTATGCCTTTCCGTCTCTTATTATCTCTTATACAGCTAGAGCCCTTCAGGCTAAAATGTAATAAAATAAAAAAAATGTTTGCGGTAGGATAGGTTAGGTGAGGGGACTGTGGTCTGTCTTTTAGAGGGGTTTTGGGAGACCAAAGTTTGTGCCATGGTGTGGTGGTAATGAACAGAACCACACTTGGGACAAACTATCTTTTAGGAAAAGACAGTCCCACCAAAATGTACCTTCCCCTCGTAGGTAGGGCAATCAGGATAGGGATAGGTAGGCCATATGAAGGGAGACAAATGCCCCTCCAGTTTCAGCTGCTCCCACCTTGGGGGGTAGCTGATGTAACACCTTTATGGTGTTACATACAAACTGGCCGCTTTGTCGACTTTCGAATATAGAACTGTTTAGGTTGTAGAGAAAAAATATAATAAGAATAAGAGTCTAGTTTGTAATTTGACAAGGGATAGACGTCCCTCAAAAATAAACGAAGATAGATTACGAAAGTCTATTAATTAAAGAATCCCGAAGAATCTTGCTTCTCATCAGTACCTCGAGCAGCCAAGCGAGTATAAAGAAAGATTCCCTAGGAAAAGGGGATATCATTGGCAAAGTAACACGTCCGGCTGAAGGTTCGCTGGGCGGTGTTACAGTACTGTGAACCTTTGTGTTGTTGACTTATTGGTTTCAGGAACTTTTTATCACAATCACTATCAAATTTCACCACGATTATTTGGTTTACAAATTTCCGTGAACTTTCACACGTGCCCTTGCGATACCACTGAAAGTGAAAAATAAAAAAATATTTTTCACTTTCTTTTTCAAAATATTTTTTAATTTTTCACTTCTTTGTTATTCGTGCCTACGGTGAGATTGTTTCATTTCTTACACCGCTTTGTAGGGTTCCGAAGTAAACTAAGATCCCATATCGATTCGCTATGTCCGTCCATCTGTCCTTCCGTCCGTCCGTCCACAGTCTAGCCATAGAATACGGTAAACCATTTCCGTAGTAGTACACGGTAGGTTTACCGTATTGTGTGGTCTAGCTTAGACATCTTTAGAACTATAAACCTGTAAATTGGCGTGAACATACATATTATTTACGACACCAAAGCGGTAACATAAAATCTTGATTTTTTACATGTAAAGAATAAATGTTATTTTTTTTCTCGTTTACCCTATAGTGTGGGATATTGTTAATAAATATAGCAGGTTTGTAAAAATATTTTTTCTATTCAGGGAAACGTTTATGTATTAGGCTTTGAAGTGATAATTTTTGGTAGAGCCAAGTGTCCCCACCTCCCTATGCTAGGTAAACGGTTGGGTTCGAGGGTGGAAAAAAATTATCTGTAGTAGTATATAATGAAGAACTATCACGACTTAGAAGACTTTACAAGTTTACTTCACAATAGTAGTGATACGTATAGCCAAATGTTCGCTTTTTACGACCTGCCTAGCAACACGGGGGAAGAATCTTATATTGAAAGTATCGATATTCGACGCTCGTATCTCTCGTCCCTACTTACAGAAAGATTAAGTTAATGGAAGCTTTAGGCGAAATGCATTACGTGTGCTACTTTGTTTGAATAAGGATTTAAAAATAATAAAGTCTTCTGTTTCTTTAATGATACAGTTATTATTAACGTAATGATATTTCGAATGTTTTCATTAATTCTTCTTTATGTTGATTACTTTTTCTTTTATTGTGTTTTTCAAATATAATTTTGACGTTCAAAGTCGTCAAATAAATTAATTACAGTTTTAATATTAAAAACTTATGTAGCGTAATGTTAAAATGAATCATTTTTAGGGTTTTGTGACCCTGAATATAATATCAAATTGATATAAAAAATCGGAACACTTAAAAATTCGTAATGTCTATCTGTCTGTCCGTCGGTCTGTTTATTCGTTCGTATTCATTAGTCATTTTACCCGGAGACTACAGTTACCATATAGTTGAAAGGAGAATACCCACAAATGGTATCGCTACAATCTAATACGTTCGTTACACTAGTAATTCCTCTTATCTATACAAATAAATAAAATTTGAGTGTCTGTTTGTAATATTAAAATAACCGCTTTTTAGTAAATGCATATGGATGTATACACGATACATATACCAAAATAACATTTTTTTACATTTTTTGTCTGTCTGTCCGTCTTTCTGTCTGTCTATTTGTCTATCTGGCTAATAGAAGCGTTTGCTCATATGCGTGGCGACACGTTTCCTTCCCAAATGGCGAGTCTGTTAGAATTCAGGTGGTTTTAGTTTTCTATTTATTGAACGGCACATGTTACGTTTAAGCTACATTAATGACGCATTAGAATGCAACGCAATACACTGTACGTCACATGCATCATCTCGTAAAACCGAATGCAGCTAGACATGCAAACTAAACCCCTAGAACACGCAAACTGAAATCATTTATTCAAACAAAACAGCTGTACGTAGTTTTACCATTTTTTAAATCTTAAGATAATTAAATAAATATCACTGGACAAATTACACGAATTGATCTGGCCCCAAAGTAAGCAAATTATATGCTTGTAGTATGGGTGTCAGTCAACGATACTACTACATAGAAATACATATATAAATACTCTAATATATTTAATAAATACCCAAACCCAAAAATACAAACATCTATGCTCATCACACAAATGCCTGTCCCTGCCGGGAATCGAACTCGGATCCCATTGATTGCGTAGTCAGGGTCGCTAACCATTCGACCAACGGGGCGATAAAGATTGTAAACAAGCAGGTGGCTCTCTTGATGGAAAGAGATAACCATCGCCCGCAGACACCAAAAATGTTAATGGTGCGATGCTATTTTATGGCAGAGTCATTCTGACAAATGCATAAGTTTACTAGCAAGTAGCACTTTACCCTCCAAACCAAAACACTGGTAACAAGTACTAAAGTTATTGCGACAGGACCAGGTAAGGTGATGGTGACAAAATAGTTTATTAAAAGATTAGATTAACCGATTTAGTTTCAATCGTGAGGTCCCGGGTTCGGTCCTCAGATCGAGTAAAAATATTTTGAGGTTTTTCTAGAATTTTCGAAATATCGTCCATTTTTTCCATGCCTCAGATCATGACGTAAGCTCTCGGTCTCAGTTATCGCTTGGAATAATGTTGTTTTACATATGCTAATCATAATAAATATAGCGACATAATTCATCAGTTATCTCGCCAATCGTCAAATCGGTGAAATGATTAAATTGTTGAAAAAAAAAATGTTTGGTTTACTCTGCCTTAAGGGAACTGGTTTGTTCGCCACTTTTTGATAGAATAACTGATACTGATAAACTCGTATTCCTCGTGGCTGTAGGTAAAAATCCGATAACAAATTCCAGGAATTGTACTAATTTTATAGGGAAACTTTTACAACAAATCATCTTACAGAGGAATGAATTCAGGATTTTTTATTCCTTTATCAGCGTTGGTATTACTAAGTCAATAGTTTTCTTATCAGTTTCTAGACACTTGAACTTTTTTTTATCTTGAAGAAGTCCAATTCAATATTTACAAAATACGTATTACTCCATTGAAATATTAAATTTTTTGGGATTTGCGTACAAAAATCAGAGCATACATTTTATATTTTTTAATGTTAAGAACCCAAAGATACAGACCCAAAGTTGTATTTTTTTTATGCGAGGAATAGTTTTCCGATATGCGAGTCACTACCATCGTGGGTATAGGTGGTAAAGTTCTCGCCCGGGTCAAATACAACTACCTCACCTATAATTGCCGTAATAGCGTCACTGTCGTGTTCCGTTATGAAGGGCGAGGTAGCCGGCAGACTTATGCATGTGGTATTGAGACCCCACCACAAGGGTAGCAATGCACCATTAACATTTTTAGCGTCAATAGACGATAGTTGGTCTTTTTATCAAGAGAAGATCCATCTGCTTGTATTTAATACTGTATATAAAAACAAGATATACCGAGCGTGAAACCAATTTTTCCAAGATGGCGGTTGCAGTACAAGAGCTGCGAACTTACGTACATGGGTTTAACTTTATACTAACTCCCCAACAACATCGAAACAATAAAATTGCGTAGTTTTACTTTAGCCAACTCAAAGGTAAATTTTAAAAGGAGCATATATGAAGCTGATGATAATTAACAGTGTTATTTAAATAAATATGTATGTAATTCCAATTTAAGGTATATAGGTCGGAACCACAACCTTTATAATCCCAGGGAAACGCCGAGTTTTCGAGTAAGTTATGCACATATATTACAATACGCATCTTAACCTGTTACTACATTGAATTACTAATTCTTAAACATGGCTTTGTCTGAAATAAATAAGAACGTTATATATTTTGATATTTAAAGTGCTATTAAGACTAAGCTTAATGATGTGAGTCAAATAAACCATTTGATTAGTACGTGCTTTGTCTCGCCCGGGTCAGGTACCACCGCCTTACCTATTCCTGTCCCAATAGCATCAGTGCTAGTCGCTGTCGTGTTCTGGTTTGGAGGGTAAGGTAGCCGGTAAACTTATGCATGTGGCATTAGACCTCGCCACAAGATAGCAACGCACCATTAACATCTTTGGTGTCTATAGGCGATGGTTGACTCTTTCCATCAGGAGACCCATCTGCTTGTTTGCTATCTTATGATATAAAAAAAAATATTGGATAATTATACGAATTGATCTAAGTCAATTAGTAAGCAACTAATCAATTTATTTGCTTGTGATGTGGGTCTTAGTCAACAATATTAAGGGGCAGTTCAAACTTTAGACCAACTTTTGACGAGAAATCAAAATTTTCCAACTCCTAATTTTTTATATTATAAGGTACTTTTATTTAATTAAATGGTACCATTAGATAGTTTATACTTTTAAATTTTGCCTAGATGAAACAGATTTTTTAATCATCAATTGTATTTCTTATAATAAATGCTCTCCGAAATCAAGTTTCGACAATTACGCAAGGAAGCTATTTTTCCTAAAGGTATCGCTACTGCTAGAATCAATAAACTTAATTGAAAAAAAATACTAAATTACAAGAAACATCCAACAATTGTGCCTGAATGGATTACTTTTTTACCAAAAGATCTATAACCATATCTAATTAATAAAGCCAATATGCCTATTTCAATGAAAATTAACGAAATATTAACTGGGTTTTTGTTATTGAAAAACTACATTTACCTACAGAAATTAGCATAGAATAAAACTATATTCTATTCTTATGCAAAAATAAGTCACTTAAGTAATACTTATTTATTTTTTATTTCAAAAATAAATAAAAGAGAATACTATAAAATCCGCTACGTCCGTATGCCAAAATTAGTACCACGTTGTAATAATTAAAATATTTAAAGTATCAATACTATTTTCATTCAACCAGCTCTCACATTGATTAGAAAATATCTCAGTCATATAAAATACTCGAATATATTTAATAAGTAGCCAAACCCAGAAATACAAACATCTATGCTCATCACACAAATGCTTGTCCCTGTCGGGATTTAGGAATTGAACCCAAGCCCCATCGATGCGTAGTCAAGTTCTCTAACAACTCAAACAACGGGCGATCAAAGATAAAGATAAAGATTTAATAATGGTTCATGAGATACAGCCTGGTGACTGACGGACAGACGGATGGACAGCGGAATCTCAGTAATAGCGTACTGTCTGTACCCTTTGGTACGGAACCTTTAAAATTATTAACATATTAAAATAACTTTTTAAAAGTTTAGTAATAATGCAGCCCGCTTCGTTATAAAAGCTTTAGGGGAATCCCGTAGGAACAACTCATTTTTTCGAGATAAAATTTAGCCTTTGTACTATGCCAGGTCATCGTCTACTTGAGTATCAAATGTCATTCAAATCCATTCAATAGTTTTGACCTGAATGATTAATAAACACCCATCCATCCAAACAACCAAACTTTCGCATTTATAATATTAATATAGATTGATTTCTGATATGAACATGCCTGTCAAAAATGAAATTGTAAACTATTGTAAGACGATCCAAAATGAAAAAAAAAACGGCCAAGTGCGAGTTGGACTCGCGCACGAACGTTTTCGTACTATCATAGCAAAAAAAATACAAAAAAAACACGTTTATTGTATGGGGACCCACTTAATATTTTCATTTTTTATTTTTAAGATTCGTTGTTATAGTGGAAACGGAAATACGTAATTTATGAAAATTTCAGCTTTCTATCACGGTTTATGAGATACAGCCTGATGACAGACAGACAGACGGACGGACAGCGGAGGCTTAGTAACAGGGTTCCATTTTACCTTTTAGGCACGGAACCCTAACAACGAGTATGTGATGGTCGTTAAATACATACGTTGACAGTATATACACTTGTAGCTTTGTAAATCGTCGTTGTAAATCGATTCTGTTTGATTGATTTGTAATCGATTAAATAAATAGTATAGCGTAAATACAAACTAAACGTATATAATATACTGTCAAATACCTAGTGAAAGTTATTCTTTACCGCCACTTTCTTGTCAATTCTTTTGAACTAAATAAGAAAAAAGAATAAACTATTTTTTTAGGGTATTGCATGTAGTACGTATGGAAATTTATAAACACGAGTAAATGTTCAAATTTCAGTTGACATCCGATCTGCGATTCCATTTATAAGCAATTTAATTTTTTCCCAAATTTTGAGTTTTGAAAACGAGATTTAAACTACATAACTTAGCCCAGACCATAATATGCATAACATATTATGTTAATTTAAATGTTTTGAGTGTTAGATAATACATTAATGTTTGTTTTGGAACCTATTTCAGTGTCTCCTATTTCAGTGGGCTGAGCAAACTGGCGAGAAACGATTAAAGAAATTATTTGTAGATATACGGGTATATTATCTCATGATAATATGTAAATAGCGTGTAAAATAACTGTTTGAGCACAACACCAAATAATATTCACGGGAAAAATAACACTAACTGATCTAACCCGAAAGTAAGCAAATTATTTGCTTGTATTATGGGTGTTAGTTAACTATACACTATATATTTGTTTTTTTATATCATACGATAGCAAACAAGCAGATGAGTCTCCTAATGGAAAGAGTCAACCATCGCCTATAGACACCAAAGATGTTAATTGTGCGTTGCTACCTTGTGGTGAGGTCTAATGCCACATGCATAAGTTTACGAACTACTTTACTCTCCAAACTAGAATACGCCAGTGACAAGCACTGACGCTATTGCGGCAGGAATAGGTATGGCGGTGGTACCAAACCCGAGCGAGACAATGCAGAACTTTACCACTTAGTAGAAATGGTGTTAAATAAAAAGGATGTCTTAAGAAACACCGCCTAAAATCGTAAAACAAAATATGCATAATAAAAAAGAAAAAAAAGTAGTTATTTTCACGCCCATATCCCCTAAGAGGTAGGCAGAGGTACAACAAGTGCCGAAGATTAGAAAGATATTAGCCGAAGATACTTGGTCCCACAAATGTGATAGGTGGCAAGCCTATCGCCAACCGGGCACTTTCCAATCCCGGTCAACTTTGTGTTTCTCAGAAAACTGAAAAAACGCTTTTTTTATGTGCTCGACCCGGGAATCCAAACCGGGACCATATTAATGCATAATAATTAATTAATAATGGACTCACCATCTATGATGCTGGAAACTATGCAAAATAGAGAAGGAGACTGGATTTTTTATTAGTGCATTAACATGACTTAATGCTAGGATGATGGTTATATTTGGTTTTTAATCTATATCCCCGTGTTCGTTCGTGATTTTTTTATAGAATGGACTATCTAACTCTGTGCAAGGCAATGCATAAAACGCAAACGATAATCCAATGGTGTCACTTTTATTGTGATCTAATTTGGCATCACTGCCTTACCTCTTTCTGCCGCAATAGCACAAAACCAATAGGTACAGAAGTCAAATTCATTTACATACTTCATTTTCCATATCAACATTCGGCGGTCACACTACGTTAACTTTTGCTTATGCACAAAAAACTGGTAGTGTACTCGTATCTAATAATAATAGTAAATATCACTGGACAAATTACACGAATTGATCTGACCCCAAAGTAAGCAAATTATATACTTGTATCATGGATGTTAGTCAACGATATTCACACATAGAAATACATATATAAATACTCCAATATATTTAATAAACACCCAAATCCAGAAATACAAACATCTGTGCTCATAACACAATCGAACACGAAACCCATTGATTGCGTAGTCAAGGTCGCTAACCACTCGACCAACGCGAGCCCTAAGCAAAGGTATCTACTAGGTGTTTGACTTATTCAGAATGAAACAGTAGGAACGCAAACGTAAACCAATAATAACTAAAATATTTTAATGTTATTGTTATAAATACCTATTATATATACCTATTATAAATTTCTCCACAAAAACGTTAACTGATGCAAATGCAAGCGGTTCGCACGCGCGCTTGTAATATTCCCAACCATTCCGAGATATCGTATCCGTGGAGGTGTCTATGTGTGCGTTGCTCGAACGCCCTTTGTATGTAGATTGACTTCTATACTTATTTATTTTGTGGCAATAGCGTTGTTGCTTTTCACTATCGCGTTTCGGTATAAATGATAAGGTAGCCAACAAACTTATGCATGTGATATTATCATCCCAATATACGCATTGCATCATTAATACCTTTGGTACCGTGGTGATGGTGGATGATAGATGGTTATTTTCTTCAATCAGGAGAACTATCTGCTTTTTTGCTATTCTTTAATTTATATAAAAAATATATCATACGCTGGTTATATAAGTGCTTAGCCCAATACACGTCTTTAAATAGAAAAGGCTGCTCCTTAATAATTTAAAAACAGTAAAGCTGTGAAATAGTAGTTTTTCATATTTGCTCAGAACATCCCCAGCTTCCCATTGAATATTTCTCTAAAAATGAACTGTAGTTAAATGCTAATAGGGTTTAAATTGGATTTTTATATCCAAGAACGTAATTGCTTTTCCTGTTCACATCGTTTTATAACTCTAGCAATAAAAATGTCTTCCTTTGAAGATTTTATATTAGCTTGAATATAAAAATAATATACATATTTATTTTTAAAACGGGAATTGCATTTAAGAATTTAGTTTGCGAGTAAAAAATATCAAACTAATATATGCGATACATAAGTGATTTAATCTTTATTGTCTTATCACCAGAGATTAGAATAGTTAATGCTGTTGCCAGAATTCTGACAATTGCATCATGTAATCTGAGAACGGATAACTGAGTAATTTTGACTAAGTTGCTATTGGTCCACGTAATCAATGTACAGTCTGTTCAACATAAATGCTGTAGTTATATGTACATCCCATCTCACTCTGTCAATATCGGAAATGTGCGACAGATATACTTAGTACTCGTTTGTTAAAAAAATTGACTACAGTTATTGGATACATGGCAAAATAAAACTGGTGATATTCATTTAAGAAGGCGATTAATTTACATATTAATTTATTACATAAATGCGAAAGTTTATATGCCTGTCTTTTACAATTTCGCGCTTAAGCCACTGAATTAATTTTGGTTTAATTTAGAAAGGAGATAATTTAACACCTAGGGTGGGTTGCACCAAAATGCTTAAATCATTTTAAGTCACTAAATTCGTTGAAAGTGACAGCATTTAAGGGCGGCTTGCACCAAAATGCTTGAATCATTTGAAGTCACTAAATACGTTTAAAGTGACTGCATTTAAGGCGTTTTGACATTTGCTAAACATGTTTAGTCCCAAATGCACTTAAGCATTTTCGTGCATTCGCCCCTAGAATCTCAAGAAATATTTTTTTTAAATAAACCCTTAAGGTCGGATTTAACGGGATAACAGTTTAAATGAAAGAATAGAATATACTAATGATATATAACTACACTCACGGGGAAAACTATGTGGTTCAGCTAGTTATTTATGTATGAATGAATGAATCTAAATATACTATCACACGGAAGTTAATAACTGATTGAAATAGGTTCTAACAGTTGTGCACAAAAATGTTAGAAAGTTTTTGTTAATAAATGTAAACAATTTTTTTTAAATATATTCCTCACTATCCATTTACTCCTACAATCTATATTTATGTTTGTTTATTGGCCTACGTAGACGAAGAATTTTTGTCCGCTGAGGACAAAAATCTCTGAATCGTGAAAGAATGTCTGCCGAGAACTTGCCATGGACACAACGCACACGGTGTGCGATCATTTATTGTCCGAAAATTTAAAGAAGCTACGTAATGGAGGAAAATATTCTGAGATTACGTTTTGTTGTAATTTACATCAAGTTTAAGGAAAAGCATTGCATTGGTCCAGAAGAATTACTAAAAATATATATGTTGTGAAGTAAAATTAAAGTGCAAATGCATTTAAAACTGTGCCTAGCTGTCACTAAACAGTTTGTAACTGTCTGTGTGTTACAAACTGTTTCAAACAGTTACAAACTGATAATAACTGTTTAAAACAATTTAAAACCCTTGGTATTGATAGTGAGGGAACGAGAGGGACTAAGGTTAGTAATATTGAAGGATGTTTTTTATTATCGATAGGGAAGCGCTTGACTATGATATCGCCTGATGGTAAGAACATAGACTCAGGAAGCATATTGCGGTTCGAATGAAGAATGTGGAGTTAAACCTCCCGAGTGCGTGGAACGTCCACTATATAGCAATGCCTAGTATCTCTGCGCCTCGACGATCAATAGAAAAACGGTGACAGTGGAATTAAGTCGTGCAATTTCGCAGCGCACTCTCCAAAATGTATCCGATAAAAAACCGATAAACTAGCCACTCTGCGGCGATGACCGAAGCTCTTGAGTTTTTTGCCTACCAGATCATCGTCGTTTATGAGCCTCTTGGTACGCCTCTCTATCGCCTCAAGCGTCTCCAGCTGGTATTTAGCCGAATCAATCCCAGAGGTGAGAACAGTATTCAATGCACGAACGGACTTGAGCTTTATAAAGGTTGAGCAACTGTCCCGGGCTGAAATACTGTCCCATCTTCGCTAGAATACCAAACTTTTTTGAGGCAACTTAGGCTTTAGATTTGATGTACCAAGCAACGTTGAGAGAAGGCGTTAAGGTGCTAACAAGAAGCTCGAGGTGGTCAGTCATCGGCACGGACATACCCTGGAAAGACGGAGATGGGCGGAATGGACTCCGTACTTAACGTTAAAAAACATTTCACAAAAATAGATATCAATATTTCCATTTGTTCATAAATATTAATTAATGTTAACTAATGTTTTAAAATATTTCATTTTCTTCTCCCACGTCGCATTTTACTAATTTTTTTTTTTATATCATGAGATAGCAAACAAGCAGATGGGTCTCCTGATGGAAAGAGTCAACCATCGCCTATAGACACCAAAGATGTTAATGATGCGTTGCTATCTTGTGGCGAGGTCTAATGCCACATGCATAAGTTTACCGGCTACCTTACCCTCCAAACCGGAACGCGACAGCGACAAGCACTGACGCTATTGCAGCAGGAATAGGTAAGGCGGTGGTACCAGACCCGGGCGAGATAATGCAGAACTCTACCACCTAGTAGCCACGATGGTAGTGACTCGATAGCCATTCGGTCGCCTTTTACGACCTGCCTGGCAGAACGGCAGTTGGCCTATTCTTCAAAGGAGGCCGGGACCAACACGGCGAAAAAAATTTAAAAAAAACGATTTAATAAAAATGCTCATCAAGAACAAATTGCTATCAAAAAGAAAAAAATGCTATCTAGAATTTTCATTTGATTTTCATGCATCAGTGTAATACAAACACGAGAAAGTAAAGATTAGTCTTCCTGAGTCACGTATTTAGTCTCAATTTTACGTATGAGTACGTGACATTTCGGGGAACCGGTAATAAATTTGGATGGAAGAAAATTTCACTATACAAGGATCTCTATAATAAATACCAACCTTTTATATTCAAATATTGGAGATCATAAAAGATATAACAAGATGACGTAATAATGTATCAAACTGATTCCCGTAGCGAATAAATTTTACTCAAAGTGAGTTTGGTAGTAGAGTAGGAAGCAATGACGTGTAGAATATTACACATCATTGGTAGGAAGTCAATAAAAGATACGGTACGTAGATCTCCAAATAAATTTATATTTAGCTAGAGATTACCTATGGTTTTACCGTTGAAATAATATATTAATAGATATATAATTATATATTTATAGATATTAATTAAACTGATGTTTATCATATATTGATATTATAGTGAAAGTATTGTTCCTAAAGTACACCAAAATTACAAGAGTTATTTTAATGAAATTTGGCACATAGATAAATGATGATCTGGAATAGCATACATGCTACTTTTAATCCTGGAAAAAAATAATCGTTTCTGCAGAATTTACCAAAATGTGCAGAAAATGAATGTTTTTGGCATTCTTGTGACATAAGAACCAACAATCCTTAGGGTCTTAAGGCTGTGGTTATCTTTTTATACAAGGATAACTATGTGTAAGCTTGCGATCCAATATATTATACTATACATACACACATATATAGGTATAGAATAAATAAATAAATACATATAGCCGGTAAACTTACATTTAAAGGTTTGCATTCCTGCAATGTCCTAATAATATTTTCTTTGATGTTTGTAAGTGTTGGATATTTCTTAGTAATGGAAAAGTCCGCTTGTTTTTTATCCTGTACTTTACGTATAAACAGGCAATTGATTATTAATTAAATATTTATTTTGCACCAAAACTACTAAAAAATCTTTGTTTATGAGTAAAGGAGACTGATACCGTTGCATACAAACTTGGGCCCCCTTGTAATAAGATGAATATTATGTTAATTAATAGCTAGTTTAACGATATATAAATACTGAAAATTTTATAGATTTTAGCAATCTGAGAACAGAGATATAAGATATTCACTAGAAGTAAAGTTACGGTACTATGGTATAGTTTAACTCACTGTAACCGTTTACTATTATATAAACAACTGATACTTGTAATACAGGCAACTATGCTTCATGTTTATAAATTGACACAATACTAAAACACAGATTTTTGGAAAACACAAATTAAAGGATGCCTCTCTCAAGGTAAGTACGTAAAATAGCGAAGAGTGAAATCCGCGACTTGCGAGTGCGACTCTTGCGAGCCGTCAGTGATGTCAGTTGTTATTTTCAATTTTAGCTGTATTAAATCCACAGACACTAAATCCGTATTAAGTTTGAAGTAACGTAATCAATCGATTATATAAATTGTATCGATTATATTTTTTCTTTTTATATTATAAATGGTTTGTAAAATAATGATGGTACTTACTGTTGATTATACTAAATATTAATCAAAAATACACTTTTACATATACTTACGAACTTATATTTCGATTAAAATTATTTACATTAATCGATTATAATTCTATCGATTATACAATTATAGTACCACAAACTTATTTTCGTGATTTCTTTTTTCTCAGAAAGCGGATTAAGTTCATATTTTGAAATTTGAAATAGAAAAATAGTATCATTTTTTTGAACCATACTTCAACCCTTTACATTTGGGCCCAAAAATCCCCCTCTCCTTTAACCCCGGCGCAAAAACGAGTGGTGTTATAAGTTCTAGGCGTGTATCTATGTATTTGCGTATGTGTGTATCTGTGTGTCTGTCCGCGACATAACGACCAGGCGGATGGTCCAATTAGGTTACGGTTTTTTTGTAAATGAAAGACCTATTTTGCGAGATGGTTCTTAGCTATGTATCAGTAGAATCTGTTCAGCCGTTTCAAGATCATCTCTTTCAAGTTTCAAGCTCTTCAAATTGATGAAAGAAATTAAGCAAATTGTAACGGCTTTATCGGTAATAAATGTTGTATTCTGTTACTTGAATGATATTGCAATGACACGGTAACCTAGACTTGATGTCGAGAGATCCTCATTTGAAGATCATCAGCTTCTATTTAAGTGTCAATGTTGGTATATAAAGGTAATGGTTTATAATTTTTCAGCGATTTTCTGTTGTCCGTTGGCACCTAAACTGAGCAAATTTGCGTAAGTTCAGTTGCTATACAATCTCATGGTACCACCTGGTTGATCGCATGATGTAGCCTGGAAGTAGAAACTGGAACTCTCAGATGCAGAGTTTTGACGAAAAAATCGAGTTTTGACTCAGCGGTTTTATTACTTTAAGTATATACTAAGTTTAATTACCACCTATGATGACGAGTGTCTGAAGATGGAGCTGAGAGATTTTTTCTTAAATTCACAAAGAGAAAGTGGTAAGACAGTGAAGGTTAGAAGCATTTATTAATTAATAATTAATTTAATCTTAGTCATAATTATTTCTAGGCTTACTTTTTCCAGTGATGGTCCGGGCTACTTTGGAAAATAGACTAATTGCCGTTGTGCCAGGCAAGTCGTAAAAGGCGACCGATTGGCTATACGTGTCACTACCATCGTGGTAGAGTCGTAACGCAGCGAATCGCTCGGTTATTTGGTACCACCGCCTTACCTATTTTTGCGTATATATAGCGTCAATGTTTTTCAAAGTGAAGTTCCAGTCTGGAGGGTAATGTAACCAGTAAAATTATGTATGTGGAATTGCTATCCTGCCACACAGATAGCAACGCACCATTACATCTTATGTATCTACAAGCGATAGTTTCTCTTTTCATTAGGAGAGCCATCTGCTTGTTTACTATCTTATAATATAAAACTAAAAAAAAATACGTGGTGAAGCTAAAAGAAGACCATGGGAGCTTGCAATAAAATAACTCAAGCTAGCCCCGACCTTAACCTGATGCTACGGGATTCCTTTTCAAAGATCATCAGCTCCTTTCACGTTTTGCTCTTATGATGCATATGAAACAGAGCGGCGGTCTGACGATAAGAAAATGTGTCGGTTATTAAAATTTTTAATTTTATCTTGTTTAAATTTTTTAATTGATCTCTGCTTAGAACACCTCAACTTAGCAGAAAAATTCAGTGATGACTAGCAGGTTCAAGTGGCTTTATTAATTTTAAGGAATTTGTAATTCGAAGGTATTGTTTTTATTAACAGTGAAATTTGAGGAAAATGATGTTATTGATGAAGAAGTTAAGTATGAGTATACTCGTATTATTGAAAAACAAAAGTTATTTTTAATAAAGTAAATAAAAGTAGACGGCTTGTACAGAAAAAGATTCAGAACATTACAATAAATTTATGATCGAAACAAAACAAGGATGAAAACTTTAAATAAATAAAATAAGATGCGCTTCTTTTTTATATGAAACACTTCAAATTACGGAAAGAGATTTATTTATAGGATGCACTGAACTTTAACCTGCATGATCTCGTATATAGAGTAATAAAACATTAAACAGTAAAACGTTAACTTCGAATAAAAGTTACATAAAGTTGACATAAATTGGTCGAACAATAAAGGAGTATTGGGAGGTAATCGTCGAAAGTAATACTGCAATTCGGCCATCAAAGTCTCTCAATGGGTCAGCAATTACATCGTTGAACGTTACTTCAATTGCACAAACCGTGCCTCGTTTAGCTTACGACCGGCTTAAACAAGGTACTGGATAGAGATGGACTGATGTTTTATTAATCGAATGAATCGGTAAATCGAATTTATATTTTGATACAAGGCTAGTAAACAGATGATTATAATTTATACTTAGGTTCTTAATGAAAACGTTCTTTCCATGTAATGTACTAATTGAACCGCGCAGGTTCACCCGCAAGTAGTTTAACACGTGACTTAAAAAACTCTTATATGTCATTCCCTATTTCAACCTGTTAAGGATTGATTTTTGAACACGCTTGACTTAAAAAACTCTTATATTTCATTCCCTATTTCAACCTGTTAAGGATTGATTTTTAAAAAACAAAATAGCCTATATTTCCATAATCCGGCGTGTTAGATCGAGCTTCTTTGAAGAATAGACCATTTGCCGTTCTGCCAGGCATTTCGTTAGAGACGAACGATTGGCTATGCAATTCACTACTATCGCGTCTACTTGGTGGTAGAGTTCTACATTGTCTCGCCTAGGTCTGTTACCACTGCCTTACCTATTCCTGCCGCAGTAGCGTCAGTGTTCGTCACTATCTTGTTCCGGTTTGGAGATTTAGGTAGCCCGTAAACTTATGCCCGTGGCTTTAAGACCTCGCCACAAGAACATCCAACGCATCATTTACATCTTTGATGTCTATAAACGATGATTATCTCTTTCCATCAGGAGAGCCATCTGCTTGTTTGCTATCTTATGATATAAAAAAAAAAAACTATATTTGACTCCGTGTTTTTAACCGTCTCCTAACCAAATTTTATCAAAATTGATTCTTAGAAGATCGTATGAGTAAGTCAGTGCTCGTTCTATTTAGTTAATTCTCACTTTTATCTCTTATCCCACCCTGTTGGTAGAGTGGTGTTTAATGATTCTAAGTACGTAATTACGGGTTCGTGCTTGATTCCGGACAAGGACAAGCATTTGTATGATGAGCATGAACGTTTGTTTTTCTCATTTTGGGTGTATAATAAATATTTTTGAGTGTTTATTAAATCTATTTGAGTATTTATATATATATATATATATATATATATATATATATATATATATATATATATATATATATATATATATATATATATATATATATATATATCTCTATGTATTAGTATCATTGACTGGGGTTAGATCAATTCGTGTAATTTGTCCAGTGATATTTTTATATTTTATCTGAATACGTATATGTATTTCTTTCTATTTATATCCTTGACTATCACTCATAATAGAAGCAAGTAGTTTTCTTATTTTGGGGAGCAAATAATTTGCTTACTAAAACAATTTGTGTAACTTCTCCAGAGATTATTATATATATATATATATATATATATATATATATATATATATATATATATATATATATATATATATATATATATATATATATATATATATATATATATATATATATATATATATATATATCTACTAGCGAAAAGCAGAGCTTTGTAAGGGCTCGCAAAGTTATAATCAGAAATCAGAAGTACTTTATTCAATAAAACTTTTTGCAAGTTATTTTGACACGTCAACATATTTTTTATAAAAAACTAATACGGAAACGCGGCCACTACCTACTAATATTGTTAGAAAAGTATTTTTACGAGAATTACGTCTTTTAATGTATGGACTTTATTTATAATTATGTAACCTAAAAAAATCCAGCGTATTTTCACCCAAACATTATATTCGCATCAAATGCGTAGTCAGGCTTTGGTCTAGGGGGCGCAGCAAAATAATACCAAAATAAAGAAAAACATGTTTCTAAGACTAAATTTTTATAGTACTTTACAAGAAAAATTCTTTAAAATTTTCTTAATTTATTAAAAAACACGATTTCTATAATTATCAATGTTATCAACACAGAACAAATATAAAGGTTATCTACATATTTTACACCATATTTTCTGGTCTACCTATAATATAGTACAGTCTACCTATAATATGTAGCAACTCAAGATCCATCTCGCGCCATCACTTCGCCGTTAAAGTCTAATATTGATAGAAATCAATTTTTATTTATGGTAACTTTCTTGTAAAAGAGTTTTCAAGTAAAAATGGGTATTAAAAATGAAAGTTGGTCTTATAAAGAAAAACACATTTTTTTAGCTTTTTACCCTCGGACTAAGATTGGAAACTGATCTCAATACAATATTAATCAATTAATACACTTGTACTGATTCACAGTAATCATATTGTGAAAAATCTGTAAGCGGTTGATCTTGCAGGCGATTCCTGCAACTTCCCGCTAAATTATGGTATTTTAAGCTCAAAAGAGTAAAAACTATAAGCATAGATTTTTTCAGTTCTAAGAAATATTGAAATGTCTCAATTGCTAAGTCACAAAAAACAGCAAGAAAACACTTACTTACTTTACTTACTTACTAAATTAGTAACTTCCTTATCTACATACGTAGCGGGAAGTTAAAACGTACAAGTGTATTAATAGATTAATATTGTATTAAAATAGAGTGAATAAAAATGAATTAAAACTACCAAGCCAAAGCTCAAACCTAAAAGTGCGATATTTTTTCAGTAAAATGTATCACAAAAGGACATAGATCGTCGCCTAGTCTAGCTTCGTAGCATTTTAATTCGTTAGTTTTATAATAGATGGCGTTAGTAGTAATAAAATTGTAATACACCTGTATCTTCTATTTTTTTAAATGTTTATAAAATGGTATTTTAATGGTAGAACATATCTCGACATGAATTTAAACTACCACGTCAAAGCTCAAATTTAAAAGTGTGATTCTTTTCCAGTAAAATGTACCACAAAAGTGCATAGAAAGTGGCCTAGTGTAGGGCTCGCTTCGCTCGCCCTGATTAAGGATCAAAATTGATACTCTGACGTAGATCTTTCAATAGGGACGGTAATTTACACCCACGCTCAAATATGTTTATTAACATTAATATCTTTTGGACATAAAATAGCCTAAATAATATACAATATTCACTATTAAAGTTTAAATTCTCGATTAATATTATACGAACAAAATATTTCCGTTTTGCACGACTCTACCTCAACTTTCCCGGTGCTTAATTGTGAAATCTTTTAATTAGTTTTTTAAGCGGTGTTTCAGTTAGTGGTACGCTAAGTAACATCATTTAGCAAAAAATGTTTAAGGAATTTTTAATTGAGTTTATCAATATTTGTGTTTATTTTTTTCGAATAAATTTGCAAGACCGAGAGTTTTATAAAAGATTATTTGGGAATTGTGATACTGAGATGTTACATTTGATTAGCTGGTGTTATATTTTATGTTAAAAATATATAACATGCTATATTTTAGTATAAAACGCTAATCGGCTCTGTGGTCTAGCGGCGTTATATTTTACTAGCTGTTGCCCACGACTTCGTCCGCGCGAACTTGGTTTATTCAGCACAGTTCCTCCCCCGTAGGTGATAGCGTGATAATATGTAGCCTATATGTTGAACCGACCTATTAGTAATAATCATGCAAAATTTGAAACAAATCCATGCAGTACTTTTTGAGTTTACCCCGGACATACATACAAACAAATAGACAGACAAAAATTCAAAAACTATACTAGACACTTTTACTATTCCACTTGTACATCAACTTCACTTTTACACAATTTTTATTATATTACTCGACCGGTTTCAATTTTTAAAGCATCTTCAAGATGATGATCCTGAAGATGCTTTAAAAAGTGAAACCGGTCGAGTAATATAATAAAAATTGTGTAAAAGTGAAATTGATGTACAAGTGGAATAGTAAAAGTGTCTAGTAACAATGGAATTTCACCAAGTACCGACGATGGAAAGTATAGAATATACAAAAAAACTATATTTTTTGGCTTCGATATCGATTGTAGATCGCGCCCCAAGTTTCTTTTAAAAAATATTCAATGTATAATTTTGACTTTCCTACGATTTTATTATATGTATAAATGATAAAAATATATAACATACTATATTTTTAGTATAAAACACTAATCGGCTCTGTGGTCTAGTGGAGTTATATTTTATGATAGTAGTATCTTCACGCCCGTATTCCCGAAGAGGTGGGCAGAGGTACAACACGTGCACCCACGATTAGCCGAAGATACTTGGTGCCATAATGTGTTAGATGTTCAGCCTATCGCCAACCGGGCACTTTCCAATCCCGGGCAACATTGTTTTTATAAGAAAATTGAAAAATATATTTTTGAATTGCCCGACCCAGGAATCGAACCCGGGACCTCGTGAGGTCAACGCCAACGCCGGCTTACTAGACCACAGAGGCGATTAAATGTTTAATGAACTTTTAATTGAGTTTATCAATATTTGTGTTAATTTTTTCAAATAAATTTGCAAGATCGAAGTTTTATAATAGATTATTTGGGAATTGTGATACTGAGATGTTACATTCGATCGATATATATATATATATATATATATATATATATATATATATATATATATATATATATATATATATATATATATATATATATATACATTAGAAGTGATACATTAGAATAATCGTTAACTTTATCGATTTAACTGTCGACTTTGCTCCCACAATCAATCCATCGGGCCCTTGGAACCGAACAATGTGGCAAACCTTTGGGCTCGATTGAAGCCAAACTTAATATGGAACAATTATTTTAAAGCATGTCTCGATAAATATTTTCTTATGAACTACTAGCAGACTGTTAGATGTTTCTATTTTTTTTAGATATAATGAAACCAATTACACTTTACGTAGCGTAACTACTATTCCAATGAGGTACTTTTATTCAACGAGCATATAAATATTATAGAAACGATTGTTGCAAGTACAATTTTCAAACTAAATGCACAAACATTTGGTAACAGTGAGTAGAACGGATTGATCGTAGCCCTGTACCCAGCAATTTTACCGCAATTCTCTGGAACTTAGTCATTTCACACTGAACTCCAGTCAGAGCTTGTGCCTTTGCTTAATTCAATTGTCTCTCAAGCGGGACAAATAATCGATATCGTAATATTGAGGAGGGATAACGAACAATAACTTAAGTAGATTACTCGAATACTGTCTTATTAAGAGTAGTGATTAGCAATAATACAAATAATTATATTTGATTAAACTGACGAAATATTACTTTACATCTTCAAAAACTGTTTAGTGTTTGTACTTGTGGGCTGGTGCACCCAATTATTCAATTCTTTTATTTGACCGGATGCACCAACGAGCTTCTCGCATCTTACACGATTCCGATCTTGCCAAATTTCTGATCTGAACCCAGAGACGGGTTTGAGATGTTGGCACTTTAAGTGTGCTTATCGATTTTATAATGGGAAGTGTTCTATAGAGCTATTTAGCTCGATACCGGCTACTTTCTTCCACCACTATAACACTCACCGTGGCCAGAACCTTCATCCACACTATCTTGATTTAATGAGTTATGACCATGGACATCTGCAACATAAGAAGAGATCTTTTAAAAGGCAATTTAACAATTTGCCTTTTAAAAGATTTAATATCATATTCGTTAGGAAATATAAACTTGAGGAGTTCATTTTATAACTTGGTAGTGTAAACTAAACTGCATTGTTAACATGGTGTTCGTCAATGAACGAATATAATATTGAATCTTTTAAGAGGCAAATTAATGAATTTATTAAGTGTCCACAGCGCATCTCTTCTTATGTTGCAGATGTTCATGGGCATCGGTGACTAATTCCCGTCAGGCGGCATGTGTGCTCGTCTGTCAGCACAACATATAGGTAAAAAATAAACTCACTTGTACTTATAGTTCACTTTTCAACATTTTACAAATCCAACCGGTTTCCAATCCAAGTGTCTAAAACATTATAACCGTATAAACATCCCTGATGATGCTGTATTTAGCGAAACCGATAGGGTGTCTAAAATAATATAATAAAATGAACTAGAAGTACAAGTGAGTTTCTTCGTATTATTCTAAAATACAATTTTTAAAGCGTGTTACAAATTCGAAAGTTTTGTATGTTTATTCTGAAACATACAAAACTTTCGAATTTGTAATATTAAATAGATTTGACTGAGTGAGTAAGTTATAACGAGATCATAATATATTCTTAGAAAAAGGTTACTTAGTGAATAAAGTGTTCATATCAAATAAAATTTATATAAAAATACTCAGGTCTCACGACGATTTTGCCAAGGAAGACATGCTAATATAGTATCAACTTTCATACAAGTAAATTTTGCGCACGTGTAAATAGCTATGTTTAACAAAATACCGTCATTCTTATGTCTCCGAAGAAGTAAGAAGAAGTACAGCTAGTGTACCCGTTCTTAGCAAAGGGCATTAAATCATATCAGGCTCGACAAAAAAGAAAAAATTAAATAAAACTCGTTAGAATTAAGTTTTCTAGAAAAACATAATTCTAACGAATTTTACGACCTGGAATAATCACGACGATAGTGACACTTTTGGCCGCACTTTTTCACACGAAATCCCTAATTTATTTATAAAAGGGGCGGTTTATATACGAAAAATATATTTCTCACAGTTCAAATGTATATGTCTATACATATATATATATATATATATATATATATATATATATATATATATATATATATATATATATACACATTTGTCTTCCTCTCTGTTACATTCTTAAACCACCAACGCTAAAAGAGGGATGTTGAGAGTTTAAATTGTGTATTTGTGCGTCTATCTGCATAGCAAAACTTAAAAGTTTGTTATGTGGATGGTTCTAATGGTAGATCTAATGTATTGATGCCCTAAGAAAAGTTTGTTAATATCCCAACTTCTTGATAGATCAGAGAGTTAATTTTCATTATAATATTTATTATTATGATAAAATGTATCCCTAGATATTTTGGAATACTTATATCCAAATAATATTATATATATATATATATATATATATATATATATATATATATATATATATATATATATATATATATATATATATATATATATATATATATATATATATATATATTTTAGATGATTTTCTTCAAATATTACCTACATTTTTGGCTTACTAGTCGCCAAGGATAAACTGGAAATAGTTGCACGATTTCTCGGTTTTCAATTCCAAGTCCAACCAATCCAAATTGTACTTCTGTGGTTTTTAATTTTTTTTACTTACTCTCTTTGGAATTAGATATATATGTTCGTTTTATCGATCGATTCCAACATCGAATATTAACCAAATATACCAAGAGACAACAAAGAAGTTAATAACCAGTACGTTGCATTTCTGTGTCAGATTTGCGATGCCACATGTATTACTTTAGCGGCTAAACAGAAACACGACATTACTGTCGTATTTCTGTTTTTCAATTACTTGTAACCCCAAGGAGACTCAACTTTGCACATTTACCGCTAAAATTTTTCGTTTATCGTTTCACTTCATTTACATAATATTTGATATCCTCAATCAGTATTGGTATTATTAGAGTTTACATTTCTTTCGTAGTCATACAAACAATAAGGCTATATTATTTACAAAAAGCTCAGTTAGCTACGCAGAGCGAGACATTACTTCTTACCAACCCCTTGCCTGCAGTTTTCTAAGGCACAAAGTCGGCCTCACATAGAGTACTGTTAGCATATCTGAGCTGGAGCTTCTCAGTATTAGCATCTTTCTCTTGATCGCATTCAACGTAATGCTGTTCAAATGATTGACAACAGGCCATCCAATCGGTTTGATACTTTAACATTGGGTAAAGTTATAGGTTTACTCTATATTATGAAGTATTTTTAAGAGTTTTTCAGATTGATTCTGCTGTTCACTTTCATCATCGAACATTACGTCATAATTTAAACCACCTCGATGATCGGAAAACGACTATTATGCGATTCTCTAGGCTATTTATGCTCGGGCGACATTTTTGTAGTATCTACCGGTGGGGGGCTTTTTCGAATTTAGAAACGTTCTAGAAAAGAGCTTACTTATTCTTCAAAGGCCAGCAGGGCATCTGGAAAACCTCTAGTGCTGCGGATGTCCATGGCTGGTAGCAGAAGGTTCTCCTAATACTGATCTGATGGTAAGTCATCAAGTAAGTCTTCTGCTTATTTGTCCCCTCTTCGATAAAAAGGCATGCTTCTGCCGTAAATTTCATTACAAAATGGTATTTTATAGCTTTGGCTTATCGAAGGTGCAATAACTGTACGTATGTCAACCTATCTGGAGATATTGCCATGATGATATTTTTATCCAATTTAAAAAACCTAAGCTTCACAGGTACATTTTGTACCCAAAAATTTCGTAATTACTTTTAACATGTGTTAGGCCTTCAACGCAATATATTGTCAAATGGTATTCCATCTAACATCAATCACGTGTCATCCGCGGGCAACGCTCCAGTTACAATCAAATTAAAAAGACAATTTTGTTAACAAATTTCAGTCCTGTATACGTACCGGTACATTATTTCTTATAATATAAGAGAATCTTGCTATTTTCTCCTTATTCTTCAAGACCTCCTTTGGATAGATTAACTGTCTTTTTCTTATTCTATTTAATAATAAAAATGACACAAATTTTCGTTAAATTATGTGTCCCGAACTGTAAGCCAATTTGTCGTCAGCTTTGAATTCAGTTCCCATGAATTTGCTCAGTACATCTTTATAATTTCTAATGGGCAATGGAACAATCTCTAGTTCGCAAACTAAAATATTTTATTACAGAATTTTTATTTTTTTCCGTGTTGTTATGACCTCTTTCGAATAGATTAACTGTCTTTTTATTTTTTTATTTTATAACAACAAAATAGTGATTTGTTTTAAATTGTGTGCGTCAAACTGTAAGCTAGTTTGTCAGCAGCTTCTAATTCAGTTCTCATAAATACATCCTTATATTTAACATTTTTTTGATTGGCAATAGCCCCACCTTTTGTTCCCATTACTGTGATTTCTGTAAACCAGAATCAATAGCAACAACCGCTTGATACCTCTGAGTTCCGAGCTCAGGATGCCCTGCGGAAAAGCTAAGTTGTCTTAAACCCGCTACAAAATAAATAAAAATTATAATATAGTAGGAGTAGGAACATATATGCAGTTATATTAAACGTTTGTGTATGTTACAGTTGAGTGGTTGCCATTATACAGGTTCACTGGTAAAAACAGTTTGTATACTCAAAAGTTAAAAGCTTGCACATATTGAAGGACGCTATAGTTAATGGGCATAATATATAACCAATAAAAATATAACTAAAGAACATATGGCTTAACAACGTAGTATCTCATCGAAATTAGTGTAGTAATGTTCGGAAAGTATGGTCACCGGCGGGCTTAAATACGTACTAACGAGTCTAGTCACGAGTTCGACCAATCGCTGTTTGTAAACAATGAACTTCGATATCTATGCGGGGCTGCCCGTGCACAATCATTTTACGGGATGATTAGGTCAAAAGTTTATGTAACAATTTTTCTACATATTTTCTATCAGAATCGAGTACTACACATCTCAGTATGTGCATTCTTTTACATATATAAAATTAATTTTTTATTAGAAAAAGTTTAAAAAGTTAAAAAAGTAGTTTAGTAAAATTAATTAACCTTAATAGACTTCTGACTTTACAGTTTCACAGTCTATTGTGATCTCACATACATATAATGCCTATATGTAGATAATATATATTAATTATGTAGTCCAATACTATTTGAATCATGCATGATTCAGAAAGCAGAAAAGTAATAAGTAGGCACTTTGCTGCATTCCAAATCATCTACGATTTTATTAGCAGCCATAGATAATATTATGCCAACACCTTGTCATATATTTGACAATATTATAATATTAAACTTAGTATGTACTTATAGTAACAAAACCGCTGAGCCAAAACTCGGTTATTTCGTCAAAACTCAGCATCTGAGAGTTCCAGTCTCTACTTCTAGGCTACATCATGAGATCAGCTGGATGGTACCATAAGATTGCATTGTCGCTAACATACCCAAGTTTGCCAAGTTTTAATGCAAATGGACATCATAAAGTCGCTGAAAAATGATTTGCAATATTTAGAAAATCAGTTATTTACATACGAACGTTACCAATATAAGCTGCAATATTGCAAATAAAAGCTGATTTTTGAATAAGGATCCAGCAGCATCAGGTCAAGATCACCATGTCATTGCAATATCATTGAAGTTACACAATACAGCATTTAGTGTCGATAAAGCCTTTACAAGTTGCTTCATTTCTTTTATCAATTTGAAAAGAACTGATGATCTTCAAGCTCAGCTTTGAAACGGCTGAACAGATTCTAATAAATCATAGCTAAGAACCATCTCGCAAAATAGGGTTTTCATTTAAATAAAAACCGCAGCTAAATCGGACCATCTACCTGGTCACAGACAGACACACAGATAGACTGTTCCACAGATACACACCTGAAACTTATATATTTTTTTTTTATAGAAGAGGGGGCAAACGGACAGGAGGCTCACCTGATGGTAAGTGATTACCGCCGCCCATAGACAACCACACTCCCAGAGGTCTTGTAATTGCGTTGCCGGCCTTTTAAGAATGAGTAAGCTCTTTTCTTGAAGGTCCCTAAGTCGCATCCATTTGGAAAAATTTTTGCCGATAGCTGGTTCCACAAAGGAGTGGTGCGGGGCAAAAAATGCCTCGAGAATCGCACGGTTGTGGATTTCCAGACATCGAGATGGTAAGGATGGAACTTCGAATTTTGTCGCGATGTCCGATGGTGAAATTCGGCAGCAGGAATTAATCCAAACAGTTCCTCGGAACATTCCCCATGGTAGAGCCGATAAAAGATGCAGAGTGATGCCACATCTCTACGTAACGCCAAAGAATCAAGCCGATTTGAAAGAGTCTCGTCCTCGACAATTCGAGCCGCCCTACGTTGAATTCGATCAAAAGGAAGGAGCTGGTACTGAGGAGCTCCCGCCCATAAATGAGAGCAGTACTCCATATGAGGACGGATTTGCGCCTTATAAAGTAATAAGCGATGGGCCGGTGTGAAGTAATGCCTGGCCCTACTGAGAACTCCCAGCTTTTTAGAGACTAATTTAGCCTTGCCTTCCAAGTGACCGCGGAACTGAACGTCACTCGTAATGTCGACTCCAAGTATTCCAATACTGGCTGTGGCTATCAGGGAAGTATTTTCTAAACGAGGTGATACGACAAAGGGTGATTTTTTAGCGGTAAACGCGCAAACTTGTGTCTTAATGGGGTTGAATTAGACCAAATTTAATCGACCCCACTCCGAAGCCACAGAAAGTTGTGCTTCAATATCTGACACTAGTTTGTTCCGGCACTCGTTGACGTGTTCCCGAGAAATTCCGCTGCGGCCAGAGTACAAAGCATCGCCCGTACTGTCATCCGCATAACAATGAATGCTGCTCGATCGCAACATGTCATTAATGTGCAGAAGAAACAGCGTAGGCGATAGCACACAACCTTGAGGAACACCAGCATTGACGAGTTTAAGGTCAGAGCATGCGCCATCAACAACGACCCTTATACTCCGATCCGTCAGAAAACTGGTGATCCATTTGCATAATTTCTCAGGAAGCCCATAGGATGGAAGCTTGGAAAGAAGTGCCCTGTGCCATACCCGATCAAAGGCCTTCGCTATGTCCAAACTAACTGCCAATGCCTCTCCTTTATTCTCGACTGCCTCCGCCCAACGATGTGTTAAGTAAACCAGAAGATCACCAGCTGAGCGTCCGCGACGGAAACCGTACTGGCGGTCACTAATCAGCTGGTGCTCCTCAAGATACCTCAGAAGCTGGCAGTTAATAATGGACTCCATTATTTTGGAGAATAAGGAGGTTATCGCTATAGGCCGATAGTTGGACGGGACCGATTGATCGCCTTTTTAGGGATTGGGTGCACTAAGGCGGTCTTCCAAGTTATGGGCACGACGCCTTTTGGGTAGAAGAGTCGGAACAAATGCGTTAAAACCGGTGCCAACTCTGGAGCACACATCTTTAGCACGATTGGAGAGATGCCATCAGGCCCACTCGACTTATGGACGTCCAAGGAAAAGAGTGCCTTACGCACTGTAGTTTGCAAGAACTTTACTTCCGGCATGGAAGTATCACACCGCGGGATAGTAGGTGGTGTATTTCCTTGGTCGTCTATAGTCGAATTGGCTGCAAAAAATGAGCCTAAGAATACCCCTCGTTTTTGCGTCTGGAGTTAATAAGTAACAAATAAAGAACAAGGTAATCTATTTTACAATAATCGTTAGTATGCTGTGTAAAGTGAAAAAGTATTTAAGGCAAAAGGTGGAAAATTAATTTACGCCTGTCTTTTCATCAAATTATACGTTTCTTCAATATTATGTCTTATTTCAGGAGTAACTAGGTTATATTTTCCAATGACAGAGTGATGGCACTTTTATTATTAGCATGAACTTCATAAGCGTAAAAATATGTAGGTACTTTTTATGTTTTTTAATATCATATCTAACGAAATATTTTTATTGAGTAATTAATTACAATTTCATTATTATAAATAGCAAGCAAACATGACTTTAAATAAATCTAATCTTAGAAAAAAGATCATATTTAATACAATAAAATTAATAACTACTAATTGGAATCTCGGTATATATATAATTGGAAATTTAGTATATAGGGGGTTTCGGGGGCGATAAATCGATCTAGCTAGGAATCATTTTTAGAAAATGTCTTTTATTCGTGTTTTATCGATAATAAAAGCCCCATTTAAAACTGAAAAATATAACTCTTCCTGACATCTATTGGCGAATAATAATACTATTTTTTGTATTGTAAGTTATTCCAGCAGATGGCGTTGTTAAGTAACACGAAGTCAATGAGTGTTTGCTTTGAGGTTAGACTAAGAAAATCAATGTTTATCTAATTTGAAAATTCGAGCAAAGCTCGGTCAACCAGATATTTTACAATAATACTAAATAAAATGATTGAAATCATTTTGAGGTGAAATCATTTTTTACATTAATTTTGTTCTCCTGTTTACACCAAAAGTGTTATTTGAACATATAGAATGAATATTTGATGAACCACTTGCAAATTTCTTTAAAAAAAGTGGTTAAGCTTAATTCTCTAAATGTTTGGGTTAGCGCGTTGTAGATCCTAATTATTACCATTACGTAGCAATTTTTTTGTAGAGTGCGCTAGAATATTCGGAGAATTTTTACCTTGTGGGGTTTCTAGAATTAAAACTTCTCTTTTCGGAATCAGTTCTTGTATATAAGTGGAGATATTTTCTCACGGACAAAACTTCTTCATGGATGTTTATGGAAGTTAACGTTAAGATGCTCAATGTTTTGAAGAAGGTCTTAAAAGTATCATCACCGGTTCCCTTGCGGAGAAGGCAGAGGAAACTAAATGTGTATATATATTTCGGTTCATCGCGATTCGCGTTTGATGGTTAGCGAGAAGAATGGTGATCCCCATCGCCGCAATTCACCGACCTGATAATGAATATCAAATATTTCTAGCGGTAACTGGTACCGATGGCTTAACGTGCTCATTTAAGACATGGGAGTAGTAAGACATCACCCGCTAGACTCCATGCTGCTAAAAGCCTGTTTTACACTTTTTTTCTCGACCTGAGAATCGAACACGGGAACTCATGATCTGAGTCGAAAGGGCTAACTTGAATACTAGCGTACAGGACACTACTTGGCAAATACGTTTTTTGTGCAATGAACATCAAACTTCAAAACACAGTTAAATGTTACCTCTAGGTCTCTTAAGCATGAATTAGCGAGAGCTAAGTCAAGTTATATTTTAAGAGTTGGCGAGAGACCTGAAGTCTTCTATCCAGGGTAACTTATATCGGTCATCACTACCACCATTGCGCAAACCGGATGAATCACTGTTCCACAGCACCCAAGAAAAAGTGGATTTACTGGGATTTTTTTTGCACGCAATTCTCATCTTGATGATAAGGGCCTCCATTCACAATACCATCCTGTGGGAACTCAACGCTTGACATCATATTTACGCAGAAAACTGTTAGGCTAGCTTTGTTTTCCCTCGACGTCCATAAGTCTAACGGGTCCGACGGTATTCCCGCCATTGTGCTAAAAACTTACACCGACGTTAGTGCAACTAACTTTTCAATTTTCACTAACTTTTAACAATCGGGGTATTGTCGCTACAGTGTAGAAAACTGCCCTAGTTCACCCTGTTTTCAAAAAAAAGTGACAAATAAGACCCGATAAATTACGGGCCTATAGCGATTACTTCATTGCTCTCAAAAGTGATGGAGTCTATTGTTAATAAAAAGTTATTACAGTACCCCAGGAAGATCATCAACTAATAAGCGCCAAACAATATGTTTTTCGACGAGGTTACTCGGCTGGTGATCTTCTGGTCTACCTTACTTATCGCTAGCCTGCAGGCTTTGAGGGCAAGGTGGAGTTGCGGTCAGCTTCGATGTTACTAAGGCCTTTGAAGTAAGGTTTTTGGCATAGGGTACTTTTGCCAAAACTCACTCACCAGCTTTTTAAAAGCCGTAACATCAAAGTCATAGTTGACGGTATATACTCTGATGTCCCTCAAGACTCTGTGCTATCACCTATACAGTTTTTTCTGCATATCAATAGTTCTGATTAGTTACGTAATTTAGTGTGTTCTGATTAGTTACGTAATTTAGTGCCGGAATTTACGATCCACCACCGCGCTACACGCCGTAGAGAAAGATTCCATTCACACCCTATCGACATTTAGTCATCCACGACTGTTCAAATTGCCCGTACCTTCTTTATACAAACTATCAAACTCTGGAACAGGTAAGCTCACATGGTGCTTTTGAGTAGTTTTAATATTGGAATTTTCAAGAGGAGGGTCAGTAAAACTCTTAGAAGCTAGCATCACATCGGGAACTAACCTTTTGTGTTGTAAATATCCGTGGGTAGTGGTGATCATTTCCATCGGGTTTAAAAAAATTAAGATTCCAAAAACCAGGACATATTTATTTTTCACTAGACCACATCCTTGCTTTATGAGCATCATTGGCAGTGTAATTAAACCTGTCCAATATGTTAATATTTACTATCATTAATCGTGGAGTCAGGGTGTCAAAATATTTTAGGCAAACCAGATATTTTGATGCAATTACATCAAAATATCTGGTCTGCCTAAAAATTGGCACTTTAATATGCTTTTGGTTTAAAAAGCCGCAAGAAAATTGGTCTATTCCTTTGGGAAGTAAAATGCCCCAGACAGATATAATACACAGTTACACATGCTGTACTGTGTATTATAATAATATATAATATAAGTGTAAGCCCTAGTTTTTGTGTCGAAGTTCAAAATAAACTGTATCATTTAAATAGCAACAATTCAAACGTCGCAGATATAAATCGGTATCAATCATATCCATGGATGTAACCGCTGCGACTGGCACGTTTTTGGTCACTAGTACAGGTAGTATTTACACTGTTTTGTTTGAATTTTTTTTCTGCGTCTTTGTGACATGAAATTTGAAATTTGTATTTTTAGAAACTTAGTTACTTATTTTTAGAAACGGATCTTCAAAAAATATGGACTAAATGGGATATAGCCTCCCAAAATAAAAGAAGAACTTCAAATCAGTCTAGGTGCTTTTAAGTAATCGGGGAACACACATAAGAAGATTCCAATGAATTAAAAACGTCCTCTTTTAGTTTAATTATAGTTTAGTCTATATTCTTCAAAAATAGTTATTTTGAAATAAAGACCGTAAATAGTCTTTAAATAGGTACTCATTTGCTATCTTGATACACACCATACGTCATATAATACCACTCAACAAACAATACTTTTGAGTGTACGTTACTTGCTCAACAATGTAAGTTAAAGTACTTAATGTACGTACGTACGTACAATGTAAATTAAAGTAATTCTATACTATGCAAATTTAAGGTTTAGTGTAATTCCTTTTAACCCGCCATTGGTGACGTCAATTTCACTTACAACATTGGTGACGCCGGTCTCACAGACCAGGGTTTTCAACCTAAGATTTTGCCAGCCATTGGCTAGTTATCCTACTTTTAGTTAGTATTTTAGATTTAATTATAAACACATTTTTTAAAATAAAACACAAAAATTCAGTCGATCACAAGTTGTTTATTACTTATTAAAAATTATACTCACAACACTAAAAATATTCTATTTACGCATATGTTTATAAAAAATTTGAAATTAGTAAAAATGTTAATTTTTTATATTAAAACAAGCCTTTGTCAATCTTAGGATATTGCAAACTCTTAGAAAATAAAAAATATATATATATCCTTGTAACAAAAAAATATTACATGTATTTTACTATACGAAAATATTATAAATATTTTACTTACATGTTTGGTGACGCTGGTCTTACGGACCGGGTTGGTGCTGATACTCATGAAGGTGCATCTGTGGCAAATTCATGAGTGGTACCAACGGCTTGTGACTTAAAATGAGGCAGGTACTCGAAATCGTAACTCGAATCGACAGCGGGTTAAAAATTTATTCGAATCTTTCGAATCACCCGGTCTCTCAGACATATACGTCACCAATGGCGGGTTAAAAGGGATATTTTTTATACTTGAAAATAATTTGACTATAGTACAATTATTATTTTTTCTAACCTACCAGTTTCACTAATATAAAACCGTTTGCAGGTTTTTTTTGTACAGAGAAGCATACTTTCAATACCATACATGAATTGTGTGAATATTTCACATGTCTAGTGATTCCTATTTAAGAGACAGAACTTCATGATACTCAAATAGGAAAACAGACAGCGGGAGGAATAAATATTTATCTATTATAGATCAGAAAATACAGATGACTATTGTAATAGAGATAGAAAACCTTTGGCACCCTATATTACACTGAAAACTAAAAGTTCCTATGGCATTCTCAAAACTAATAAAAAAAATAAAAGCGTGATATTCAAAGCAAAAATGGATCCATAGTAAAAATTTTAAAAATGTTAGTTCTATTTCAGTTACAAAGTCTAGCTTGACAATGGTTCTGCCGTAAAAACGGTTTGTCGTATATAAGTAAAAATTGTTGAATGAACAATAAGTCCAGGGAACGATTGCTTGATATCGTTTGAATCGGTTTTATTATATAAAAATGTAAAATTTAAAGCATACAATACCATCATTGATTCTTATATAGCAGACAATGACTAAGCTAAACAATGATGAATGATGAATGACAATGATAAAAAACTATCAAAGCCAGTAGACCTCTAAACTATCAAAGAAATTACTTTTTAGTGATTTCGATGATAATTCTTTAAAAGATTGTTTTATTGATGAAAGTTTTTGATCGTTAATAACAAATAAATATTGAGGTAATTTAACAACAATACTACTGACAATTTAATGATCAAAAAGAAATTAACCATGTGAGGAGCAGTACGCTGATACTGCCACCATCGCCTTACATTTCCCTATCGCAATAGCGTCAATGCTTGTCACAATCATGAACCAGTGTAAAGAGTAAGGTCAGGTCAGGTTAGCCAGTAAAATGCATATGGAAATCAAAACCCGCTATTTGGTTGGCGCGTTGTCATCTAAATATCGGGTTCCATCCAAACAGTGACATCTTTAGTGTCTATAAGCAATAATTGAACTTTTCCATCAGGGTTTTTTATATCATTAGATAGCAAACAAGCAGATGGCTCTTCTGATGGAAAAAGAAATCTTCGCCAATAGACACAGAAGATTTTAATGGTGCACTGATATCCGTGTGGCGACATGCCAATGCCATATCCATAAGTCTACCGGCTACCTTATCCTCCAAACCGGAACACGACAATGACAAGCATTGACGCTATTACAGCAGGTATATTAGTCGGTGGTACCGCGCGAGAAGTTGGGGAACTTACGAATGGTAGTGAGACGTATAGCCAATTGGTCGCTTTTACGACCTGCCTGCCAGAACGACAGTTGGTCTATTCTTCAAAAGGAGGCCGGACCAAACCGAGGGAAAAGTCGGTTGCTTGCTATCTTATGATCAAAAAGGTCACTTTTGCTATCTAACCACATATGCACAGATACATCGCAAGAATTTTATTTACTAGTGATCTTGCTGATATACCTCAATTATCTCTTAAAAGCTTTTGATATTATAGATGAGATAATTTTAAATAAAATTTAGAGTAAAAACTAAATGAAATAGTTAACTAAGCTAAACATAATTTGACAACTTTGTAGTTTAGTAGTTAGATCATAGGGTGTTACGTTGGATTTCCTTGTTGGGCTACATAAAGTATTAAGATTTTACTCTTTTTTTATTTAAACTCATTTTAGTTACATTTTTATAAATAAATTATTTATACAAAATGATTACGCTAATATTTAATTTAATGTTAAATGATAATGAAAACAAATAAATATTTAAACGCAGTAAAACTGCAACAACTGACTTATTGCCTTCTATATCTCTTCTCTATCTATCTATCTATCTGTTAATCTGTCTTTAGAAACCTGAATCAAACCAAAATATGAGACTGAATCGGAAATATACTATCTTAAATAAAAAAATATTAAGTCTGCAAATATGTCTATATATAACGGAGTTATGCTTCAACGTACATAAAAACATAAACTTTTGAATTTGGAATCTCTTCATTTTTGACAAGTCGATTGAAAAATATGCTCTAAATTGAAAATCATTACTATGAAAACGAGCAAACCTTCATCAAAATATTAGACTGAATCCGAAATATACTATCTTAAATAAAAAAATATTAAGTCTGCAAATATGTCTATATATAACTGAGTTATGCTTTAACGTACATAAAAAACATAAACTTTTGAATTGGGAATCTCCTCATTTTTGACAAGTCGATTGAAAAATATGCTCTAAATTGAAAATCATTACTATGAAAACGAGCAAACCTTCATCAAAATATTAGACTGAATCCGAAATATACTATCTTAAATAAAAAAATATTAAGTCTGCAAATATGTCTATATATAACTGAGTTATGCTTTAACGTACATAAAAAACATAAACTTTTGAATTGGGAATCTCCTCATTTTTGACAAGTCGATTGAAAAATATGCTCTAAATTGAAAATCATTACTATGAAAACGAACAGTTGTATCTCGTACCATAAACGGTATACTGTCAAAGCAAAAATTGTTGAATGTATAACACTAATTTCATTCCCAGCATACCGACAGTAGAAACGAGAAAAACTGGCGTCACAAAAGTGTAAAACAGTTGCGAAACTCAATCGACTTCGCTTGAATATGTATGGCGTAACCATTGCGAAATTTCCGCATCGATTACCGCGTGTATAACGAATTTTTAACTGTTACCTTTGTTAGATAATTAAAATTGTTAAAACAAAAAAAAAAACATATTCACGCCCTTATCCCCGAAAGGGTAGATAGAAGTACAACAATTAGTGCACCCACGGTTAGCCAAAAATACTTAGTCCCACACAATGAAGTAAGTGGGAAGCCTATCTCAAACAGGGCACTTTCCCATCCCGGGAAACATTGTTTTTTTTTAATCAGAAAACTGTTAAGACAAGACATGTTTTTATATTTGTAATTGGATTACATAATCTTTTTGTAAAGTTAACTTGTACGTTTTTTATAACGTTGAAACTTTCACTGAATTACGAATGCGGCTATTTATACGTTTGTATGTTTGTTTCTCAATCATGTAAAAACGAATTTGGGTGGCGCTTTTAATTTATCACTAAATAATGACATTATCACATATATTCTAAGAGATTTAAATAAAATTTCTCTCCCTCAACTTCCAAGTAAACAGTTCCTTTAAAATGTCATTTATACTTCTTGAAATTTAAACTATGAGGTGACTTTTTACCAACACATCCTCAGAAGATACGTATACGCTCAACTTGAGCTAAAATACTTCAACTTCCTTGTGGTGGCATCGAAGAGGTTTGTAAACCCTGTGCCCTGCGGGAAGCTGAGTGAGAGTTGAGGTCCAAAATGAATTGATTTCTTTTTAAATACAATTCTTGATTTTCATGTATCGTCGTTTGACAGGAAAAAATTATTAAGTAATAAAGTTAAGGTTTGGCACAGATACATTTCAGTGATTTATTCCCATCCTTGTTTTTGCAAAGAAATGTAGTAAATCCACGACTGTCCGACTTGCCCGTACCTTTTTTATACGAACAGTCAAACTCTGAAGCAGCTTACTTTACGCGGTTTTTTTGGGTAGCTTTCAGACTGAAATTTTTAGAAGGAGGGTCAATAAAATTCTTAGAAGCCATCGTCACATTGGCAAATAACTTTTAGTATTGTAAATGTCCATAGACAGTGGTGGCGCTTTCCATCTTTTTCCTCTTCATATTTCACTAGAAAATTTGTTTAGGTACTTGGTGAGATTTTTTCCAAGTCAAGTCTATCTTCACCTTGAAAAAGTCACCAATTATCAAGACGTAATTACCAAGCAAGTAATTAAACGTTTAAATTGGTGACATTGTATCAATAACTCAATATTACACAAAATTGTACTTTGTAAATTTTACCTGTCAACCAGCAATTTAATAACAGAGCGTTTCTTACTTATTAGTAGAGTGTGTATTAAGTAGTTTTAATTTTTGATTTGATTATGTTCTCTTTTAGATTCCTTCACACATTTTTATGTTTACAGACAGAAATGATAATGCCTTATCAAAAACCATTTATCTTCGCTGTCATCTAAAAAAATTTTACCCGATATTCATAATCATAATATCTATTCTATACATATAATAATATCGTAGGAAAGTCAAAACTGTACATTGAATATTTTTTTAAAAGAATACTTGGGGCGTGATCTACAATCGATATCGAAGCAAAAATATAGTTTTTAGAATTTTTGTCTATTTGTCTGTTTCTCTGTATGTATGTCCGGGGTAAACTCAAAAAACAATTTAAAAGATAGGATAGCTTTTATCGTAATTAACACCCCCCAGCCCCTCTCATGTGCCCCACCAAAATATTCGAACAAGTAATTTGTCGCGTAAAGAGCTCGCAACTAATGAGTGTTAGTACATCGTGCAGTGACTATAATTCAAGAAAAAAAAGTTTTTAAAAGAAGTTTTTAAAAAGTTTAGTTGGTTTTTAAAATAAATATTAAGTTTTTAATTGCTAATTTTTGTTATAATCAAGTGTCCCTCCCCCCACCTCTCTGCCAGCCAAACGGTTGCTTTTCGGGGTGAGAAAAAGTTCACGGTAGTAGTAAATATAATAAAATTAAATTGAAAATATATATAATAATTAACAACACAATGTAACTTACTGTAACAAATAATAAGTTAGCCAGTAATATACCCTTTCATATTCCTTACATATTTACATACAAATATAAAGATAATGCCGTGTAAAATCCGTTGTTTTTTCAATGTCAACTAAATACAGCTCTCCCGATTTTTATTAATAATTACGCAGCGTGACTAATTGTCATGAATTATGAGTGAGAAAAACAAAAATATATCAAAGGACAACATCTCGTCAAAGGTGATTTTTCTTCTTTGTTAACTAAATACAATTCATCCAATTGTCATAAATAATTACACAATGTTTCTGACTCTTACAAATAATTGGTAGATTAGTAATTGTACCCTTTTATATTCCTTATATATTTGCAGACAAAAAGAGAGACAATACCTCGTCAAAGGCGATTTTTCTTCTGTATAAACTAAATACAATTATTTCGATTATCATAAATAATAACACAATTTCTCTTACTTTTACAAATAATTAGTAGACTAGTAACTTACCCTTTTTTATTCCTTATATATTTACAGACAAAAAGAGGGCCAATACCTCGTCAAAGGCGATTTTTCTTCTGTATAAACTAAATTAAATTATTTCGATTATCATAAATAATAGCACAATGTCTCTTACTTTTACAAATAATTAGTAGACTAGTAACTTACCCTTTTTTATTCCTTATATATTTACAGACAAATAGAGGGACAATACCTCGTCAAAGGCGATTTTTTTCTGTATAAACTAAATACAATTATTTCGATTATCATAAATAATAACACAATGTCTCTTACTCTTACAAATAATTAGCAGACTGGTAATGTATCCTTTTTTATTCCTTGAATGAATGAATGAATACTCTTTATTGCGCACCAAATTTAACAAAATAGATTATATAAAATACTTATAGCTAATAATTATGTATATAGTGGGTACACAAAGGCGGTCTTATCGCTAAAGAGCGATCTCTGCCAGACAACCTTTAGGTAGAGGAGATCTTATAATTAATATATTTAAGGTGGTGGTGCCATTAAATTCAGTGACATAATTTCCTAATACAATCTATATTATGAAATTTTTTAATATTAACTAAATAAATATATAAATAATATAAATACTTACGACGATATATATATATATAAATATATATAATATATATAAATATATATACACATACACACATACACATACATATTATATACATAATAAACATATTTGTATATCCATAAATACAATACATTACATATACACTATATTAAAATTACATATATAAAACTAAATATATAATAATAAAATTACATATATAAATTATTCCTTATATATTTACAGACAAAAAGAGGGACAATACCTCGTCAAAGGCGATTTTTCTTCTGTATAAACTAAATACAATTATTTCGATTATCATAAATAATAACACAATGTCTCTTACTCTTACAAATAATTAGTAGACTAGTAATGTACCCTTTTTTATTCCTTATATATTTACAGACAAATAGAGGGACAATACCTCGTCAAAGGCGATTTTTCTTCTGTATAAACTAAATACAATTATTTCAATTATCATAAATAATAACGCAATGTCTCTTACTTTTACAAATAATTAGTAGACTAGTAATTTACCCTTTTTTATTCCTTATATATTTACAGACAAAAAGAGGGACAATAACTCGTCAAGAGCGATTTTTCTTCTGTATAAACTAAATACAATTATTTCAATTATCATAAATAATTACACAATGTCTCTTACTTTTACAAATAATTAGTAGACTAGTAACTTACCTTTTTTTATTCCTTATATATTTACAGACAAATAGAGGGACAATACCTCGTCAAAGGCGATTTTTCTTCCGTATAAACTGAATACAATTATTTCAATTATCATAAATAATAACACAATGTCTCTTACTTTTACAAATAATTAGTAGACTAGTAATTTACCCTTTTTTATTCCTTATATATTTACAGACAAAAAGAGGGACAATACCTCGACAAAGGCGATTTTCTTCTATATAAACTAAACACAATTATTTTGATTATCATAAATAATAACACAATGTCTCTTACTCTTACAAATAATTAGTAGACTAGTAATGTACCCTTTTGTATTCCTTATATATTTGCAGACAAAAAGAGAGACAATACCTCGTCAAAGGCGATTTTTCTTCTGTGTAAACTAAATACAATTCTTCCGATTTTCGTAATTGAAACACAAAGCTTTGTTAGCTGTCCTCGTTTCAGTACCAAAGCGTTCATCTAATCTCGCCTGATGTAATTAATTAGGTCTAATGGCTTTCGAGGCGGTGGCGAAGTTATTTGAAAATATGTTTTGAAGAAACTTGTAGCTTTGTATAATCATTTCTGAAAAAAAACTACTTGATTGAATCATTTTTGTAGATGTTAGTCTATACTCTTAGGCTCAGATTGGATTCGTTTCCCGAGTCAACACAATGATATTAACTTTTTTATATGTTATAACCTTTTGCAATCTAGAAAAAGTTTCGTGACTATAGTTTTTTTTTCGAAATGACCGTTGCTGTGAAACCGCGCGTTTTTGGGCGATCAGCTTGCTCAGACAGAGTTTAAATTAATTGGGCTTAAGACCGCCTTAAGGAGGACTGTTGGCGGGCTGAAACAGTAGGCCGATTCGCCGCCGACGGCGACTTTGGCGTGTGTGTTTGAATTGTGAAGTGCAACTTGTGATGAGATCATAGGGATCGGATAGGGTGCTATGGATATTACAACTTATATTATGGAAGGCTATGGATATAACAACATATACCAATTATTTAGTACCATACAACCAGTAGCTACCATAATATTATGATGTGCAAATATGTAATATGTGGTAGCATAATTGTGGTGGTGTGGTGTAGTATAATTTTTAATATAAAAAATAAACTTCATATAAGACCTCAATAAAAGTAGTTAATTTAATACATAAGACCTTAAAAAAAGTTAGTGTAATAATATTCAAAAAGTACGATCATCGTGCGGGTGACAGACGCGCGCCTTGATATATATACATGCTGCGACCGCAAAAATAGCTGTTTGTAAACAGTTAACTTTAAATTAACTTTGATACATGAGTGTCCATCTATACATATAATAAAATCGTAGTAAAGTCAAAACTGTACATTGAATATTTTTTTAAAAGAATACTTGGGGCGTGATCTACAATCAATATCGAAACCAAAAGTATAGTTTTTAGAATTTTTGTCCGTTTGTCTGTTTGTCTGTATGTATGTCCGGGGTAAACTCAAAATGTACTGCATGGATTTACTTCAAATTTTGCATGAATATTACTAATAGGTCGGGTCAACATATAGGCTACATATTATCACGCTATTACCTACAGGGGAGGAGCTGTGTGGAGTAAATCAAGTCCTCGCGGATACTAAATATTTTTATTGGATAATAAGACCAAATTTTAAGTGTATATTTTTTATATATTTACAAATTCTACAACGTAGGCAAAATATGTTATACCATTTCGTTACTCCAATGTATAACAGAAATTTGATAACCGTGAATAAATTATCACTTTACGCCCATGTGATGGTAAGGAAACGGCCAAGCCAGCCAAGCCACATATTTTGACTAAGATGTAGAATTTGTGATGTTAATGCTTATGGTGAGGGCGATACATGAGATCTCATTACTTTTTGACAGTGCGAGTCATAATAGTCTCGTGGTGGCAACATTTTTACATGATATTATGTTAATTAATAGCTAGTTTAACGTTATATGAAGACTGAAAATTTTACACATTTTACCAATCTGAGAACAGAGATATAAGATATTCACTAGTAGTAAGGTTACGGTACTATGGTATAGTTTAACTCACTGTAACCGTTTACTATTATATAAACAACTGATACTTGTAATACAGGCAACTACGCTTCATGTTTATAAATTGACACAATACTAAAACACAGATTTTTGGAAAACACAAATTAAATGATGCATCTCTGTAGGTAGGTACGTAAAATAGCGAAGAGTGAAGTCCGCGACTTGCGAGTGCGACTCTTGCGAGCCGTCAGTGATGTCAGTTGTAATTGTCTATTTTAGCTGTTTTAAATCCACAGACACTAAATCGTATTAAGTTTGAAGTAACGTAATCAATCGATTATATAAATTGTATCGATTATATTTTTTCTTTTTATATTATAAATGGTTTGTAAAATAATGATGGTACTTACTGTTGATTATACTAAATATTAATCAAAAATACACTTTTACATATGTTTACGAGCTTATATTTCGATTAAAATTATTTACATAAATCGATTATAATTTTATCGATTATATAATTATAGTACCACAAACTTATTTTCGTGATTTCTTTTTTCTCAGAAAGCGGATTAAGCTAATATTCTGAACTTTGAAATAGAAAAATAGTATCATCTTTTTGAACCATACTTCAACCCTTTACATTTGGGCCCAAAAATCCCCCTCTCCTTTATAAATATTCATAGTTCCAAGAAATTTCCTTTGACTTGCCACTATTTGCATAGCCTAGATTATAATATTTTATTGTTTAAATTTAATGGACTTAGCTTTGAGCCTTCTTTACACAAAGGCATAGTTTTGAACTTTTGTTATTTGATCTGACCGCCTCGCGTTTGCCCTTTATGATAACCTCTTGCCCATGGTCATTGTTCAATGTTTGGGTTCAATTTTTACTCAAAAACGACAGTTATTTCACTTCTATGGTAGATTATAATGTAGCTGTATCAGACACAGCCGTGAATATTTTACGTGAACATGTCTACGTAATCTTATATATAAAAACTAGCTGACCCGCGCAGCTTCGCCCGCGAGTATATTAATAAATCGTCCAAATAGATTTTAATAAAAATTTCATATCCTATTTCAGCCCTCCACGGACAGATTTTAGAAAAAAAAAATAGCCTATGTTTGACCCCGAATCTTTAACTATATCCCTGCCAAATTTCATGAAAATCGGTCCAGCGGTTTAGCCATGAAAGCGTAACAGAGAGACAGACAGACAGATAGACTTTCGCGTTTATAATATTAGTATGGAATATATAAAAATCAATTGCTGTTCGTTAGTCTCGCTAAAACTCGAGAACGGCTGAACTGATTTGACTAATTTTGGTTTTGAAATAATTGTTGAAGTCCAGGGAAGGTTTAAAAGGTGAGAAAACGTAAAAAAGAGTAATTAAAAAGGCAGAACACCGTTTTCTGGGTAATATTTTTCGACGGTATTATGTTTAAGGTTTCACTATTACCGTCCGTCTGTCCGTCCGCAGTCGAGCGCTTTATTATTAGATAGCTGTAATTTAGCATAAATATACATATAAGTCACCGCAACAAAGTGGTGATAACAAATTTTTTTTTTGGGTAGCTCCTCCACATGTTAAGTGGAGATGTTAACTTTTTTCTAATCTACCCCATAGTGTGGGATATCATTGGATAGGTTTTTTAGAAATAAACTGTAGGATTGTGAAAACTTTTTGATTAATGGACTCATTTGTAAAATATTTAAAATGCTCATTATTTTTGTTTTTATAGCACTCACCCCGTGCTTGGGAAACTTGAAAAACTTTAAAAACGACAAAGAAAAATGTAGACGAAAATTACGTCGATTGTACTGATCACTAGATATAAAGTGTTTTTAAAGTATTGATTTTTGTTAGAGTCAAGTGCCCGGTAAATTAAAAGTTCACGGTAGTCTATACATAACATAAAATAAAATCGCAGGAAAGTCAAAACTGTACATTGAATATTCTTAACAGAATACTTGGGGCGTGATCTACAATCGATGTTGAAGCCAAAAATATAGTTTTTAGAATTTTTGTCTGTTTGTCTCTTTGTCTGTATGTATGTCCGGGGTAAACTCAAAAATTACTGCATGGATTTACTTTAAATTTTGTATGAATATTACTAACAGGTCGGGTCAACATATAGGCTACATATTATCACGCTATCACCTACGGGGGAGGAGCTGTGCGGAGTAAACGAAGTCCGCGCAGACGAAGTCGTGAGCAACAGCTAGTTGTACATAGAAAAGTTTTTATAGGCGGTGAACCTGTGGTGTGGAATATCCATTATTGAGGTATTGATAGATTAAATGTTTATATTATGAAATAATAAATCTTTTTTATTAGTGCGCATTGTTGTGGCGGGCAACGTCGGAACATAGCGCGTGACCGGACACGCATTTACCAACTTTTTCATTCATCGTACAGGTGCCGTTGTTGAGCAGTTCGGGAGCCTTCATCTCTTTACGTTCTTGAGACTTTCTCACTGTTTCACATGGGGGTTCATGGACACCATTAGATTGCTACTGAAAATCCTGTTTGGATGGTATACATTCCTTTTATTTTGATTTGGCTTTTGAAAGATTTGTTTGACCGATAACATTTTTTTCACTTTGAGGCCATATATATTTACTATCAGTATTTCAAATTAATTATTTTACTAACACAATCGATAAATCTTTACAAGAGCTGACTAACATAATTAATTAAACGTCATAGCTGCTTCGAGTCAAAAGATATACTATATGCAAATTCTGTAACACAGCTAAATTACCTAAAAATGACGACACTTCCTCCTCCATTCCACGCGTAGCATCATAGTCCGCATTATGCTTACCAAGTTTTTAATTTCTTTAGCTATCCAACAGTATTAGATTTTGGATGTTGATGATAGTTACATTGCTATAACACGAAATTGTATCGCCGAATTTTGTTATCATCAGTTTTTTGAACTGTCCCTTACTATGAAAGCAAATGTAATTATAACGTATATTAACGTCAGAAAATGTTGCATAAAAAATAGTTCACAATATAATAAGATTTAACCAGCCTATGTTAGAGTAAAGTATATCAGACCGTCCCAAAAGTAATCTCTTCCACTAAACCTTAATTAGTTTCGGGTAATGTGAAAAGTTGTATTCCTGAATGTACTGATCAAATGTCACGCGTTTCGTGTCGGGTCCGAACTAATTTATAAAGGATTATAAAAGTTTTACGTCGGAAAAATGTATGTAGAATAAAGTCAAGTTTTCCAGCACTACGTTGTATGGCTTTGAATTCGTAATAAGACCAACTACACCGCACTTAGTTACGCTTTCTTACAAGTTTATTTAAACTTGTGGATCTTTGCTTCAACCTAACAACGGTGGTAAATTTTGTTGAAACTATTTATTTCTTTTTGTTTACTTAACAAATGGGAGGGTTGATTTTAATATCATAGACAAGTGAACATGTAGATGATTTTCCTGATAAAAAAAGGCAATTGACCAGAAAATGAATTAATAGCAATCTTATATATTTAAATTATAGTGCCGCAAATTGCGTATCCAGTACATGGCTCGAAACACAAGCACATTAGTCGCCTCCTTACTCGTTGAAAGAAAATAGAGTATGTTTGCTAGGTTGTCTTTAGGTCCCACACCTAAATAAATTATAGTCTAAAAAACTACAAAAACAAGCTTTTATAAAAACTGATATAAAAATAAAATCCAAACTAAGAATCTAGTGTAAATAATTTAAATAAGTTTAATTAAGAATAGTGTAAATAAGATAAAATGTATTGCATTACAAAAAATGTGTAAACGGTTGACCCTACGGGCCATCCCTAAAACTTCCCACTAAATTAAGGTATTTTAAGCTCAAAAGAGTAAAAAATATAGGCATAGATTTTTCAGTTGAAACATCTATTTTGTTAAAAATGGCGTTATATTCATTTTTGAAAAGCTGTATATTTTGAAAACAGTGATGGCTAAAATATTGCTTTAGCTAAATAATCGTTGGGTTGAAAACTTTCGATGCAATGTTAAAAAACATTTTATTTTTCAATTTATTCATTAATAGATACCAAACAAATCGACCGATTGTGATTAAATGAACGGTATTGGACACAGTTCTTAAAGGAAAAAAGTTGATAAGATTTTTAAATCAGTCGGTGAATCAACTTGAAAGTAATTTAAAAAAATTAAGTAAGTTTGCTAAAAACAACGTAATTCTAATATTTGAAAAGCTATAAGTTTTAGGAATTAGATTTGATTTTGATTTTTGAAACCGCATTTGACGTAGTTTTTTTAGTACTGAAATATCGTAGAATACCAAAAAATGATGGGTTGAAAAATTTCGAAGCTATGCCGAAAAAACACTTTTTTCAAAATTTTTCGTCAACGATTACTCCCAAATGGATAAACCGATTTTGATGCAATTTATATATTAGACGTACTTTTTTGAGAAATAGAGCAGATCAGTTTTTGTATTCAATCGGTACGTAAATCTGGAAGTTATATTAAATAAATACTGTGTCGTCAAAATATTTTTTGGTATTTTTTCCCGTCCCGGAGGCCTACCCCCCCCCCCCCCCCCCCCCGCTATTATAATTTGAATACGATTTGAACCCCCCCCTGGCCGTCCGTGCTCTGGATCCCAGCCAGATCATGGATGCTCAGGCTGCCCTGCGTATTCTGGGGGGGAAATTGCGCTCATAGACAAACCTGTCCGGGGCAAACACAGCAAGAATGCTATGGCACTCCCTACCACACTTACTGTGGATTTCTGTAATATCAGGGGGCTTCATTCCAACCACTACCATTTCGAGACGGCGAAGCCAGCCTTCCTCTTCTTGACCGAGACACAGATATTTTCTCCGGCTGATACTTCCAACCTCTCCTATCCGGGAGAACAAACTTAAACATTCCTTTGTACCGCGGGCTGGTGTGTGCGCATACGTCAGAAAAGATATCTGTTACCGTGCCTATACAGGTGCCCATAGCAGGAATACTGAAGTTGACCGGGTCGTCGAGATTTACAAACATCTCCGCAACTCCGCAACAGCAAACCATCTCCGCAAAGATCGTGATCTTGGGCGATTTTAATGTCCACCACGCTGAATGTTATATACAATGTTACACCAAGTTAAATGAGTTCATCGTTACAGATGAAATTCACATTTATAATTTTGATCAGTACCTTTGTATTTCTTATTATTTTGTGTTATACATGGGGCACACAAAAAGTTTTGCACTTCTAGCTAATCGTTACAACCTGCATCGTTGCAAACGTTGCAACCTTCTTAGTAATAAAAAAAATGGCCGGAAATGATTTGTCGATTGTTTTTTTAACACACATCAAAGTTCTACGTACGCAACGAAAATGGAATTAAGTCGAAAAGATTTTAGAGCGATGATTTTTTATGATTTTAAAAATGCTTTTGGAAAAGAAGCACCTTGGTTGAGCACCTTGAGGCGATAGTTTGCTGAATTTGAGAGAGGTCGAGTTTCTTTACATGACGAATTTTGTGAAGGGTGGCCTTCAACTGCCGTCAACGAAAATGATGTGGCTACTGTTAAGCGGTTACATGAAGAAAACCCCTGGATTACCTGTGAGACAATTCGAGAACTATTGGGGATTGGTATGAGCCAAATTCAGAAAATTTTACACAAAGAATTGAAAGTTCGGAAACTTTGTTGTCGTTGGGTCCGTCATGAACTGACAGCGGAGCAGAAGCGGGCTCGCAAGGAATGGTGCTCACAGATGCTACTGAAGTACGACCACGGATATTCTAATGCTGTTTATGACATTTTCACAGGAGACGAAACGCGGATTTATTATTTTGAACTCGAAAAAAAACAGCAATCTTGTGAATAGGTGTTTGAAAATAAGAACAGGTCAACAAAGGTGAGACAGGCAAGAAACGTCGGTAAAAAAATGATCACGTTTTTTTCTCAGCTACGGGTCCCATCTGTACAATTCCACTTGAAGATCAAAAGAGTTTTAATGACGAGTCGAACCATTTGTTTACACAGGGTCTTAGAAAAAGTTCGCGAAAGACGACTCAAAAGCCGCATCCTTCTACACTATGATAACGGTTCTTCACACATGGCCAACAAAACAAAGTCATTTTTAGCTTCCGAAAAAGTACATCTCGTCACTCATCCTGCACATAGCCCCGACCTAGCACCCTGTGATTTCTGTATTTTCCCCAAAATCAAAGATTTGATGAGAGGTTTTACTTTTACCAACTTCAAAGAGGCAGTGATAGCGTTCAATCAGCACGTAAAAACATGCCTTTAGATCTGTGGTCCTCCTGTTTTAAAAAATGATTCGATCGCATGAAAAAATGTTTAAAATGTAAAGGAGATTATTTTGAAAAGCAATAAACATAATATTTTGATTATAACATATTGTTTTTTTAGGTTACGCAAAACTTATAGTGTGATTTACGTATATACATTTAACTAGGTATACGTATGCTTACCTAGCGATCAGTACAATCGACGTAATCAATTATATAGCAAAGAAGAATTTTGCCACGTCAAACCTGCGACACTAGCTTAGTGGAAGTGCGTCCCAGCTTGAGGGAAAGAAAGAAAGAAAGAAAGAAAGAAAGAAAGACAATATTTATTTGCAAGAATATGGGTGTTACAAGTTGTTAAAAATAAATTAAGTTACCGACATATTCTACCAATATATGGTGTGCAAATATTTAAAAAAATATCATTATATAATATTACATTTAAAACTATAAATTGTATCGATTTTTTAGAATTACTACCGGATCGTTACGCGGCCACGCACTGAGAAGATTCGGCGGAAGAAACTCAGCGGGCTGGTCTTTTTTCTCTATTTTATGTTCTTGTTCTAAATATACAAGGATAATTCCATGTTACAAAGTTATTTTTATAATTACAAGTTTCATTTTTTGAGTAATTTTTTTTTTATAATTTACAAAATGTTCACCATTTACAAAATTTTTACTACATTGAAATTTTTTAAGGACAATTCAACAAACTAATATTTCTATCCATTAACATTTAATTTTATAGGTTAAAAATTCTTTAATATCATAATAAGTTTTATCTAACAGCAAATCAAACTTTTGCGAAATTTATTTATAGGCAATGATTTAAAACTATCAGGAATATGATTGTATATAATAATAGACATACAATACACATTTTTTGTAAAAATATTTAATTTTTGGTTAGGCACATATAATTTCTTACCGTTCCTAAAATATGAGTTACCAGTAACTTCAGCATTTGTTTTAAATAACTTTTGGTGCTTTTTTACAAATACGCATACCTCTAAAATATACAAACATGGTAAAAGAAGTGGTTTACAGTAATGTAAATGATTACATTTCTTTTGGACTCTAAAAATTCGTACCAATTCAACAGAATTTCCCCAAATAGGAATTCCATATTGTAAATTAGAAGAGACATATCCATGATATGCTAATAGGGAGGCTTTTGCGTTTCCTACTTCCCTTAGTCTTCTCAAGACATAGACAAATCTATCAATCTTATTACATAGAGATTCAATGTGTGCTTTCCAATTACAACATTTGTCAATAACTATTCCTAAACAGTTTGTATAATCTACATAATCTTTATTTACTTTATTTAAAAATATATTTGTGTTTTTGGTAATATTAATGTGGTAGTTCTGAAATTCAATTAATTTTGTTTTAGTTACATCAACTTTTAAATTATTATTAATTAACCAGTCTGAAACTTGGAATAACGTTTTGGTTGTTTCAATTAACAAGTCTTTTTTATTTTTACATTTAATAAGTAGGGTAAGATTATCAGCAAATAAAAAGCAATCATGTTGTATACTATCAGGAAGATCATTGATATAAATTAAAAATAACAAGGGTCCTAAAATACTGCCCTGTGGTACACCACAGTTATTAACAAGGTAGTTTGAAGTAAATATTTTTTTACGGTTTCCGCATATTTTAGATATTTCAACGCATTGTTTCCTATTCTCTAAATAACTCTTTATCCAATCTAAAGACTTCCCTCTAATACCATATTTTTCAAGTTTTGATAATAAAATATTGTGTGAAACAAAATCAAATGCCTTACTCATATCCAAAAACACACAAAGTGGATACATTTTCTTATTCAGACATTCAGTTGTGCTCTTTACTAAATCAAAACATGCTAATGTAGTAGACCTACCTTTCCTAAATCCATATTGATTATTTTTAGTAGGTCAAAATCAAGTAAATAATTATACAGCTTTTCATACATAATTTTTTCAAAAATTTTTGAAATGACTGGAATTAAAGTAAAAGGTCTATAATTGTTCATATCGCACATATCTCCTTTTTTAAACAATGGTTTGACAATACACTTTTTTAATCGTTCTGGATATTTACCTTCCAAAAATGACAAATTAATTATATGGCTAAGAGGTTTTGATATTACACTAGTAACATTTTTCAATAATCCTGTGCTAATATTATATCATATTACGGTCATGGTCGCAGGTTCAATCCCTGCGTGTCGATATTTTTCTTTGTTGTTTTTAAAGTTTTTTCAGTTTTCCCAAACACGGGATGAGTGCTATAACACAAAAATAATAAGAAATACGAAAGTACTGATCAAAATTATAAATGTGAATTTCATCTGTAACGATGAACTCATTTAACTAGGTATACATATGTATACCTAGCGATCAGTACAATCGACGTAATCGATCATATAACAAAGAAGAATTTCTCCACGTCAAACCTGTCGACACTAGCTCAGTGGAAGATCATCCCGGCTTGAGGGAGACGGTCGCAGGTTCAATCCCTGCGTGTCGATATTTTTCGTTGTTGTTTTTAAAGTTTTTGCAACCAAAGAACCTATTGTTGTAAGAAAAACAAACCTATTGTTAAGTTGCTTTTAGCCCTGATAGCAAAAATTATAACTACAATGAAGGATAGCATTTTCCAATAAACGGTTGTGTTAATTTCCTATAAGAAACTTGCGTACGCTTTATTGTTCTTTAAATATAGCTTTAGAGTGCCGCTAGTATTTCCTTTTTTTTATCAAAAATAAAATTTTTGTTGCTAATTTAAAAAAAAAACTGAAAAAACGATACAACATGGGCTTAATACTTTGAGTATTGGCTTAATATTAACTTTTCTAAAAGTAACTTGTTAAAGGAAAAAGATTATTTCTTCAAAGAAAGTTTAAAAGACGCGACCGTGTATCGAGTTTCGGGGATGTTTATCTTTTTATTCTTTTTAATTAATTCTTTTGTGTTTAAATGACCTTTCACAGAACTTTTTGATTCTTCGTATAAATACTGTCTTTTACGAGAACAAGAACAGAAAATTAAGTGGAAACTTTTTTATATGATTTTCAAAACTAAATAAATCCTCAGTGTTCTTGTGATCAGATTTCGTATTAAATTATTAGATCCCGGTTTCAATTCTTAGGTCAACAAATATCCGTAGATTTTTCAACCAGACCATAATTTTCATAGACGTATCAATTTCGTAGACCTGCTTCGAATAACAGTTAACGTTTAGTTGGTCTGTGTGTATGTCGCAGTGAAATTGTCAATACCGTTAGATTATAATCTACCTAAGTGATATTTTAATTTAACTGCTAACCTAACCTAACCAAATTATAAAATCCCTAGGTAGATTATAATTTAACGGCTATTGACAATTTCACTGCGACATGTAGAGGTCCAGTCCATTTTCTATGGATAGTCACATAAATTTCAGTATTCTGGATGAAGACTTTTGCATATAGCTCTTGTTGCATGATATCTTAGCCGCATTTTATCGTGAATACTGTTATAATAATTGTATTGATTAATTTAACAAAATAAAAAGCCACTAGCTATTTTAAAGAAAAATAATTTACTCTGGCATATACATACATTGAAAATTAGCCAATTAGAAATTTTCATTTTACTTTTATTTTTCTATCACTGTATATATATGTGTTTAATAATACTAAGCCAGTGTTATTGTTAATAATTATAAATAACCAATGCAGGATACAGGTTAGCGTGAAGCTACAGATTTAATGGCTCAAAGTTCAGTGAATTTCTCTTCTAGTATTAATTACGTCAATTATGACGTAATTTAGTTAATTGTTATCCTGTCATCACTTCTGTAGTCTAGTGGTCCTATGTCGCTGTTGACCACATAAGGTCGCGGGTTCGATTCCCGGGACAGGTATTTCAACATTTGTTTTTTTTAAGTTTTCTGGTAAAAAAAACCGTTGCCTCGGTTGCACTTATACAAATAAGTGCCCGTTTGGCGATAGGCTTGCCATTTATCACACTGTGGCATAAAGTACTTTTGGCTATTCGTGGGTACACTTATTGTACCTATGCCTACCCCGCCGAAGATATGGGCGTGAGGATATTCACTCTAATTAAATTAGATTTCCCCGTGTAGGTCCCGGGTTCCTTTGAAGAATAGGCTAACTGTCGTTCTGCCAGGCAGGTCGTAAAAGGCGACTGATTGGCCATGCAAATCACTTACATCGTGGTTACTAGGTGGTGAGTTCTGCATTGTCTCGCCCGGCTCTGCGAACCACCGCTTTAACTATTCCTGCTTCAATAACGTCAGTGCTTGTCACTGTCGTGTTGCGGTATGGAAGATAAGGTAGCCGGTAAACTGTGTGTGGCATTAGACCTCGCCACAAGATAGCAACTCACCATTTACACCTTTGGTGTCTATAGGTGATGGTTGACTCTTTCCATCAGGAGACTCATCTGCTTGTTTGCTATCTTATGATATAAGAAAAAAAAAGTTTGCCAGTGCAGATGAAATTCCCATTCCTTTAATAAGCGTTACTTTAGTATCCATCCTTATTAGGATATTTTTAAATGTAAAAATCTACCATCGGTTTGTCTTTCTGTCTGTTATGCTTTACGACTAAACTTCTACCAATTGAGATGAAATTTGGCGAGGAGGTAGTTAAAGCCCAGGTCAAGTACAGAAAATTTTCATTAAAAACCTCTAAGGGATTAAATTAAGGATAACAGTTTGAATGAAAGATTATATAATTGATCGCCCCGTAGGTCGAGTAGCTAGCGACCCTGACTACCCTATCGACGGGGCTCGGGTTTGATCCCCGACGGAGAAAAGCATTTGTGTGATGAGCATAATTTGTATTTCCGGGTTTGGGTATTTATTTTTATTTTATTTTTGTGTCATAGCACTCACCCCGTGCTTGGGAAACTGGAAAAACCTTAAAAACAACAAAGAATAATATCGATACGCGAGATTTGAACCTGCGACCATCTCCCTAAAGCCGGGACGCTCTTCCACTGAGCTATTGTCGACAGGCTCGAGGCAGCGAAATTCTTCTTGGCTATATGATCGATTACGTCGATTGTACTAATCGCCAGTTATACATACGTATAACTAGTTAAATGAGTTCATCGTTACAGTTGAAATTCACGTTTATAATTTTGATCAGTACCATTTGTATTTCTAATTATTTTTGTGTTATAGCACTCATCCCGTGCTTGGGAAACTGAAAAAACCTTAAAAACAACAAAGAAAAATATCGACACGCGAGAAAAAAATAATTAATTATCTTTTTAAACGTTTTTCAAAATTCGACCTCTAAGGGGATAAAGGGAAGTATCTTATAAAGAAAGGTTAAAAGTGCGAGCGAAGCCGCGGGTAACAGCTAGTGTTACAATAGCTAAGTTGTCTCTATATAAACATTGTAGAAAGTGCAGCATGATATGGCACAAGTGTAGTAGTTTACTACATCGTAAATTTCTAAGAGCTTTCTCTACTTTATATTTAAATTTTTGTAGTTTGCGTCTTTATATGCTACGCACACACAAGCGTGCATATAGCATATAGTACACTAGCCGTTTCTATAAGATTTACTGGTAAAAACTTATTACACACCCTTGTATATGGAATTTTCAGAAGACCTTTTTGAAAGACTTCTAGTCGTTTGGCTTAAATTTGAAACACTAGCCCACTTTAGCTTGATCTATAGATAGAAAAGTATTTTATATTTATTAATTCTGAATAGAAATCTCGCGAAATGTTGTTCGCACCGTTAGTTTAGCTTTAGTGTATATATGAGACCGAAATAATATTTATAGGCCGCAACGTGCTTAGCCACATTGCAAAAATCTATCTAGATCGCTTTTATACATTTTATATGAACCACCGCACACTACGGCGGCAGATTTCGGTAAATGCGATGCGCCTCCACACACCATAGTTAGTGTGCACTGGCAAGTAGAATTGCGCGTATATTTTGAGTATTAATTTACAAAATTACATTATTATGGATAAAGAACGATTAATAATTTTAGTTCAAGACAACAAACTGCTATATGATTTGCAATATTTATGTTATGATGAACGTTACGAAAGCTTACTCATTCTTATAAGGTTGGCAACGCAACTGCAAGACCTTTGCCTTTTTTGCCCTCTCTTTTATACAAAAAATATTACGATGCGGCCCGCCCCGGTTGCTGCAGCTCGTTTTCGCTTATCCGAGTGCTAAGTGTGAGTTTTTCTTTTCGCATTCGATCGTGAGCGCGTTTCGAGTTTACTAGGAATTTGTATGTGATTTGTACAGCGCCACCTAGTGGTAAACGTGAGAAACCAGTTTACCACTAGGTGGCGCTGTACAAATCACATACAAATTCCTAGTAAACTCCAAACACGCTCACGATCGAATGCGAAAAGAAAAACTCACACTTAGCACTCTGATTCTTTAGTATGGAGTTACATGAGACCGTGGTGGCATTTGTAAATATCAGCGAGCACAGGCATTTGAAACTCGTTAAATTAAATTAGTCGTGCCTTTGAAAAGATAAAATCAGGTAACTGCATCAGCGTAATTGAGTTTAGAAAGTACTTTTAGTTCACGAATTTGTATACGAAATTTTTGTTTTTAGAATAACGATAAAGCACTCGAGTCAATTAAAACATTATCGTATAATTGTGAAAATTTAAGTTTTTTTTTTTATATTATAAGATAGCAAACAAGCAAATGGGTCTCCTGATGGAAAGAGTCAACCATCGCCTATAGACACCAAATATGTTAATGGTGCGTTGCTATCTTGTGGCGAGGTCTAATGCCACATGCATAAGTTTACCGGCTACCTTACCCTCCAAACCGGAACACGACAGCGACAAGCACTGACGCTATTGCGGCAGGAATAGGTAAGGCGGTGGTACCAGACCCGGGCGAGACAATGCAGAACTCTACCACCTAGTAGCCACGATGGTAGTGACTCGATAGCCAATCGGTCGCCTTTTACGACCTGCCTGGCAGAACGGCAGTTGGCCTATTCTACAAAGGAGGCCGGGACCAACACGGCGAAAAATTAAGTTCGTCAATAAGCACACCCAAATTACACGCCTCAGAAATCCTTTCTTTACCTTGTACAGGTAAGTTTATTAACTTTCCTGAATCTCAATTATCGTCCAAATATATGATATAAAATATGAGGGAGGGCTCGTAACTATAATTACGATATTGTATTTTTTATTAGGAAATAAAATCATACATTGATTCATTTCATTCATTATTAAATAAGATCGTTTTAATTCAAGTTCCACTCCAAAGACAGATCAAACAATATGTTATTTCTTGGACATTTGTTTGAAATTACTATAACTTAATTTAAAAAACTTTTTTAAATTCATAACTCCCATTGGCTTTAAAAAGCACACCCTTCAATTTATAGAACAATAAAAAAACCTTACAAATATTTTTGTGCTTATTATTAACTTTCTAAATCCGTACGTCACCTCAAAATGATAATTTCAAAAACATTTTTTTTTAGCTACAAATTACTCAATCAGGCCAAAAATTAAAAAAAATCTAAAACAATTAAAAAAACCCTTAAAAATATTTTTGTGTTTATTATTGACTCTAAATCCGAGCGCCACCGCAAAATGTATTTTTTTTTTCAAAAATATTTTTTATCTGTTACAAATCACACACTCAGACCAAAAATAAAAAAAATAGTTTTTTTTTTCCGCACAGTAACATTTACGACAGTGATGGATTATTTTTGATTAAAATGAAGAGAACCGAATAATTTCGACACTGTTGCTATGTATCGATGTTTACACAATCTTTTCTTTTTCAGATCTTCACACTAAAACCACAAAGGAATAATTGGGTGAGTTTTAGATTAAAAAAAAGTCGTTTCTGCCACTGTGATGTGCATACATTGATTCCAATACCAATTCGCTAGCTAACAAAGAGTAGATTGCAATCGACACTGCCTCGCATCCAAACTACCCAGTGTGAATGACGTTTTTTAATTTGAGCGCTCCTTTTACGAACCCGTTTTCCGAAGCAACGTATATTAGAAACTGCGAGGGCTTGTAGCGAATTTTAAAGGTTTTCTACATGCTCTGGATTTGAGAAGTGTAATTTGTGAAACGAGCTAGAGGCAAAAACCTATTTAGCATGCTACATGTTTTTGAGTACTTTCACTTCTTTAGCATTTGTATACTTTCTTCATACCAATATTAAGGATATGGCTTAGAATTTAGTCACACAAGATTTCTCATGAGATTCTCATGGTATGGTCTTTTTTTTATAAAAAATTCCCCTCAAACAAACAGGAGGTGCACCTGATGGTAAGTGATCACCGCCGCTCATAGACATCCGCAATACCAGAGGCCTTGTAGTTACATTGCCAGCTTTTTAATAACGAGTAAGCTCTTTTCTTGAAGGTCCCCAAGTCATATCTGTTCGGAAACACCCCTGCCTGTAATTGATTCAACAACAAAGTAGTGCGAGGCAAAAAGGGTCTATGTCAAATCCTATGAGCACTTTACTGATCCGAAAAACCGATGTCTCAGTATCAGCCAAGTCACCAAATAGTTTTTTAGTCATTTCAAGAAAAGTAAAAAACAAAACGGCAACATTAAAAAATTTTAGGAATTATCATGAAAATCGAATTATTTTAAAAGATTTCAAGGTAAAAAATCACGTATAAAATGTTGGACTTTTTAAAAAAAATACCAGCAAATTTTATACATCTTGAAAATTTAATGATTTCACAATATTATTTAATACAACAAATCATATCAATTTCAAAGTCGTTACATTATTAAAACAAAACAGAAAATATTGGTGATTTTTTTTTGAAATATTATAAGCATCAAGTAAATAAATATTCACGGGACAAATTACACTTACTGATCTAACCCCAAAGTAAGCAAATTATTTGCTTGTGTTATGGGTGCTAGCTAACGATACTAATACATAGAAATACATATATAGATACTAGAATATATTTCATAAACACCCAAACCCGGAAATATAAACATTTATGGTCATCACACAAATGCTTGTCCCCCTGTCGGGGATCGAACCTGAGCCCCGTCGATTGCGTAATCAGGGTCGCTAAACACTTGACCAACGGAGCGGTGTCAAAATAGCTGTGTCAGACTTTAAAACGTAACGTAAAACAAGTTTTCAAATAATCTGACGCCTGCCAATCAGGTTATTTGAAAACTATTATTTTACGTTTTTCTACGATGCACAAAATTCATTTTGTTATTGTTTGCTTCAATAACGTTATTGCTAATATTTGGAAGATGGTAGAGTTTTTAATCTTTAGGATACTAAGCATCTGCTTGTTTGATTGCTCTCCTGATAAAAAAAGGTAACCATCGCCTAAGACATCAAGCATGTTAATCGTACGATGTCATCGTGGTAGATATAACTTCATGTGCATAAATTCTACTTTATATAAAAAATGATTGTAACAATAACTTAAATTCTTAAGTAAAAGAGCTAAAAAAGACAAAGCGGTTGTAAAATACCCAGGCGAGATGTAAGATCAATCAAAATAACGCTAATCATGATGTTGATAATATGTTCACCTTATACAAATTGCGTGGCAGTTTCTTTTTCAAAAATAGGCCGGTTCATTACGAAAGTAAAAAACATACACTTTTAAACTCAAAATATCTGGTTGACCGAGCTTTGCTCGGTTTTTCACATACCCATATCTTGGGAACCGAGCTTTTCTTGATAATACCTTGATAAATCGATTCCTTGACCCGAAAAACCCCCAATTTGTGACTTTCATGAAAATCGTTGGAGCCGATTCCGAGATTCCAATTATATATATATATATATATATATATATATATATATATATATATATATATATATATATATATATATATATATATATATATATATATACACACGAATTGCTCGTTTAAAGGTATTAGATAAAAAATGGACTATTTCGTGGTCTTGGAGATAGATGAATCTCCGTGTCGGGCAAAAGTGTAGTTGAGGTTAAAAAAAAGAGAAAAAAGAGTATCTTCACGCCCGTATCCCCGAAGGAGTAGGCAGAGGTACAACAAGTGCACCCACGATTAGCCGAAGATACTTGGTCCCACAAATGTGATAGGTGGCAAGCCTATCGCCAAACCGGGCCACTTTCCAATCCCGGGCAACTTTGTGTTTATCAGAAAACTGAAAAAACACTTTTTATAAGTGCCTGACCCGGGAATCGAACCCGGCACCTCATGTGGTCAACGTCAACGCTGGACCACTAGACCACAGAGGCGATTAAGAGGGTAGTTGAGGTTAATTCCAAAATTCAAAATCTCAGGAGCAGTTCGGAGTCTAGTAGGTGGTGTCTTTGCGCTGCCTTTGATAAGCATGTAAAACCGTCGATAATCGTTGTCAGGGCGGAAAAATACGGCGAAGGGGATCACCACTCACCAACCTACGAACTTGTGGATCAAGGTGAACTGAAAAATTTATAGACCTTCGATTGGGAACTGTGCGTGATGAAACCATATACCCAGGAAATACGCTGCATTTGATTCCGGGCTCCTTTGAAGAATAGACCAACTGCCGTTCTGCCAGGCATGTCGTAAAAGGTGACCTATTGGCTATGCTAACCTACAAACTTGTGCATCGAGGTGAACTGAAAAATTTATAGACCTTCGATTGGGAACTGTGCGTGATGAAACCATATACCCAGGAAATACGCTGCATTTGTTTCCGGGCTCCTTTGAAGAATAGACCAACTGCCGTTCTGCCAGGCATGTCGTAAAAGGTGACCTATTGGCTATGCTAACCTACAAACTTGTGCATCGAGGTGAACTGAAAAATGTATAGACCTTCGATTGGGAACTGTGCGTGATGAAACCATATACCCAGGAAATACGCTGCATTTGTTTCCGGGCTCCTTTGAAGAATAGACCAACTGCCGTTCTGCCAGGCATGTCGTAAAAGGCGACCTATTGGCTATGCAAGTCACAAACGTCGTGGCTACTAGGTGGTAGAGTTCTTCATTGTCTCGTCCGGGTCTGGTACCACCACCTTACCTATTCCTGCCGCAATAGTGTCAGTGCTTGTCACTGTCGTGTTCCGGTTTGGAGGGTAAGGTAGCCGGTAAACTTATGTATGTGGCATTAGACCTCGCCACAAGATAGCAACGCACCATTAACACCTTTGGTGTCCATAGGCGATGGTTGACTTTTTCTATCAGGACACCCATCTGCTTGTTTGCTATCTTATGAGTTAAAAAAACACAATCTAAATCCTTTGCACAAATTCTAAATATATCCAGTGGATAAGCTGCAAAGATGTAGAAGCACACAAAGACACACACACACACACACACAAACACACACACACACACACACAAACACACACACACACACACACACACACACACACACACACACACACAGTGTGTGCTTATTGTTTTTAATGTACAATTGTTCCAAATCACAGATCACAACCCACGAGTAATATTTTTGTTTCGAAATAAAACCTGTTCAAATAAAATCTATTGAGTACAGTACAAACATATTTATTGCAAAAATTAAAAGCGTCGGCTTCAATCACGATATCTGTTTAAACAATCAAAGCACACAAATGTTAGTAAAACAGACATATTTATTTTGCTGATATTGACACTAAACTATAAAATTAATAAAACGCAAAAGCCGTTTATTTGTTTTCATTTGGATATGTAATATTCAACATACGCATATTAATGTTTTTGCTATCTATTTGTTATCCATTTTTTCGGCTTAATAAAGCTTTTCAATTATAAATATCCATTAAGAGGTTGTTATGTTGGAGCGTTGGAGTTTTGACCACATGAGATCCCGGGTTCGATTCCCGGGTCGGGCACATAAGAAAAGTGTTTGTTCAGTTTTCTGAGAAACACAAAGTTGCCCGGGATTGGAAAGTGCCCGGTTAGCGATAGGCTTGCCACCTATCACATTTGTGGGACCAAGTATCTTCGGCTAATCGTGGGTGCACTTGTACCTCTGCCTACCCCTTCAGGGATATGGGCGTGAAGATACTTTTCTATGTTGATGATATTAATTTTAATAAGTTCATATTCATATTGCACCTACCTTAAATTTTTTTAGGAGTTAATAATTTAGACATCGTTTGAACTACATACTTCGGGCCCGATTCACCGTTTTCACATAACAAAACACCAATCGAGTCGAAACAATTAGTATTCTTACACATTATGCGACGGCATCGCACGACGCGACTTTCTATTGTGTTTATTTGTGTAAGAGCTGTAAGCGCTTAGATTCCACAGCATTTTGTTACGCGAATTAGAGGGCAGCTGTAAAAACAAAATTTACAAATTTATATTGATATTGAAAATTCGATAAATTTATAGCCGAAGTAAATAAGTATGTTTATTTGTAAAGAAGATGTTTGATTTTGGGCCAGCTCTATGTACGCCACATAGGTAAATAGGAAAAAATATAGAAATTTCATAAAAATACAAAAAAATAATAATCCGAAAGTTTCCAAGCTTGTTAAATTAAATTAATCACAACGGTCTCAGGATAGTGCAATAGCGGAAATTCCGGAATTACACACAAAGACTTATGCACTACCGTACTAGACAAGGCATGCACCACGCGACATATTGTGTTCCACTAAATTTAGTCTATGGACTGCATCTCCGTTAGAGCTCGTTGAATGAAACGCGTGAGCGCCATAAAATACGCATTAAAGCACGGTTACGGCCGTTTGGTCGCAAATATATGTATATTATATTCTATCAAACGCTGCAGCGAGAGTTCCGAAGAGTTATTCGAACTAATTCCATCATCGGACATCGCGTCAAAATTTGAAGTTCCATTCTCACCACCTCGATGTCTGGAAATCCACAACCATGCGCTTTTGTCAGCACTTTTTGCCTCGCACTACTCCATTGTGGAATCAATTACCCTCGGGGGTGTTTCCGAACGGATACGACTTAGGGATCTTCAAGAAACGAGCTTATTCATTCTTAAAAGGCCAGCAATGCAGCTGCTAGACCCCCGGTATTGCAGTTGTCCATGGGCGGCGGTGATCACTTACCATCAAGTGCACCACCTGCTCGTTTGCCCCCTCTGCTATAAAAATACTTTTTAAATAGATATAACATATATTTTAAAGTGTGATTCCCTAGTAAATCTCTTATGGCTTGGGAAGTTTATTGTAAAGGTGTATATTTCCGTATAAAATATTTATTTATTTCATGGAGACAAGATGTATGCACAAGACTAGTTTTGTTACTTAGTTAAGCGACTAGATTTCACCATACTTTTAAATAAGCTGATACTCTTACGAACACACCTGCAGATGAAAAATTTATACTAAAATATAAACGGTAGAATATTGGTTACTTCATTTTTTTCTGTTTCGTAAAGGACTATTTACAAAATTACTCAAGGGATTGAGCTATGATTGTAAATTGTCCTAACAACTCTTTTATGATATACAAACATAGAACTGTTTTAGCGAAAATGATTCAGAGGAGAATCCTATCCATATTAATATTATAAACGTGGAACACTTCACTTCAAACTTCAAATGAGTTTACTCAATGCATTAAACATAAAACTATTCCCATACAAATTTAATTGATCCATTTTTAACTTATTATAAATTAAATGCTTTAAATTATGAATCTTTTTACACGTGATAACTAATTTCAGCGTTTTTATTATGCAGATGGGATTGATTTCTGCACCATTTCTTTGCGCATGAAGGCATTATTGGAACGAAGTTCCTTACGGCAGGCTTAAAGGGGTACGGAATTTGCTGCGCGACCGAACTGAAAAAATGTGATAGTAAAACCGTAAGAAAAATGCGTGGAATAAAAGCGTTAAATGAGACGTGCGCAGGCGCGACAGTCGCGTACACAAGCGAGTAGTGCCGTTTAGCCGAAGGAAGTTCGTTTCTACCTGGTGTCCCGCGACACCACATGTTTTTTTTAATATTTTAAAATCTGACAAAAACCAAAGATGACATGTGCCGACATAGCCGAACTAAACTCATTTACAGTACAATTGGCAACTGAGACACAATTTGAATTAAGTAATTTTTGAGTGACAGGGATATTTCTATAGGTTTTCCGTTCACCGGAAATTAGTGACAATTTTGCGTGTCAGTTTTGTTAGGCACTATGCATCTTGGATTTTTTATATCAATGTACTTAGCATAGCTTTTCTAGAAAATATCTGTTCCCATATAAATTTATTTGTTTATTTCCCCTGAAAGCAAAGTGATTACCTTGCGACCTTGTTTTAAAACCTATTTTTTTTTCAGTTTAGAAAAATTAAATATGAGAGTTATAATTGCTTCACCAACCATTTATATTTAAATTCAAAATGTATACTAGCGGTTAGCCATTCTACTAGCAGTTATTTGTACTTATAAAATAACTATCTGCAGCGTACATTATAACAGTTTTTATTAAATCCCGCAGGATTGACTAATTTTCTGGAATAAAAAGTAATATATGTGCTATTCCAGATCATCATCTAACCGCTTGCCACATTTCATTCAAATCCGTTTAGTAGTTTTGCGTGATTGTGTTACAAACATCCATCCATCCAAACATCCAAACATACGCGTTTATAACATTTTTTGTTTTGTTTTGTTGATACTATCATATTGGAAGTGAAGTTAAATACTAATAAAGTTAATTATATTTAAATACATATTAATAATAATGTAAACCAAAATTTATCACTTGAAGAAACGTTATAGTATATTCGTTAACAGAGGTTCCATATTGAATGTACCGTTACATTTCATCTAATATATTGAAAAGAACATGTCAAAAATTTTATTCAGCTTTATTTAAATATATGTCCTCAAAGGCGATTCATTTATTTTGTTTCTTTGCTTTGAACAATTTAATCAGACATATATTAAAATATATGTCTTCGAGTGCCAATTGTACTATTGACCCAAAAATATTACCATTTAGATTAATTTTGTTTGTCCAGCGCACTCAAAACAAAAGTAGCCGGTCAATCAGATACAAACTTACATCGTTTATCTTTCGCGTTGACGCTCGCGCGACGCGTCACAACTCAAATAAACGACAAAAGCACAATGCTAAAATGTTATTCTTATCTATTTTGCCACAAAGAAATATATTTTTCGCGTTGACACTCAAAGATGTCTATGTAATGGTTTTTGTGTATTTTTTGGCCACAATTGTATTCGTAAATAATAAATGTTTGCCTTACGTAACATGTTTTGTTGGACTGTTGGACATTGTATTTATATTTTGAGACAAATGATTTATATACTCCGTTGATTATTACGTTTTCTGAATTTGTATTATTGGGGTTGACATAATATTTTCATTACATGTAGAATTATCCCTCTATTGAATTATAAAAAGGCTTATATGTATTAAAAAAACTACAAAAGCTATGTATGTATTTTAGCACTTATCCTGTGCTTGGAACTGACAACACTTATCATAGAAAAATTTCGACAACAGGATTTAAACCTAGTACTGCCTCTGGGCTTAAGGCGAGGCATCGCGACAAACGGGAAAAAACTGGTTTGCTAAATCATTTTTTTTGTATTGATTGTTAAATAACAATTTCACAAAAACTTCACGATATATCTGAAGATATTATCTAAGGAATGTGCTAACTTATTACATGAGTTCATATTAATATTTCTAATCTTCCACATGATTTGTATATGGTGGTAATATTTAGTTCTAAATACAAAAAAGAATGTGCTAAATTTTGTTTTTAGCTGATATCCTATATTTATTTATCCGAAAATTAACACGTTTCTCAGCGGTTTCAGAACATACCGTGCCACCCATTTCCTATAGAATTGACGCGCGTCGAAATACCTCGCCAGAAAGCATACCAGCTAGAAGCAAGATCGTGAATTTAAAACCTGTCCTGTCGAAAGTTTTTTTGTTAAGTTTTTAAATATTTTTAAAGCGTTTCTAGTTTAGAATATCCTTGTGTAGATCTGGTACGGTTTCGAAGAATAGATTAACTGCCTTTTTGTTAGGCATCTTGTAAAAGGCGATACAGTTCACATCACTAACATCGTGACTGCTAAAGGGCCATCCATATATAACGTCACATGGTAAGGGGGAGGGAGGGGGTCGACGAAGTGTGACATTATGTGACAAGGGGTAGGAAAGGGTCCCAAATTTTGTGACATCACATTTTTTTCAAAATATCTTAGTATTACAACACTAAATTTAAAAGCTACCTGTGTAAATAAAAAAAATATTCGAATTAGATCATTATTGCAATGTAAAATTGTACATACACTAGGTAGGGGGAGGTCTCACAAATGTGACCAGCTGTGACAAGGACGGTTGAAGGGTCAAAAAATGATGTATTTCGTGTGACGTAATTTATGGATGACCCCTAACTAGGTGGTAAAATTCTGTAAAGTTTCGCCCGGGTGTTGGTGATATCGTCTTAACTATTCCTGTCGCAATAGTGTCAGTACTTGTCGCTGTCGTGTTCAGGTATGGAAAGTAAGGTAGCCGGTAAACATATGCATTTGGTATTTCATCTCTGTCACACGGATAGCAATGCACCATTTGACCGCCCCGTTAGTCAAGTGGTTAGTGAACCTTACTACGAATCGAGCGGATCCGGGTTCAATTCCCAACAGGGACAAACATGTGATGTGGATATATGTTTGTATTTCTGGGTTTGGGTGTTAATTATGTATATCAGTATCATTGACTAGCACCCGTAACATAAGCAAATAATACGTTTATTTGCTTATGTTACGGGTGTAGATCTTACTTTGGTGTTAGATCAATTGATGTAATTTGTCCAGCGATATTTAAGTCTCTGATAACTATAAGCGACGGTTGTTTCTTTCCATCAGCTCATTTGCTATCATATTATATAAAAAAGACTATGTGAATTTATAATAGTGACTACATACTGTGTCCAATCTGAATCCGATGAAATACAAATCTAGAAATCTTGAACCGAATTTATATATGACTTGTTGCGCTATTTCCGATATGAATTCGTTTAAATATGAATGTAGAAAAATCAAAAAATCCATATCAAAACAATTGAATTGAATTGAATTGAGTGGTTAGAGACCCTGACTACGCAATCAACGAGGCTCGGGTTCGATCCCCGACGGGGACAAGCATTTGTGTGATGAGCATAAATGTTTGTATTTCCGGGTTTGGGTGTTTATTATATATATTCTAGTATTTATATATGTATTTCTATGTATTAGTATCGTTGACTAACACCCATAACACAAGCAAATAATTTGCTTACTTTGGGGTTAGATCAGTAAGTGTAATTTGTCCCGTGAATTATTGTATTATTATTATTATTATTTATATGGAGAGCAATGTTCGGCGGTTCATGAATTCCTTGGTTGCATATTACAAATTGACTCATCGTAAAATTGAATATTTAGCTCACTCGCAGTGACGTGTCCAAAATACCGCGCATTATCGCTATGTCTAAGCCATCTTGATATTGTTTCTATTATTGAACTATTTGACTTACTTCCATTTACTTTGTTGCGTTTTGTAATTTAAAGATAATAAGTAGGTGTAGATGATTATTTTAAATAAAAAATATTATAACTTTTACTTATACTTTATTGTCAACAAATGTAACAAATACAGAATTGATATATAACTTATAGCTTAAATATATACCAATACTAAAAATAGTATTCTCCACCAATTTCAGTAGTCATATTTTTTTTTCAAAAAAAAAAAGTATCTTCACGCCCATATCCCCGAAGGGGTAGGCAGAGGTATAACAAGTGCACCCACGATTAGCCGAAGATACTTGGTCCCACAAAATATGTGATAGGTGGCAATCCTATCGCCAACCGGGCACTTTCCAATCCCGGGCAACTTTGTGTTTCTCAGAAAACTGATCAAACACTTTTCTTATGTGCCCGACCCGGGAATCGAACCCGGGACCTCATTTGGTCAACGCCAACGCTGGACCACTAGACCACAGAGGTGACGATTTTTTTTTCATATTTAAACTAATAGGAATAATGACAGTAATACAAATCAGAAAAAATGATATGGTGTCGCGGGACACCAGGTAGGAACGAACTTCCTTCGGCTAAACGGCACTACTCGCTTGTGTACGCGACTGTCGCGCCTGCGCACGTCCCATTTAACGCTTTTATTCCACGCATTTTTCTTACGGTTTTACTATCACATTTTTTTCAGTTCGGTCGCGCAGCAAAATCCCTATCCCCTCCAAGCCTGCCGTAAGGAACTTCGTTCCAAAAACATTAAACATTTTGGTAATTGAGTACAATAACGTGGTTCTAAAAATATGTTATGAGAATTATTAAAGACTGGATTACTTTTATTACAATAAAATAAATTTGTTTTATTGAAATAAAAATGCCTTGCCACGCTATCATGCACACTATTTAAAACAATACGCCATGATTTTATAAATGCATTAAACTTTGTAAATATTTACCTCAAAGTGGTCTTGATACAAATCTATACCTAGTCTTGCTTTAAATATTGTAACAAAGAAAAAATATTTTTACTATTGCACATAACATATATTACTATTACAGTATGTTAGTTTAATACATCAATATAAAGCCATTAAAAATATATATTTAATATTACTCTTATAACTTATCTCAAGTGATCTCCTTTGGCTGCAATACAATACTTTAAACATTAGGGCCAGTTAACAATAGAAGCATGCACTCTTTTCATGGAAAATTCTTTACTGCCAATCGTTTGGATCGTTTTAGAGACTCCAAATTATCATGGCATTTAGAGCAAGCCATACTAACAAAAATTGGATGAATTGAGCACTATAATTCAGTAACGAGTCTTGCTGAAAACACTCTTCCACTACTGAACATGGCATTATTGAACATGCCGTTGTTAAAGGACTACCTTCTCAGGAATAGCACCTTGATACACTTGTGCCCATGTATTGATAAAATTTTTCACAAAAATACGTCCCAGTCACTCTTTCATAGCTAACACCACACCAAACCATCACTGAAGTCAGATAATGCCTGTAACTGTAGCAATCTGTCACTAATTACAAAAGCGTAACGTCAAGGCTATCGCCATTATACCTTTTTTTTATTTTATTTTTTTTTATATCATAAGATAGCAAACAAGCAGATGGGTCTCCTGATGGAAAGAGTCAACCATCGCCTATAGACACCAAAGATGTTAATGGTGCGTTGCTATCTTGTGGCGAGATCTAATGCCACATGCATAAGTTTACCGGCTACCTTACCCTCCAAACCGGAACACGACAGCGACAAGCACTGACGCTATTGCGGCAGGAATATACTTTTTTGTGCGAAGATAAAGGTAATATTTTAAGAGTTTTAAATAGGGGTTTACAAGAGTGTAGTCGATTAACATTACACATTGCACATACATTTCTTTTGAATTCTGAAAATTCTAATTAAGTCAACTGAGTTTACCCAAATAGAGATTCCATATTGCAATATAGATGAGACATATCCGTGATATGCCCGCAATGCAGCATTTAAGTTGGCCACTTCTCTTATTCTCCTCAAAACATAAATAAATCTATCAATTTTTTAGCTGCAGGCATGCAATGTCAAATGCATAAATATCAAAGCTATTGCGGTAGGAATAACTAAGTTGGTTATACTAAAACTCGGGCAAGATGTTGCAGAACTCTATCACCTAGTGATAATAGAAAACGTTTGCTTTTTTGGCATACTTGTTCTTGCACTCATACACAAACTTTTCCTCATGTTAGTTTCGGGCTCTTTTGAAGATTAGACCAACTGCCGTTCTGTCAAGCAGGTCATAAAAGGCGACCAATTAGTTATACACGTCACTACTATGGGGACACGTATCGATGGGGATACGATCGCCCGGGTACTTGGTACTACCGCTCTACCTATTTCTGCCGCAATAGCGTTGATGCTCGTCATTATCGTATTCGAGATTTGAGGGTAAGATAGCCGGTAAACTTATGCATATACTCGCCATACAAATAGCAACGCACCACTAACATCTTTGGTGTCTCTAGACATAGTTTCTCTTGCCATCAAAAGAGCCATCTGCTTGTTTGCTACTTTAATATAAAAAAATTAAAACTCTTTAAATGTGTGTGTTTTTGTTATAAACGAAAGCACATTTTGTATTTCAAAAAACAAATTATTCTAACGAAATTTTCCAAACAACTCTTGACAGCATATTGAGCTGTATCGCACTCCTACGTAGTTTGTAAATAATCTACGTTAAGATAATAAATCTTCCAATAAAGTCCCCAATTTATATTTCTAGCAAAACATTTCTATTATATACCTATTCGTTTAGATATAATCATAAAATGAGTAACGTGAGTACACTTTTCGTCCCACAATCGTATCATATACCGAAACTTTGCTACAAATGTCGGAATCTAGGCGCGAAATACACCACTTTCTCATATTTATGGCTGCTATTTTGTTGCGAAATATCCTTATTTTTTGCCTCTACTTATATAAAGGCCTCTTGAATAATGTGACCATACGTCTTATTTTAAACGAAACTATCCTGTTATCAAGATGTCCATTCTGTTGTCGGGATGTTAAATAATTTTAAAATATATATTTTTTATATCGTAAGATCGCAGGTTTGCAGATGGCTCTTTTGACGAATGAAGAATTCCATCGCCTTTACATACCAAAAATGTTAACGGTGCATTGCCGTTTATGTAACTTACTATACGTCAGATACTTAAATTTATCGTCTATCTTTAAGCCTTAAAATGACAATAACAAGCACTGACGCTATTGATGTAGAAGTAGATCAAGCAGACTATACCAAGTTTGGACGAGACGTTGCAAAAATTGTCCATCTAATATTCAAGATTTTAGTGAAACTTTCGGCTAATTTTCCCCCTTTTACTAACTGCTTGAAAGTTTGAATCAGGAACGAAAATACACAGCGAAAAATGTAACTTTTAGCAGGAGTTACATTTTTTGCCTGGGTTCTTTATAAATAATTGTTTAACTGGTAGATAGCTCGTAAGGAATAGCGAAATAAATTATTAAGAGAACTTGTATGAGATAAAGAGTAAAATAAATAGTAATAGTCATCATAATAACAACCTGTAACACTTTAGTAGTGACTTACTCAGGTATGATCATCGCTTTATACATAATACAGCTGGTAATCCATATCGTATACCAATTTAAAGGGAATCTAACGATTTACATATTATATGATTTTAAGTTACATATCTTTAAAATATAAATAAAAATGAGCCATTAACATCATTGATATATTTTTATGACAACTGTCTAAAACCATGAAGAGAGCTATGAATATACCATATTTCTTTTTATATTATAGATATAGTTGTAAATCAGCTTATCTAATGATCTAACGATTAAGGTTAACCGTGACACTACCATCGTGACTACTATTGGTAGAGTTTCAACGTCATCTCTCACGTGATACCACCATTCTATAATCTATATATTGCTGCCCCTCACTGCTGTGTTCCGGTTTCGAGGAAAAGGTGGCCGAGAAGCTTATGCTTGAGGCATTACGTTTCACCACACGGTTAGCAACATACGATTAACATCTTGTGTCTACAGACAATGGTTGTCTCTTTCCATTTTTTTATATCATAAGATAGCAAGCAGTTGGGTTTCCTGATGGAAAGAGGAATAGGTAAGGCGGTGGTACCAGACCAGAAAATTTATTTAATTTTTCTTTATAGACGAGTATACTATATACGGCGAGTCTTTGGTTTAGAGTTTATTGTAATTGGAGTATTTTGAAATCGTATTTACAACCAATCCAGCAACTATTTTACAATGACTACGTGCTTTGCTAATTTGCTAAATATTGTATAAAAATATCATATTACTTCTTTTTAAAATATTAAATACATTTTATTAAAGTAACATTCTATTTACTACATTGTATTTTTGTGGTGAATTAAGGGTTACTGATGTTAAATCATTTGACCAATAAACTAATAAATGTATATAAATGTCCTACTTTAATACAAGAACAATGGTCACCTTACTCTCAAGCCAAAAGTCGAAAATAGCGAATTGGGAATTGAGAAGAGTTAGTTGTGTTTTATTTCGTTTCTACGAAATAGATCAAGTCATCATAGCCTGTTTAATAGTTGTTGTTTTATGTTAATCGGTTTTACTGATTTGTTTACGCCGAACTACAATAGAAAACTTTGAAGCTATAAAGTAAAAGTAAAATATAAAAAACTTGTTGTTTTGGTTTCATATCATTTATTGCGCAGAATGGATACAGTAAGAGTTAATCAAAACCATAAGAAAACAAATTTGTTAGTTATAAGGATCATAACATTAAATTTATCAACATGCAATCATCTACAGTACATATAACATATGAATTTAAACCTCACATATTTTTATCTTCGGCATATGGTGCAATCATATTTGTTCTGTTTTATTATTACATAGCTCAAAGATGTAACAAACATTTTTCATTTTCATTTCTATTTCCAATTTTCAAATTATTTATGGCGCCAATTCATCAAGACCTAGTCCGCAGAATAGCACCCTTTTTGTTGAATGATCAATATAATTGTATACTTGAAACTTTGTGAGTAGTCTCTTTTTGGTGAATCTATCAAAGCTTTTCAAAAGTGCTCTGTTTTTTCAAATGGGTATGAAATATTATGCCGAGTACATTAATTTTTATTTCTTGATTGATACCTATAGTAATTGTAATGCATTTACTAGATAATTTATGAAGTAATTCGAAAAATGTTTTATGCCTGAAAAAAAATGCACCCATGAGCTTATCTATTACCACAAATATGCCGCGTTTAAGTATTGCCGTTTGAGACAGAAATCAAGATAAACATACATCGTGTTGCTGAATTGCTTAATAATAATTATTATTACTGTCATTAAGTGCTCTAAGTATCAGATAAATTATTAATTTGCGCTGTTTCTGACCAATAGTTTAAATATAACGTTATCACTTGATTAGTTTTTGCAGTACTTTCGAAAAAGTTGTGCAAAGAAAGTTTGACAGAGTCGCTAAAAGAAAACCACTCACGAAGTTTCAAGTGTTTATTGATCATTTAACAAAAAGAGTGCTATTCTATAGACTTATTAAGATGTGCTAGTAGCAATATTGACAGAAATATTCCTACAGATAAAGATTTGTATTGATCGTTTAAGTTTACGAAAAATAATATTTTACTTGATTTGGGCTTGACATGTGATATTCCCTTATGCTACTTTGTTTTATATTCGAGAGTAAGTAAGCTGTTTAAAACGGATTTTGTTTTAAGTTCCAACACTAAGTTTGTCGTATCTCCCCCGTGTTGGTCCTGGGCTCCTTTGAAAAATAGGCCAACTACCGTTCTGCCAGGCAGGCGACCTGGCCTGACCTCTAAAAAGCAACCGATTGGCTATAACAGTTACTAACATCGTGGCTACTAGGTGGTAGAGTTCTGCATTGTCTCGCCCGAGTCTGGTACTTACGCCTTACCTATTCCTGCCGCAATATCGTCAGTGCTTGTCACTGTTGTCTTCCGGTTTGGAGGGTAGGGTAGCCGGTAAATTTATGCATGTGGCATTAGACCTCGCCACAAGATTTAGACACCATTAACATTTTTTATTTTTACAGGTGATGATTAACTCAATCCGTTAGTTCTTCCGTCAACAATTAGCGTTATCGCTATTACGGCAGGAATAGGGTAGATGGTGGTACTGTGGAGATGTAGACGATCTCCAGGGGGATACTGCTTGACTTTAAGTACCGGTACTCAGTTAAATATTCAGAGTTACCTAGTTTGTCTTTTACGAATTACTACTATATATATATATATATATATATATATATATATATATATATATATATATATATATATATATATATATATATATATATATATATATATATATATATATATATATATATATATATATATATATATATATATATATATATACTATTACTACTATATGCTATCAGAACAGCAGATAATTTATTTATCAAACGAGGGCCGAACAAACCAAGGGAAATACATTTTCGTCAACATTATGTACGGACTATTTTCCTTATGCCTGAAGATTCTGACATTTGTATTTATTGTGTCAAAATTTAATTAAAAAAGAAACATCTCAAATTATTTTGACGTTTCTCACCAAAACATCAAAATAAACGAAACGATATTTTTCCTTCAGCAAAAATGTTACGTCTTTCATTTTGCCTTACCATTATGCCCGAAAATATGGCAACGTCTCTTGAACATCTAATTACGCTTTTGTGAGTATGCGGGGATCCTAAAATGGTTTCGCTTCTTAAATTCTTCAACGACTTTACGCCCCTTTAAATTTTCTTGCAATCTGGTTGATATTATAATAAATTTATGTTGTTTTGAAATAACACCATTAGGCTGAAAATTACTTTTTTGATAGGTCAGTAAAAAGTAGACTAAACTTGAAGTTATTAAGTTACCTACTACAGTGGAACTTCTGTAGTATTTTCCGAGTAATATCATTAAAATCTGCTACTTGAGGTGAAATTTTTTAAATTGATGTAAATTGGGGATTTTTAAGAAAAGGATCTGGTCCTTTTTAACCCTAAACTGTTAACCATACGTCTCCCATACCCTGCTGAGTAATTAAACTAGACTAATTTTGCGACGGAGTTTTGTGTCGAATAATTCGTTCCTGTCCATTTTTCCCTCAGTTCCGCGCAGCGGCTCGTCTAGATTTTGTAACGCGCAATTGCATCAAGTTGATAAATAAATATTGACTGACATAAAAAGTTAAAAACTTTATAGCCTGCATTTTTGTTAAAATAACGATTTTAAAAATAATTTCTTCAACTTTCGTGTAATATTTTTAACAATACTGAATTATTTTGCTCTGGAGTTCTAACAGACGTATGATAGTAGATAGTGGTACTAACGGAAGAGACGTTGCAGAACGCTCATTGTTTGTTACATTGTTAGTTATATTTAGTTATATTTAACGCTAGTTAAAATCATGATGTTAGTTATACTTATTAACATCTTCTGGTCTTTAACAAGGTACATAAGAGAAAGAAAGTTAATCGGTTCTTTAATAGGCATCTCGATCAACTTAACGTATGTGATTGTTATTACTGTTGTTTCTTGTAAAATATTAATTTAAGGATTAATTTTCTGCTCAAAAAGTTAAAGAAAGGCGTTTTAGGGTTTTCTTACTACAATCGCATCAATGTTTATTACTATCGTGTTTCAATTTGGAGAGTAAATAAGCTGATAAGCTTATATATACGTGTGATATTACTGTTTATTAATACAGGTAGTATTGAAAAATAAACAGATTTTCTGTTTAAAGGCGATAGTTTTTTTTTCTTTAGGAAAGCTTATTTCCTATGATATAATTATAATAAAGTACTATTTCAAATGTATTGAACCAAAATTCTTTTCGTGAGATGTAAAGGTTAGAAATTTTCAAAATTAAAAACAACAGCACCATATACGTTATATACGTGTTATTTCTACGCCATAAAAACACGATTGCCTCGAAAAAACGATTAAGTAGGCAATATTTCAGATAAGACTACATAAGTCGTGCTCCAGCGCTTTACGTTTTCTTACCGGATTAAGAAGCATTTTTATATTTCCCATACACGCGGTAATATTATTATTATTTTTTTTTTTTTTTATGTCATAAGATAGCAAACAAGCAGATGGATCTCCTGATGGAAAGAGTCAACCATCGCCTATAGACACCAAAGATGTTAATGATGCGTTGCTATCTTGTGGCGAGGTATAATGCCACATGCATAAGTTTACCGGCTACCTTACCCTCCAAACCGGAACACGACAGCAACAAGCACTGACGCTATTGCGGCAGGAATAGGTAAGGCGGTGGTACCAGACCCGGGCGAGACAATGCAGAACTCTACCACCTAGTAGCCACGATGGTAGTGACTCGATAGCCAATCGGTCGCCTTTTACGACCTGCCTGGCAGAACGGCAGTTGGCCTATTCTACAAAGGAGGCCGGGACCAACACGGCGAACAAAGGAGGCCGGGACCAACACGGCGAATTATGCTGAAATATTGTATGTACGTGTACTAGCGACCTGCCCGCGGTTTCACCCGCGTAGCTTTTGTTCCCGTGGGAATATCGGAAAGGTTTATATACTAAAACTTTCCTCAAGAATCATTCTATATATTAAAAAAACCGCATCAAAATCTGTTGCGTAGTTTTAAAGATTTAAGCATATAGGGATGTAGGGACAGACAAAGAAAGTGACTTTGTTTTATACTATGTAGTGAAGACGTATTGACGCTGAAAATGTCACCATAAACACATTAGGTATATGGTGAAATTTACAGCTGCGTTTAAAAATTACAAATATTAATTTAAATGGAAGCTATATTTTATGATTATAAAATTTATTTAAATATTGTTCACAATGCACTAAATTGTGCTTGTGCGAGCGTACTCACAAGCACAATATAGAATGTCAAGTAAGTATTGGGTAGTATAATAATTTTAAATAGTTATTGTTACTTACCGCTAGATGCCAGGGGCATTTTCGTATTTTTTTCGTGAAAGCACAGACCGTTACGCACGCACACTTTCCGGGTCAGTTCAGGTGGAAGGATGTCATAAAAAGTGATTTATAAGTTGTTTGGATTGAATCCGATATTACAAAGCGTATAGTTTTGAAGAGTTCTTGAATACTGCAATACACTGGTGTGAGAATTGTTTAAGTTGTTTAAACTGCAAAATAAATCAGGTGTAACATGATATTTAGAAAAAATGTAACTACTGTTAGTAGAGGATTTTTAATTCAAAAAGTAAATCAATGGCTTATACTTTTTATATTTTATATTTACGGATAAAATGTGTAAAAAAGATTTTTAAAAGTATTCTATACGAGACTTGCTTAATGACGCAAGTTGTATGGCCATGATAAATCGTCAAGCAGGTTTGGATTCAAAACTCTTGAAAAACTCAGAATCATTACTGATCTACACAATCTATTCAAAATATCCAATGGCTCAATGGGACCTAAACTAATAAGTAAATTGAATTTCAAGGTTCCACCTCGCTCTTCATGCACTCCGTGTCATATTCACGTGGAAAAAAAGTTTAATATTTTTAAAATTTTTAAATATCTTGGTTTTAAAGTTTGTTATTCTTATTTGTTTTTTCTTATTGTTAACGGTTTTTTTTCTTAGATTAAGTTGTATGCAGTTGATATTTGTGTCCCAGAATGAAATTGTTGTTTTTATCATATAGAAAGTGTATTTAAGGTATTATTCTGTAACCTATAACTGTACCTATTTTAAAATAAAATAAAATAAAATAAATACAATGAGGCACTGACAAATAAGCTAGAATTTTCATACGATATTTAACGAATGGGCTCATTTTAGCGCTCCAAACCTTAAAAGAAATTGAAACGAAATCACACGCATAAAAAAACCGAATAACGTGAAAGAGCTAATTTTGAACGCTTAATTTAGTTTTTAATTTAGAAACTTTTAAATATTAGACAAAAAAACACGTCAATATTTCAAATAACTTGATGCTGCTATGACAGTAGTCTTAAAGGAAGTTACTTTGACAATATACGTTTACATCTTTAGAGTCTATAACGATGAAGGTCTTTTCGTATCGGTAGGACCATCTGCTTTCTTGCTATCATATGAAATAAAGTAGATATTAAGGAACAAATAACACATAATAAATAGAGTTCTAAATTATTTGAATAAATTTTGGACAGTTTCGGGTAAAAAAGAAAAAAAATAACATTTAAATTGCATGTCATCAAGACTTTTTCAATGTTGGTCTCGAAAATTCAACGTCAGTATTTGCTCAAAGTCTAACGGGTGGTGTGTTACCCTTTTCTTTCGGATGAGCATATAAAGCAGGTGTTACCAGTAATTGCTAGCAATAGGTGATAAATCGTGGCGATGGGGATCACCGCTTATCTCGCCAACGGATAAGCTGGTGAATTGTTGTGAACTAATATATAAAAAAAAACAAAAAACTTGAGAGGTGTCAAGGGACACCCGGATGGAACGAAGTTCCTTTCGATTAATTAGTGAAGGAATTGTAATAAAAATTTATTTTTTTTAAGTTATAATAAATTTTTTTTTATTATAAACAAATATAATGTAATATAAACTTAATCAGTAGGCTCAATTTTCGTAATAATTGGCTTGTGGTAACTGTATACACTCAACAAAAATAATCGTCGCGACACCACACTGTTCAATGCGAAATAGAAATGAAAATATCTGGCTTGCTTTCTATAAGAGAGAGAGAGAGAGAGAGAGAGAGAGAGAGAGAGAGAGAGCGCGAAACATGCGCACGCCGCACAGCTTACAATAGCTACAGCAAGAAGTGTCGTGACAACTTTTCGTAAGAATTTTTTCCGTCTAGTCCCCTTTCACAATGCGCGATAAGGAACTTCGTTCCAAAAAGAACTAAAAAGTCTACATTCATATATTCCGTTCATTCTATCTACCCAGCAAGAGAACCGGCGTGATGATACTTTTCTTTTATATATATTAACAAGCAAGGCGATATTGTTTAATACCACATAACTCATTTCTATATCTCACTTTCTAACACCCAGGAATGTAATTTCGCAATTGAGAAAGGACAGTATTAGGGGATGTCATTTATTTATATTAACGACACACTCTAGGGGGTGCTGTCAGCGTTTTACTCGCTATCATTAATATTATCATCTACTATGTTTCGCTCGGATAAATGGTATTTTTTTGCATGTTTTTGTTTTGCTTATAAATTTCGTTTTCTGTTATTAAAAAGTTAACGAAAATTTTCTCCCAGGGGAGAAACCTACAAACCTTCTTAATCTCTACATTATTATATTAAATTTGAATCAAAAACTTAACGTTTCTTTTTAAGAATATTATGCGTACGGCGAAGTGTAATAGACCTTGGTCCCACGAACATACTTTTTTTGGTTAATAACAAGCTGAATTTTTGTCTAAACTCAAAATTTTCTTTTTTATCTATCTTTATTAATTACCCGATTCGAGATTTTTTGAAGATAGAAAAGATAGATGTCTCGTGAAAACGAAGCTGTTCACAAAAATTCATCTTGTTATTAAACAAAAAAAAGTTTGTCCATGAGACCACGGTCTATAATATTTTGACTAATGGTATCGGCTTATATATGTCGCAGTGAAATTGTCAATAGCCGTTAGATTATAATCTACCTAGGGATTTTATAATTTGGTTAGGTTAGGTTAGCAGTTAAATTATAATATCACTTAGGCAAATTATAATCTTACGGTGTTGACAATTTCACTCCGACATATATATAAATACTGTAACATATAAATATCATAAACACCCAAACCTAGAAATACAAACAATTATGCTCATCAAAAAAATGCTTGTTCCTATCGGGAATAGAAACCGAGCCCCATCGTTTTCGTAATCAGGGTCGCTAACGACTTGACCAACGGGACTAATAAGTAAGTTGTGGAACTAGTTTTATTTGACCTAATTTAATTAATTAGGAATAATTGCCTAACTTTTCTAAGCGGTTTAAATTCATTGAAATTTGCCACAATTAAGTTTACATTCGGAAGAATGCAGATACCTACTATTCCCTAACAAGATGCATTCTTCAAAGATCAACTACTGTTCTGCTAGGCACGTCGTAAGAGGCGACTTATGCCAATGGCTATGCGTGTCGCTACCGTCGTGGCTACTACGTGGTAGAGTTCCGCAATATTTCGCCCGGGTGTAGGATACCACCGCCTTCCCTGTTCCTGCCGCAATAGCGTCAATACTTGTCGTTGTCTTCTTTCGGTTTAGAAGGTAAGGTAGACGCTAGATTTATGCATGTAATATTACCGTCTAGCTAAACGAATAGGTATGCTCCATTAACATATTTTATGCCTAATGGCGGTGGTTGTTTCTTTCCATCAGTAGAGCTATCCGCCTGTTTGTTGTTTTATAATATATAAAAAAAATGAAATATACAGTAGCATCTGTACTATAACAGTAAAATATTACTAAATATAAGTTGGAGAACAATATTTAGAAATATTATCTGAAGTTAAGATAAGTTATACTGGAGTTTGAAACGGCTAAGTTTCCTGGTTTGTTTCCGATATTTCCTCGGGATGCCGATTCGGTATTGACATGAAAAATATTTTAGTTTTAGTTACGATCGCGATGATTTATTATTCACTGTGGAATACTATAACAAGTTATTTTAGTTTTAGAGAACGCAAATCCATAGAAACAAATATTCTTTATAAAAAGTAATAGTCTTTTTTTTATGCAGTAATAAACAAAAACTAGACCCGTTAAAAAGACCGTATAGATCGATAAGATTGTAAATAAAATGAATATTTTTTTTAAATAAAAACATCCACTGCTTTAAAAATAACTTTTAATAAAAACTGAAAAGAAAAAAAAAGTTTGCAACTTTGTAACTCTCCCACTCCCTTAACGTACACTCAAATCGTCAGTTTATCTAAATTTTAGCTGGAAATTAACCCATACCCTAATCTGCAGTGTTTCCATGCCACTGATTTTTTTACCATTTTTTGTATTTGTAGAGTTATCCCCGCCATTGAAATGAAAAACATTATATAACGTTTTATTTTTTCTATAACTTTATCTACGAAATCCAATAGGTCCCTACGACGCTCCAGTAACTACTTATTTAGGACCTTGAGCTCCCATACTACATAATTAACATATACAATAAAACAAATAATAAATTTTATTAAGAAATATATATAAGTTAATGGTACATTGCTATTATGGTGGCAGGGTTTTAATGCCAAATGCATAAGTTTACCGGCTACTTTACGCTCCAAACCGGATAACGACAATGACGACTTTACAGTCGTTGTCGTGCACCGGTTTGGAGGATTAAGAAGCCGGTAAATTTATGCATGTGGCATTAAGACTCCACCACAAGGACAGCAACGCACCATTAACATCTTTGGTGTCTATAGGCGATTGTTGTCTCTTTCCATCAAGAGAGCCACCTGATTGTTTGCTATCTTGTGATACAAAAACATGTCTTGGGTTCCCAGCTATTTTGAGTTGGTTTATATACCATCTGGTTTATAGGGATCGTCAAGTATATAATTCTTGCAAGGTTTTTGGCTATATGTTCAAGCATCAAAGAAATGTCTTCAACATTAATAGTGTAAACATATGTGTTTTCTTACTCCGCCACAATGGTGGTGTTATCAGATCCCGCTAGGCTAGTTGTTGTGAAAATTCTTACAGCTTCTCCATCACTGAAAGCTCCATAATATTTAATTTATTTTAGATAAACTCTAGCTGACCTGGCAAACGTTTTTTTGCCATATAAATTATTTCGAAGTAAAAAATTTTAAAGGTGGACAACCTTTATTACTAGGGGTGTGAAAAATAGACGTTGACGGATTCTCAGACCTACTCAATATGCTGACAAAATTTCATGAGAATCGGTCAAGCCGTTTCGGAGGAGTACGGGAACGAACATTGTGACACGAGAATTTGATATACAAAATTTATTGTTTTTAAGTTCACATTTACCTTTTCTGTTTTTTTAATATCATTTATTATAGTAAACAAGCAAATGGTCCTTGGAAAGAGAAACCATAGCCTATAGATATCAAGATTGTAGGCTATAAGCACCAGAGTACATTGATATGTGTGTAACAAGATGGAAATGCGACATATAAATTGGACGTAGTCACGACGTAGGACGAAAGGGATTCAATCCACACAAAATCACTTTAGAAATATAGAAGTTGGATATTGTTTATTTTTTAACGTGCTATACATGGGGTCTAGTTCTGACGTTGAATAAAGTAATAGAGAGCTATTCTTGCTTATATGTTTTTTTACTGGCCAACTGTATTGATATTTAGTATCAGTTTGGTGCACTTAACTCATTTTTTACCATATTGTGGATTGGATCCTTTTCGTTTTCTACGTCCAATTATTCGTGTGAATTGTCGTTACGTATGTGACAGAGTAAAAGAGACAGCATGTTATACTCTCTGTGTTACATACATCTATAGTCATACCACTTTAGTGGTATTACTATAGATGTATGTAGTAGTAAAATTAGTATTCTGTGGTCACACTAACTTGATGTCCATATGACAACATTCAAACAAAAAAAAATTACAAGTGACATAAGGCATCACTAGGCGTACGTTAGGTATGATACAGCGTAAGAGACAGAATGTTATTTTATCTGCGTTTAACGCCCATCTATCGTCATGCTAACTTGATATCTATAAGGCAACATTCAAACAAAAAAAAATGATATCATAAGGTAGCATACAAGCAGATGGGCCTCCTAATAGAAAGAGTCAACCATCGCCTATAAACACCAAAGATGTTAATGGTGCGTTATTATATTGTGGCAAGGTCTAATGCCACATGCATAAGCTTACCTGCTGCTTAACCTCCAAACCGAAATATGACAGTAACTAGCATTGACGCTATTGCGGCAGGAATAAGTAAGGCTGTGGTATCCGACCTATTCCTATTAACATAGAGACTCACAGCGCATGTGTTACGAATGATACAGAGTACGGAATAAAGTCAGTATTTTTTAATTTTTTTCCTTGTGACGGTTATTTCAATCTATAGGCTATATTCTTGTTAAATAAAAAGTAAAATTGAACCAAAATACTAGAAGCGTAAAAAGTTTCAATCAACGTCGACGATGAAAAGTTAAATTACATGTAAAAAAGTTTACTTATTCTTTGCATAGAAGCACTCCAATTCCAAACTCTAGGATTATTGTGGCGAAAGATGGCAAGGTTGATAATGACCCAAGCAAGTTGCTCAGAACAACACTACCGAGTGGTCTCAGGAGCGACTCACTTGCCTTAGCGCAATACTTGAAAGAGTGCTGTCGGAACTAAGGTACTTTAGCTTTTCCAACGTGTTCATTGCGACAGCTAATTTTGCTAAATTTGAGGCAGTATAGTATAAGATGTTTGAATACCTTTTTTATATCATAAGATAGCAAACAAGCAAATGAGTCTCCTAATGGAAAGAGTCAACCATCGCCTATAGACACCAAAGATATTAATGGTGCGTTTCTATCTTGTGGCGAGGTCTAATGCCACATGCATAAATTTACCGGCTACCTTACCCTCCAAACCGGAACACGACAGTGACAAGCACTGAAACTATTGCGGCAGGAATAGGTAAGGCGGTGGTACCAGACCCGGTCGAGCCGATGCAGAACTCTACCACCTAGTGCTAATAATTGCCTGTGAAGTGCAAATGGGTTGGAAACACCTATGTATAGAAACAGACATGTAACGTTAACCTTACAGCTGAATTTCTGGGCCATTTTTTGTGAAATTTGGACAACTTTAATTTCAAAATGCAACTTCTTTGGGGCTGGAATAAGGATGTAGTTTGATGACGGATTACTCTGCTCGCAGGACAGCATACAACAATAAACCTAGCAACATTATTTATTTCTAGTATATGGTACTTACTACCTGTACCCGCGACTTCGTCCGCACGGAGTGTGGATTTGACATACAAACGGAGTGCAGATACTTAACATTTTTTAATAATATGCATTAGAAATACAATATAGTAATAGAAATAAACATTAAACACTTTACGTTAATTTCTCTTACACTCACATCTGTATACATATGTGTATTATGTTTATGACTAAAATTGGATGTCAAACTAAGAAGATTTTTTTATTGTTTAGTCTATGGTCGAATTTCGACCAAAGGCCCTCTGGTTTTCTGTAAATACATGTATTTATGTCCTAACAAACGTTAATATAAATACATGTTTGAGGAAGTAGAAAATCCGAACCTGTAGATAGAATTTCGTTTAATACGCACATCCGAAAAGATTTACGACATTGAAGAGCCGAGTATATACGTCCATAATTCCCTTAATAGTGTCATTTCTTGTCCAAAATGGACTTTCACAAACGAATATTAACCGTATTAAAAAAGGTTCTCAGGAGATCTATGGTCTTGTAATAAAGTTTGATGGTTCATAACGAAACTTAATTTTTACTTGTTATTAATTTTTTTGCGTATAAGAATTTAAAAAAAAAACATAAATCTTAAGATTCTTTACAAGATTCAATTAGAACATTCAGAAAACTTAGAATCAAAGATTTTCTTAAAGAATATGCAGAGATAATTTCAAACTCACAACTCAAACGCTTTATTCTGGGCTAGTAAGTGAAGGAATTAGACATATATATTACTAGCTTTGCCCGCGACTTCGTTTGCGTGGAAATAATTCTAAAATAAAAACCCGCATAGTTCCCGTTCCCGTGGGATTTCTGGGATAAGAACTATTCTATGTCCTTTCTTGGGTCTCAAACTATATTTGTACCAAATTTTATCCAAATCGGTTCAGTGGTTTGGCCGTGAAAGCGTAACAGACAGACAGACAGACAGACAGACAGAGTTACTTTCGCATTTATAATATTAGTATGGATTAATTTCGCCTTTTACGAACTGACTGACAGAATGGCAGAAACTATATTCTTCAAAGCGGCCCGGACCAACACGTTTTTATTCTCGTGTATCATTATCAACCTCCAAATTAGCAATATTACATCGATATAAGGACTTAACGTCATTTGTATTTTACACTTACCCAACAATTTAAATTAATAAATTACACTCGTAAGAGATCGGTTGTAAAAAGCTCACTTAATATAAGTATCGCTCTTAACTTCATTCCCAGAGGACTTTTCTCAATTTTCTTTTAATGCTGGCACATCAGTCTCGGACTAATTTTATCTTTTACAGTTTCTCTGTAGCTATCTGACAAATATTATATAGAAAATCGCATTATATATGACCGCCGCGTTGCTCGAGTGGTTAGCGACCCTGACTATGCAATCGACGGGGCTCGGGTTCGATCCCCCCCGACAGGTACAAGCATTTGTGTGATGAGCATAATTGTTTGTATTTCCGTGTTTGGGTGTTTATTAAATGTATTCTAGTATTTATATATGTATTTCTATGTATTAGTATAGTTGACTAACACCCATAACACAAGCAAATAATTTTCTTACACGGGACAAATTACACTGACTGATCTAACCCCAGTTAGATCAGTCAGTGTAATTTGTCCCGTGAATATTTATTTATTATTTATTTATTTATATATACATCTCTGGGTATAATTTAACAGTAAATTTCATGGAGTGTTAATGACGACCTAAGCCAAATTTCCTGTTCAAGGAATTAAAAAAGTTGTAGGGTAGGTAGTAGCTCAATATATAATAAATAAATATCGCTGGACTAATTACGCAAATTGATATAACCACGATGTAAGCAAATTATTTGCTTGTGTTATGGGTGTTAGTCAACGATACTAATACATGTTAATACATATATAAATACTGCTATATAGATAACAAACACCCAAACCCAGAAATACAAACATCTATGCTCATCATACAAATATTTGTCCCTGTCGGAAATCGAACCCGAATCCCCTTGATTCGTAGTTAGAAGTAGAAACACAATCGAAGGCTTATGCCCAATCCATACGTAAAACTTGCTTTTCGACCAGAGTTAAAGTCATATTTCAAAATTAATTTTTCACTGTCGTTAGCTATTTTCAGATTATCCCTTATTCTTCCAGGTATGTGAATCCCGAATCCCAAAACTTTTTCAGGTCACTGGGCAACGACGTGATTAACGGCGCATGTAATTCTACCAATAAGACCTTTGTGATTCCCAGTTTGGTACGGACCCAAAGAAGTCTTGAGTCAACCATGCTATGTTATAATCATTCATACCAGGGCCTAAACAAGTAAAATACCTACTTCGGCGTTTGTGTGATCGCTCTGGGATATACCACAGAGAAGGTCAGTTGTTTCACTACTTTTACGCTTAGTATCTATTGCAGATAAAATATCCAAGAATCTTTTTTCCATTCAGCTACTCTAAGTTAACTGATTCATTCATCTTATCTCCCAACCTACACCTGGTATTTCATGTATCTATATTTTGGCACTCTGCCCTCCTAGAATCGCCTTTTCGGGCCTGGTATGATGCGTGGTGGCCTCCATTACTGCATATTCCACTTTTCGTACCGGCAGAAGCGGATCAGTACACGTCGCCTTCAAAGAACTGATTAGTATTGCAGCACGTTTTTGGTCCAAAATTGAGTCCAATGAACTGGCAGGAATTCTAACATGCACGCTTCTGGCCAAAGACCCCAAAAAACTTTGGACCAATATATAACCTGCAAACTAAATTCCAATAAAAACCTAATATATTTTAAAAACAACTTTTCCACTAAAATTAACAATAGCCAAACCATAACATCGTAAATAATTTATCACACCGTAGTATACTATACTAAATCAAATTTAACAAAAAAACATAGTAAAAACAAATACCATATTTAAATATATGTCTTCTGAAGATTATATTTTTTTGTAAAATGAATTAAATTTACTAAAAGAAAATTGAGAATAACTAGAATACTATAGATTCATAGAAGATTACATGGATAAAAGTTTAAACTGCCAGGCAAAAAAACTTTCACATGTCGCATATCCTAAGTGGACACAACTTACAATAATCCGTTTAATATCAGACCTGCGATCTAATTTAGATGAAAGAATCACCTGCTATTAGCTATCTTAACTGGTCGTTTTGTATCGAGACGGCAATAAAACTGTCATTTATTAGTTTATTGGTGTCATTTGTCTTTGGTGCGGGGGATAAAGGATGTCAAAGGGAGATAATGAAAGAGTGCCATTTGTTTTTCGGCTAACGACATAATTAACAAGGTTATTCACATTTCACTGCTTAAATTTCCATTATTTAATCTTATTAATGGATTCTATATTAATCAGATTTTACTGCTTTACTAATGTAAAAAAATGTAAAAATAATCGATACAATAAAAATATTCAAATAGAAATCAATGAATCTATTAAAGCCGTATTTCAGTGGTTCACTGTAAACTATTTTTGCGCAAATGTAGCTAAAACTAAGCTGATGCAATTTGTACATTATAATACAACTCCTAAAATTATAAAAGCTGAATGTAATGGAGATAATATATCAAAAACACTTGAAACTAAATTCTTAGGTTTTTATATTGACCGACATTGCAACTGGAAGTCTCATACAACTAAGTTATGTAAAAATATGTATACGCACTACGTAAAGTAAGATTAACTACTGAAAAGATGCTACTCTTAGTGCCTATTATGCATATATCTCTACTACGATATAGACTAATATTATGGATGAACTTACCCAATTGTAACAATGTATTTAGAACGCAAAAAAATGCATTTAAGAGCTATTTTAACATAAGCCCGTTGAATAGTTGTAAGCCTTTAAAAGATAATAATATACTTACAATTAACAGGTACGTATATGTATTAAAAGTTGATCGTCTTGTTAAGAAGAACAATGATTAAAAATTAAAAATAATATATATATATATATATATATATATATATATATATATATATATATATATATATATATATATATATATATATATATATATATATTTAACAAGACGAGCAACTTTTAATATATATTTATATATTAAAAGTTGCTCGTCTTGTTAAAAAGGACAATGAGCTAGTCGCAAAGAATAAACTAGGCTTGGGTATAGGGACCCTACGAGGTTGATGATGCCAAACTGTAGAACTCACATATTTGAAAAAAAGCTGCTATGTACCCACTATTAGAGTACACAATAAAATACCTAAAGAGATAAGAGTGATTCCGGGTAACTTGCAATATAATAGATTGAAAAAAATAAATATAATATTGATATCTAAAATTACAAAAAAAAATTAAATCAAAGAAATCTTGAAGTGTTTAAAAACACTTCAAAAATTCTAAATAATTATATTTTACTCATAATACATGTTGTATTATGAGCAACCTGAAAAAGCAAATTACAAAAAGACATTTCAATCATAGAATTCTTAAAGCGTGTAAAAGCATTCTATGATTTAAAAAATTCTAAATAATTATATTTTACTCATAATACACGATGTATAATGAGCAACCCAATGATAATAATTCATTGTTTTAAATACGGGTTAATTGTATTCATTTTTATTAAAAAATAATAATATTTATATGACAATTCTACAAATTACTTTGTAATGCAATAAAAAAAGCCTCTTTTTAACTCTCTATGGGCTAGAATTCAAAAAAATATTAAATTTGTATTTAATTTTGTTTCAGTTAAAGGATAATTTAATTACGGCATATCATTCATTACAACTCAAAAATGAAAGAGTTTCATACAAACTTTCACCCCCTATTTCGCCATCTTAGGGGATGAATTTAAAAAAATCCGTTCTTATTCCATGTCTATATCAATAGAAGAACATCTGTAAAAAAACAGCTTTCTCAGTCCAAGCTCATTATCTACTATAAAAAACATCCAAGCGTAAACGAAATGTTCAATTTCCAAACGGCACAACCTTACTATTGTGCCAAACGTTCTGTCTGTACTATTACTCTTTGACTCGAATATGGAGAGCGGAGCACGCTAACATGCGACACAGCCTCCCCGTATGAACGCTACCGCCCAAGTAGCACGTTAAGCTGTATATAGGCTCCATTTAGGTTCATTTTTAAACTTAAAGCTGTATACGAAGCCGTACAAAGGCTGTAGAAGCGCTTCTACAGCCGATATAACACCAAAAAGGGCCCCAAGTTATACAGCTTATTGCGTTATATAGGCTGCACAATAGCTATACAAGCTGTTATAAACTGTACAATGGCTGTTATTTGGTGTATAAAGAAACTATAACACTAAAGATACTCTCTTGTAACTGTCTTGTACAGCTAAGAGTTAAATAGGCTGCACAATAGCTGTACAAGCTGGTATAGGCTGTACAAAGGCTGTTATTCGGTGTATAAAGAAACTATAATACTTAAGATACTCTCTTGTGCAGCTAAATGTTCTTAATAGGTGTTTGAAAATGATAAAAAGTAACTAATCTGTTTTTGATATTGTATAACATTATATCTGCAGACGCCATAATTAAAAATATATTAATAAACGATAAATTTTTGGACTTGGAGCAGTATTCAAGGGTGTATTCAAAGTGCAAATTCTAAATGACTGTGAAGTCGTGTATGTTTTTCCTCAAAATATTCACGCGCCAACGAAATAATCAAGATAACACAAATAAAATCATTGTGAAATACGGTAAGTGTTTGTGTTTAAGGTTAGAATATACAAGTATTTATGGTACAATATTGTATATAAAGGCATAATGATCATAATATAAGTTGCTTGTCAAGATATAGCTTTAGCTATTGCTAAATATATCTTTTATTTAACAATATATTTCTTTAATGTTGTTTTTAATACACAATAATGGCGGCGTTTTGTTATACAGCCTAAAGTGTATTTGGAGGGTGATATACTGCAAATAGCTGTACTGAATCTCTTTTTTGTTCTATTATACGGCTATTGGCTTTTAATTACCGTCCAAATACACTTTAGGCTGTACTAAGTCCCTATATAAATCTATTGTACAGTAATTGGCTTTTAATCACTTAACTTATGTTTAGAGATGCGTACAAAAATTGAAGAACCCTAAATACAAAACATATGTTTGTCACTTGATTTCGCTATTGTGTTGTATTGATGTCGGTCGTTTGACTTTACAACTAAACCAACTTATTGTTAACTATAACTTATGAGACATGTATTTCAATCATGTTTTACTTTATTTTTCAGGGAAATATGCCTTATAAAATAATAAAAACAATTGAGAGAAGCCAAAACCGTATTTGTATCGTACCCAGTTTGTGGGAGGATAAAGGTGAATTATAATGACCAAGAAAACAACTTGATATAACTAAGTTGATCAAGAACGAAAAATCAAGCCCTTTAAATATTGGTCTATCACAAAAATATTTTTAAGAAGAATACGTTATTTCGTGCTTGTGATTTAATATTATTAGTTCTTCAAAGAGAAACACATACTCTTTTGCCTGTAATTGTATCTAAGTATTCTCTCTCCCTCTCCCGGTCGTATAAAAGTGTTTTGATTGCCGTTTGTATTAATTAAAGTTTAAAAATAGTAAAATGGATAAGTTCAGTACTAGTGATGTGTTAAAAATGGTGCAAAGTCTTATGCTACCCGTTGAATTAAAAATTAATTCATTAGTTGAAATGGTAAAATCACTGGAAACGAAAGTAGATATTTTACTTACGCCAAAAGTTGAAGAACAAAAGTTACCAGTGATAGTTAACTCATCCAATAAATTTGAAATCAATCGCCAACGGGCGGAAAGTGGGAGTGAGATATCGCCGACGTCATATACTGCACAGCGAACAACCGAGCATGAACAAGGGAGTAAAAAAACAATATTGACACGTAGTGCGCGAGCCCTCGCGAAGGCGACTGACATTGACGACCAATGAACGAAGCCGACTGCGCACGAAAATGGCACGAAAGAGTCGATGACTATATTGCCGTCGCTTGCGTGCCTAGCCGAGCGAGAATCTACGTCATCGCATACGCAAGGTAGCGCTGCAATTCCATCGACGAGCCAGCTTCGGGTATCAGTAAGCGATGAAGGCAAAAACGAGCAATGGACAACAGTGACACGGCGAAAACGGACAAGGCAAATTGTTCGTGGAAGCGGTGATTTTGATGATACTTTAGCTGGAATTGAAAAGACACGCAATATTCACTTGTGGTCTTTAAGTGTGAATACGACTACGGAAAGCGTACAAAAATATATGCTTAAAAAGAAAAGCAGCGATAAACCATATGCGGTCGAAAAATTGGAACTAAAACATAATAATTATGCGTCGTTCGTTGTCACGGTCCCAGAGAGCAGTTTTATGTTTTTCATGTCTGCAGGGAACTGGCCCCCAAATATTCGCCTTAACGAGTGGTTTCGTAGGAGACGCACCGTTATTAGGAATGAATAACATAAATTCATCCGATGACGGTGTGAGGCCGCATAACACTATTTCGTATGACAATAAAGTAAAGTGTATTAGTGCCAAAAGTAAGCTAAGGATAAATAAAACTATAAAACTGTTCTATCAAAACGTCAGGGGTTTGCGAACGAAATTAGACCATTTCAGAAATAATATAGAGGTTTTCAATTTCGATCTATACGCCGTTGTGGAGTCTGGATGCAACGAATCCATACAGGATGCCGAAATTATACCACCAGGATACAACATAGTACGTTGCGATAGAACAGATGGGCGAAAGCAGGGTGGGGTGTTTCTGGTCACAACACACCGGTACGAATTGCGACGTGTACATGTGTCGAGCGTACCGATTGAAACCTGTGCTTTTGAAATAGTCTGCGCGACAGTTCACGTTGGAAATAGGTTTTTGTTTTTGTGTAGTGTTGTGTATATCCCACCAGGCAGCCCTGAAAATGACTATATAACTTTGTTTAAAATAATAGAAGATCTGTGTAATAGATATAGTGTTATATTAGTGTTAGGAGATTTTAACCTGTATTCGTGTTCTGTTAATGTAAGTAATTATTATGAATATTTTTTGACATTTTGCAAATTCACTCAAAGTAATTATGTACCGAACTGCTTAGGTCGCCAGCTCGATTTAGTATTGACTACGGGTTTTCTTACGGAGGTATTAGTGACAGAATCGGATGAGGCACTTGTTCCGGTCGACCCGCAACATCCGCCTCTTGCGCTGAGCGTTATACTAACAAAGACTGCCAGCTCTTCACACGTCGGTAACGACCGTGATGAGTTTTGCAACTTTACCAATGGACGTAAAAGTTACCCGCGTTGGAATTTTTACAAGGCGGATTTTCAAAGACTATACACGGGAATAGCCAGTATAGATTGGGGTCCTATGTATAAGTTAATGGAATTGGAACAAATTTTAAGTTACTTCTACTCTAAATTTTACGAAATTATAGATGAATGCGTACCGCGGAAAAAGCTACATTTACATAATAACGGTAAATACCAGTATCCAGAATGGTACACAAAAGATATAATACGAGATTTAATAACTAAAAGCCGGCTTCACAAGAGATATAAATCAACTAAATTAGAACAGGATTACGCAGAGTTCTCTAAGTGTAGGTCGCGTATTAAAAAGGCTATAGGTGCTGCCCATGAACAACATAAAAACCGAATTCAATGCCAGTTTGCTAGAGATCCTAAATCTTTTTGGCAATATATTAGGTCGAAAAGGATATCTAAGAGTAGACAGACTATAGTCATGGACGGTCAGCACTTAACGGACTATGAGTGTGTTAAGCAATTCGCTAAGTATTTTAAGTCAGTTTATAATAGTGAGCCACCTCAATTAGATGTGCGAGCAGCGGAGGCGTGCGCCAGTACGAGTACACGAGTACACTTAGAAGGTCTTAGTTTGTATGACGTAGAAATGGCACTTAAACATCTTAAGCCGAAATGTTCGGCAGGTCCCGACGGTATACCAGCTTTTCTGGTTAGAGATTGCAGTAGAGTTCTAATAGAACCTCTGCACTTTTTGTTTAGCACTTGCCTTAAATCTGCAGAATTTCCGAATCAGTGGAAAATTACTAGGGTAATACCAGTTCCGAAGGGTAAATCTAGCGAGGATATTAGCGGTTATAGACCGGTGGCAGTTCTGTCGACACCGGCAAAGGTGTTTGAGTCGGCTGTCCAGCGTTGTGTACAGATACAAGTGAACGCTCAACTATCGGATGCGCAGCACGGTTTTCGTGCAGGGCGCAGTACTGCTACAAACCTTCTCAATTTTATGGCACAGGTTGTCCCTTCTATTGACGCAGGTGTACAAGTCGATGCAGCTTATTTTGATTTTAAGAAGGCGTTCGACACAGTCGACAATGATATACTCCTAATGAAGCTCGCAAAAGTTGGCTGCACATCACACCTCTTACAATTTTTTGCGAGTTACATGAAGGATAGGCAACAGTACGTCGATATAAACGGAATTGAATCTGAACTATACTATACTAGGTCAGGCGTAAGCCAAGGCAGCAACATGGGACCTCTCGAATTTTTAATAATAATAAACGACTTGCCGGAAGTCGTCAGGCATAGTAAATGTTTGTTATTTGCAGATGATCTCAAGTTGCTGCTTGAGGTTAAAAACGCGAGTGATTGCGAACGGCTACAGGAAGATATAGATAGAGTAGCGGACTGGAGCCGCGAGAACAAACTTTATTTTAATGTAGCCAAATGTTCGTATATTACGTTTACTCGCACGCCTAGTAAAGCGGTTCATTTCCAGTATAGAATGGATGCAGTGCCATTGCAGCGAGTTGAGCAGGTACGTGATTTAGGGGTTACTATTAGTAGCGAACTAACATTTCGTAACCATATAATGAATATCTGCAAAAAAGCATACAGGAACTTGGGATTTGTTTTGAGGCAAACTCGAGGCTTTACTCACATTACGGCGTTCAAAGTACTATATGATGCACTGGTCAGGAGTCATCTGGAACACAATGCAGTCATATGGGCTCCATATGAAGCGAAGTATGTGGGTATGCTGGAGCGTATTCAAAATAAATTCACGAGACATCTGTATTGGAAAATGTATGGTGTTTATCCGTTTTATCCACTTATGTACCCAACGCTATTTGTTATCGGAATGGTAGGATACAATGAATTGAGGGTACGTCGGGATTTCGCACTTGTTATATACATTTTTAATCTGATAAGAGGGATAGCTCATAACCCGGGAGTACTACAACACTTACACCTGTACGTACCGGATCGCTATGTTTGGAGGCGTCGGTGTCCGCCATTGCTGGTTGTGCCGGAGGCCAGGACGAATCTGTTAGCCAAAACTCCACTGACTCGAGCTATCGTTATACTTAATGAAGTTCATGCCAGGTTGGATATATTTTCATCCAAATCGAGTGAATTTGTAAAAGTCTTGTTGTGTGTCTTGTGTTATTCATAGTTGTATAGTTATGTTTTGTTGTATATGTTATGTCTTATTACTTGTTTTAAGTGTACATAGTTATTGAGTGTTGTATTGTCATGTGTAGTAATAGATTGTTTGTCGTACTATTATCGCATTGGGTCTGTGCCTGTAATGATAGTAGGAAGATTATGGAAATAAATAAATAAATAATAAATAAATAAATAAATAAATATTTTTAAAACGATTGTAAGTATACATATATACAGGTTGTTGCAAAAGTGGTACAGTAAGCCGCAAGGGGGTGGCTCAGGGGGTCATTCTTAACAACTTTTGTTTAACGACTTTTGAAAATTCGCGAAAAAAATATTGATTCTCCATAGAAACTTTGTTGGTCACGTGACTTTTCACAATGGAAAAACAAAATTGTTTTTCGGGAATTTTCACAAATGGTTGAACAAAAGTTGTTCAAAATGACCCTCTGAGTCACCCCCTTTCGACTTACTATACCGCTTTTGTAAAACTCCGTATAGTAGCAAGTTAAAAATAAAAAAATACATATTTTCTCAGTGTAATGATTTTTATTTCTCTTTTTAACTCTTTTTTATATATTCTTTGACGAATAGACCAATTGTCTTTCTGCCAGGCAGGTCGTAAAAGACAACCGATGGGCTATGCGAGTCACTTCCATCGTGGTTACTAGGTGATAGAGCTCTGCATTGGCTCGACCGGGTCTGGTACCACCGCCTTATCTATTCCTGCTGCAAAGCGTCAGTGCTAGTCACTGTCATGTTCCGGTTTGGAGGGTAAGGTGGCCGGTAAATTTATGCATTGGGCATTAGACCTTGCCACAAGAGAGCAACGCACCATTAACATTTTTGCTGTCTGTAGGCGATGGCTGATTCTTTTCATCAGGAGACCGATCTGCTTGTTTGCTATCATATGACATTAAAAAAAATCAGTTATTGTAAATTACCAACCAAGTAACCTTAATGAAGAAGAGAAGTCTAAAAAATAATAAATCAGATAACCTACAATCACTTTTTAATGTTTTTGTTACGGAACCCTTTTCCTTGAACATTAATAAAAATGACGATTGTAGGTTTACCTGAATTAGTAATTTTTCAGCTTTATCTTCATCACGATTACTTGGTTGGTAATTTATAATATTTAAATATTCCTTTTCAATATTCCTCTTGATTTTTTCCACATGATATCAACTATGCAGATATTAAAACAGCAAACAACAATTTTCTCAGTAATACAGCCTTGAGCTGTACTATAGCTGTATATGCAGATTTTTTAACACCATTGGCTGCATAACAGTCTACAATTACGCCATAAATATTAGCTGTAGAACGGTGATTGCATATCCCATTTTACAGAAACAAGCGTTGAGTGATACTATAATAACACTTAAAGCTGTAATAAATTCCCGTGCTAAACAAAATACAGCTAATGTACAGCTTTAAGGATTAAAATCAGCCTAATGAGTTACAAATTGCTTAAAGCTGTACAGTAGTGTATTAATATTCAGATTTAACGCCTAAAGCTTACGCGGAACTCTAAGAAAGCCCTTGTACAGCATTAGGCTGTATATAAACTCATAAAGGTCTCTTATACCGATAAAAGCATCTTTTTACACCATTATACGGCTGCAATAGAACTTTAAGTTCTATATGAGCTGCTTTATGGGTATTAAACATGCTTGATTGCTGCTTGGGCGGGAGACTGACTTTCGACGCGAGCGCTGTCCGCGAATTAAATAATAAGGTTTTTATTGATTTAATAGTACACTATAATGATTTTGTAAAATTTTGAACTTAAATTTTATAAAGCAATAAATTGTCTGTAATAAAAAGAAAAAGTCATTAAAATTGTTACAGTAGTTTGGAAGTTATAAGCAAATTTTTGCGTAAAAATAAGAAAGATATTCGATTTTTTTCCGTCAAAAATAACAATAAAATTTAAAAAAACGAACTTAAAATTTAAACTTAATTATATTATACGTATAATACATTTTTTTTTTTTAAATTATTGGACCAACCGGTTAGCAGTAGTAGGCTTTCAAAGAGGAGTCTATTTCGTAGTTTGGCATTACCTATCGCCTTAAGAAGATCTAATTATGTAGGTACCCTATTTTATGCAAACAAAGAAATTATTATTATTATTATCTATAAATTTCATGAAAAACGTTGGAGCTGTTTCCGAGATTCAGATTATAAATTTATAAATTATATGCAAGAATTGCTCATTTAAGGGCATTAGATCATTGATATAAAAAAATATTAGATAGATGTATTGAACAAAAATCTTCATGTTTAAGCCTGATAACAATGTCTCGCATAAAAATGTTTTAAAACTGTTACTGAGACGTAGAATTCACAGAGAAAGTTAGACAAGCTAAGTTGTCTACATCCATAATTTGTCCTGAACTTAGCAAACGAGTAGAATCGGATTCTTTGTTTTTCCATGCTATCAGTTTTGTTTTTAAAAAAGTATTTGAGTGAGGAACTTGTTATTAAAAAAGGTCAAGTAATATATTATAAAAAAACATAGATTCTGAGCATTAGCGAATTTAAAAAGTTTAAGTAAGACCTTATTTATTAGTAGCTATGCCCACGACTTCGTCCGCGTGAAAAAAGTTCTAAAAGCCATGGGGTTTTACCCACATAGTTCCCATTCCCATGGGATTTCCGGGATAATATATGGATGGGGGTATAAATAAAAATGAAATAAAAAAAAATAATAAGTTGCTTCTGTGGGATTCACGAAAATCGTTTGTAATGTAGCAGCCTGTAGGTTGTAGCTAGTATTCTACATGTGAATATCTGTCTGCTTGTCTGTTACGCTTTCATAGCTAAACCGCTAAACTGATTCTGATGAAATTTTTCATATGGACAGTTGAAGAACTGAAGTCAAACAAAGGTTATTTTTTTCAAAAATCAAACCCTAAGAGGCTAAAATGGAGGATAAAGGTTTGCATTAAAATCTACGTCGACGAAATATTAATCGACTCGCGGGCAAATTTGCATGAGTCAGCTAGTTTAGAAGTATCTTATTACTTACTCAGTTATATTTACTCACTTTTTCTACGCGTTTCTTTAGTTTACGAGATATCTAAAACAGAATTTTCCATCAAAAGATTCCTCAACAAAACCTAGTGTCAGATGTTAAAAAGATTTAATAACGCGGGTGCAAGTGGATAAGTCGAGAATAAAGACGGGTTCCATTTGATTAAGTCCTGAAGGCGGGCGTGATTAATGGGAAGCGACGTCTAGCGGGGGACAGATGTGTTAATTAGATTGTCGCTTGTGGAGATTTCCTAAGAAAAAGATCTTTTTGTCGCTTGAAAACAGTATGAAGGTATAAAATTTTTACATATTTTTTGGGTCAACTAGACTTTGCCGCGTTCCTACAATCAACGATCTATTATTATACTATTTCCATTTCTTTATTTTCTCGATGACAGTTCTAATTATTTTAAAGTTGTAGTGTTGTGACCAAATAAGTAATGATATCGATCGCATGTCACTTCACTACATAGTATAAAACAAAGTCGCTTTCCGCTGTCCGTCCCTATGTCCCTATGTATACTTAGATCTTTAAAACTATGCAACGGATTTTGATGCGGTTTTTTTAATAGATAGAGTGATTCAAGAGGAAGGTTTATATGTATGATAATTTATACAGCAAAACAACGTTTGTCGGGTCAGCTAGTTGATTATATTTTGAACAAAGACAAACATAACAAAAACATTCAAATATATTTTTTCGAGGTGAAAAATAAAGCAAACTTAACTGTTCGGACATGTTGAAAAAATGACGATTAACAAAACAGATATACAGTACAAATGTGGATGTTTATGCGTACCGGGAGAGATTACAACTGAAGTGCAATAATCAAATTGGTCGGATGTCGTCAGAAGGTGGTGCATAGAGTCTTGAAACCGGGGTATAAGCATGAAGTGATTTATCCATAAGCAGGAAGTAAGGCAAGCCTGTCTAGACCACGGATTAAATGGATACGCCTTTCAAGACAATATCTCAGTTTGTCAGTGTAACTTGAAATTACTTACAGTAATACAGAGTTATAGTACTTACAGATGAAAAAAAATTACTTCAAGGGTATCTTTTAAGCCTTGTCATCTCATTCAGTACGATAAAACAGTACAACATGGTGTATCTCAATTTTTTTACGATATATTTACAAATTTATGACGTTTCTGACAGTGATAGGACCAAGTATCTCCGGCTAACCGTGGGTCCACTTGTTGTACCTCTGCCTACCCTTTCGGGGATACGGGCGTGGAGATACTTTTTAAAACCTCTCAATTTAGCGGGAAGTTTCAATAATGACATAGTAAACCGTATTACGGTTTCTTTTTAAAAATCACTACAAATTAAAAAATAAACAGCCCATTTGTTGTAGTTTGAAATAAAATCCAACACAAAACACGTATCGTTCACAAAACTCAAATAAAATGTGTCAAGTTATAGGGCCATGAAAAATTACCACAGATATACCGTCAAGTGGAAATTCCTCTTCCATCGTCGGGATAAGGATTTTAATAACCTTTATATGACGACATAATTTATTGCAATAAGATGGCGCCTTTCGCCGCAGAGCTTAAGTACGGTTTAGAGAAGTGCTTTATTATTATACCATTGTATCACCCAGGCTTTGCTTGGTTATTGTTGAGTCCAGTATTTTCTTTTTCGAAATTATTTTTCCTGAAATAGACTGAAAATTGGCTATCTATATTGGAACGAAGTTCCTTACGGCAGGCTTGGAGGGGATAGGGATTTTGCTGCGCGACCGAACTGAAAAAAATGTGATAGTAAAACCGTAAGAAAAATGCGTGGAATAAAAGCGTTAAATGAGACGTGCGCAGGAGCGACATTCGCGTACACAAGCGAGTAGTGCCGTTTAGCCGAAGGAAGTTCGTTCCTACCTGGTGTCCCACGACACCACATCATTTTTAATATTATAAATGCGAAAGTTTGGATGTTTGGATAGATGTTTGGATGGATGTTTGGATGGATGTTTGTTACTCATCACGCAAAAACTACTCAACAGATTTGGATGAAATTTGGCACACAGGTAGGTGATGACCTGGAATAGCACATAGGCTACTTTTTGTCCCGGAAAAATTAGGTGATATCGCGGAATTCGGCAAAAACTTTCATAAACGGCTGCACGCTGCAGCTAGTAATAATATATTCTTGAGTTAAAGTAAATAATTTGTGATTACGTATATACTTATTAGTCATAATTCACATCTATTATATATATAAAAATCAATCCCTATTTTCCTTGGTCACGACATCACACCTAAATGGGTGGACCAATTTCGGTAATTTTTTTGTTGTGTTTTTAATTGTAATGAGAAGGTTCTTATAAAAGAAAATATTAAGAAAATTGCGCGGAAAAATAGAAAATTTAAGAATACTTAACCACCATACAAAGTTTAATGCTATTTTGGCTGCGTGGAAGGACATTCCCGTAGGGCGTAGACTTATATAAATTACGTGTCACGTTGTTTGTCCGCTATGGATTCCTAATATGAATGGCAAAACAACGTTTGCCGGGTCAGCAAGTATATAAGAATTACGACTAACCGTGATATCTGTATTATTCATATTTATAGAACTAACTACACAGGAGCGCCTTTTAACTTTCCGCTACTATAGTAGTTAAAGGAAATTACTGATTTTGCCCCTATTTTCAAATATCAAGATTTTACTAAATCTTTAATTTTTGAGGATCTAAAATAGTTGGAAAAGTTTCCTACCTTTTATTTTTACGATAATGTCAGTAAGTCTGTATATATGTACATGTATGTATGTCTGTATGTAAACATACCATAACTTTTGAATGACTAATCCGGTCGAAATGCAATTGATGTTATTCGATTGGGTTCCATTAATCTTAGATTTCCTAAAAATCTGAGTTAAGTCGGCCCATGATATTAAAAAAAAAACTTTAAAAAAATTCAGCGAAACAATGTGTTTTAAAATAACTTACAGCTTCATTATAAAGATTAATCACAAAATCAAATTGGCTTTTTTATTTAAAAAAAATGCAACAAAATCAGTTTATTCATTCGGGAGTTATTGTTTTTTGAGAACTTTGAAAGGAGAATTTTGAAAAGTGTTTATTTTAGCTTGGAGATTTTTTCACTAATTGACTTTTTACTTTGTACTTTTTATAATAATTTAATACTTCAAAACTGCATCAAATGCCAATTCAAAATTGATCAAAACGAGTTTTCAAAAAAAATGTTGGCCAACTATCTTTCTTCGGATTTTTAAAACTAATACACCAATTTATTTACAAATCTAAGCAGCTATTTTCCTTAAAAAACTGCGTCAAATACATTAAATCGAAACAAGATCAGTTAATTTATTCGGGATTTATCTATGACGAAAATTTTTGAGAGTGTTTTTTTTACATAACGGCAACAATTTTCAACCTATTCTAATATTCCTTTCCTTTTATAATCTAAATTCCTATTGTTATGTATTTTTTTAGCTAAAACGCCAATCCATAGAATGCGACTTGAAAGATTTAAATCGATTACTGTCTTCAAAAAAATAAAAAAACCTTTCAAAAATTAAAATACTATAGTTTTTTTTAAAAAACTTTAGTTTTTTTAACTTTTTATAACATCTATGATTAGGTTTAGTTTTTGCTCCTTTGAGCTTAAAATAACTCAATTAAGCAGGAAGTTTCAGAGATGACCTGCAGGGTCATCCGGTTTGAAGAATTTTTATTTGGTCTTCTTTGTTCAAATGAACCCTATTATAAGCCTGTTATCTATAGTAATATTTTAAAGAGGTAGCATTGTTTGTTTGTAATGAATAAGCTCAAAAACTACGGGCCTGAAATTAATGTTTTTGTCAATATTAAGCTACATAATCACTGATTAACATAGATTACTTTTAGTAACGACTGAGTAAAATTAAAGATTGAGTGCAGGTCACGCGTACGAAGTTACGTGAAATTAAAAATAAATAAAATACAAAAAAACGTATAAAGTAAATGTTTAAGACAGAGCAAATAAACACAAAAAACCGGCCAAGTGCGTGTCGGATCACGCGCAATGCAGGGTTCCGTAGTTGCCCATCACCATAATACGGACATTGATACATACAATGGACTTTAACCTATTGGATGCCAAGGATGGATATATTGGACACCGTCTGTAAAATTTTCTCCAAGTATATTTTACAAGTTCGTCGACTATTATTTAAAAATTTGTGATGCCTACTTACTTCTGATATTATTTCTTCTAACTTCATTACATATACTTATTACTACCGCATTTTTTTTCACACACTATTACTACAAAGTTAATTATTTCACACAAAGAAAAACCTGTTATGTATAGAGAAAGTGCCCAAAATATTTTTTTGTCAAGCTTTATTCAGTCATTTTATCGGCATGACTAACACTCATTCTTGCCCAATTCAGTACTAAGAATCTCCGAGCTAAGCTACGGATGGATGGATGGACCTATATCGCGAAACTATAAGATTTCCTTGTAAACTTTAGAACCCTAAGAACAGAGAAACGTTACTAGAATTTCATATAAATAGACAAAACCTACTAACATTATAAATATAAAAGTTTGCATGTTTTATTATCTGGAAGTTTTGTTTTTTAGCTGTTTATTTTCCAGTTTATTTATTATTAATAATAATTACTACCCAAAACAGCTGAACAGATTAATAAAATTTTTACAATCACAACCTGAATCTTATCTGGGGTTTACTTTTAAGTTTTAACTCCGAAAAATATTATGCATTTCAAAGCAGTGTTTCCATTTTTCCTGATACAAAAATTTAAGGCAGTATTTTATATCTATTCTGCTAATAAAAATAATTAGCTTAGTGTTTTCTCATTTGATATAATTTTAAGCCTCTAAAAAAACCCCATTAGGACGGTGCAAAAATATAAGCTTCCGACATTCTAAATAAATATTTATTTGTGCAACTCGTGTTATCTTTAATATTTATGTAGGTTAAAGAAATGAATTTATCGAACACCCTTTTTAAAACCAATCATGCCATTGGCCACATATTTATAGTCAGTGTTTACTAAAATAAGATAGGTAGAGCAGATTTTGCGTAAAGCCACTTTTATAAAAACATCGTCCGGAATAAAACAAGCTGATAAAAGTTTCGAACTAGCATAAAAGATATCTGTATTAAAAAACTCAAATATACAGGTAGAAATAGTTAAGGCAGTGGTACTAGACACGGGCGAGTCAATTCATAACTCTTCCGTCAGTAGCCACATGGGAGTTACTTGCATAGTCAACTGTTCACCTCTTACGAGAATGGCAGATGATTTAATATTCAAAGGGAATTCGAACTGTCAAAATCTCCGTTACCGACGTGTTCGCTTTTCAATTGTGTTATGAATTTTTAATTCCTTAAAAAAATATTATTTAAGGTTATGTTCATCTTCATACTATAATAATATAATAAATGCGAATGTTTGCTTGTATACTATGCTTTCACGACTAAATCGCTGAAACGATTTTGATGAAATTAATTAAAATATTGCATCTTGTTTTCAAAATGTCAACGCCTATATTATATGAAAGTTTGTACGAAAGAATGTTTGGATGAAATATTCTATTTGCTGGCGAAGTTATACAGGGGGCTTAGACAAAGTCAAAACATCGCTTCATAGCAAAACGATATCTAAGTTCGTCATCGTCTTTGAGATAACGAAAACATTTTTAAGCCAATGTGACACTATTGTAGCGATCATTAAGCCCAATTGTATTTTCTTAAAAAATAATAATTAAAGCAAATGTGTTCTAGCAATTCGTTACTATGTGGTATCGTTTTATCCTTTTCTTACTACCTTATTGTTTTTATATTCTTACCTTGTTTAAGCCCTATGGTCAATTATTATTGTATAAATGCATTAAGGTCTACAAGGTCTGCATTTGAAAACTAAATGCTTGAAATTACATTTACTATGGTTGAACGAATATAAAAATTATTTAAATTGTTTAGTGCAAGTGGCCCTAAAATAAATAAATTTAAGTATTCATTGTTAACATGATTTTCTGTTGAATATAACAACATTGGATCGACGTAAGTATAACCTTAGGTATCTGTTGTTTGAGTTATGGTTTCATGTAAAAATCATTAAACACGTATTAAGCAGCGTGATAATACCAGTACGTCATAAAACTACGAGGATGAGAGGATCATAACCAAACGACACAATGGAAAGGAAAATAAAGATAACAGAAATTTAGCTTTCAAGAATGATTGTTTGAATGTAGAAAGTAAATATTTGCTTTGTGAAGCTTTATTGGATTTACAAAGAGTGGGCTTGGTTTTTGTGTGCTCTAAGTTATTTATAACTTTAATTACTTTAAAAGATGAAGATTGACTCCTACGATCGGTCTTAGGGATTTTTTTATTTTATACTTTTTTATTATATAGGAAACAAGCAGATGGCTCTCTTGTTGGAAATCAAAATCATCGCATCTAGACACAAATATATTAATAGTGCGTTGCTATTCACGTAGAGTGATGGCGGAGCCACATGAATAAGTGTACCGGCTACCTTATCTTCCAAACTGGACACCGGCAATGACAACCATTGACGCTATTATAGTAGGAATAGATAAGGAGGTAGTGTCAAATGCCCTAGCGAGACGTTGCAGAACTATCTAGTAGTCACGATACGAACTGCCTGATAGAAAGGCAAACGGTCTCTTCTTCAATGAAGTTCCGAACCAACACAGGGAAATTAATCTATCTATCATAGATACGTATATGAGAGAAGACAAATAAAAAAGCACATGCATTATTTGTTTCTGTTTAATAATAACGAAATATTTCAATTGAATTCAGTGAAATATTTTCTATAAAATTCAAAATTGGAATTACCAAATGGCTATGATGCAAAGTAGATCATCACTGTCATAGATGCGGATGCTTCTGAAATTCTATGTTGACCTCTACACCATATGAATGTTAGTTTGAACCTGAGCCAAATTGGTCAAGAGTTGCAGAGACCTGAGAATAAGGGTTGTAAAAGCGGGTCCATAATTTAATTTCAAGAATATGCCTTCGGACGTATAAAGTTTGGGACGAACCACAAGTATTTAATGGGTTAAAATATAAGAAAATAAAAAAAAACACACTTAAGTTCTATTTGAAATGCTAAATTATAAAAGACCATATGTGCAGCGTACGAATTTTTTAAATTAATATTTTTTTGCTTTCGCTGTTTCTCAATACGGTGGTTACATGGTTGGCATGCTATATACTAAGTTTTTGAGGTGATTCTGTTGAATGAGATCCCATTTCGCTATCAAAGCTATTTAAACCTCACAAAATTAATTGGAGCAGCATTTATTTACCTTAGATGCAATCCGAGCTTATTCAAAGCATGCTCGATTAATGCAAATGTAGTTTACCAGGCATATTCGAACGTAGTTCATTACAATAATACTTTCTTCAACCTATCTTCCAGTATTCAAAGTGCCATTTTCATGGTTTTCTACGGTAACCCCGTCCAAATTTCTTTTAAACAAAATTCTAACTTACACTTGGACAGAGCTTCTATTACATGCAATTATTAACGTGTAATTTTTGATTTTGTTCATGCGCGCTTTCTTTCTTTCATCGTGTTTATACAGAATATATTTTGATTCATCCACATATATATGCTTGGACCAGTTTTCCTAATTTAACTTTCCGCATACAAATCTTATTCTTGCAATAAGTACGTTGTTTTTTTTTCTAATTAGGCGTGATTAGCAGTTCTTAGTGGTTTTGAATCAGTTACAGCAGTCCTTCGTCTGTCAAGTCGTAAAAACCGGTATTTGAGAGCAATTCCAGTAAGAAATCGATTTCAGAGCTTTTTTGTGATCAGAATATTCTTCTTTTAACGTTGTATTCCGTGATCTACCCATTCCTGGTCTTAAGAGATGGCATCTTGTGCCCTTGAACCTTCGAAGAACCTTAATAATTGTAGATATACTACTACGCTCTATCGAGTTGACCATGCCCTTTTTTAAGGTTAGTGACATCGTACATTTAAACTACATGGTAGGTCGTTATAGTATTAAAAAGAGATAAAACCCGTACACTAACTACATTATCACCTATATCGTACATTCTAATTACTTAAGCTCATAAAAGCGAAGATGTTTTTGTTGGTTACGTTTATCTCCTTAACTACTTCATACTGCTGCTGCATGCTAATGATATGCTACAAAGTAATGGTATTTATGCAGACGAGTACACAGATGTCGTATAATGTAGCCACGCCAATATTTTTTCAGAATTCCTCAAAGAGTATTGGAATAAGCTTGTAAGGAAAGTAGAGAGAATCGAGCGTCTTATTTTATTATAGACATTGACAAAAAAGTGTAAGTGTGCCACCTGATGGAAAACTGTTAGGTCTATCCGTAGACATCAGCAGCAAAAGGAGCTAGTCAAGCCGATCTCTAAAGAAACTGTTAATCGTCCTTTTAAAATACTAATTTCAGAGCTCCTTGGAAATACCATTGAGGGAAATGACCAAGCTTCGAGGTGGTGTAGAAAATATATTTCACTTAAGCATGTAGTATGAAGGCAGAAAATAGATGCAGGTAGATAATAAAAATATATTACGGTCCCTGCAGATTTCCATATTTAAAATCACATCGTTACAAAAAATCGAAACAAATACTGTACTCAAATAAAACGTATTTGATAATTTCGCAAAGACCATTTAAATAAAAGTAACTTTTTTTCGGTGTAACTTTTAAGGTACATTTAGTTTTACATAATATTCAAATATGTATGTCGCGACCGACCCTAAATGTTATTTCATGGAGCCGACCGAAAACTTTCGAAACAATAAAATCCTCGTTGGCTCGGTGTTGAATAGCCTAACTGAATATGCTACTTGTGAAATATACACACATTATTTACGCAACATTTGTGGAGTCTATTGTTTTGTAATATTACAAATAATAAATAAATATTCACCAGACAAATTACACAAATGAACCTAAAATAAAATAAGTGACCCGCACGACTTGATTAGTATGTAAAACAACAGATTATTATATATATATATATATATATATATATATATATATATATATATATATATATATATATATATATATATATATATATATATATATATATATATAATGCAAAGTGAAGAGGGAGAATACTGGAAAAATCTAGAAATAAAAGAAAGAGATGCTGCTCTATGCCGTAATGGATCTTCCATCCTAGAGCATAAGGGTGAAAGTAGCGTGTACTAGGATTTGTTTACAATAAAATTATTGTTTACGCGATGATTTCGTAACATTCGGAAACATAGTCAAACTTTACCTTGGGTATAAGTAGGGATGTGTTGGCGAAAAGAGTTCAGATTTTATAAAGCGATCAGTAGCGATACTTGGGAGGACCAGTGTAAAGCGATATAGTACAGTGAATACAGGAAGTGTTATAATTTTTTGATTTAGCGTAGTCGGTTAATTCTAGTGTTAGTACAGTGAGGGTTATTAGTGTTCGTTAGTATACTTACGTATTGCATTCTAGTGTATTGTACGTTTGTGTTGTAAATATACGGTTTTAATATAAGTGGTATTTTATTGCACAATACGAACTCGAAGCTTGTAGCAATGAGATAACAAATAAGCACTTTGCTCTTCTGATGAAATAAGACAACCATCGCCTAGTCAGCAAAGATGTTAATGATGTGTTGCTATTCGTATGGTGGGACCTTAATGCCGTATGAATAAGTTTACCGGCTACTGTACCCTCCAAATTGAAACACGATAGTGCCAATTACTGACGCTATTGCTGTCGGAATAATTAAAGCAGTGGTACCAGCCCCGAGCGAGCCGTTGCGATACTCTACCACCTAGTAGTCACGATGGTAGATCAGCAGTTGGTCTATTCTTCAAAGGAGTCCAGAATAACACGGGGAAAATTAGTCTGTAGTCACACTCTTTAAAGTATGTTAAAACATAAAAGTAATCTAAAAGTTAAACCGACTTCAACCTATTGTCAACTATACTTACCCATATCTCAGAAACTACTGAACCAATTTTGATAAAACTTAGACTGTTTCTTAAGATGGAATATACCTAATTTAAATCAAAAAGAATATGGCTTTAGTTCCCCGAAAATTTGTGAACAAGGATATAAACATATAAATATTATACAAACATACATACACATACGGAGTTTAGTACACACGATTAGACGGCTAAATAGATCATTATACTCAAATATTAACCAATTGCAACAATATTATATAGGCACATATAATATTTCGTTGGATGAAAACTAGCTGTATCCCGCGATACTTAGCATCACCCAAAAACATTACTTCTTTTACTCAATCGGTTACGAGAGCATTTTGTGGAATAAAACCATCTTCAAATTATTGTCTTTCAACTGAAACCTATTTGGGGCACATGTGTTGGATGGTTTTAAAGGTTTTATTATACATGCATTGACATATTAAAACTATGGACGTCGGGTCCGAGCTAACAAATGTCCGAGTCAAATGAGCTACAAAACGCAAAAAGAGCTACAATTCCGCAATAGCTGAAATATAATGATTTAGTATAACTGGGACATTTTTTTCGTGACATTAGTATGAGACCCGATGTTCACAGTAATAATATGTCAATGTATACATGTAAAGGATTTATGTATATCGTTTAATTTTACGTAGTTTTATATATATTTTATGTTTAATATATGGATACATTTTATATACGATTAATAGGTTTAATATACATAGATTACCTCAATATCTTCAACATTTTCACAGTATCTACCATTTGACATACCTAGCTGATTACATTTAAAAGGAACGACAGCAGTTCAAGAGCTGACATTACTTTAAGTGAATAAAACCGAACATATATTATCGTAGCCATGGCTCTGACAAGTCGGTACGTCTGCGAAAGAAAATTCGAGTGGCACATTACCAAATGAATTTTATATTGAATTTTCTGAAGTGACGTTGGAGGACGAAGGGCATTCATTCGATTAAAAATTGGTAAATTTGAGATTGATTGAACTTTTGCAATTTTTATCACGTCAAGTTGATTATTGGCATTTTGACAGCTACAAAGCTCAAACCAATATACAAATTTATTTATTGCTGAGATTAGCTTGAAAATTAAAAAAAAGATCTATATTTATTCTTATGTAGAATGGCAGAATGAATTGAATTTATATAATGCGGAATAACAATTCGGGTCTTTAGTCGTTTTGCACCGCGAGCAGTTTGGACCACGGTGTGAATTGGCCAAGAGCTCTTTTGGCATGGGTCATTTCGCACCGCAGTGATGGAGCGGTGCGAATGGCCTATTTTTGAAATGGTTCGATTCGGGCCACGTGACAAAACGATGATATGCTCTTGTCTTAATTCGATTTCTATTTATATATGTATCAATGTAAAAATTCCAAATATTCATTCACTGCACAGCGGTGTGAATCAACCCAATTCAATAAGTGATTGAGCGATTCACACCGCTCCACCATTGCTATGGTCCGAAATGACCCATTCCAAAAGAGCTCTTGGGCAATTCACACTGCGGTCCGAACCGCTCGCGGTGCGAAACGACTAAAGACCCAACACTTCTCACTATTGAAACTGTTGCAATCTCATCATATTTAAAAGTGTCGATAGTTATCACTTTTTTTAAATAAATAATAATTTTGTCAGAATCACCAAATAAATAAATTATTGTTTCTGAATTGTTGCCTGATAATAAAATATAAATAATAAATATTGCTGAGCAAATTGCACGAATTAATCTAATCCCAAATAAGTATATTATTTGCTTGTGTTATAGGTGTCAATCAATGATACTAATTTATTTATTTATTTATTGGATCACCAACATAAGATACAGTGTTATACAGTCCTTAATTAAATATACATTTGTGAATTTTTCTTAACTGTTCTTACTATAATCACATCATGCTTACAGATATAGAACGCTGCTCCAAATTAAAATTAAAATAAAATTAAAATAAAATAAAAGATAAAAAAAATTGAAGACTGTAACATAAAGATTGAAATTAAATTTGTATATAAAAATGTGAGAATAATAAGGTAAAACCGTAATAAATGTCAAATATCAATATATATGACGGCGTCCGCGTCGTCAAATGCAAGAATATTGTAAAGTGTAAACAACAAATGCACGGCCCGGGCCGGCAAGCGCATCGTTCGATATCCCTACCACTCAACTTGTTTTGCTACCTGTATAAAAGGCTCTGAGCGCCCGCCGATAAGGCAGTCTAGGCTCTGGCGTGGCTCGGTACACTTGTTGTATCTTGCTAGTAGCTTATCCTTGACTCTCGGATAATTAATTTGTGCAAACAAGTTAATTATTATTGTCAACTATAAATTAGTCGCAGTACAATTTATAATTGACTATCGATTGCTTAAATTATGACTTATTTGTAATAAGGAATAATTAAGTTACTTGGAATTGTTAAACCAGAACTAGTCATTAGTGATGGAAAGCTTTAATAGTGATTTTATGATATTTATTTGATACAAGTTAAACAAACTATAAAGAGTTGTTATATTACCACATCCGCATTTTATTTATCATATCTGACCCACTTCCTACATCAGAAGTGGGATCGGATTCACTCCCACTTCAGCATCAAACTATTTCGGTTAATTATGTAGAGCAGTAAATGTCTCTTTTCACTTGTGGTATGGAAATTATTCTTTGAAAAATAGCAGAAAATATTAATTCACGTTCTGTAAATGCATCTACTCCCCTTAAGTTGATATACTTTGATTCTGATGAAGCAGACGATATGACTAACTGGTGTCCTCCTCCTAGCTTCGTATTCTTTATTACTGAGGGTCGTAACCTCCTCATTAGATTGTTCTTGATAGCACAATATTATGCCATTGGACTCTATCTTCAGCGGCGTGCAGAGCATCATAAAACATTTTAGACATAAGATTGGTGCAAACCTGGTCCGACCATCGCATAGGAGTACGACCACGTGGTCTTTTGTCTTCTACTTTTCCGGTCACTATTAGCTTTTCGAGATTGTCTCCTTGCTTTCTATAGAGATGTGGCCGAAGTATTATAGAATTCTTTGAAGGCACGTAGCAGACAGTCTGGTCTTTACTCCAAGTTGTTTTAGTATGAAGGTGTTGGTCCTGTGTGTTGTCCAAGGGATACGTAACATTTTCTCCAGCACCACATTTCAAACGCATCAATGCGACGTCTGTCTGCAGCTCTTAGTGTCTATGACTCTGCGCCGTACGTAAATATGGAGAACACCAGCGTACAAACCAGCCTCTGCTTTGTTTTTAATGAGATGCTTCTGTCGTTCCAAAGGCCCTTCATCTGGCTCGTAGGATTTTTGTCGTGTAACTTACTAGCTGGTGTACCTCAAGTAAAATAAATATAGAAAAGAAAAAATTAGACGGGGTTGATCTGATCATTATAGCTACTCACTCACTTAAGAGTCATGCCGTCACCTACTTCACAAGCTGCTGTCTTGGCAAGCTATATTATGACTTGAAGATCTCTTCCTTTTAGACTTAGATATGAACCGATTTAAGAGCACCACTGTATTTCGAGGAAGTTACAATTTTGTGGTAGAATCGAACATCGTAACAACTATTGCCGTGATAAACAGAAACTTATCTCAAATAATTTTTGCTTGCAGCGAAAGCAGGTCATCTACCACTATCTCTGGTGACGTGTGCAGTGGCCGACCACCAGTGGTCTGCTGTGTATGTTGTGACCCCGGCCCAGCCACAAAGCTTCCATTTGTCCGATGCGCTACAAGAAGAAAGAAGTTGCCACTTCGAGTTCCGAAAAACAGAAAACCAGTCAACATCTGTTCCAGAGCGTTACATGGTGTATTACACTAAGTAGAATTTAATTATCTTTTATATTTGAGTCTGGTTTAGAATGTAGCCATATCAAACAAATCTGTTGTGATTCCTTTGTAAGAGAACGGTTTTATGAACAAGAATCTATAAATAGTCGCTTGTTTTGATGTAGTTTCCACTGAACAAACCAAATGCTTAACCACAAGGCAAAATTTAAATTTGGAGGTAGTTTCACGTTTGACCTGATAAGTCTTAATGTTTCGTTAGGCCGCAAAATTTTGGACCAATGTAGAATAGGAACTAAGCGAAAACAGGTTAATGCTTAGCAATACTTAAACACAATCCTGCTCAGTTTCAAAATCTGTTAGCGAGAGTGTGGTAAATACTGACTTTGTAGGTAAAGATAGAGAGCGCTTGGTAGATATTTTTAAAAACAATTGATAACCAATTGAATTAAAACCGTCGGGCTTAAATTCGTCGAGCTGAAATCGAATTAGTTGACCCTTTGAAGATCGTTAATAAGCAATCTTAAAGTTTATTACCAACTAAACTGAAACTAATATTTGAAAAAAAAAGAAAACAATACAGATTTACATCTTCTTGTGACAGGCACATATAGAGCTAACAGTCGGTCCGAAAATGTAATTCGAATCTTGTAGGGTTTAATAATGATAGCGGAGTATAACTGACAATAGCGGTTACGTAATATTTAACGCGCGCTCAGCAACATTAGGTTTGATATTCGGTGTTCAAGGCAACTAACAAAAACTCGCAAAAGTATCTACAAGCTTTGAAGATCCAGTGTATCCAATAGAATCAAAAAATCAGCCCAATCGGACATTTTACGGTTGAGTAGAGGTAAAAGAAATGTTAAAACCTTTTAGTGTAGGTGACTTTGTCTTTGTTAGGAATGAAGAACGACACTAAACGAAACTTGATTCAAAATATAAGGGCTCCTTAAAAGTTACCGCAATTTTAGAAAACAATAGGAACGAATTAAGACATATCAGTGGATCTAATAGGACATATAAGTGCGCCCATGATAGCCTCTGCGAAGTTCCCCATATTCCTGTAGGGTTTCTTGAGGTACCTAAATGAAAATTATAACAAGGATGACGTGACGGCGTATACTCATGATAATGATCTTGTTCATAAAACTGGTCCAAACAATATTGATAGAAATGCAGTGTATATTGTAAATAGTTATAACAGTCAGAGTTTTTAATATCTACCTGCGAAGGAGATTCTCTAATCTTGTAATAACTAATGCCACTATTCATGAGGCTACATCATCAGCAAAAAAAATGCGATATTAAGTAAACGAAAAAAAAAATGTAGTAAAATGATGATAAAATATCACTAAAAATGTAAGTAAAAAAAAAAAAAAAAGAAGCGAAGAAAAAATATAATTAAAGGAAATGGGAGTCTTATAAAACTATGAAAAGAAATCAATGGAAAAAAATGTAAAAGAAGTAATTTAACAAAAAATTTAGGATTGACAAAAGATGCAGGATTGACAAAAGATGCAGGATTGACAAAAGATGCAGGATTGACACAAAAAATGTAGGATTGACACAAAAAATGTAGGATTGACACAAAAAAATGTAGGATTGACACAAAAAATGTAGGATTGACAAAAAATGTAGGAAGATTAGAGTCATTGAAGGGAGTGTCCGGTCCAATGACTCGGCTAAAGGGGTTCATTCCGGTCTAGCCTTTTGGCTACAGGGATTGCAACCCGGTCTAGCACTGTCAGCTAAAGGGATTACCGGTCTAGCATTAGCTAAAGGGATTTCCGGTCTAGCATTAGCTACAGGGATTTCCGGTCTAGCACTGTCAGCTAAAGGGATTTCCGGTCTAGCATTAGCTATAGGGATTTCCGGTCTAGCACTGTTTGCTAAAGGGATTTCCGGTCTAGCACTCTCAGCTAAAGGGATCTCCGGTCTAGCATTAGCTGCAGGGATTTCCGGTCTAGCACTCTCAGTTAAAGGGATTTCCGGTCTAGCACATTAGCTAAAGGGATTTCCGGCCTAGCACACTCCAGTCTCCGGTTTTAAACTGATGAGAGGGAGCTTAGTACACTCCAGTCTCCGGTTTTAACTGATGAGAGGGAGCTTAGTGCACTCCAGTCTCCGGTTATTAACTGATGAGAGGGAGCTTAATATACTCCAGTCTCCGGTTTTTAACTGATGAGAGGGAGCTTAGTACAATCGAGTCTCCGGTTTTTTCAATTGATGAGGGATTCCTAGCTTAGTAGGATCCAGTCTCCGGTTTCAAAACTGACGAGAATAGTTTAATAGTTGTGGTTGCTGAAAGGGTTACCGGACCAGCACACTATTGTAACATTTCGCTAAAAGATTACGCTAATTATAGAGCTGTAAAAAAAATAATAAATAAGATTGTTTAGTTTTCTAAAAGATATGTTAGGATGAACGAGGCGTTCCTTGTCCTCAGATGTATAAAGATGCGCACACGAGGACGTGTGTATGTCAGTATGGCCGTGACGGCGTCCGCGTCGTCAAATGCAAGAATATTGTAAAGTGTAAACAACAAATGCACGGCCCGGGCCGGCAAGCGCATCGTTCGATATCCCTACCACTCAACTTGTTTTGCTACCTGTATAAAAGGCTCTGAGCGCCCGCCGATAAGGCAGTCTAGGCTCTGGCGTGGCTCGGTACACTTGTTGTATCTTGCTAGTAGCTTATCCTTGACTCTCGGATAATTAATTTGTGCAAACAAGTTAATTATTATTGTCAACTATAAATTAGTCGCAGTACAATTTATAATTGACTATCGATTGCTTAAATTATGACTTATTTGTAATAAGGAATAATTAAGTTACTTGGAATTGTTAAACCAGAACTAGTCATTAGTGATGGAAAGCTTTAATAGTGATTTTATGATATTTATTTGATACAAGTTAAACAAACTATAAAGAGTTGTTATATTACCACATCCGCATTTTATTTATCATATCTGACCCACTTCCTACATATATATATATATATATATATATATATATATATATATATATATATATATATATATATAATACATATAAATACATGTATAAATACTGTAATATACATAATTAATACCCAAACCCAGAAATACAAACACCTATGCGGCCCTGCTGATTTAGTCGACCGTAATTGCATGTTGGGTGCAACAGAGAAAATCGCACCCAAAAATTTGCACCTTTATTTTTAACGCTACAAAAACTTTAAGTAGATTAACATTTTCTCCTTGTCTTTTATAGATTTTTTGTAGCGTCAAAAATAAAGGTGTAAGATTTTCTTTGTTGCACCCAACATTCACTTACGGTCGACTAAATAAGCAGGGCAGTATGCTAACGCACAAATGTTTGTTTCTGGCAAGAATTGAGCCTGAGCTCCATCGACTCGTAGTTTACTAACCACTCGACTAAGAGGACTTGGCTAGGTTATTCGTTAGATCGTGAGGTTTATGGGTTCCAATTGAAGTCGATACAAATCTTAATAGTGGCAACTTGAAGTCTGGCAGTGGTTGATAGTTAATACAAGTCCGTTGAATACGATTGATGGTCCGTCTGGAGGGCTTTACCAATTGCAAACAGTGAGATGTTTTAGGGATAGCGTGTAGAGCATGTCGTTTCTTAGATTTGGAAAGAATCCCGTATAGTTTTAAAAATGGGGCGGCAACTTAATTTAAAGACCTCTTTTGTGGCAGGAATAGATAACGTAGTGTTATCACACCTCTAGTCAGTTACCACCGCTTTTCCTATTGGTCTCTACAGATGGTGCTTGTCTCTGTCCATTATTACGAGAGCCATATGCGTGTTTGTATTTTATGATATACAAAAAGCTATCCATAAGCAGCGGCGATCACCAGTCATCAGATGAGCCTTACTCTCGTTTGCCTTTTCTATGAAAATAAAACCTTCAAAATACATAGGTTTTGTGAACATGAAAATATGCAAATAAAACACGTTTCAAAAGAGTTATTTTAACGTATTTTATTTCCATAATTTCATGAATGATTTTCTCAAACAAATAATATTTATTTATGTACCAAATAAAATAGCAACTCCAGCTAAGAGTAAACTCGTGTTTGTTCATGTTAAAATAGATTTATACTTGATAATATTTAGTAAATTAGCTATATTTGTGCGAATAATATTTGTCTGTCAAAACGCGACGCTAATAACGTTTCAAACATTCATATTTGCAAGCTTCCATCTTAACTATGTTGATGAAATCATTTGCTGCTAGACAAATACTGCTATTGTTAGTTTCCCCACACGTTTAAGTTTGATTTGAGTTTGTATCGGCAGTGCAAATACAATGTGGGAGGATTTGTAAAGATATTTAATATTCAAGACTGCCGGCCATATTGTTCTAGTTTTGAGTTTCATTCAATCCCTAGCATTACGTGCTTCAAGTTTCTAAGTTTTGTTTATTTTGAATGATTTAACTTTGGTTAAATTTTATGTTTGAACTAAAACACTACTTACTACACTTAACACACTTTTTACTAAAACTATACTATTATAACTACTGTTATATATAATAGTATAGTTTGAATTATACAGCGTTAATACCTGATAGTTTTTCTATAACTGTTAAGGTACCTTATTGTTATCGCTGTCAAAAATATGGGAGTCTTTTTATATCAATAAATAGGAAAGAAGCGGTTGGCTCTCCTGATGAAAAGAGAAACCATCGTCTGTAGATACCAAAAATGTTAATGGTGCGTTGCATATACGTGTGGCGGTACAGCAATACCAGATGCATAATATTATATCCATAGTAGACAAGCTACCTTACCCTCTAAACCGGAATAAGACAATGACAAGCATTGACGCTATTGTAGCAGGTAAGGCGGTGGTACCAAATACCCGGGCGAGACATTGCGTAACTCTATCTAGTAGTCACGATGGTAGTGATATGTATAGCCAATCGATCGTATTTTACCATGCATTTTACCGACCTGCCTGGCAGAACCGCAGTTTGTCTATTCGTCAAAGGATCCCGGACCAACACGGGGGATTAAACTAAAAAAAAGTAAATGCATAAATAAATATCGCTGGACAAAACACACGAATTAATCGTACCCCATAGTAAGCAAATTATCTGGTTGTATTTATTTGCTGTTGCTAATAAATAACCACCGCATATTATATAGAAAATAATTATTGTTTAAAATTTTCGGAAAATATTTTGTTTTATTTTTCTATGTTATATCCTTCTATATTTGTTTTAGGGTATGTATGGTACTTAGTGCAATTACCTTTTGGTGTCTTTGGAATTATGCTGCAGCAAAGGTAGAAGGCTCAATGCCGTAGAAGCGCTTGAAATTAATCGACACAAAGGTGAACAAAGACTCTTAAATGACCAAACGGAGCTCAATAATTCTCATTTGTTAAACCCTTTTTAATATTTATATAGGCACAAATATGTACTAAAAGTAAAAATAATTATTAATTACAACGTAATGCAATGTAATAATTTTTTTTATGTAATTTCAATTTGACATTTTCGATAATTATTCTATTTTATTGTTATTATTTTAGTTTAAATATTTTAATTTATATTATTAATTTGACATTTAAACATTTTTCATTTTTATTTACTCAGTGATAATTATTTTTACTCATCTTTGACGTAAATAACTGTATAATAGGTAATAGGTGTGTTAATCTATTTTTATTTTGTTTTACTTGACATTATTTATATAGCATAATTAATTATTTAATTACATTTTTGTATCCATATGTATGGTTATAAATTAGTGCAATATAATTGTTAATTAAAATTTCCCACATTTTTGGGCAAAATTGTTAAGGTTGACAACACCTTTGAGCGATATTTAAGCTTACCTTTTTAAAATCAATATTTATGTTTGTTTATATTCCACAACAGGCAATAATAATCAGTTAAGTATATTACATGCTGAAGATGCTTTAAAAAGTGAAACCGGTCGAGTAATATATAAAAAATATGTGTAAAAGTGAAATTTGTGTACAAGTGGAATAATAAAAGTGTCTAATAGATGATAATTGACCTCTTGCACATTTTTGACACGAATTATACTTAGGACACTCAGATAGAATATTTTTAGCAAAACAATACAGTGAGTCCACTAGTTTCTCAAATGTTGTGTCGAACACGATCATCTCGCTAATGAAATGAATATACCACTGAATATTCGGTATTCGGCCAAGAGCCTGGCCAGTATTCGACAAAATCGCTATTTGTGGCATCTGTAATCGTGATTTCTAGGTCTAAGTAGTTTTTTAATAAAACACGATTATTTTGAATATCGGGTTTTTGAATATTACTCACCACGAAATAAAGAAAACAAGGGGAAGTGAAGAGTGGGCGTGCCGCGTGCGTCACTATTATGCGCTTTTACTCTAAATTGCCTTAGTGATACTTACCATATCATTAGGAGATAGTCGTCGTGCGAAAATCTATTATACACTGAATTATGCCGTATTGTGCCATTCTTGAATGCAGAAATGATAGTAAACATGATTGTAATGATAGTAACAGATGATTAAAAATGGAGATATTTCATATCATTCGAAAGTACAATTTTCATTTTATTTTAATTAAATTCCTGATTTAATATAATCTCTAATGATATAATAGAAAGTCAAGCTAAAATCAGCCGTACACCTTACATATAAAGTTCATTTTAGGTTGACCTAATTTTTCTAGAAAGATATACGTAATGACAGTCATTACGTATATCGTTCTAGAAAGTTCTCTACGCAAATATGATCAACTGAAAACTACGGAAAAGTCAATGCTGCCATCTATTGTAGAATAGCGAAACTATTACGATCTTAAGTTTCACTATTGTACAAATAGATGAGTCTATTTTGAATAGACTACAAAAGGACGTAAATACTCTTTTTTTTTGTAGCAAAATAAAATTTATTGTAACGCAATTTCGTATATTTTTAAATGTTCTATTTGTGTGTTTCGGATTATTGTTGTTTAAAATGAAAACGACCAATGAAACAATGTTTGCATTAGTAGTTTATATGCAATAATGCTTATTTTATGTGTGAGTGTGGCGATCGCGGTCCTGATACAAATGTTTGTACTTGCCAATTCCGTTGTTTTCTTTATTTCGTGTTACTCACAATATAAAATTTAAACCACAAACCATCTCTGAGGGAAAAATGTAGGATAAAATGTTTGTATCTGCTAGATATTATCTAGCAGATACAAACATTTTCTCCTACATGTCCGGCATGTAGGGGAATTAGGAAAAAACAAGGAGAGAGAGTAGGCCCAGACTTAAACTTGATAGTAAAACCCGTTGGTTAATAACAATAACCTAGTGAGTAGAAATAATTGTATTTGAATAATATAGTATAACTATCTGACCTGGTAAACGTTGTTTTACCATACAAATTACTTGTATTGAATATTTTCTTGAGGTATTTGAAAAAAGGGGAGGGGGGGTTAGTTGGGATAAAAATTATCTTATTTTTTAACTTGGATCAAACAGATATCTATGAAATTTCATTGAAATCGGTTCAGTAGTTCAAAAATCCAAAACGGACACGGATAAATAATGTGACACGTAATTTTGTATCAGAAAATAATATCCCTGAAGAAATTACACAAATTGATCTAACTCCAAAGTAAGCAAATCATTTGCTTGTGATATAGTAAACGATATCAATACATAGAAATATATAAATAATTATTGAAATATACTTAATAAAATCCAAAGACAGAAATACAAACATCTATTCTTTATATCATAAGATAGCAAACAGACAATGTAGAACTCTACCACCTAGTAGCCACGATGGTAGTAACTCGCATAGCCAATCATTCGCTTCTTGCGAGTCCAACTCCACGAAATGCCTGGCAAAACAGCAGATGGTGTATTTTTCAAAAGGGGCCCAGACCTAAACGAAATGAGACACCTGGACCAATCTATGCCCATCAAAAATGCCTGCCATTCTCTGGAATCGAAGCCGAGCCCCCGAGCGTATTTAGGTTGCTAACCACTCGACTAACCGAGCGGTCCAATAGTATTTAGTTTTCGTGAACGATAGAATTAATGAAAATGTATTTACATAATCTTTGACCGAGTAATGTTTTCATAATACGTTTTTATTTCCAAATTCCTTTCCTAAAAGTATTTATCCTTTTCCTTTAATCCAAAGGACTCTCAAATCTAATTTACTAAGCCCATTTATTTTATTCCCAAGGCACTGAAGTCTAGAATAAAAATAGATCTAGATACGTAGTTACATTAAATATCATGATTTACGTTTAATGATAGAAATATAATGTAAGACAAAATTGCTGGTATATTTATTACTTGATTTATATTGATTTTGCTATTTCATATGAATAACATAATTAATGTAAATACAATATAAATTCCATGTAACGACAAACTCCCTAAAACGTCGAAATATATATATATATATATATATATATATATATATATATATATATATATATATATATATATATATATATATATATATATATGTAATACACTATTAAATTATTGAAAATCTCTTAATCGACATAACATTTCGAATAAAAGATTTTTTTATGTATCATAAGATAGCAAACAAGCAGGTGGCTCTTCTGATGGAAAGAGAAACCATCGCCATTGGACAGCAAATTAAAAAGACTTAACGTCTAAAGCGGAACGCGAAAGTGACAAGCATTAATGCTATTACTGCAGGAATAGGTAAGGCAGTGACCTGGAACTCTACTACCTTGTCATGATGCTAGTCACACATATGGTCACCTTTTAAAAAGGAGCCCGGACCAACACGAGGGATTCGTAGTTAGGTTCATTAACCAGGCACTCGACTAATAGGGTGGTCAATGTTCAACAAATATATACATCGATGTTCCAAAAATTGAATATGCTATGTTATACTATGCTATGTTATGTTTATCGACATAACATTAAGATCCGCCCACACCAAACTATTTGTTTATTTATACTTTATTGTACACTTACATAAGTAAAATTGTACAAAAGGCGGACTTAATGCTAGTTGCATTCTCTCCCAGTCCCAATTTAAATAATGTTTAAATAAATTGAATCATACTAAAAGTTATTTAAAAAGTATATTAAATAGTTTGATACAATTGTACCATAGATTCTTTAAATCGTTAATTAATTATATAAAATGAATAGATAATAACTATACATATTTTTTTCAAATGCAGTAAGATTTCAGCAGTTGACTTTTCATTTTCAATGTCTCCAGAAACCTACATTAGATCTTCACCAAATTAAAATGAGTTTACCCTCCCAAACAATTTTCAAAATCGGTTCATAAATGACTGTGTTTAAAACAGAGCAGAATTGAGACCTTCTCTTTTTGGAAAGTCGGTTTAAAATGAAATAAATATACTTGAAAATATCTGTTCAAAGAGTCCGTTTGAAAATGTGTTTTTTTTAATCAACAGAAACTATGGTTAATTACTGTGAAGACTCTGAAAAAAGTAGAATATTCAAGGATATTTAGGTAACCAAGTAGTAAGTATAATATAATATATTAATAAAAAATCTTTTATTTAAAAAAATCATTGAACAACTTGGGAATGGAACCTAGAACTGTATAATTTATTAAATTTAAATTTATTTAAAAAGTAAAAAAGGTGTTTATTTGTTGATATATATGCATATCGATATTACATAAAGGTTACAAACTATTTACTTTTTAAATGAATTTAACGGTCATTTAAAAAGTGTGTTAAACAGTTTGATACAAGGGGATTTAAGATGTTACTTTTTGAATGAAACGATAATAGCGTACATTAGTATATCGATATCTCATAAATATCTGCTTGCACCAGACTATTTACTTTTTAAATGAATTTAACCGTCATTTAAAAAGCGGACCTTAATCTTTATTTTTTTATAATGAAACGATAATTACATTTACAAAATGCTATAAAGATACATGAAAACTTCCGTTCAGAGTCGTTTAAAAATGTTTTTTCTTTAATCCAGAGAAACGTACGGTAATTACTCGGAACTGTGGAAACATCAGCAAAAAATATGAGTACACGTCGTCGCAGCGCGGCGTATAAAAGGGTAGCGAATATTCGTGGACATTATTTATGTTCGGGTTGTGACACACTGGCTAATTTACGGTTTAAAGTGATTTATTATTGAACTATTTGCTTGCGACTTTAATCTCATAAGTTCTCGTTGATAATGTGATATGAGCACTTTACTTTTATTACATACATTTAGAATACTTTAATTTTATTTTCTAGTATAAATATAATATGGATAATGTACATTGCCTTGTAAGTATATAAGTTCGGCTGTTTATAAGACTAGCTCTAATCTACAACCCGCTGTGTTGTAAATGTTTTTCATAATTCCCACGGGCACACTTATATTTCCGGGATAAAAACTATCCTATATTCCATTCCGGATTATCATCAATCTGTGTACGAAATTTAACCTAAATCGGTTAAACTGGTTATGCTTCCGAATTTTTAGTTTCCGAAAAAGGTACATCTCGTCACTCATCCTGCGCATAGGCCCGACCTAGCACCCTGTGATTTCTGTATTTTCCTCAAAATCAAAGATGTGATGAGAGGTTTTACTTTTACCAACTCCGAAGAGGCAGTGATATCGTTCAATCAGCACGTAGAAAACATGCCTTCAGATCTGTGGTCCTCCTGTTTAAAAATATGGTTCGATCGCATGAAAAAATGTTCAAAATGTAAATGAGATTATTTTGAAAAGCAATAAACATAATATTTCGGTTATAACATGTTTTTTTAAGTTACGCAAAACTTATAGTGTGACCTACGTATACAAGTACGGGGTATATGGAATAACGCTGCGTATGTAATTATAGCTCCAGACGAGTAAAAATAATGCTGATGATTGAAATTTGATTGACGAGGAAAAATTGCAACAGTTTTGATCTATATCGATTCCACCACAATTTTTAATTATTTGGAGTGTTTTTTTTTACAAATTTTTCTTTTTTTTTAGGAAAAATAATGAAAATATATACATTGAGGAAATGTATATATTTTCATTATTTTTCCTAAAAATATTTTACTAATAATATTCAAAAAATATATGAAAATTTAGTTACAGAATTCCAGTCCAATTTAACATTTATTTTATATTTTTTTATCTAAAGAGAAAAGTGATGCAACTACTTAGAATTATTGTTATCAACCTTATGTTAGTTCATAAAAGCAAATGATTGGCTAAACCTGTCGCTATCATTGTGTCAGAGAGTTGAATATACTACGTACTAGAGAAGCTATGCTAATTAGAAAACGCGTTCCATTTCGTTAACACTCACTACAGAGCGGTCTGACGTAGGTGCAATTCATGGACTGTACTTTAAATGGAACACAGGTGGCGTGGCGCATGCTTTGTCTAGTACTTAGTACACTTCTTCGTCTTTGCGTTATATCTGTCAGGTAGATTTCCGCAACAACCATCCTGCTACAGTAGCCTTGTCATTTATTTAGCCCAGCCCAGCCAAATATTTAGCCTTGTCAATGTTGATGTTGTTCTGGTTGTTGTATGTTTGTAATGTTTTGACGTGAATACGTTTTTAAATTAGCTTTCATAGTGAGGGACAGTTCAAGAAAACTAATGATAACAAAATTGGGAATACAATTTGGTGTTATAGCTTCATAACTATCATCAACATGGAATATCTAAATATACCGTTGGGTAGCTAAATAATCAAAGAATTATCGAAGCTAAGTGCGGAATATGATGCTGCGCGGAGGATGAAGTGCGGCCATTTTTAGGTAATTTTGCTGCGTTACAAAATTTGCACATAGTATATCTTTTTACTAGGAGCAGTTATGACAATTAAGTTTTGTTAGACAGCTCTTTTACAGATTTATCGATCATGTAAAAAAATATAATTCTAAGTGCTTATTGTAGATATATATAGCGTTTGAGTGAAAAATAAGCAACTCTTCAGATTAATAACTATGGCATTACATTCAGAAAGCCCAAAATGCTAAATTGGGGTTAACTTGAGCATCGCGGGGATCTAATGGAATTTGTAGATCAGATGAAATTGAAAAATAAAAGGTGATATTTGATATTAGGTTTTTATTTCAATGGTGGGCAACGAATCTACAGAAAAACAGTAGCAGTCGTGGGACTGCCGATAGAAGTGAAAACGGAACTATTAAGTTGAGAGTAATTAAAACTATATGCAAAACATAGCTATAGATATACTATTATCATTAGCATGTCGGTGACGCGAACCGAAGATTTTACCCTCTACCAAAACGCTCAACGCGCCTAAAGAAGTTTTCACTTCAAAAAATATTTTTTTATTGATCAAAAAAATCTTTCAAACATCAAATCGAGATAAAACGGACTTATATCATCTAAACGGGACTTTAAACAGCAATCTAATGATACCCATGAACCCCCATATGAAAGACTGAAGAAGTCCCTAGAACGAATGAAGGCGCCCGAACCAATAAACGACGGCAACAATACGACGAATGATAAATTGGTAAAATGCGTGTTGGTCTGTGTGTAGGTTTCCGAAGTTGCCCATCATAAAGGTGCACGGATATGTCCATGACACAGCCACAATCCGTTTTTTTTTAGAAGAGGGGGCAAACAGACATGAGGCTCAGCTGATGGTAAGTGATTATCACCGCCCGTAGACAACTACACTACCAGTTGATTTGTAGTTACTTTGTCGGTCGTTTAACAATGAATCAGCTCTTTTCTTGAAGGTCCCTATGTCTTATCCGTTTTGAAAAGAAGCTGCCGAGAGCTGGTTCCACATAGAAGTAGTGCGGGGCCAAAAGTACCTCAAGAATCGCACAGTTGTGGATTTCCAGACATCGAGATGGCGAAAATGAAACTTTGAATTTTGTCACGATGTCCGATGGTGAAATTCGGCGGTAGGAATTAATCCAAACAACTCCTTGGAACATTCCCCATGTATGTAGTACCCAAATGTATGTATTTCGGTTCGGCGGGTAAGGAATTAGGTAAAATAATCCTACCGCACGGATAGAAACACAACATTAACATTTGTGGTGGGCTTAAGCGATGGCTGTCTCTTCCTATCAGTAAAGACATGTTATTTGCTTTTTTATACTGTAAACTAAAAATAATTGCAGCGTGGCGTATAAAAATTTAAAGTATGTAGATTTTTTATATTCAGATCGTGGCACATTGATTTATTTATAATAACTATTTACAAGTACAAATAATTTGAAATTTACCTTTCTTTAAATTTCCTAAAGGTATCCTTCTTTAAACCCTGCCAACTTTAAAAAAACAAACCTTAGTGTGTCTCGTCCGTTATCCTTACGATGGCAAACTCATCGCGGCCTAACAAATGACACCTTTAGTGGAGACGGGAGACACACTCACGGCAAATGAGGCTCCTTTCATACCACGTGGCTTATTTAGGTTTGTCATCCAAGGCTTCATTCATATGGGACGAAGTCTTTTATCAAGAATACGTCCGGTAGTTTACGTATTTCTTTATCGTAAGGATCATACTAAATCAGAATGTTAGTTGAAGCAAAGTCAAGTTTTTCGGGAAGGTGAAATAATCTTATCGACTATTTGGTACACAGTATTACTATTATAAGAACACGTAACGCGCTGGAAAAACCTAATTTAAACTAATGTTATAAAGATGGAACATTTTATTTTTTGTTTGTTAACTGTTGATTTAACTTGAAAACTAATCGTCCGATTTAAAAAAAAATTAAACCCATTGAAAGCAATTATCTAGGAGTAACATATACTAATTTTTTTCGTCTTTAATTGTTTATAAATTTTTCAATTTTTTATGTGCTAATACACGTTTTTAGTACATGTTTCTAGGCTTCATTCCGGATCCAATGGGCTATTGCACATAATTTTAAGAGCAGTATCTCTATTTTAGACTATTTTCAACTTGTCGCGTAGACTACATTATATCCATCAAGTGTACTACATTAAACAGTCCGAGTCGAATGTCAAACAAAAGCTTACTGCCGCTAAACTATTAGGTTAATTAAGGTGGTATTCCAAACGCCACCGATAAGCACGTGACAAGTGGCGCTGTTTGATGAGTCACTGCTAATTGTTAAAATTTATACAGTTTAAAAAGCTTTTTCAACCGTCGACACTAGCTCAGAGGCAGAGCGTCCCGGCTTGAGGGAGATGGTTGCGGGTTCGAGTCTCACGTGTCGACATTTTTCTTTGTTATTTTTAAAGTATTTTTTAACGGTCCGTTGTTATTATTATTATTAAGTTAGTATTAGTTTTATTTAGTTTTAGTTTTTTTTTAATTTAATTAGTATTAGTTAGTATTATATTTACTTAACAAATGATACGCAATATCCCACAGTTCATAAAATAATACTAACACTAGCCATTTAAGCTACAGAACATGTCAAAGAAATATATCGAAAAATATAAACTTCATTCTGGCGCAGTCAGGTAATAATGAACTTTATTACAATCCCCATAACAGCTCCTATCGACCCCAGTAGTAGTTATGGTTTGGTACTTTACTATGCATGGTTTTGTTTAAGGTTAGGCCGTCGTAACATCCGTCTATAAACTTAACTTATCAGACCTCTCAGCAGACTCTATTTTAAGTTCGCTTTTTTCTTACGCACTTACTTGGTTTACGAGCAATATGGCCGAAAATACAGGTCTTTGTAGTTTGTCTGCTAAGTCACGTACAGTGAAGTAGCCGCATAGTATACAATGGTTAAGAATACAACGAAATGTGTCACTCATAACAAACCACCTAAGTATTTTCTTTCTGCTAAAATAAAGCTTTTCTCATGTGATGTGAAATTCATCTTTGATAAATGGCTGCTAGAAAAAAATGTTAAAGAATTTAACATTTTTTCTTCCATTCCAAAATTTTTTTACTAATCTTTGTAAATAAATAAAAATACGGCTACGAGCGGCTGGGACCAATTTGGCAACTTTTTTTCAAGTATTTTGATTTTGATCGTACTTGAAGTCCGAGGAAGGTTTTTATGGAGAGAAAAAATGGGAAAATTGTGAGGAAAATCGTAAAGATAACGACTTTATTTTACGAAAGAAATAATTATAAGCTGTTGCTGCTAATACGAAGTTAAGCTAGTATGTATTAATTTTTTATTGACTCTGGAGTTATTTTTCAGAAATTCACAATTCAAAGACCGCAATTAGGTGACTTAATTAATTTTCTGCTTCTCAAGCTTCTGTAGCAATCTACTTAAGCAATAAGTATAATAAAGAAAAAAATAACAGAATGTCTGAAAATTAAAGGAGACCACAGTGGCCCAATAGTCCTTAAACAGAACCACACTTAGCATAAACAGAAACACACCTGGCATAAACAGAAACATACCTAGCATAAACAGAAATACACCTACCATAAACAGAAACACACCGTTTATGTTCTCTACGCATATTTCACTTCGTAATCGAAGCAACTTCGGGAGAGCCAAATTTGACTTAACACTTTGACAGCTGATCACGACCTGGTGCCGGTATGCTCTTTTTTCGTACATACGCCGAGCACAACCGCAGCTAGTGATCCGTTTTCCTTGAATTTGTACTACTCCACGAAAAACGCGACACTGTCGTTATCGACGTTCATTGCAATGTGTAGCTCCGTTCTATAGCTACGCACTCATAGGCGATTCATTTACGTGGACATGAAGATGGGGCAAGGGGGACGAAAAAAGACAGTATTTTTGTATAATACCATACGTTTTAATTATGTAAAAGTTTGTTTTTTCACAAAAAAGGTTATGTTGGATTGATTTTTTAAATAAGAAATACAATAGTATATCTTGTTTTATTTATTATAATTAAAATATATTAGTAACTCAAACATATATATTCGAATCGAATGCTATTATAGTTTTTTTCTGTAGAATTTACAATAATGTCGAAAAAGGCTGGCGCACGGGGAGATGCACATGATAAAATGACAGGCTGTCAAAGTGTTAATAATAAGTTGTAACAATAGCATTAGTACATTTTTTTTCATTCCCCGTGATGGTCCAGGCCATCTTTGTAGAATAGACTATTTTCCGTTCTGCCAGGCAGTTTGTAAAATGCGAACAATTCGTTACTAGGTGGTAGAGTTCTGCATTTTCTCGCCTCGGTTATCATCGCCTTATTTTTTTCTGCCGCAATAGCATCAGTGCATAAATTATTAATACCCCGCCACAAAGATACACATGATGCTTTGGTGGATATAGACGATGTTTGCCTCTTTCAGTCATAAGAGTCATCTGCTAATTTGCTATTGTAAGATTCAAAAAAAAAAAAAACGGGAGAGTCACACAGAATTTTCTTAATAATAATAAAAGCATTGATGAGTTTGTTCCATTTCTTACACTATTATTTAATTCTTAAAAAAATTATATGTTTAAATCACATATAAGATTACGCGGAATTTGTATTTAAATTACTATACTTACGTTATCATGCAAAGTTTTTGCCTGTGTTGATCCCGGGCTCCTTTGAAGAATAGGCCAACTACCGTTTTACCAGGCAGGTCGTAAAAGGCAACAGATTGGCTATACGAGTCACTAACATCGAACCTACAATGTAGTAGAGTTTTGCATTGTCTCGCCTGGGTCTGGTACCACCGCCTAACCTATTCCTGCCGCAATAGCGTCAGTGCTTGTCACTGTCGTGTTCCGGTTTGGAGAGTAAGGTAGCCGGTAAACTTATGCATGTGACATCAGACCTCACCACAAGATAACGCACTATTAACACCTTTGGTGTCTATAGGCGATGGTTGACTCCTTCAATTAGTTAATCTGCTTGTTTACTATCTTATACTATATAAAAAAATGCTTCTGATACTATCAAATCAATGTTATACACGGCTTTTATAAGTCCATATAAACAATTCGTAATATAAAAAATGTTTAACTTGAAATAAAGAATTAAAAACGTTAAACAAATTCCTTATTATATCATACAAAACTTGAAAAACCCTTATAATATTTGTTTACTAACATTAACTGCAGGTGTACTCATATGTTATCGCTTACAATACCATTATTTACTTCATCAGAGTACTAGATTTAATATGGCTAGATTTTTAAATATATATCATAAGATAGCAAACAAGCAGATGGGACTCCTGATGGAAAGAGATGTTAATCGTGCGTTACAATCTTGTGGCGAGGTCTAATGCCACATGCATAAGATTACCGGCTACCTTACCCTTTAAACCGGAACACGACAGTGACTAGCACTGACGCTATTGCGGCAGGAATAGGTAAGGCGGTGGTACCAGATCCGGGCGAGACAATGCAAAATTCTACCACCCAGTGGGCACGATGGTAGTGATTCGCTTAGCCAATCGGTCGGCTTCTATGACCTGCCTGACAGAATGGCAGTAGGCCTATTCTTAGAAGGAACCCGAGACCAACACGAGGAATTTCAATTTCATTTAATGGCCTTTCATAGTAATTGTTATTGAATGATTTCCGACGTATTAATTCGTTCAGTAAACATAATATAAAGCATGTATAAAAAATATCGATTTTAAATACTGTTCTGTATTTAAACTTTTGAATTTCTTGGGTTATTTTTTGTGTACGATACCAAAGAATATTTAGAGACTAACAGAATTCAATGTTACATACAAGTAATATTCGAGCATAGTACACATAGACAACTCTCATGGACGCGATATCTCGGACTGGTACGGAACAAACTATCCCGAACCATTCCGAGATATCGCGTCCATGAGAGATGTCTATGTGTGCGTTGCTCGAATATCACATGTATGCAGATTGACTACTGTTACTTTCCAGTATACTGTGACGATACTAAACATTTTATCTGGCAGTTTTAGGCAATTTTTATTCCTTGAAATTAAATGAAAAATATCTATTTCCAAGAACACGAATGTTACAAGTTTTTGAAATCAATCAAGAGTACCAGCATATTCTACCATGATATGGTGTGCAAATATTTAAAAATTATTACATACTAGCTGCAGTGTTCAGCCCGCTGCATTATAAAAGTTGTGTAAAAGTATGAAAGTTTTGGTGAATCCAGCGGGATCAAATATTTTTTCGGGATAAAATGTAGCTTATGTGCTATTCCAGGTAATGGTATCATCTACTTATGTGTCAAATTTCATTCAGTAGTTGTTGCGTGATTAAGTATTGATCCATCCAAACTTTTGCATTTATAATATTAAAAATATAGATTCAACTTTATGAATTTTAAATAATAATATTAAAGTCAACTTTATGAGTAACGAAATAAAGTGCATTTTTAATTTTCAAATATTGCTTCGTAATAATTCCAATTATCTATCTATATTAATATATATTTTATTATTATTACGCTATAATATATTTATAAAGAAAATTGCGCGGAAAATTAGAAAATGTAAGAATACTTAACCACCATATAAAGTTTAATCCCGTAGACTTATATAAATTGTCACGTTGTTTGTCCGCTATGGATTCCTAATATGTAAGGCAAAACAACGTTTGCCGGGTCAGCTAGTCGTATATAAGTTCCTTGGTTTGTGTATACTAATTGCCATACAATACAAGTTTTGTTTAAGTTTTTGTTTAGGCACACATATCTTTCTATTTCTAAAATTTGACTTTCCTATCTCTCCAGCATTTGTTTTAAAATACGCTTGTGTTTTTTTACAAATCCGCAAACGGCCAAGACATACATAGAAATAAAGGGTAATATTTTAAGTGATTTAAATTAGAACCTTAGGGACATGTTAGTCTCATTGTGCCGTCAACTTATAAATTTACTCACAAGATTTAGTATAAAAAAATATTTCAAAGAAGTTGTGTCAATTAAATGGAAACCATTTCCGTTACTCTGTGTAAGTAATGATCTCTTTTTATATGGCAACCATTTGTACAGCTGACTTTATATATAGATTACCCAATCCGCCTATTAAATATTGTCTTTGTATTTGGAGGACCCTGGCCCGCACATTTATTTTATTTTAGGATATCAAACAATCAGTTGGTTTTCCTGCAGAAAGAGATAAATATCGTTAGTAGACACCAAAATTATTGGTGGTACTTTGGCATCTAGTTTCTTTGCTTGTTGGTCTAGGGCCCGTTTAAAGACCATTTGCCATTCTTCCAGGAAGCTTGTAAAAGGCGAACGATTGTCTAATCGTTACTATAGGTGGTAGATTTCCGCAACGTTCCGCTTGGGTTCTATTAATCCCATTTCCTTTTCCTGCCATAATAGCGTCAATAGTTGCCACTATTGTATTCTGGCTTGGAGGGTTAAGTAGCCGGTAAACTTTTGCAAATTGTATAAATATCAATAGTAACGTACCATTAACATCTCTAGTGTTGAAAGGCAACGTTTGTTTTTACAATTAGGAGAGCCATTTGCTTTTTTCTATATAATAACATAAAAAGGGTACTTTATAAGCCAGTACATAACAGCACAGATTATATAATAGTTACTATCGTAACAACCGTAACAACTTATCAGTAATGCTGTTACAGTAAAATTGATGTAAACCGGTTGATCCTGCAAGCTATCCTTAAAACTTCTCACTAACTAAGGTATTATATGTTTAAAACAGTCAAAAATATATTTAGTAATGGATTTTTGAATTCGAAGAGTTTTTTTAAAAACGCCAACTTTTTTATTTTGGTTAAGCTGTTCAAAATTTATGTGACGTTAACACACAGAGACACTTACACACATACATAAATACCTACATACGTATAGATTTACTAATGGCGTCGTTACGTACGTTACGTAAATAGTTGTAATACGTACCTACTCAAATCGTGGAAATCTGGTCAAAACTTAATTTTCGAAAATTAGGGTAAAATCAGTAACTCTTACAAGCGCGAAGTTAAAAGGTAAATTGGAAAACCTTAAGCCTAGTAAGACGTTACAGAGAGTAAATAATATTTACTCTTCTTCTTATTTGTTATTGTTTCAATTTAGAACATATATTATATGTTCTAAATTGAAAATATAATAGTATATATTGAAGATAATTATGAATAATTTAGTTTTTAAGAAGTTGACAGAAAATGTTCGGTGAATATAAAAAAATAATATAATATGAAGATATTCCTGCCCTTTTTGTGAAGCTAACTTCTGAACTACTGAACTTAAAAAGATTTTTCATTAAATACTCATAAAAACTTAAAAGAAATTCTTAGTGAAATATCATAGAGATTTTTATATTTGAATATATTTGTATCTCTGTACTAAGAGAAATTGACACACGTTTATTAAAAAAGTATAAGTTTCAGCGTATTTTTTATATTTTCTTTTCTTTTTAGGATCAGCTTTGATGGGACTGATTAACATTATTCTAAAAGGTCGCAAAAATTGAAATCTATTCATAACATCAATTTATATGAGCAATTGATAAAACTGTCAGTACTCATTTACATATACACTGTTTTGTGATTTGTCTACAACATTATATCAAATAAACAAAAATATCACATAAATTTCTATTGGAATTTCATAAAATCTATCCCTGTCAATATATCCACGACTTCAACCGCAGCCATTTCGTATAAACATGAAAGCGATGTAAATATTATGATTTACATTATAAAGGGGTGGGACAAACAGTTGAGCCGGGTATCCGCTATACGCGCTGAGTGGTTGGTATTTAAAAAGCCATTTCCAAATCTCTCTAAGCCCATGTATTATTTTAATGAAAAATGCGTTAACGTAATGACTTTTGTAAAGCTACATTATTGAAGTAATTTAGAAAAATATATTTTTTTTCTATTATAGGAAGACGAACAACGAGATATTTTCTTCAATGAAGAGAGACACTTGTTTACGTCAAAGCGACAAAGGATGGGTGATACATACGTTATTTCCAAACTAGGCGTGCTGATTTATCTAGCTTATTTTTACAAATGTGTAAACGGTTGACCCTACGGGCCATCTCTGAAACTTCCCACTAAATTAAGGCATTTTAAGCTTAAAAGAGTAAAAAATATAAGCTTAGATTTTTCAGTTCAAACATCTATTTTGTTAAAAATGGCAGTATATTAATTTTTGAAAAGATGTATATTTTGAAAACGATAATGGCATTAAACTTAATTTTTGAGTTTTAAAATATTGCTTAAGCTAAATAATCAATATGTTGAAAAATTCCGATGCAATGTCGAAAAACATTTTATATTTAATATTCTTTATTGATAAATCCCAAACAAATCGACCGATTTTGATTAAATTAACTGTATTTGATGCAGTTTCAAAAGAACAAAGGCTGACAAGATTTTTAAGTCAATCGGTGAATTAACTTGAAAGTTGTTTAAAAAAATAAGTAAGTTTGCTAAAAACAACGTAATTTTAATTTTTGAAAATCTATAAGTTTTGAGGATTAGGTTTGATTTTGATTTTTGAAACGGCATTTGACGTAGTTTTTTTAGAACTAAAATATCGTAGAATACCAAAAAAGGATTGGTTGAAAAATTTCGAAGCTAGGTAGAAAAAACACTTTTTTCAAAATTTTTCGTCAACGATTACTTCCAAACGGTTAAACCGATTTTGATGCAATTTATGTATTACACGTAGTTTTTTGAGAAATAGAGCCGATTAGTTTTTGTACTCAATCGGTACATAAATCTGGAAGTTTATTAAAAAATACTGTTTTGCCAAATTTTTTTTGTGTTTTTTCAAAATTTCTCAAAATCTTCTGGACCGAATCGGTTCAAATTTTCAAGAAGTCTAATTTGAGCGGGATCCAATCGAATGTCATCAACCGCGATTCAACCGTTCAAAAGTTAGATGTTTACATACATACATACATACATACACACACACACACACATACATACAGACATAGTGACGTCATCGTGAAAATAGTCGGAAAAGGTTCCTAAGACCTCAAAACGTGGACTCTGGTGAAAACTCGAATTTCGAAAATCGGGGTAAAATCAGTAACTTCCTTATCTACATACGTAGTGGGAAGTTAAAAAACAGCTGATAGTATTACTTACGTGACTCATTCAATTCATTCGTTAAGATAACTTTACAACACTAAATTAGGTTTGGCTAAAAAAATCGAAACTAACACTCTATAATAAGTAATTATAATGTAGCCAGTGTTTGTCTAAAACAAAGTCGCAAACGTCCTACCTATTTTGCAAAATTTTGTGTTATATATGTATATAAAAATTAACAATACATTCTTATTCTAAATTTTTTTAGTATTCCTAATGTTGTGTGCAGTTGCAACTCGAGTTTTCAATTTTTTTTAATATTTAAAAATCGAGTCACAACTACTCTTTTCAAATATACCAATGCTTTTTAAAATACTAAAATGCGCTAACAAATCCTTCATCTTGAGATTAAGCTATAATTAAATCTTCATTTTCCTTTCATCATTAACGATCTTTTGCTGGAAGCAGACGTTTGATGTTTCAATAGCGTCTGCTTTACTTAGTCATTTATTACAAGCCTAAAATATATTGAGTATCAAATCATATAATCCTATGCTAAATCTCTATAATTTATGTTTAAGCTTCTTATAGAATTTTTGATGTTTTTTGGGTTAACAAAATCAATTTGAAGTCAACATCCTTCTTGCATAACTTTTTTTGAAGAAACTGATCGGTTTATGCAACAAGCTTATACGTATGTGCATTACATACAAACCTTAACACCGAATTCTTTGTGGGGCTATCAGAAAAAAAAAACGTGAACCTTATTATCCCTCATTTTCTCACTAATCATTAGATACTCTAAAGAACGTGAAGGAGAAGGTTTTATATTCACTAATTTTACAGTATTTATGAATGTTACAAATTATAAATATTTGTTTGAGCAATTAACATATGCACTTGATTTTATGCTATCATAACTACTTAAAAAATGTACAACCCAATATTATTATTATAAATATATTATTATAAGTTTGTGCATATATTGTATACATTACGATAGACTTCAATTTTAGACTATTTACAACAAATTTTAACTTTACATCCCACAAAGATTGAAATAAAACTAGTACCAATGATAAATTTGTTAATAGTTAAAGACAATCTTTTTTGTGCCATCCAAATATATACACACATATATATATATATATATATATATATATATATATATATATATATATATATATATACATATATATATATATATATATATATATACATACATATATATATATATATATATATATATATATATATATATATATATATATATATATATATATATATATATATATATATATATATATATATATATATGTGAGGAAGTATGTGAGTATTTGCAACCTAAGGTAGCGTAGCGCTATCTAGAGTAGAATAAAGTGTATTTGACTTATACGTTGCGTACGTCACTTACGTCATTTTATATCTTAACAGTCATCCATCGGCCAGCATATATCAAATATCGCCTGTCGTAACGAAATCCGAGTCAGTAGATCGGTTTATAAGAGGACTCACAGCTAGAGAACCGACCGTGCCTAACGTGCGCACTGATTCAATGATAAGACGACTATATGGTGGTATATTATAATTTATTGTCTTCTGCGAAAGCAGCGGTGGGATCAAATCCAATGCGTCTAATATTACTATCGGCCCACCAGTTCATGAACGTTGAAAACGAACCAATTTGAAGAAAATCGTGATGCAAGTGCAAAATAAAATAAAAAAGTGCGAAACAAGGATTACCGTATTCATCACGAAATAAAGATTTTCTTTATTTCATGGTATTCATTCATTTACAAGGCCGTGCTCATAAAAGGGTGTCAAAATCACCCTTATGCAAAACATTGGATGAAATAAAGGAATGTTAATCACGTCAGTTCGCTACTATTGGAAGATTTCACGACATGGTGCAGTATACTAGTAATTGCGATTCAACTTATGTGGAGAACTCTATAAAAAAAACCTAGTAATGGTGGATGAAATAGAAACTGGGTGGAGCGAGGTGAACAAAATTGTAGCCGTCATCTCAGGTATCTCCGACTACCAGGTACGGTCTGATTTATTAAAAATACTGGCGAACAAAATTGAAGTCGTCGTCTCAGGTATCTTCGACAGCCAGGTATGATCTGATTTATTAAAAATACTTCTAAGTAGCAGTTACTCGCGATTTCATTCGCGTGATCAAAAATCAATGCTTCTATTTGCCCAGTAGGTAAAATAGTGGCCTGTGTCATTGCTAAATAACGTGGCTTTCTGGGAGTGAGAGAATTTTTGGAATTGGTTAAGTAGTTTTTGAGTTAAATTGTAACAGATGAACGAGCAATCAAATGTAGTCTTTATAATTTTAGTAAAGATAACTTCGTGGCACTTGACAGATATTTTAGCACTACACATAAATTGGAAAGTACAAACGTCCTATCAATCCGTAACTATTTATGAATTACCTTAAACGTCATTGACTAGAATACAATGCTGTGGCCATTGGTCAGACCATCATAAGTGCACTTTTAGCTGAACAATGTTAATAATACAATTAGCATTGCGAAAAACGGATCGTTTGATCAGATAGACATATCTCCATCAATACTGTACTCTTCTACAGTCTATGAACATTTCAAGATAAGTTAAAAAACAGAATATTACATTTGATCATAACAATACATACGCATTGTGCATTGTGCATAATACATGTAAAATTATTTTTTGTAATTATCACTTTCTGATCTGAGGCCACAGAACGATCGTATAGTGTTACAAATATTATAAATCGAGTTATAACGCAAAATGTCGAAAGATTTTTAATAAAAGTTTAGATTTGTAGCCTTAATTCTAGTGATGAAAGTGTTCAATCAATCAATCAATCAATTCTTTATTAGCTTAAAGTAGGGTAACAATGTGTTAGACGTTATTTAATTACAAATTATGAACTTAAACCTAGTTTGCCAGACAAATGGCGTGCTAATTTTCAGTGATCTTATTGTCTGAAAGTGGGACATACGGAACAGGTGTATTTTTCTAAACGAGGAGATGATAAGTATACAAAATCAAGTGTTAGTAAGTCTATATTCACAATCAGAACATAAATTTAAGTATTTTCATGCCCGTATCTCCGAGGAGGTGGGTGGAGGTGCAGCCGGTGCGCCAGCAATTGGCCGAGTATGTTTGGTCTCACAATGGGTGGCGGGCCGATTGCCGGCTGGGCACTTATCTAATCCCAGGCAGCGTTACTTTGCAAAGGTGAAAAGCACATTCTTTAATTTGCCTGACCCGGAAATCGAGCCCGGGACCTCACGTGGTACCGGCACTGGACCACTAGACCACAGAGGTGACAAATCAATAAATTTATGCGTTGGGATCGATCTCAAGTTTTAAGTTACAATGTTTAGTTAGCGGCTCTGATTGTTCACCTTGTGACATCATTATCGGGTGGGATGTTTTTTTAGTCGACCCGGAATGAACCTTTCATTACAAAAACAAAGGTACGCACAGTACAAAAAAGTTCAAGTGGATGTTTATGTTTCACAGAGCGCAGATTTACATGACCAATATTACTATTGACGATAGACATGGGTGTTTTGTTATTTTTCAGCATCGATACACGTCGTTGTTTCGTAAACGTTATCATTGTCAACATCGTTGTTTCCAACAACGGTGTCGGACATCTACTAGCGTACTGGCTGGGAAACGTCAAGCACGTTGATGGTTTGGCGTTTTCATAAACGTTGTGATACTGTCGTGCATCAACGTAAAAACATTTAGGAGAGTAAATGACAGTTGATGTAAATAGATAAACAAAATATTGAAATATAAAGTTTTTTTTAGTTTAGTTAGTTAAAATTTGGATACGCATTTGAAAGGATGATTTTCTACTCAAGCACGCAGTAAGGTTGGCATTTAGAATTGGTAACGTTGCGCTCATCCGTTGTTTATTCACAGTTGGATATTCACAGTAAGGGCCATCGGGCATCGACGTATTATAATTGGCGGCGTCGATTACAGTCGTCGTTATTCGACATCTGCCATCGCGTTGAATTTGAGTGTTATTCCCATCCGTTACTGGGCATTTCGGCACCGGATGTCGTCACCATGGACCGACATCGATCGTCAGCAACGTTTCGTTAGAAACGGCCACCTCTAATCGACGATGATATTGCCCGTCTATATTACTTGATTAAAAGGGTTTGCATTTGCACAAAGGGCAATTCCCACTATTTCATTACTATGTGTGAAATAAAAATGAGACTTGAAAATTTAAATAAAGTCGTACTACACCATCCTTAACCATTAATCTCTACAAAAATAAATTCTGTAAAGGATATTACTTCCAAAATAAGTTCATAACCCTCTACACTTGCCTTCTTATTCTTTAAAAAAAAAGGGGACAGATAGCCTTTGTTTTATTTCAGAGATTTAAAAGCTAAAAACCATGCATGATAATTATTATCTTTCAATGAATATCAGATGACAATATTATCAATATTTGACTCTAAAAATGTAGCTATTTATACGTCAGCCGTCTCGGCTATGGAACTGTACTATCGCAAAAATCGACACTCAAGTTAATTTTATCAAATAAAGAAAAAGCCAAAGCCCTGAAGCATTTCAGGTACTATTCTTCTCAGGACAAGTTTTAAGGATGTCATAAACTACAACAGCCTTAAGGCATTTCATCATTAAAAAAAAAAGATTTAGCTCCTTGAATACATAGATAATACATGGGCCTAGGTAGGCATTTTGATGTGGAGTACAGGAAAGGGATACCACACGTTTATTATTTTAGTCGTCAATATGGTTGGTTTCAACTCGACCAGAGGCTAGACCCTGACACTAACTGGATTATCCAGGTTTTAGTAAACGACACATTCGAAGTAAATTTGCGGTCACTATATGTTATGGAGAATAAGCTAGCTTCATAAAAACTTTCAAATTATAAAAATATGTTATATCACGTAATAGTTCTTAAAATTATAATAGGCAACTTATTCAACACTTTCATGAGGATTCAAAACATATAGTTTGAGATACAACTTAAAATACGAAAACATATATGGTTTTCCAACACTACCGCTTGTGCCAGAACATTATATGTTCACCGGCGCTTAACATGTAAAGTTGATAAAATACCATCGGATAGTTTAGCTGCTTAGCTTAAGCCAGGATGGACGAACTAGCTTGTGCCGATAAAGCACGCTTTAATAAGAGTTAGAACGAAGTACATTTTTTTAATGTAAGCGATATAGTTTTAGTTGAGTAAAATCCTAGGCTAATTAATAAATTATGGAAAGGTTTTCAAATTCTTGTAAAATAACAGATGTTCACGGTTTAAATAGTAATTAAGAAGGTGAGCCAAATAAGAGTTTATAATGAGAATTAATAGATGTATCTAACCTTCCTTTTATATCCTCGTAATGCGATTTCTGTGCCTGTTTCCGTTCTTTTGTACATTCATTGTACATCTATACAAATAGGAAAATGTATCAAAAATAAATGAGAACAAAAACATTTTTTTTTGCTTTATTTTTATTATAATGTTATTTTGTTGTGCTTTATTTAATTACTGTTACATTATATTAAAAAAAAATTGTACGAACATTTAAATGTTACTGTGTTGATATCTCTTAATATTGTTCCAGAAATGCAGTGAAAAATAATGAAAATTGTTGGTTTTAAGATAAACTACTTTTGTGTTAATGCTTTTGGAGCACCATGTCTCACTTTAATTCATGTAATTACCATTTCAGTACATTGGAAGCTCCACGCTTCATGTAGCTATCATGTCAGTACGTTGGAAGCTCCGCGCTTCGTGTAATTAAGAAGTCAATGCGTTAGAAGCTTCGCGCTTCACGTAACTATAAAAATAATACATTGGAAGCTCCGCGCTCCATGTAATTATCAGTTCTGTACATTGGAAGCTCCGCGCTTCATATAACAATTAAGGAAGTACATTGGAAGCTTAGCGCTTCGTGTAATTAGCAAATCAGTGTATTGGACGCTCCGTGCTTCGTGTAACAATTGAGGAAGTACATTGGAAGCTTAGCGCTTCGTGTAATTAACAAATCAGTGTATTGGAAGCTCCGCGTTTCATGTAATAATTAAGGAAGTACATTGGAAGCTTAGCGCTTCGTGTAATTAATAAATCAGTGTATTGGAAGCTCCGCACTTAATGTAATAATTAAGGAAGTACATTAGAAGCTTAGCGCTTCGTGTAATTAATAAATCAGTGTATTAGAAGTTCTGTGCTTTATGTAACAATTAAGGGAGTACATTGGAAGCTTAGCGCTTCGTGTAATTAACAAGTCAGTGTATTAGAAGCTCCGCGCTTCATGTAACAATTAAGGAAATACATTGGAAGCTCAACGCTTCGTGTAATTAATAAGAAAGTGTATTGGAAGCTCCGTGCTTCCGATAACTAGCAATTCAGATTGTAAAGGAAGCTCTGTGCTTAGTACAGCTCCCAGGTCGGCGTTGTGTGTCGTTTTAATATTCTTGTGCGACGTTACTATGAGCTTTATGTGCTTTGTATCACATCAAAAGACAGTAAAATTTTAACGAAGTGGAAATTTCTATTACGTATTGCCTACAGGCTTGTAATGTTACGAAGATAACTGTGCGACACGCGAGAGCGCGTTGTCTGTCAGAATGGCCGTGTGAGGAAGTATGTGAGTATTTGCAACCTAAGGTAGCGTAGCGCTATCTAGAGTAGAATAAAGTGTATTTGACTTATACGTTGCGTACGTCACTTACGTCATTTTATATCTTAACAGTCATCCATCGGCCAGCATATATCAAATATCGCCTGTCGTAACGAAATCCGAGTCAGTAGATCGGTTTATAAGAGGACTCACAGCTAGAGAACCGACCGTGCCTAACGTGCGCACTGATTCAATGATAAGACGACTATATGGTGGTATATTATAATTTATTGTCTTCTGCGAAATATATATATATATATATATATATATATATATATATATATATATATATATATATATATATATATAACTACGACACAAACTTGTAATATGCATGTGACATTACAAATCTACCTTGTTGATGGGAACAACAACTTAAGTGACAATAGGTAATTATCGTTACTCCTTGATATTTAAAAATAAAAAGAAGATTTATTCAATAGAACTTTTACAAGTTATTTGGACGCGTCAACAATTTTTTAAACTACTACCGGATTGGAAAGTTGATGGTCTTGTCTTTCTTCATGTATCATTTTTGTGTGTGTTTGTATGAATATATTTATCTTATAGTCAAATATAATCTTAAAGTCTAAAGCTTAGGCGATTTGAAAAAGCACTAGCATGATCACAATATGAATTTCTAGGTTTTGTCTATAAAGTAAATGAACGAGCATTGAAATGATTGAGTGGGCTTAGTCTTCCATTAGTGTCAAATTTGATGAATGACAGTACGATATATCGAACGGAGTGCTGAAACTTCACGTTTTTTGAAATGTCTGGGCCATTAAGCTTTTCGTGGCGAAATGTCAAAATAGACTCTACATCTGATATATAATTTATGTACTATTGTAAAATATTGATGCACTATGCCCATGCAAGGAATAATAACAAAAGAAATCAGATTCAAATTCCGAAAAAAAATCAAGAAAACACTGGCTGGAATTAAACCATTAACCTTCGTCTTGATCGCGGACGGTATCATCCTATATCGACGGTATCCTTCGATTACGTCGATTGGAACGTTCTCTGAGTCTTGTATACGTTACTTAGTTAAATTAGTACACCGTTTTAGGCTAGTTGACTAAATTTGAAAACTCCTTAATGAATTACCTTATTTATTTTTAAACCAAAATATATATATATATATATATATATATATATATATATATTAAATTTAAGTTTAAAATTAAATTATATAAAAATTTCGCGTTTAAAATTAAAATTTACCGTGAAAACGCTCATGGCATTCTAATGACATCACGTTGTGATAATATCTACACATATATTATCTACATTAAATACCCTGTGGTTTCTATGAAAATTACAACATAAAGGTGACATTTTCCTACAGTATGACATAACGCATTTAGATTTGCGTTCACTGTCACATGACTTTAAATATCTTATAACATTACATTTTAGTTTATTGCTATGTCTATATTATAATTTATTACGAGTCTGATTCATTCTTAGTGGACGAATGTCTATTCACTTTTATTGATTAACTAGCTGTTGCCCGCGACTTCGTCCGCGCGGACTTCGTTTACTCCGCACTGCTCCTCCCCCGTAGGTGATAGCGTGATAATATGTAGGTATTATGTTGACCCGACCTGTTAGTAATATTCATGCAAAATTTATAGTAAATTCATGCAGTACTTTTTGAGTTTATCCCGGACATACATACAGACAAACAGACAAAAATTCTAAAAACTATATTTTTGGCTTCGATATCGATTGTAGATCACGCCCCAAGTATTCTTTTAAAAAAATAATCAATGTACAGTTTTGACTTTTCTACAATTTTGTTATATGTATAGATTCTACTATTTATTTATTGATTACTTTTGGATTTTTTAATATTGTAAATGCATACAAATCTTTTCTTCTGTTAAAATATTTTTAAATTATCCCAAGCACGGATATACTTAATCAGAGGCCGCTATCGATTTTTTTATATCATAAGATAGCAAACAAGCAGATAGGTCTTCTGATGGAGAAACAATTATCGGCCATAGTCACCAACGGTGATAATGGTGCGTCGCTATACTTGTGGCGGGGTCTTATTGTAACGTGCATAAGTTTACTATCTTCTTCTTATCTTAATCTCGAAACTGGAATACTTCAGTGATGTTATTGCTGCAGGAATTAGTAAGGAGGTGGTGCTAAATCCGGACGAGACAATGTAGAACTCTGTCATTTAATAGCCATTATTCAAGTGTCGCTTCTTACAAAATACTTGACAGAACGGTAGGTGGTTTCTTCTTCAAATGGGGCCCGGATTAACATGGACTTCAGCTCCTCTTCCACCACATTGGAAAATCCTTCCGTCCGAGACCGGAACAGTTCGGGTTCAGGGCGGAACACAGGACAATTCTACAACTGTCCAGGGTACTGCACACGCTTATTGCCGCTCGCAACAAAAACGAACAAGCTGTCGCAGGACTCCTGGATATGGAAAAAGCATTTGTCTACGTGTGGTACGGCGGTCTGATTTTCAAGCTGACAAATACAGTAATTCCACGTAGAATAATCAGAGTCATAAACTCCTTCCTGCAAAACCGGATGTTTAGAGTGGCTGTCAAAGACACCTTATCCTCGGAGAGGACAGTAGCAGCAGGAGTTCCACAGGGCAGCCGCCTCTCACCGACGCTGTATTCTGTCTATACAAATGACATACCGGTGGGAGACGGCTGCTCTCTTGCACTTTACGCTGATGACGCGACATACGTGGCCACGTCAACGTCACCCGTACAAGCCTCGAAGACAATACAGACGTCCCTGAACCTCCTACAAGATTGGCTGTCTAAATGGCGCTTGACAGCCAACGCAGGAAATACGCAGGCTCTCCGTCCGAGGAAAACGAGAAGACTGCCAGATCTGACATTAAATGGGCAGAAGATCAATTGGTCCACATCCGTAAATTACCTAGGTGTGACAATTGACACAAGTTTGACCATGAGCGAACACCTAAGAAAAACCATCAACAAGACACGGACAACGATGGCGGCAATCCGCCCGATCCTGCAGTCCAGATTACCTACTAACATAAAGCTGGGGGTGTTCAAAACATACGTCCGACCCAGACTGACCTACGCAGCTGCTAGCTGGTATATTCTCATTTCAGCCTCATCAAGAGAAGCCCTACAACGGCAACAAAACACAGCGCTGCGTAGGGTAGTGAACGCCCTCAGATTCGTGAGGAATTCAATCATCCAGAGGAACCCTAAAATAGAAGACCTGGAAGTGTTCATCAAGAACGTAGCAAGAAGTATGTACAATCGCGCTGACTCGTCATCCCAACCTCACATTGTAGATATAGCCCCATGGCACTCCCGCCCTCCGGAAGCGAGACCATACCCACGAGACCTCATATCCCATTGACAACCTCTTCTTCTCTCACCACCTTTCCCAGCAAAGTCGCCGCCGTGATCGCTGGTCGGTCTCCGCTGGACTTCCCCAATGGGTCTAAACCGGTAGGGCCGATCGCTTGTGGTGGCGTGAGGAACTCGACGGGGGGTGTGTGAGAGAAATAACGAACAATTTTTTTTCTATTTAAATCAATTTATCCCCACTTCTTCAATTAAGAAAACCAAAGGAATTTTTAACATTCCATCCCAATGACCTGGCCGTATTCACGGCCAGCGGTTGATTTCATGGCAAGGGGGCCATCAACCCTTATACAAACATGGACTTTCTAAAAAAAGCGAAAGTAATATACAATTTTACTACACTTTTTATGTTTGTTACTTATGATTTTTTGAATTTTTTGAACCAACTTGAATTTTTAGTTTGTGAATCTATACTTACCATGTTGTCCCGCGTGGTGATATTGTGGTCCAGTGAATTTTTTATTTTTTGGTTGGGAGGTTATAATTTTCATGTGGTCCCATTTTTATTTAGTGAAGATTTGAACAGAGATAAAACAAATGAAAATTCAGTAGTTGCAGTGTTCTTGCTTTTAAATTAATTTAATGAAAAAATATTTTAGCCACATCGCAAAGAATAGAATAAAATAGAAAAATAATCTTACAAACACACATCACCTCATAGAAGTCATAGATGATATACTACGATATTACATTACGAATACTGATTTGGTTGTTTTTTTCTTGCAGAAAAACCCTTGGTCTCAAACTTTAAATAACCCTTACCGCTCTTTTTTGTACTGCAAATATTGTATTTATTTCAACATTTTTTTATTTGTTTGAGATAAGCACGTGTGAAATAAAAAAAGGAGAACTCTAAGTTTTCCTCCGCGATTCTCTAGAGTATGGACACTGAAATGACTAAAACTATTTGAATTAATCAATATTCATAATATAACATACATATTGAAACGACTAATTGATTTTGCCAGAATGGAAAATAGCAAACTTTGAGTATATATATGATAGCAAAATTGTTACAATTTCACAAAATTTTAAGATAAAATATGTGTTAATCGAAAAGTGTTGTTGTGTTTGCTGTTGCTTGTGTTTATTGCTTTTGTTAGTATTTATTGATTATGCATTTTCCATTCCAGAATATTACGATGTTTCCATTTCCAAATGTTTAGACTTTAATTCCAAATAATCTTCTCTTTAAATGTACTAAATAATCGCAAAATAGCCGAGAATAATGCTACGTGATTCATTCAATTGTCATAAACAACGTATCGAGCGATTTACTCGCTCATAATTTCCGCACGATGTAATAGAGTTGTTTCGTATGCCTCGGAATGAATGAAGCTAATTCAAAGTTTAGCCTGTTAGTTGTTTCGCTAAATTAATATGTACGTGAATGCTCTGATGCAGCTGATTTTAAAATTTTATTTTAACTTTATGTAAATTTAATTAATTTGATATATAATATCCTGAGTATTTAGAATCAGAGCTAAATTGTTAATAGACTAAAATAATAGTCAATAGATGTATTGCAATTTACAGAAACTATGTTCGTATCAATGTAATAATAATAATTTAAAAAAAGTATCTTCACGCCCATATCCCCGAAGGGGTAGGCAGAGGTACAATAAGTGCACCCACGATTAGCCGAAGATACTTGGTCCCACAAATGTGATAGGTGGCAAGCCTATCGCCGACCGGGCACTTTCCAATCCCGGGCAACTTTGTGTTTCACAGAAAACTGAAAAACATTTTTTTAATGTGCCCGACCCGGGAATCGAACCCGGGACCTCATGTGGTCGACGCCAACGCTAGACCACTAGACCACAGAGGCGACAGATAATAATAATATGGACTATAATTTAGTTTTCTATGACGTCTTCATTAACTATCGTTGCATTCTGTCAAGTGAGACACGTATCATATATAACACATATTTAAGCAAAATTACGCCTGCAATTTTAAATCCATTTTTGGGACATTTTGTATTTTATATTTACCTCGTGCCTCAAGGTCTAGGAATAGCCCATACGGCTCAGAGCTTGAGGTCCCGGGTTCGACCCTCGAGATTCTTTCGAGGTTTTTCTCGAAAACTAAATTCTAAGTTGCAGCTCGGAGTCTGGCGGGTGGTTTGTTATTACTTCTGAGCCTCGGAATGAGTACGTATATCGTTGGTCCTGGTTATCGCTAGAAATAGTCGATAATCGTTATCAGGTCGATAAAATGAGACGATGGAATCACCAGTCACCTCGCCAACCAACAAACCAGTAAATCGTGTTGAACTGCAAAGTCTATAGAGGTTTACTCTGCTAATCCCGCAACGTCCCGGGCGTGATGATACTTTTTTTGTACTAAGGCGGCTAAATTTGTTTTTTGCTAGTTATCACAATAAATGTGAACGTAATTCACATTCCGACAAAACTGTTTGGAAGTTAAAACATGAAACTGAGAACTGCTTGCTGGCAAGAATTGAAATTCAAACGATACCGCTAATATCAATCTTACTAAAATTATAAATAAACATGCATCGCAAAAAATACCGCTATGTTATTTTTAAGTATTTCAGACAATTACCCTTGAACAGTAACTTCTTGAAAAGCATTTTATTTCACACAAATATATGTTTCATTCGCACACTTCGATTATACAATTTAGAATGTACGACTAGTGAGATTAAGACTAATTTATATTATTTATATTATTATATCTGACATATAATTTTTTTGTTCCTTTCCGTTCGTTTCTGTTTTTTCGTTGAAATTTTTGATTAACATTTGTTGTATCAGTTATTGGCATCAATTTTTTGATATAGTATTTGCACAAAGAAATAGGCCACATAATTTTTCCATCAATAAATATTCTCCTAGCTAATATTTTACGAAATTAAAAGGTAGTCCCAGAATTAAACAAAAACTTAAAAAAAGGAATATATTGAAGATATTGAAGAAAAACAATTGTAAGAACTATTGTTAAATAAAACTCGTGCTTTACGTTATAATTTTCAAATGGGGAACTATTCGAAAATGATAAATTATCTCGCACTAGCCGAGAACAATGCAACATGATTCATTCAATTGTCATAAACAACGTATTGAGCGATTTACTCGCTCATAATTTCCGCACTGTGTAATAGAGTTGTTTGAAGCATATGCCTGGAATGGATGATTCTTATTCAAAGTTTAGTTAGTAAATATAAGTTTTTTTTAAAGTAGAAGTGTATATGCTATAGAAAGAAGGGTGCAAGTGAAATATACCTCATCAACCTAGAATTGTTATTATTATTTTTTATTATGCCCATCCATATTATTATATTATAATAATTACTAGTATTACATTACAGATTATTTAATAACGCACACATGTATATGCATACTTATTGTAAATAAAGGTAAGTATAATTATATATATTATGATTTTTTTTGTGTTTATTTTTTGTTTTCTTTTTGCTTTTTTTGCATGTTTTGTTATTATGATGTTTTTTTTTATTTATTTTTTATATATATTTTATATTATTTTCGTATATCTAATACAATTATTACAGTAAATTTAAGTTTGTCTGTCTGTACGTCCTGTTATGCTTAAGAACAAGACAAAAATTGGCTAACAATAAGATTATATGAAAATCACATGTCATGTGTAATCAAGGCACAATTGGCCACACATTTTTTTATCCTTAATGAATTGCATATATACTTGGATAATGATATTTTGTTTTGTTCCGAAGAATGCTAGTTAGCTAGAACCTTTTAAAAATCACTTATATAAAATATAACCAAAGTTGTTCAACCAACATAATACCAATAATTTATAATGGTAAAATATATAATAAAAATAATTATTTATGCCTCATCATGTAATTTGATCCAGTCAGAATATTATTCGTTTGGATTGAGACTGGTTTCTGTGGAAATTTTATTTTTATTAAGCTCAGCGTCCCGGTATATAACAACATAATTCGTGTTTTACTCCCATGTGACTGCGAAGCGTGGCTGATTTTAGGAAGTCATCATATTACCAAGTTAAAATTCTTTGATGGATATGCTTCTTTACAAGACTTGACTGTTACCGTACACTGTACAGTGTACATGCGTGGCAAGCGTTGTATATATTGTATGTATGTATATATATATATATATATATATATATATATATATATATATATATATATATATATATATATATATATATATATATATATATATATATAGATGATTGGAATTATTACGAAGCAATATTTGAAAAAAGTCTCAATAGAAAGTTATATAAGGAAATCAGGTATTTGCTCACACGGAAATATCACCATTATGATAATGCTATTTTTAACATAAATGGTAATTTTTACTTGCAGAATAATCAAAAAAGATTTATATCGTAAAAAAGGTTATGGAAGCTTGTCTTACTTTATAGAATTCTAACTTACTTTATATAATACTAGCTGTTGCCCGCAACTTCGTCCGCACGGACTTCGTTTACTCCGCACAGGTCCTCCCCCGTAGGTGTTTATCCCGGACATACATACAGACAAACTTTGGTATCGATTGTAGATCACGACCCAAGTATTCTTTTAAAAAAATATTTAATGTACAGTTTTGACTTTCCTACGATTTTATTATATGTATAGATTTAATTTTGATCGAAGTGGAGAAGTTATTAGGAAATCAGGCATTTGCTTATGCGAAGTTATTCCTGGAATGATGATTATTATGATAATTAAGAATCTGTGTATAAGAGTAGCTGTTTCCTGCAACTTCATTCGCGTGCCCTACAAAATTAGTTCACTTTGCTTAGTTGAGCAAAAAGTGGTCTACACGTTACTGCAGAATAATGTAGCTGAAATATTTTTTAAAATCACTTAATTAGTAATTGGTTCATTGTGCTCAGTTGGGCAAAAAATTATTCATATACCCGTAGGTATGTTTAAACTGTTCAAATCTTTCCTCCAGGCAGTTCGTAAGAAGCGAACGATTGGCTACACATGTCAGAGTGCTAAGTGTGAGTTTTTCTTTTCGCGTGCGATCGTGAGCGCGTTTCGAGTTTACTAGGAATTTGTATATGATTTGTACAGCGCCACCTAGTGGTAAACTGGTTTCTCACGTTTACCACTAGGTGGCGCTGTACAAATCACATACAAATTTCTAGTAAACTCCAAACGCGCTCACGATCGAATGCGAAAAGAAAAACTCACACTTAGCACTCAGTACTATCATGACTACTAGGTGATAAGAGTTCTGCAACGTCGCGACCGGGTATTCGATACTATTATTTTACCGATTTCTGCGGCAATAACCTCAATATTTGTCATTGTCGTGTTCCAGATTTAAGAGTAAGGTAGCCAGTAAACTTATGCAAGTGGCAATACTACCACACTACATGGATAGCAACGCGCCATTAATATCTTTAGTGTCTATAGGCAACGTCTCTTTCCATCAGGAGAGCCATCTGTGTGCTTTCTCTTAATATAAAAATTAATTGAAAGATTACTTCACAATATTTCTTACAAAAATGGTTCCATAAACTTTAAACTACGGCATTATCTTCGAACGATAAACAATTAAGTCCACCATACCATTTCATCGTTCCCCTAACGAGCCACTGAAATATATTGCCTTGGTTGGTCACGCTCCAAGAGTATAAAGCACTTAGCGGCTAAAATACAGCTCACATTTTACCTACGAAGCTAAAGCCTAAATTTGGAGTACCTGAAAAGCCGAGTCATTTTCTTTCAGTAATTAACAAGTCATAATGATCTCTGAATATGTTTAACTTTATAAGTGCCTTCTGAGTTATCATTGAGGCTCTGAAAGCTTTGGTTAAAGGTTACAAAATATAAGGTAAGTGGAAAGATATTGTGTAATGTAATGAATATCTTACAAGCTTTTTGGATAGTCGAAACTTTTATCGTTGTGATAATAGTACCATGATTTCAGATGGAACTACTAGCTGCCTTTGATGGCTTCGCTTGCGTTTTACAAAGAGAAGAAAAAAAAGCAATCTTTATTTGTATATATATGAGTGGTACAAGTTATTAAAATGCGTAAAATATATATTATTCTTCGATATTTTATTCTAAGATTATTACTTTTCCTACTGACGAAAGAATTTTCAGAGTTAATCTAGTAGTTTTTGAGTATTTTAATTACGAAAATACACACGAAAATACAAAGTCGTTACACACACCCTCGATTGCATGATCCAAAATATTGACTTTCCTTTACTCAAATGGGTGGAACAGTAGCCTCTTTAAGCGTGGATAGTTTCAGTAATTAACATCGCCTCTGTGGTCTTAAGATCCGGTGTCGGTTTTGACCACACCCAGGTTCGGTTATTCAGATATGTGTTTGTTTTTAGTTTTTTGATAAAAACAACGTCGCCCGGGATCGGATAGGCTTGACACATATCATATTGTGGTAATAAGTATTTTTGGGTAAACATGGGTGCACTGGTCGTACCTCTGCCTACCTATTCGGGGATACACTTTTTTATTTCAATATTTTTTGTGTTTATCCATTGTGAACATATAACAATACAAATGTTTTCTTTTTATATTGTTAAGTATAGATTGTAGATAAACCGGTTGACCCTGCAGGCCATACTGGAAACTCTTCGCAAAATTGAGGTATTTTAAAACCCAAGGAACAAAAATCTATGCTTATAGATTTTTTCACAGTTCAAAAATCTAAATTTTGTTAAAAATAACAGTAATTTGATTTTTGAAAAGATGAATATTTTGGAAACGATGATTGATTTTGATCTTTTGAATGCATTTGAGCCGTAAAACATTTAATTAGCTACATAATCTATAGGTTAAAAAATTTGGAAGTAATACTAAAAAATATTTTTTTTTTTTAATTTTCATCATTGATAAATTCCAAATAAATCGACTGATTTTGGTTCAATTTATGGTATTTGACGCAATTTTTAAAGAAAAAAGCTACTCAGATTTTAAATCTCTCGGTTCATTAGTCTCAAAGTTATTTTAAAAATATTATGTAAGTTTGCTGTAAACAAAAAAATGTAAGTATTTGAAAAGCTGTAAGTTTTGAAAACTTGATTCAATTTTAATTTTTGAAATGTTGTAAGTTTTACAGTTCTAAAATATTGTACCGGGTCTGAAAATAATTGATAAAAATACTTCAAAATTATGTCGAAAAAACATTTTTTTCAAAATTTTTTGTCAACGTATTCTTCCGAACGAAAAAACGTTTTTTGAGGAATAAAGCTGATTAGATTTTGTATTCAGTCGACACATTGGAAGTTATATTAAAAAAATACTTTTTCCTCAACATTTTTTTGAGCCTTTTTTTAAAAAAAAATCAAAATCTACTAGACCGAATTAGTTCAAATTTTTAGAAAGTCTAAGTTAAACTGAATCCAATCGAATGCCATAAACTGCGATTGATCAGTCAAGCCGTTTAAAAGGTATGTGATGCTTATACACACACATACATATATACAGACATACTGACATCATCGTGAAAATAGTGGGAAAAAGTTCCTAGGACCTCAAAATTAATCTCAATTTTCGAAATTCGGAGCAAAATGGGTAACTTCTTTCTCTACTTACATACGTAGCGGGAAATTAAAAAAAACATTATACATGAACACAACGATTCAAATAATAAATTCGTAAAGTGCGTGTCGGGCCACGCGCAATGTAGGGTTTCGAAGTTGCCCATAACAATAATGCGGACTAAGAAGAGGGTTGTTATAGTTTCACACTACGAACATTTAAGTTATTTAACGCCAATGACAAATATATATCCGTACCACAGATTCACCGCCTACAAAAACTTCTCTAAGTACATTTTATAAGTTGATCGAATATAATTACTCAAAAATTTGTAAAGCCTTCTAAGTCGTGATAGTTTTCCTTTTAAAACTAACCGTTTAACCTGCAGAGGGGGAGGGGGGGACTTGTCTCTAACAAAAATTAACACTTAAAAGCTTAATATTTTACAAACGAGTTCCTCAATGGAAAACTTCTTTTCACAAACCTACAATATTTTTAAAAAACCTATCAAACGATGCTCACGAGAGAAAAAAATTAGCATTCTCACTTTACATTTAGGGGCTACCCTGAAAAAAATGATTTTTAAGATTTTATGTTAGCACTTTGTTGACGTGATTAATATGTATATTGGTGCCAAATTACAGTTTTCTAGTAATAACGATTTCTGAGCTATCGTGCGGACGGACGGACGGACGGACATAGCGAAACTATAAGTTTCCTAGTTTACTTCGGAACGCTAAAAATGAAAAGACGTGAAAACAAATGAATCAGTGCACACGAAATCTCGTTTATCTTGTCAAAGTCATGAAACTGTATTACACTGGAGGCAGCACTTCTAATACCTACTTAAAACACAATTTTAAATACTACTGTCATCTTCTGAGGACTTACCCTCTCTTTCCAACACAGCTGTCTAAAAAGAGATGGAGAGACCTCATAGACAGAGATATAACATAAATATTTGTTTCAAGTGATTAATACGAGTGCTAGCTCCACTTATACCTAATATTTCATGGTCAAAGTTCGAAATGAATTTTAACACAAGCCTAAATCTGAAATAAATTTGAATTTAGAATTCTTAATTACATATATACCAGGTATTTGGGAGATCAAAGTGACCAGTTCACTGAAAACGTAATTTCACATCTAAAGAACTAATAATTAAAACGTTCTAATTAGTTTTGCATGATATCTTTGAATTCGCATCTGTCTTTAACGGCATCCAAATATTTCACAAAATAAATCAACACTATTGAATATTTCTCATTAAAAAAGCAATTTCCAATATAACGAAGATTACCTCTGATTTCTCATTAAGTGCCGTCGTCTTTTTTCTGCTAGCCGCAAATGTCAAACGCAGTACACTGATATCACAGCAAATCGACGGGCAGCCAATAAAATACATCTCTCTCATAAAATCATAATACGTTTAAGAGAGATAGTTGCTGATTTCTCAGTCCTATTTACATTTATGGCTCCCATTTGGAGTGGAATTGACGCGAAGGAAATTACGGGTTTTGAATTATCAGACCGGTACTCATCGAGTTCGAACTTAGCAGTTATTTCAGAAGGTTTTTTTGCTGACTGTTAACCATAAAGTATGCTATTATAACGAATAATTTATTCCATTTGATTTAACTTTGCAAAGAACCGAAAACTTATTTGAAGCAATAAAAACTTCGAAAAACCTCAACAATACTTTTTGCCCGACCTGGTAACTGATGTCATTGTCAGCTATTTAGACTACACTAAAAAATATACGTATACAATTACTTGTTATTTCTTCAGTTATTTATTTGCGAAATATGATTTTTATAGTTAATGGATTTTACATCATAAAATAGCAAAAAAGCAGATCGCTCCCCTGATGGAAAGGGGTAACCGTTGTCTATAGACACCAAAAATATTAATGCGTGTTGCTATCCACTGGGCGGAGTATCAATGTCACATACATAAGTTTACCGGCCTGACTCCGAATCAGAACATGACTGTCAGCATTGACATACATAAGAAGGTGACACCAGACCGAGACGAGACAATGCAGAACACTGATCTGATTATAAAGTTAAATAACACTGGCTTCGTGTTGTTACTGGCCCGCTTTAAAGTTAATATTTTACAATATAATTAAAGTAATGTATGTGACATAATTAGTAACTGCAGCAAGCAGCGCGCTGTATTATAAAATTTTTTGGTAAATTTCGCGAGATCACCATTTTTTATAGATAAAAATTGGCACATGTGCTATTCCAGGACATCATCTACTTGTGTGTCAAATTGCATATAACTCCGTTAAATGGTTTTTGCGCGCTTTATTTATTTACGTATAACAAAGTCCACAGCTCTTAATCTATTTTAAATTTTACTTACTAGAATTATTCTAAAAGCCAATTACGAACTTATATTTTTTAACATTTACATATAAGTGCGTCAGTAGTATTGATGTGCGTGTGAGTGCGTGTACTTGCGTGTGAGTGTGCGTGTATATGTCGCAGTGAAATTACCAGTACCGTTAAATTATAATTTACCTAAGTAATATTATAATTTAACTGCTAGCCTAACCTAATCAAATTATAAAATCCCTAGGTAGATTATAATCTAACGGCTATTGACAATTTCACTGCGACATATATATGTGTGCATGTGATCTGCAATGTGGTTAAAAATATACATATAATTATTTTACATACATATTATTAGTTTTATCAGAAGCTCGGTAATTTGAATGTTTATAGACGAGAGTTATGTGTGTGTGTTGAATTATGTATGAGTGGACAAAGCGAAACAGGTAGATCTCGGTAGTAATGCATGGAACTAGTTTCTTTCCTTCCGTCGATTAGGGGTAGTAAATTTGATTGAGTAACAAATATCCATCCATCCATTCATCCATCCAAACATCCAAACTTTCGCATTAGTAATATTAACAGGCAGGTCGTAAAAGGCGACCGATTGGCTTTGCGAGTCACTATCATCGTGGCTACTAGATGGTAGAGATCTGCGGTGTAGGTACCTATATTATCATATATGTTACATGAATGTAGTGTGTAATGTTTATTTTTACTAATTTAATATATCTTTAATTCATTTTATTTAAAAATATTAAGTTTCTGCAGTCCTCCGTAATGTAAATTTTAACTGTGCTTTTCATACTCCACCGTTCGCGCAATTGTCTTAAAAAGGGGTCCAAAGTTTTTCCTTCACGTATTAATATAAAGATTCTCCACCAAACAATCTTTCTTCAAATATATCGTCGAATATTCGAGTAATTTACTTACAGTAAGTATTTTACTTAATAAAACTCCGCTATCCGTCCGTCTGTTTATCTGTTCGTCTGTCACCAAGCTGTATCTCGTGAACTGTAATAAATGAACAGTTGAATATTATACAGATGATATATTTCTGTTACCGTTATAGCAACAAATACTAAAACAGAATAGTTTATAATTTATACTTTCCATCGTCGGCACTTGGTGAAACTCCGTCATAATTATTTTTTAAATTTTACACTTGTACTGTCTCACAATTCACACAATGAAACAGTACAAGTGTAAAATTTAAAACAATAATTAGAATAGTTTATTCTGTAATATTTAAACGGTCCCATACAACATACGTTATAGTATAGTATATTATATTTATGCCGTTTTTTATAGACAATAATAGTACGGAACCCTTCGTGCGGGAATGCGACTCGCACTTGGCCGGCTTTTTCCTTTCATTTCAAAGGACCGCAAACAAGCAGCTGGTTCTTGGATGGAAAGGATAATAATGATGACAGAACAGATCTTAGCGGTGCATCGATATCTGTATTGCGAAGTTGGGACCACGTGCATAAGTTTACCGACTACCTTATCTTCCGAACCGGAACACAATTGTGGAAAGTACCGAGGGTATCGAGGCAGGAACACCCTGGATACGAAGGTGGTATCTCAACGTGGGGGACATAGTATCTTCACGCCCGTATCCCCGATACAGGCAGAGGTACAACTTGTGCACCCACGATTAGCCGAAAACACTTAGTCCCAAAATGTGATAGGTGGTAAGCTTATCGCCAACTGGGCAATTTGTTGTTATAAAAAAACTTAAAAAATACAATTTTGAATTACCTGACGCGGGAATCTAACCCGGGACCTCATGTAGTCAACTTAAAAGATAAAATGGTATTTATCTCAATTAACCCCTCCCTCTCTCAAATACCAAGTAATTTGTATGGCAAAACAACGTTTGCTGGGATTGTTAATTCAGATATTATCGTGTTTGAACAAAGAAGAAACAAATAACTATATGAATAATATTTTACTTACAGTACATACATACTATTTCAATTACTATAATACACAAAAATAAGCTACTACTCTGAAACAAATCTGGAGCATTATAAAGTACAATAACATTTTTTTACAAAGAGAATTATTTCATTAATTTTGTCGATAATGCAATTGACTTTGTCGAAATATTACGATCACACGCTCAGATCGGACAAAGTTTTTGTTACTGACTGTATAATTCTGTAATTTATAAAGATATATGTAAATATTGCTTTTTGGTCAAAATTCGACTGTTATGACTCTGTTTGACCATAAACAATAAAATCTCTTCTATATTTGACAACAGATTTTAACCTTAAGCAAAATAGTATGTATATATATCATGATATATATCAAATGAATGGCAATGTGCGTTATGTATATTTTTTCATAATTTGATGTGTTTTAATGCAATTTCTATAAATATTTTAGGGCATTGTACTCCTTCACTTTGTAAGAATTAACTGTGCCAAATTTTATACTCAACCGTTCGTTTACTTGTCGCAAAAATCGATACAAAGTTTTCGCTTAACCTATCAATATACAGGATGTAAAGAAAATCCTGTCTGATTCGAAAGAGATATGTAGGTAGGTCAATTACATTATCAAAAAAATTATAAACTAATTATTTTTATTAAAATAAGAAAAATTTCGTAGTTTCGGAGGCACTTTACCTCATTTTAGTACTAAAATTGAGCAACTTTCCATTAAATCAAGCAAAAATTTTGAAAAGGAGACTGATACCGTTGCATACAAACTTGGGCCCCCTTTGTAATAAGATGAATATTATGTTAATTGATAGCTAGTATTAACGTGGAGCAGTTTGGCCGAACAAAACACTTGAATCACTTTTACACGCACAGTACAATTTTGGGCAGAGCAACGCCCTCAACAAACGATAGAATTACAATGAATCGAAAACATGATGTCCCCGCTTATTTATACCATTCGTTATCTATTTTATTATGACGTCATAACACAGGTGTGCCGCACATCTGGCCGGCTAGTAGTTGTCAAGCGCGGTTGATAACACTAGTTTAACGTTATATAAATACTGAAAATTTTACAGATTTTAGCAATCTGAGAACAGAGATATAAGATATTCACTAGAAGTAAGGTTACGGTACTATGGTATAGTTTAACTCACTATAACCGTTTACTATTATATAAACAACTGATACTTATAATACAGGCAACTACGCTTCATGTTTATAAATTGACACAATACTAAAACACAGATTTTTGGAAAACACAAATTAAAGGATGCCTCTCTGTAGGTAGGTACGTAAAATAGCGAAGAGTGAAGTCCGCGACTTGCGAGTGCGACTCTTGCGAGCCGTCAGTGATGTCAGTTGTAATTGTCAATTTTAGCTGTTTTAAATCCACAGACACTAAATCGTATTAAGTTTGAAGTAACGTAATCAATCGATTATATAAATTGTATCGATTATATTTTTTCTTTTTATATTATAAATGGTTTGTAAAATAATGATGGTACTTACTGTTGATTATACTAAATATTAATCAAAAATACACTTTTACATATGTTTACGAGCTTATATTTCGATTAAAATTATTTACATAAATCGATTATAATTTTATCGATTATATAATTATAGTACCATAAACTTATTTTCGTGATTTCTTTTTTCTCAGAAAGCGGATTAAGCTAATATTTTGAACTTTGAAATAGAAAAATAGTATCATTTGTTTGAACCATACTTCAACCCTTTACATTTGGGCCCAAAAATCCCCCTCTCCTTTATGTATTAATATCCATAAAATAATGACAAAAATACGTATTAAGCTACCAAACAATGCCCTTGACGATCGGACAGGGTTTTCTTTACACACCGTATAAATAATTCATTTCAAGAATTTGATGTACTTAACAGGTATTGTACAAATTTACTATAAATTCTGTATACTTAGAAACAAGTTCTCTACACACTTACAAACATGCCAAGACTCAATAGACGTCGAAAGCTACATAATAACTTGGCTTCATAAAGTTTGATACTCTTAACATACATAGAGGTAAAACGCAATTACTGTGAGAACTTGTGATTAAAACAAGTCACAAGTTATGCATTCACAATTTACGGGGCGTTTAAAGCCTTTTATCAAATAGCGAAGGTCGTCTTAAGTGGACCTATTTCGTATAATCGTAATAGAATTAAAAAACTATTGCCGACTCTTTATGAATATCTGGTTTCTCGCTCAAAGATTTTAGTAGTATTTCCAAACCATAAACATATTTAAAAAAGAGCTCCGTGTTGGTCCGGGCTCCTTTGAGAAAAACCTATTGCCGTTCTGCCAGGCAGGTCGTAAGAGTCGACCGATTGGCTATACATGTCTCTATCATCGTGATTATAAAGTGGTAGAATTCTGCAACGTCTCGCCCGGGTATTTGGTACCACCGTCGTTCGTAATCGTCGTGTTCCAGTTTGTAGCCGGTGCATTGCATGCACATGGCATTGCCATCCCGCCATATAGATGACAACTCACCAGGCGATGGTTTCTCTATCAGGAGCGCCATCTGCTTGTTTGCTATGTTATGATATTAAAAAAGTAGATACATAGGTACACAACCCAATTATAAAATTATATTATACAAATATATATCTTATATATAAAATTCTCGTGTCCCAATGTTCGTTCCGTACTCCTTCCAAACGGCTTCACCGGTTCTCATGAAATTTCTTGAGCATATTAAGTAGGTCTGAGAATCGACCAACATCTATTTTTCATAGCCCTAAATGCTAAGGGTCCACCCTTAAATTTTTTATTTTATTTTTTAGATAAAATTTTTGTTTTTATTTTTTTATGATACAGCATTAAAAATAGATACAACCCTTAATTTTTTACCCTCTACGATCAACCCCTATTTTTTAATTCAATAATTTATATGGCAAAACAACGTTTGCCGGGTCAGCTAGTATATTATACAATTTGGTTATAAGTATAAATGAATTTACTTCAGGGTTTGGTAGTTTATTAAATAATTTCACTATTTATATACGTATTTCTATGATTCGTATAACACATATGCACACGCAAATAATTTATTTACTTGTTATATATTTGGGGTTAGATCAATATCTGGTTTAAGCCCTTAGACGAAGAAGGGTGAAACTTTCTTGGTTGTTAAAAAATAATCTTTTAAAATTTATTCCCTAAGATGGTGAAATAGGGGTGAAAATTTATAAGATATTGACAGCACATTAATTTACGCGCGGGTGAAGGTGAGCGGGTGAGATACTTTATCCATAAACCCACTTTCATGGCCTCATAATATGAAGAATATACAATAAATACGAAAGGTAAGCTAATGCCTCCTCTACACGTCTACAGATTCGTCCGCGGACGCTGACAGATGCATCAGCAGATGGATTACCACGTGCCGTCCATACGTCTGTAGGTCGCTCAGTCAATGTTCATTCGTGACAGCTGATGTAACTCGAACGTTTAAAAAATATTGAGATCGTAGCTATTTATTTATTTAGTACTTTTGACTTCATTTGAGTGTGTATCGCAGTAAAGTTATTATTATTTGGTTATTACTTATTGTTCGCGCCAATAATTCAAATGTAAGAAGACCGAAGAACGAGGAGCGGCGTTCGTACGGGCGAACCATTCTTTCACAGCCTACGCGTCATTCAACGCTCGTTACAAGTTTAAAGACGACACATAATTTGCCTCGCAAAATCTAAATGTATTTATATAATAACATTTAAGTATCCAACATCTTTATTTTATGTTCCCATACTGAACACTCATATTGTTAGCCATATCGTCTTTTTGAGTGTTGTGAGGTACCTATAAACTAACAGAAGCACGCGTGTATTATCAACCGTAACTCCGATGTAATATGTTAATTTACTTTTTGTACTGATACGACGTCAGACGTGTGAACAGATGCCGAACGTTTGCGCCAAAAGCCTTTATTCTGTGGCACAACAACCGACAAATATTGGATTTAAGGCGGATGTAGCTGCACACGTTAAATACCTACGCAACAGACGCGCAAAATACCCCCTTTATACGTTTGTGGACGCATCCGAAGATGGCGCCCGTAGAGGAGGCTTAAGGCTGAACTATGGTTCGGCTTGATGTGGACCTAAAATATCATCACGCCCGTATACCCGAAGGGGTATGCAGAGGTACAACAAATGCACCCACGATAAGCCGAAGATTCCAGACTTGGTTCCACAAACGTGATAGGTGGCAAGCCTATCGCCAACCGGGCACGTTCCAGTCCCGGGCAAGTTAGTGTTTATCAGAAAACTGAAAAAAAAAAACAATTTTTTTATGTGCCCGACCCGGGAATTGAACGCGCGACCTCATGTGGTTAACGCCAACACTGGACCACTAGACAGAGGCGACTAACCTATTTGATGTGAACCTATTTCATAAATAAAAATAAATGACAGTGTACGTAACAAATTGTATTAGTAACAGTTTTTTTTGCTTAAATATTGTGATTGTGCATTTTTATATTAAGTTATGCATTATATTGTAAATTACTTATCTTGTTTTATTTATCCAGTGATATTCCTATCCAATACTTTTGCATAGAGTAGTCATAACGCAAAGCAATCATTTTTAGAATACTGTTGTTACTACATCGCAGTCGGTTAAATATTGACGCTACTTTTTTCCGCATAACGGCATGAAAACCGTCGACTCTCTAGCATTTGCAAACATCGCGAATGTCGCGGTAATCCCAGCAGTATTCTAAAAGCACTGCACCTTTAGTTAATATACTCTTTGATTTTATAAAACCCACATATCACTAGAGTAAAAAGATTCATAAAAGGATTTAAAGTGAAGATTTAAATAACAGAAAGTTTGATAATATATTAGTCTTACCTGAACTAAGAAACCGTTAAAATAATGAAAACTAGAGAGCCAAATTGAGTCTACAATTTATTGTTCTGAACCGTTCATAATATAACTTTAAACACATGTAAGTACTTTATAGGTCTTGGTCATAGAGAGAACCCCAGGTGACTTTGGAGTGTACAATTGTCTGCGCTCGGCTTGGCCGACATCCAAAGAGGCTAAATTAGAACTCCTATATATCAAACAACTGCTAGGAGAGATCACGCCATGAGTCCGACTTGGTCTTGGAGTTTGAAAATTTTCGGTTAAATTTATTTCCCGCAAAATGGATGAATTATTATGGCAATAATTAATAGAAATACGGTTTTACTCTCAAATACTTTTTAGTTAAATTAACTTTTTAGTTTAATAACAAACCGAGTATTTGTTCGTTAAATATTCTTCATGTGGTCCCAGTCAGTTTTATTATCTTTAGCTAAGTAAACTATATGAAATGCGGCTTTTCTTCCAAATACATTTCTAATAAAATTATTTGCATGCGACTTTGTTTGCTTGAGCTTCAAATTTATGCCCTTAAAAGATGAATTAAAAAAAAAGTTTAAAGATTATTTTTTTAAATCAATATTGGTCTCTGTGGTCTAGTGGTCCAGCGTTGGCGTTGACCACACGAGGTCCCGGGTTCGATTCCCGGGTCGGGCACTTTAAAAAAAAGTGTTTTTTCAGTTTTCTGAGAAACACAAAGTTGCCCGGGATTGGAAAGTGCCCGGTTGGCGATAGGCTTAGACATTTGTGGGACCAAGTATCTTTGGCTAATCGTGGGTGCACTTGTTGTACATCTGCCTACCCCTTCGGGGATATGGGCGTGAAGATACTTAATATTTACGTTTGTTTATATTCCACAACAGTCAATAATAATCAGTTAAGTATATTACATCCTGAAGATAATTTAAAAAGCGAAACCGGTCGAGTAATATATTAAAAAATATGTGTAAAAGTGAAATTTATGTACAAGTGGAATAGTAAAAGTGGAGTCTGGATAACACTGGAATTTCACCAAGTGCCGACGATGGAAAGTATAGAAAAGATTACCCCGTGTTGGTCCGGACTCACTTTGAAGAATAGACCACCTTCAGTTCTGCTAGGAAATTTGTAAGAGGTGATGATTGGCTATTCGAGTCACTACCATCGTGGATACTAGTAGCTGCCTAGGTGGCAGAGTTCTGCATTGTCTCACTCGGGTCTGGTACGATCGCCTTAACTCTTCCTTCCGCATTAGAAGTGCTAGTCGCTGTCGTGTTCCGGCATGGAGGTTAAGGTAGCCGGTAAACCTATGCATGTGGTTTAAAGACCCTGCCACATAGGCGGTAGATGGTTATCTCTTTCCACAGGAGATCCATCTGCTTGTTTGCCGTCTTATTTTTTTTATTATCGATAGGTAAGTGCTTGACCCTGATCTTGCCTGATAGTAAGCTGAGGCCTAAGATGGAACGCGCTTCCCTAGAAGGTACCTGTTCAATCTTCTCTTGAACATCCGCAGATTATACTCGTTGGGGAACACAGACTCAGGAAGCATGTTCTAGGCCTTAGCGGTTCGAATGAAGAATGTTAAGTCTTATGATAGAAAAAAATCTTAGTAGACGTCTATTTATAAAAGTTTATCATGCCAATTCGTCTAGTAGTTTAGCCAATACGTTTATAAACCAGATGTTAAATTAAACTGTCTCGCAGTTTGACCTGTGATTTTGAAGATCCTTTTTTTTTAGATTTCGTTGTTAGTTAATAATTATTGTAAATACCCTGAGGATGCTTGTGTAAGCGAAACCGGTCGGAAATTAAATATAATTATCTTATTGTGAAACAGTACAAGTGTTATCAGCTAGCAAATATTGTGTTAGTTTGAAGATCAGCTATTTCATTTGAATCGATCAAATTATGTATTCTATGCGTTATATACAATCATAGTCTGTGTAGTAGTACACAAGCCTGAACCTTAGACAGTCAAAGTTAATCCTGCTAATGTCTAGACGCACAGTTAATCCTGAGCGCTCAAAATTCAGCTAGTTAGCTGCTAAGTATTAGCTAGTAGCTAAAAATTGTCTAGTAGTCCAACCTGTGCGATTAAAGATTATCTGATCACTGTATTTTAAAGATGAAGATTTCATCAGTCGGTACATACTATCCCTATCCGCAAGGGATTTGACGTGAAGGTGGCATAGCGTAAAGGCGTATATAAAGCAGATAGTTTTGAATTAAATACTTATAAAACAAGATGTTTTAAAGTTGCGCTTGTATCTGCAAGAGCCGTTTCATTTCTGCATGGCTAAGTAAATTAAATGTTTAAAGTATTCAGTGAGTTCTGTGAACAGAATATAACAGTATTTGTTAGTTGGTTAGGCCGGAAATTATTATTTGCTTTTGTAGAAAGAACAAGGATGGGTCCATACCTAATATTTAAAATGATTGTGTTTAGTCAAATCACCTACAATTAAAAACTTTGTACAGTAAACTTTCGCTCATTATTGTTTCAATCTACTAAGGCCAGTGAAAAAAGATATTTTTTTAATGTAACCTGTATTTGAGCCATTTTAATTGTTGACTATGTTTTCTTTAATATGCAATGCCTAAAATTTTGCAACTTTAAATTAGGTAAGATTAGTAGATTTATCGGGTCTTCAGTTGTTTCGCACCGTGAGCGATTTGGACCGCGGTGTGAATTGCCCAAGAGTTCTTTACAATCACAATTATTAATTACAATTTGGCATTTTTTTTACTAACCACTTTACTACTCATCTGTATGAACGGATATATGGAATCTTTAAATTGATATAAGTGGAAATCAAACCAAGAAAATAGCATTTGATAGTTTTGCCCAGTCCAAATCGACCCATTTCCAAAAATACCTTGGGCCATCCACACCGCTCCACCACTGAGGTGTGAAACGACCTATGCCAAAAGAGCTCAGGGGCAATTCATACCGCGGTCGGAACCACTCGCGGTGCGAAACAACTAAAGACCCGATTTTTGGGTCCTCCCATCTGCTCTACTTTGCTCCACATATTCCATTTTTAATAGCAGAATTAAAGGCTTAATAATTATATAGTATAGCGAAAATATGATTTTCCTTGTACTTAAGTTAATTATACATTTATATTTATAAAGGTGATGGTAGAAATATGTATTCTGTTGTCTTTAGCCTCTTCAATTTATTTTATCATGGGATAGCAAACAAGCTGATGGTTCTCCTGGTGAAAAAAGAAAACTATCTATTGTGGACACCAAAGATGATAATGGTGCGTTGCTATCCAAATGGCAGGGTTAGAATGCCAAATGCATAAATTTACCGACCGATACAACCGACCTTACTACTTTCAAAACTGAAACACGACAGTGACAGGCATAGACGCTATTGCGCAGAGAATAGGTATGGCGGTGTGACAAGACCCGGTTAATAAGTTTCAGAACTCTTCACCTAACGATGGTAGAGATATGTCTCTCGATCTCTACCAACTAATGATCGTAGAGATAGTTCACAAAGTGACTGGTAAAACGACTGCTGATTTTTTCGTTAACAGACGTTTCGTTTCGTTATTAATAAATATTTTTCCTCCACTGAATTAAAATTTTCAAAGCCCCATAACTTTATTAGTTTCCCGATTCGAGATTTTTCGAAGATAGAAAAGTAGTTTGTCTCGTTAAAACGAAGCTTGTCACAAAAATTCAGCTTGTTATTAATAAAAAAAGTTTGTTCATTGGACCATGGTCTATTCGCTTCCTCCCCACGTAACGCTAAGACGTGACCTTTATCAACCAAATACAAGTATAATAACTATTTTAGCATGAAGAAATTTTATAATTCATGCTCTGTGTTAATAGAGGTGTTAACAACCTTGTTAATACCTTTGGTGTTAAAAGAGGCGGTGGTTTGTTTCCATCTGGAAACCTATCTGCTTGTTTGTTATCTTATTATATAAAAAACTACTGTAAAGCTGTAACGTGTTGGAGCAAAGTACAGTCGGGCATTTTTTACCGTGTAAATCCCATACGCCAAACAGGCGATTATGAACTTCGTTCCGAATAAAACAATCGAATCTTTAACATGCAAGGTGAGAGTTTTCCCCACTATCAAGTAGCAACAATAATAAAATCTCAAGACGACGTCCTTCAACGTCAAAAGTTAAATGGTTCAAACGAAAACGATATCACAAGTCGTTAAAACTGTTGTAAATCTTTTTTTTTTACGAAAAAAAGGAGTGACATGGAAACTTGTAAGAATTATCCTTATACAGATGAAAAGCGGGCAATCTTGTTCAAAACTCAACGGGAAGGGCCCGGGTACACGTCAAACTTAAATAAGTTTGTTTCAAACTTTTGTGGTCACCCACAGGTAGAAGAAACCGGGATAAAATGGCATATATCTTTTATACTTCAGTGCCCTTCGTAAAAATACAAGCCGGGAAAGTTTTGACAGATCGCAAAGAGGAAAACGGATAAGGTATGTTCTTTTCTTTTATTCAATTGTCTTGTACCGAAAATGTAAATCTGAAATTTGTTTAACGTTTAGCATTTCAGAAAAGATATTGTAGGAAATTACCTTTTACACACTATTGTGCTATAATTACCTATCATGTTGTGTTAAATCACATATGTATTCGACTGTACTTATAATCTTATCCCCGTGTTGGTTCCGGGCTCCTTTGAAGAATAAGCCAACTGCCGTTCTGCCAGGCAGGTCGTAAAAGGCGATCGATTGGCTATGCGAGTCACTACCATCGTGGCTACTAGGTGGTAGAGTTCTGCATTGTCTCGCCCGGGTCAGGTACCACCGCCTTACCTATTCCTGCCGCAATAGCGTGCTTGTCGCTGTCGTGTTCCGGTTTGGAGGGTAAGATAGCCGGTAAACTTATGCATGTGGCATTAGACCTCGCCACAAGATAGCAACACAACATTAACATCTTTGGTGTCTATAGGCGATGGTTGACTCTTTCCATCAGGAGACCCATCTGCTTGTTTGCTATCTTATGATATAAAAAATAAATTAAAAAAATATAAATCTTGTGACAAAACCTTATAAATACGCATATTTAATTATTAATAAAGTAGTATAATTCCGGACTCGTTGCGTTTACTTTCTTAATTCGCTCCCAACTTTATATGGCGACCCTGACAGGATTCGAACCTGGAATTTTCTGATTATAATCTGATGGATATATGTATTCCATAAGTCATATACAAATAGACCTTGGTCCCAGGAAAAAACTCTTTTTTGATTAATAACAACGTGAATTTTTGTGAACAGCTTCGTTTTGACGAGATGCAAATGTTTTCTTTGAAATTTACAACCCCGCTTGTTCGATTATTATTCGTTAGTTTTGACATGCTGTTTTCCCCGTGTTGGCACATGTCCTCTTGAATGAATAGACAATCTGTTATTTTGCTAGGCAGTTTGTAAAATGCAAATGATTGTCTATACGCATCATTAACATCGTGGTTCCTAGGTAGTAATGTTTCGCAACGTACAATATATCCATATGGTACAACCGTCTTACCTATACCTGCCGCAATAGTGTCAATGCTAGTCATTGTCTTGTTGCGATTTGAAAGTTAAGGAGGTTTGTACACTTATATACCGCCACATGAATAACAACATAACAAAACCCCACTGGTAGAATGGTTAAGGAACGTAGTCATGAATCGATGGAATTCAGGTGTGATTCCCGACAGGAACCAAACATTTGTGTGATGAGCATAGAAGTTTGTAATTCTGGGTTTGGGTGTTTATTATGTGTGTCTGACACACTACTATATTTGTATATGTATTTCTTTGTATAATTGTCGTTGACTAACAACAATAACATAATCAAGTAATTTGCTTTTTTTATACCATAAGATAGCAAACCAGCAGATGGGTCTCCTAATGGAAAGAGTCAACCATCGCCTATAGACAAAAAAGATGTTAATGGTGCGTTGCTATTTCGTGGCGAGGTCTATTGCCACATGCATAAGTTTACCGGCTACCTTACCCTCCAAACCGGAACACGACAGCGACAAGCACTGACGCTATTGCGGCAGGAATAGATAAGGCAATGGTACCAGAAATAGGCGAGAAAATGCAGAACTCTACCACCTAGTAGCCACGATGGTAGTGACTCGCATAGCCGCTTTTAACGACCTGTCTGGTAGAACGGCAGTTGGTCTATTCTCCAAAGGAGCCCGGAACCAATACGGGGTAACTTACTTACTTGCTCACTTGCTTACATTGAGTTAAGATCAATTCATGTTATTTGTCCCCCGATTTTAATATCTTTGGTGTCTTAAAAGCGATAATTTCTCTTTCCCTCAAGACATCCATCAGATATCTGCTTGTTTGCTTGTCGAATGATGTAGAAAACATAATTAATATTTAAAGTTTTTTTTATATCACTAGACAGTAAACAAACAGATGGCTCTCATGATAAAAAGAGAAATATTCGCTTATAGGCACCATAAATATCAATAGTACGTTACTATCCAAGTGGTGGGATGGCAATGCCACATGCATAAATCTAAGTGATAAAAAAACTATCTTTCGCTCTAATGAGATATGAACTTAATCAGCTTACTCTATTCCGCCCAGATCATTAGATCAGGATATGTGCCTGGGATTCCTTTTTTGTTTCCTAGGGTACCATCGAGCCAGCCAAAAATTTTATTGAGAATCTTTTTCACGGATGGCAACGCTCTTTATAGTATAAGTTGGCAAAAAATATATATTCTTCCTTAAAGTCTTACGTCTGAATTTGTAATACATATGATAAATCTTAGCAAGGACATTGCACAAACGCAAAGAACACTATCGCAAACCACAAAGACATGTCTCCAAACAATCTAGATCAGAGTCAAAGGAATTAGAATCACAACACAAAGGGAGTCCTTTAAAAATCGTTTCAAACCATAAACAAGTACTCTGTCTAGCGAGAGTTATTTTCTCGAGTGCGAGGCTTAGACACGGTGTTCGAGCGTCTTCATACGACCATTATTATTCGCGCGTATTTACTTTATAGCTCAACAACAGCGACAATCTTTATGGGCACATGTTTTTTTATCATTTCGTATTTTCTTTACCTTAATCCAAAGAATGGATGATTTATAAAAGCTTTAAGTGTTTATTTACGTGGATTTATTTGTAGAATAAAGTAAATGTTTTTATTTTATGCTAATATAAAAAAAGTATCTTCACGCGCGTATCCCCGAAAGGGTAGGCAGAGGTACAACAAGTGCACCCAAGATTAGCCGAAGATACTTGGTCCCACTATGTGATAGGTGGCAAGCCTATCGCCAACCGGGCACTTTCCAATCCCGGGCAATGTTGTTTTTATCAGAAAACTAAAAAAACACATTTCTGAATTGCCCGACCCAGGAATCGAACCCGGGACCTCTGTTGTCAACTCCGACACCGGACCACTACACCACAGAGGCGATTATATACTAATATAAAAATCAGTATTTATTTTTATATTCGTATTTAATGCAATATCATATCATTCTTCTGATTAGGAAGCAACTTAGTTGCTTCCTAGTCGGTTGTATTAGCAGGAGGAATAATTTAGGATAGGTGGCACGCGTGTCGTAATGGCAAATATATTTGAAAAAGTATTTTTTAGTAGCACCGCATTAGCTACTACCTCATTTTCTCTGTTCTTTATAATGTTCTCTGAATTTTAGCCACAAAGTTTGTCAGGTAGTTAAAGATCCTGACTACTTAATTGATGGGGCACGGGTTAGATTCTCGACAGGTACATAAATTTGTGTGTTGAAAATTAATGTTTGCATGTTTAGCAAATAGCCAAAGACACAGATTGTTTGTATAAAATGTTTATTAAATATATTTCAGTAATAATTAATGATAAATGAAGACTAACACCCAACAGACTAACACCAAAAAAATAATAATTTGTTTATTCAGAGTAGATCAATTCATGTAATTTGTTCGGTGAATTTTGTTTGTTTCAATGAATTAGTTCTATTTTTTGGTATTGTAAGTATAAATGCGATTTATTTACAAAATACTCCTTATGTGTTATTTTTAATATTCTTGGTTTAAGTATTAGCTTATTTTATTCAAATCATAATTTTCCTAATTTGATCCTCACATAAGGTAAAAGTGTTATTGAGGTTGAAGCTTTTCTAGAACATTACAAATTTCAGTAACAGCTCGGAGTCTGCCCCCACAAATCGAATGACTGCGTAAAGCTGTCGATTCCGTTTTCGCTAGAAGTAAGCGGCTAATGGAATGATTATCTATGTCATCAACCAACGTATATAAATAGCGGTGGAACTGAAAGTCTATAGATGTTCAATTCCAGCTACATAAATTAACGGTTTTGGAGTATCAGTAATAACGCACGATTAACATATTTATGATCTAGAGAGTGACAGTTGCTTAATATCATAAGAGCAATCCCATTACTTTTAAGAAATAACTAAGCAACCAATTCTCTGTAGAGTAAAATTACGTAGCGGTGCTGTCTTTGTTTCATTTTTATTATCGCTATTAAACTCCAAATAATGACATATAAAAATCTCACTGAAAATCACATTCACATAAAATCTTCAAATGTATTGATTAAATCGTAAAATATATTTAGTGACCTCCAAATACTTAGGAAAACTAATAAGTTTAAATATATTCTGCCTGACGAATGCTTTAAAATTACGAATACAATATTTTACTTCCGCCTAATGAAAATTACTGATTATAGCCTGATTTTCGAAAATCGAGTTTTCATCAGATCTTCACTTCAATGTCTACACACATTCACTTCGCAACTAAAGCGTCCTCCACTTGACCAGTACTGCGTTCAATGAAACTCGTGTCAGTAACGTACGACAACAGTGTACAATAATATTTCCAGTGTCTTAACTTAACTATAATTTCATATTAAACTTTCACAAAGAGGATCCCGTGCATAATTATAGTCCAACGTTTTTTTTAACTGACTCAAATTTGTTGGTAGCAACTAAAATTTATGTTACACATTTGCAACAAGATCACACAAATATATATATAAGTGCTAATCGTAAACTTACATTGTCTAGCCTTATATTATTCTCTGTATACTTAATAGTTATTATTAATTTTAAGCGTCTGCGATCACAGTTCAATTCATTTAAGTTTTTTGACTTGTATGGTATTCTAAATTTTATGTACCGATGACTCAAATTTAGATAATTTATTCACAATTTGTGCTATGGTTATTGTATAGTCTTGTTGTATGTTCTCGACCTTCAAAAATGTATTATTGTAATAATTATTTTGAATAAAAGTATATCTATCTAGTCCAATGTTTCCTAATTAGTGGTACGCGTATTTCTAGGGGTATAACAGATATATAAATGGGTACACGCGCTCAGCTACTCAGTAAATTAAGAGAGTTAATTTAATCATCCAAATACAATAACTAAAAGAACAAACGCCGAAATATGTTATAGGTTTTATCCCGCAAGGAATTTCTTTCAAGGAAAGCAAATGGTCTTTTCTACAAATGGGGCTTGAAGTCTAGACCGATGTTGGCGTAGATGTAATTAACACGTGGGGTTATAGAATTCGCAAAAAGGCTAAGTAGAAACCTATCTATAATATTTGAAGCAAAGTGTTTGTAACATTGAAACTGAAAATAAAGTGAATTATTTTTATTTATTTTATAATAGAGAAAACTAGCAGGAAGCTTTTCTAAAAGAGACAAACGCTATGCTAAGTTTTCTAAAATGGACAAACGTTACTTATAGACATCAAAGATGTTAATGGTGTGTTGCTATTCGTGTGGTGGGATGTAAATGTCACATGCATTAATTTACCGGCCACCTTACTATCTAAATCAAAACATGACAGTTACTATCATTGACGCTTTTGCGGCAGGAATAAGTAAGGCAATGGCAGCAGGCTCAAGCAATATGTTGCAGAACTATTTAGTAGTCATAAAAGTAGTAAGTCGTATAGCCGACCGTTCGCCTTTTACAAATTGCCTGGCAGATGCTCTATTTTTCAAAGGAGGCCTGTGGAGGACCAACATTGGGAATACACACAAATATTGAGAAAATTCCTTAAAACTAAAACTCTAAACTAAAAGACAATTTATTTCAAGGTTTTTTTGTAATCCTTAAAAATTTATTTCAAGGTTTTTTTGTAATCCTTAAAAAAACATAATCTTAAAAATTTATTTCAATTTAATAAAAAAAACAATTAACTTAATAGTGCCCTAAATTAATCCAATACATAATTTGTTAATTTTGTAAACTGTGTTAACCTTCGTCAAAACTTCACGCAAAGCTGTCACGGTCACATTTGTTTGAAATTTTAACCTCACTGGTTACCAAAACAAAAAAAGTTACACAATTTCGCAGCATTTTTTATGAATAATTGCTAAGCTCAGGCGTAATTCTCAAATTAATTCTCACAAATCTCAAAATTATTCTGCTATAACAAATTGTTATAGATGTTTTGTTGAAATATGTATGATAATATATTTTTTACATTTTTATAAATATCTATACATATAATAAAATCGCAGGAAAGTCAAAACTGTACATTGAATATCTTTTCAAAAGAATACTTGGGTCATAATCTACAATCGATATCGAAGCTAAAAATATAGTTTTTAGAGTTTTTTTATATATTGATTTAACTCCAAAGTAAGCAAATTATTTGCTTGTATTATGGGTGTTAATCGTGCGTTGCTATGTGTGTGGCACAGTTTATCAAAAATATAAGAAAGGTGTGTGTGTACTTATGTACGGACGTAAGAAGCTATACTTCTTTGGCGTAACAAGATAAAAATGTTTCTAAAAATGTATGTGTGTATATGTCTCGGTGAAAATGTCAATAGCCGTTAGATTATAATCTATCTAGGGATTTTGTAATTTGGTTAGGTTAGGTTAGCAGTTAAATTATGATATCACTTAGGTAGATTATAATCTAACGGTATTGCCAATTTCACTGCGACATATATATAGTTCCAACTGAGAAAAGGATCGTGTTTGTTATTAACTTCATATCACAAGTGTGAAATTAGTAATGTCAGCAAAAAATGTTTGTTTGAAAAATATTGCAGATTTATTGAAGAAAAAATAACGTATTAATAATATTATTTTCATCAATAAAAATTTAGTAAAAAAAATCAATCTAGCTGTTCACCTATGTATAAAAGTCATGTTAGTTTCCGGCGTAGGGATGTGACGACCCCATTGCCCACTGATGGGATAATTTTTGTACAAAAATTATTTAACACCGTCAGTTCAGTCAGTCAACCAAATTAGTGATAGTTCCATACTGCAATTTCAACTGAATAGGCCGGCACGTCCGGGGAGATACCACTCTCTCACTTGACACCAACGTTTACTCTTCTTTACTCTTCGTGACTGAGACACAGATATCTTCTTCGACGACCATCGGACATTGCGTCAAAATTTGAAGTTCTATCCTCACCATCTCGATGTCTGGAAATACACAACTATGCATTTCTCCCGACATTTTTGTCTCGCACTACTCTGTTGTGGAATCAATTACCGGCTGGGGTGTTTCCGAACGGATACGACATAGGGACCTTCAAGAAAAGAGCTTACTCATTCTTTAATAGGCCAGCAACGCAACTGCAAGACCTCTGGTATTGCAGATGTCCATGGGCGGCGGTGATCACTTACCGTCAGGTGCACCTCTTGCTCGTTTGTCCCCTCTTCTATAAAAAAAATGCAAAATTCGGAGCAATATGTCATCCTGACGGTCCTATTCTTAGTTGGATGGCATAGTGGATGGCATCATCATTATACTTATATACAAGGCATAAAATCTTTGCTATTGTTTAATTATTTTCCGTTTTCCGTGTTGGTCCCGGGCTCCTTTGAAGAATAGGCCAACTGCTGTTCTGCCAGGCAGGTCGTAAAAGGCGACCGAATGGCAATGCGCGTCACTACCATCGTGACTACTAGGTGGTAGACTTCTGCATTGTCTCACCCGGGTCAGGTATCACCGCCTTACCTATTCCTGCTGCAATAGCGTCAGTGCTAGTCACTGTCGTGTTCCGGTTTGGAGGGTAAGGTAGCCGGTAAACTTATGCATGTGGCATTAGACCTCGCCACAAGATAGCGACGTAGCATTTACATCTTTGGTGTGTATAGGCGATGATTGACTCTTTCCATCAGGAGACCCATCTGCTTGTTTGCTATCTTATGATATAAAAAAAAAAAAAAAAAAAATAAGTCCATTACATAAAAATTAATTGACACATGGTTAATAATTTATAGCGACATTGACACATTACTAAAAACTGTTTAAAAACATATTCATTACATTAAGAAATCTTAACCACAGACTGATTACTAAGGAGAGAACCAAGCGTTTACATTATCCTATCCTATCCTATCCAAACTCTACTAAAATCCAACTTTATCTAGCTTTATTCCCCAAGCCTAAAACCATGGATCATAGAACAAGCGGAATTGGCAAGTACAAACGTTTGTATCAGGACCGCGATCGCCATACTCACACATAAAATAAGCATTATTGCATATAAACTACTAATGCAAACATTGTTTCATTGGTCGTTGTAATTTTAAACAACAATAATCCGAAACACACAAACAGAACATTTAAAAATATACCAAACAGCGTTACAATAAATTTTATTTTGCTACAAAAAAAAGAGTATTTACGTCCTTTTGTAGTCTATTCAAAATAGACTCATCTATTTGTACAATAATGAAACTTTAGATCGTAATAGTTTCGCTATTCTACAATAGATGGCAGCATTGATTTTTCCGTAGTTTTCAGTTGATCATATTTGAGTAGAGAACTTTCTAGAACGATATACGTAATGACTGTCATTACGTATATCTTTCTAGAAAAATTAGGTCAACCTAAAATGAACTTTATATGTAAGGTGTACGGCAGATTTTAGCTTGACTTTCTATTATATCATTAGAGATTATATTAAATCAGGAATTTAATTAAAATAAAATGAAAATTGTACTTTCGGATGATATGAAATATCTCCATTCTTAATCATCTGTATTCTACTATCATTTCTGCATTCAAGGATGGCACAATATGGCATAATTCATTGTATAATATATTTTCGCACGATGACTATCTCCTAAAGATATGGTAAGTATCACTAAGGCAATTTAGAGTAACAGCGCATAATAGTGATGCACGCGGCACGCCCACTCTTTACTTCCCCTTGTTCTATGATTCTTATGAAAAATACTTAAAAATTAAACTTGAAGAAGACTAAAGCAAACGATGTATGGAGTCTCGTCCGTGTTCTTTCATTGAAGCGTCACATATGTACTTCCGACTTTGAGTCAGTTCCTAGCTTACGAAGCCTGTGCTATAAAATCTAAAGGCAATCTAACAAGCTTACTTTATTTTTGTGTCGTGATCTGGGAGTTAGCCTACTAGGTTCAGATCACGAGGTCCCGCGTTCGATCCCCTAACTTTATTAACGCATTAAGGTTTTTTCGAGTTTTCTTTTCAAAATTCCATAATCTCCGTAGCACCTCGGAATCTGACGGTTGCTTTCGTATCTCGGATGGGCACGTAAAATCGTCTGTCCTACCAGTTCCCAGGTGAATCGTGATAAATCGGAAAGTTTATATAGACATTCGGCACATTCCGCCTACAGAGCCAAACGTGATGATTCTTTTTTTTAAAGAGGCATATGTTTGAACCCGGGGCATTATATAACACCTTGTCAAAAAATAACTCCACGCCCGTATCTCCGAAGGTGTGTAGACAGAGGTACAACATTTGCACCCACAATTATCCGAAGATACTTGGTTTCACAAATGTGATAGGTGGCTAGCCCATCGTCAACCTGGCACTTTCCAATCCCGGGCAGCATTGTTTTTATCAGAAAACTGAAAAACACATTTTTATAATTGTCCGACACGGAAATCGAACCCGGGACCTCATGTCGTCAACGCCAACGCCGGCCCACTAGACCGCAGAGGCGAATCCTTGTCAATTTTTTTCAAAATAATTCTCCTGGTTTAGCCGTGATAGTGTAACGAACATGTAGACAGACAAATATGCAGACAGACAGACTTTAACATTTACAATATTACATTAAGAAGTAAATCTTTATGTAGAAATGTTCGTATGAAGCGTATTTACATAAATATTTTTTTCCTTAAGTGTAGAGACCGGACAAGAAACAGACTCGCTTAGTACCTCTTTGCACTGCGCTGAGTGTTTCCCGAGATGACAGTGACATGTCGACGCCGCGCCGCCCTAGAGGGTAAACTTTCTGTTTTGATAAACGAAAGAGTTTTTCTCTCAAGTGTGAACGTTCCTTTACAATTTTGGCAAGTTTTTATTTAGGTTCGTTGAAAATATTTATACTTTGTAAGCGTTTATAGAGCAATACTTTTTAAATTAAATTAGTGGTGTCTATATCAAGTATATTTGTAGATACAGATGCATCTCTTAGATCCGGTAATGCATGCCAACTAAGATCAAATACCTGGTATAACTTATGAAAACTACGCACCGCCTTTATAACAATATTTGAAGCAATTAATAAATGTTAAATTATGATTTAGATACTTCTGAATGTGGCTATCTTTTGAAACATAAAAAGTGGAGTTATAAAGAACGCACCGATTTTGAGTTTAAACATCTTTTGCGTGTCGTTAGGAGTGAAAAGTGTTATAAATATTAGATAAACTATAATACGAATGATAAATATTAGATAAACTGGAATAACTTTCTACGTATTTTAAATAAAATAATAAAACATATCGCTAGGAATAATCATATAAAAATATTGAGAGTTAAATTTGATTGATTTTTATCATCATATGTAAATATACAAAATATATTTAAATATGATTAGATATGTTATCATTATATAAAATTTTAATTACTTTTACATTAAAACAACAATAAATTTATATATTATAATTTTCATTATAAGTATCAAATAAAAATTCTCCCTGTTTTTGTACCAAAAATAGTTTAAGCCTACTTTCTTTTTTGTTATTTTAAGCATCTACGTCCAAAGTGTCTTATTAAAATTTTAGCTCAGAATCCTGTCAATCTAACTTAGATTTCTGGGATTAGTAGTTCTACTACTACTAAGAACATAACTAAATATTTACGTTAACCTCACCTAAATTTTAACTTTATTTAGCAACTATTCCCAGAATTTAAAAAAACTAATAATTTATTTGATAAACAAATGCGGATAAGTTAAGAAGTTAATATAGAATCTTTCGGAATATTTTAAACTTTTAGATAATAACTAAACAAAACGGTGTATGAAGTCTCGCCCATATTCTATATAAGTTATAATCTATAATTTATAAAGCACAGTGCTAAGTCAGGGTGCCCATCTTGATTTGTATAATTACACGCTTATGAAATAAGTCGTCGTCGTCTTACGAGATAAGCAATAATAAGACGTCAAGACGTTATTATCTGGAAGTGAGAGCTGGGAATTTTAGAAGGGGCATGAGAGCAGAGGCAACACAATCGACATAAGATTGCTGTGGAAAATATGTGGCGTAACACAAGCAGATCGGGTTTGTAAAATTGTAGTAAGAGTCATGATCACTGTTCAGTTGTTGACATATAGTAAGAATGTCAAATGAAAGATTAACAAAACAGATGTACAATGCAAGTGTGGAAATATGTAGGTACCGGGGAAGACCAAGACTTACATCGATCGGGTGGTGTCCGAAGATGATGTCAAGAATCTTCGTGACCAGCGTGTTTCTATGAAGAAAATAATAAATGTGGAGGAAGCTAGAAAAACCTCTAAGAAGGTAAATATGCCACTTGATTCTCTATGGCTACCCCGTGTGGGATCTGGCGTGTAGATATTAAATATGTATGTATAATTAACAAATAATATTTGCTCGTTAGCGTAGATATATATTTGAGACTAGCAACGTTGCAATAAATGATTGATTGATTAATTATGTTTAAATAGAATGAGGTAAGATTATACCCACCTCTTATCATTACAATTTGTCTTCAATTATATTGACATACTAGCTGACTCGGCGAACTTTTTCTGCCTTTTTAACTACCCTTATTTTTTCTATATTTTCTCATATTTTTTTTATATCATAAGATAGCAAACAAGCAGATGGGTCTCCTGATGGAAAGAATCAACCATCGCCTATAGACATCAAATTTGTTAATGGTGCGTTGCTACCTTGTGGCGAGGTTTAACTTTTAGTTACGGAACCCTAAAAATTTTCATTGTACTGGCTCCCTTGCGGGGTAGGCTGAGTAAACCTTATGTTAATAAGTATTCCAGTTCATCGCATTTCATTGGTCTGGTGAAGAGATGGGTGATTACTATTGCCGTATTTTGAAATGAAATAAAATTTATTTTCTAGAACACTACATTATTTCAGATGTAAATTCAACATTAATAAGTTTTGTATATCTTGAACGAATGAATAATAATTTAATACACTGTATTGCATACCAACAACTACATCATTGATAAATACATTGATTATATTAAGTTCTTGGGTGCACAAAGGCGGTCTAATGTCACATGCATAAGTTTACCGGCTACCTTACCCTCCAAACCGAAACACAACAGCGACAAGCACCGACGCTATTGCGGCAGGAATAGGTAAGGCGGTGGTACCAGACCCGGGCGAGACAATGCAGAACTCTACCACCTAGTAGCCACGATGGTAGTGACTCGATAGCCAATCGGTCGCCTTTTACGACCTGCCTGGCAGAACGGCAGTTGGCCTATTCTACAAAGGAGGCCGGGACCAATACGGCGAACATCTTTTAAACCTTCTCTAGACTTCAACAATTAATTCAAAACAAAAATTAGCCAAATCGGTTCTGCCGTTCTCGAGTTTTAGCGAGACTAACCAACAGCAATTGATTTATATACCTTATCCTCCAAGCCAGAATACAACAGTGACAAGCACTGACGCTATTGCGGAAGGAATACGTAAAGTGGTATTACCAGACCCAGATGAGACACTACAGAACTCTACCAACTAGTAGCCACGATGGTAGTGACTCGTATAGCCACGCTGTCGCATTTTAAGGTCTACCTGGCCGAGAGGCAGTTGGCCTATTCTTCAAAGGAGCCCGAACTAGCACGGGGAAACAGGGAGGGGATTACTGCTCTGCTTTATATTATATTCAGTCGGTAAAAAGGTAGGCAATAGGCTATCCTGTGAATGTGCCCTCAAAAATTTAAATGTTTCATCCAGAAATTGGCTCGTTTAAACAAATATATAAAAAAATGTCTGCTATTCTGTCAGGGAGTCCGTAAAAATGGTCTATTCTTTAAAGGGGACTCGAACTAACGTCAAGGATCTCGGTATGGACAATCTATACATATAACAAAATCGTAGGAAAGTCAAAAATGTACATCAAATATTTTTTTAAAAGAATACTTGGGGCGTGATCTACAATCGATACCGAAATCAAAAATATAAGATTTTTTGTCTGTTTGTCTGTATGTAATTCCGGGGTAAACTCAAAAAGTACTGCATGGATTTACTTCAAATTTTGCATGAATATTACTAACAGATAGGGTCAACACGTAGGCTACATAAATTATCACACTATCACCTACGAGGCAGGAGCTGTGCGGAGTAAACGAAGTCCGCGCGAACGAAGTTGTGGGCAACAGCTAGTATAAAAATATTTGTTTAAAAATATCCCATTTAATTCATGAAGTGGATGCACCGAGTCTTGTAAATGAACTCTGTAATGCAGTGTCTCATTTTACATTTACCTATAATTATGATAGTAACTATTATATAATCTGTCGCTCTACCTACATTTTTCGTGATCACTTTTAATTTGGATGAAGACACTAAAATATTTTAGTTCAAAATTTGCGTAATTGAAACTGAATCTATGCGTTTTGTTTTTGCGTCGGATAAAAATGAAATGTTGATATTTTTATTAATTATTTTTTATATACATGCATATCATCTTGATGGATCCCTTACGGGGTAGGCAGAGAGAACCGAGTGCCATACATCACGATCCTTGCAGGATTGTCTCGTTTCTTCCACATTCATCACTCTCTTCATACACACACGCCAGTTGCGATGACTCTTGACACCACCTTTGAACAGTACTCGATCTATATGGTCATGGTACGTCAGTTTTGGTCTTCCCCGGTATCTACATTCTTCCACATTCGCATTGTATATCTTTTGTTAACCTTTTATTTACCATTCTTTCTAAATGTCCGAACCATCGGAGCTTGCCCTTTCTCATCTTTACACCGACACTTTCTTTCAAGCCCAACCTCTCTCTCACTTTCATCACACTTACACACCACATATTTTTCGTAGCGATCTCGTCTCTACCACGTTGATTCTACTTTCATGCCCTTTCAGGCATACTCAACTTTCACTTCCATACAATAGCGTTGGGATAAGCACATTTTTTTTATTACATAAATCGAACATATTATCGATTCATATTAGAATAGCATCTAAAAATTTGGCCGGGCCTTTAAAAGTTATCCTGTGGCTACTTTCTGTCCCGGAAAAGTTAGGTGATCCCGTGGGATTTACCAAAAACTTTTATAATGCAGTGGGCTGCACGGTGCAGCTAGTATTATATACTAATATATATCTCACAATAGCCACAATATAACCACTTCTAATATAAATATTAGGTTCTACACCTAAATTCAATTCCAAATTCAAATTTTCTTTAATTTGTAGGTAAATTTACACATGAAATACGTCGTGTGTATATCAATAATATATCTCGATAAATTACATGAACTTGGCATCGCCTATGGCCGAAATTCGAGCATAGACCAACCAATATAATCTTTTTTAAATTTGGAAACTAACTTTAGCCGTAAAGAAAATAGTTTACGTATGTGTATATTATTATCATGTATGTCACATGAATTGTGCGTGTGTATTATTTATTTTTATTAATTTAATGTATTTTTAAACCACATTATTTAAAAATATTAGAATTCTGCGATCCTCCGCAATGTAAACTTTAACTGTGCGAAATTTCACATGCCACCATTCACGCAAATATCTTAAAAAGGAGTAGAAAGTTTTCTTTTCACGTATTTACATAAAGATATGTAATTTTAGATATTTAGTTCGGCAAAATAGTTTGCCGTGAAAAAGGAGATATTAAGTAGATAAAATACTATCTATACAATGTGTCTTTATGTGTCAACAAATTCATCTTATATGTCGTCTGGTCTTACAGCCGTACGCAGACCATAAATAGTTAACGATGACAAGTTTTTATGGTCGAATTGGGTTATAATGTTCTGTACAGCTATTTATGAGGCCACAAGGGAATATTACGACAAGGTCTATATAATTTTTACTGACAAATAAAATTTTATGTTTTTGTACTTTTTTACCATACGATTGCAAACATGCAGATAGAAAGAGATAACACTAAAGATATTAATGGTAAACAGCCTCTGAAAATTTGGCCTGACTTTATAAGTAACCATGCATAAAAATTATTAAGGATTAACAGGAACTTACCGCGATCAATCGAAGAATTGTTCTAAAAGAACTGAAACCTAAGTTCCCCGTGAGCCCCCCGTAAGCGTTGAAATATCGGGAAAACAATTTTTTTGACCAATCGTGGTAAGATTTTATTAATCTTTAATAATTCGCGTAAAGAAACCGCGAAACCTTTAAAGTATTCATATATAAAAGGTGTCAAATGATGAAAACGCGAATCACATCGCCCAAGTAAATCATAATGCCCAAATAAAACATTACAATCATAACAACATGGGTAACATCGCTCAATTATTGAACTATATACAAAACATAACTATGATGAGAAAACGGATAACACCAACAAACAAATGATTTGCAAACCATGACAAGGGGCAAAGGATAATTTAACCCAAATAAATTATATTCAAGGCATCACAATGATGAGAAAAGGGATAATATTTCCCATATAAATTATATGCAAACCATCACAACAAAGACAACATGGGTAATATTGCCCAAGTTATTAGATACAAAGGCATCAAAGTGATGACAGCACAAAATACTTCGCCTATTTAAGCTACAAGCGACCATTGCACATCGGGCGTATGAATTTCGATGTAATATAAGGAAAATCTGAATACGCAACTTTAATTACGAAAATACGAATCCGTTATTCGAATTTACGTTATTACAATGAGATTTTACGTATTTTATTTTGGTTTTTGTACACTGGAATTCGTAAAAGCAAAATGTTTTGTTTTAAAATTCTTTGGGACGATATATATATTTTATCTACTCTTATATTTTTCTATCTTTTCTCACCTTTTAACCTTCCCTGAACTTCAACAATTAATTCAAAACCAAAATGAGCCAAATCGGTTCAGCTGTTCTCGAATTTTAGCAACAGCAATTGATTTTTATATATATACATATATATATCCAATTTCTCAGTAAACACCTTATTGACCCATGGAATATATATTTTTCCGTCTTCACTTAAAACTGCGATATTGAATTTTATCTTTACATAAAAAACGAATAATACAAATAATAATTAAAAAAAATCTAATAACAAAAGTGTTTTATTATCATTAGCGGAGTCATCAACTTGGCTGTTACGATATAATATAAAAAGGTAAATGTAAGCGTAATAATGCAAGCAAGGCTAGGCACTACAATTTTTTTCGAATTAACAATCGCTTTATCCCGTATTGGTCTGGGCGCTTTTTAAAGTATAGACCATCGGCCATTCTGCCAGGCAGTTCGTAAAAGGCGAAAGATTGGCTATTTGTGTGTGTCACTATCATTGTGACTACTATATGGTAGGGTTCCGCAAGAGCTTCAGTTATTCCAGCCGCAATGGTGTTAATGCTTCTCACTGTTGTGGTCCTGTTTTGAGGGTAAGGTAGCTGGTAAACTTGTGCAAGGGTTTCTGTCTCACAGACAGCGAAGCATTTTAAGCATCTTTGGTGACTATTGGCGATGACTGTATCTTTCTATTAGAAGAGCCATCTGATTGTTACTAACTTACAATATTAACAAAAGATATATATTTTTTAATATTATAAGATAGCAACGTTTTCTTTTCTAGTCTGGTGACACTGTGGCAAGCCTGAAGGATTGCCACAGTGTCACCAGACTAGAAATACTAGTGTTGTGCCCCGTTTAGTTCATTTTTACTCTTGATTTTTACACCACTTGAATATGAAACTAATAATATCACCACTGCAAATATCGTTCTCAGATATGTATAAAAAATAATAGCCTGGTTTCGAGATGAAAAACATACTATCTTTTACTAGAGATAGTCGTATAATAACGTTCAAATATACTTATAAAAAATGATGTGGTGTCGCGGGACACCAGGTAGGAACGAACTTCCTTCGGCTAAACGGCACTACTCGCTTGTGTACGCGACTGTCGCGCCTGAGCACGTCTCATTTAACGCTTTTATTCCACGCACTTTTTTTACGGTTTTACTATCACATTTTTTCAGCTCGGTCGCGCAGCAAAATCCCTATCCCCTCCAAGCCTGCCGTAAGGAACTTCGTTCCAAAAAGAACCGAAAAATCATTTATTGCCTTAGATTGAAGATTGTTTCCATAGATACTTGCCTTGTAGATAGTGTGCATATACCACCAATATCTTTGTAACTTTCAGCAGAAAGTTTCCTATTACTATCAGGCAAGCCATTTGCTTGGTTGCATCATATATAATAAAGGTTTATATAAGTTAATGTAACTGGGATACAGGTAAAGCGAAAGTAAGACTATATCGTCGTGACCCAATCAACTTTTGTGATCTTCTTAGCTTGTAAACCGCTTTTATATGACTTCTAATGTCAGCGACCGCAGTGTTTTGTTCAGTTATGAACAGTAAGATGGTCGTAAATTTGTATGTATAATATATTAATGTATGTAACACATACATTAATAATAATAGGTGATATTGCACGCCGCCGCGCAAGCGGGATGTGCTTTACTCTCGATATGGCGCTCTGAGCTGATGTCGCAGAATAAAGTAGTTGATATATCTTAAGTTAGGCACTAAATCAATAAAAAAATCGATGTTTTACAAACTAGATATAGTAAACTACAAAGTCAGCGTATTTTTTTAATCTATTTGTTTGGTATATATTACAAAAATGGAGTCAAAAGATTACAACTACCGCTGTCCGTTGGTCTGTGCACTTTTGTCATCTTCATATTTTAGAAAAATATAGACAACTGATTGTTACAATTTCTTTTAGATAATCTTTAGCTTATTCCAAGGAAAAACCCTATTTATTTTCAAGACTATACTCGTAACCGTTTTAAAGATATCAACGAAATTCGACGGATTTTTACAAGTTTTATTTAACTTGCAATGTTTGTATGCAAGTAATAGATTATTCAAATCTTGCAAAGCCGTTTTTCTACCACTTTCTGATATTTGGCAGACTTATGTAAGTTCGGTGATCTCATTATGGAGCTTGGATGTAGGAACTAGTACTCCCAGATGCAGAATGCTGAGACAGTCGAGATAGTTTTGTTATTATGAATAGTTTCTACTTTTTATTATTCATGACGACAAGGGGCTGAAAATGGAGACGGAATGGGAAGTAGAAGTAAATGATGAGAAAACTGACCGACCCATTGATTGAGTGGTTAACTGGTTAGCGACCCTGACTACGCAATCAATGGGGCTCAGGTTCGATTCCCGACAGGGGCAGGCATTTATGTAATGAGCAAAGATGTTTGTACTTCTGGGTTTGGGTGTTTTTTTAATATATTTTAATATTTATATATGTATTTCTATGTATTAGTATCGTTGGTAACACCCATATCACAAGCAAATAATTTGTTTACTTTGGGGTAAGATCAATTTGTATTTAAAAAAAATAAACTCATGTATAGAAAGCGCTGAGAAAATCGAGTTTGATCACGTTGGTTGTTTTGATTGAGTAGTTTCTATTGATTATAATGATGAGTGTCTGCAGAGGAACCGAAAGAGAACCTTTGGAACATATATAAAGTGAGAGCTTGTTAGTTTTGTTGCTATGAGCTCTTACTATTACACATCATGGCGAAAGTCTGAACTCTGAATTTGGAGCCGAAAGATTGCAGTTGAAACTCACATATAAAAATATTTAATGCAGTCGAGTTATGGCTTGTTGTTTTTATTATTATAAGTTCTTTCTATTACATATGATGGCGAAAGTCTGAAGATAAAGCCGGAATAGTGCTATTAGAAGTTTCATATAGAAAGTTTTATTATAATCGAGTGTGGGCTACCTGTTTTTGTTGTTATGGGTTCTTTTTCTTCATATAATGGTGAGGATCTAAAGAACAAGCCGTAAGGGTGACATTAGAACTTACGTATAGAAAATTTTAAAAACTTGCTATAAAAATAACACTTATTGATTTAGCCTCAAAGTAAGCTAATTATTTGCTTGTGATACGAGTATTAGTCAACGATGCTAATACACAGAAACATAGAATAATAACGCATAGAAACCAAGTCGACCCGCGCTATGTTAAGCCATTTCAAAGAAGCCTGAAAAGGCTTCTTACGCTCGCCGGCCGCTTAGACATGTGACACGTGCCACACAGAGTACAGCTCTCGCAATTTCAAAAAATGTGAGTTACTGTGTGGTGAAAGGTTGTCACCGTGCTTCACAAAAGCGTATTTAGGGCTTGAAGATCACATTTCACAGATAAGAACTACTTGGCATCGGATATTTTTGTATAAATTCCAAACAAATAAATCGTAAACATCTAAGTTGAACGATATTCAAAATGTTGCCAGCCAAAGAGGAAAATATTCTACCACGTATTTGTTTTTACCTATTTTCATTATAATTAATAACGTGTGTATTATTACTATTTTATGTGCGATATTACATAGCTTGGACTTTGCTTTTGCATAAAAAATATTTTTTTAAGTGTTGGGACTTACCATTATACTGGCACAAATATTACAAAATCGTTTGTCAAACCAATATTACAAAGCCTATATTCGTGTATAATGAGGACTTTTAGAAGGCAAAAAAATTGTTCCAACTAGCATTCTAGATGCCGCAGTGAACACCAGAAATGTACTGTTACTGCTAAAAATATATATTTTTTTGATTTTTCTTATGCAATAATATGCCATGGTACAGCATTATTTCGTGTTTTCCTAAGTGTCAAGTAGTTTTAATGGCGATATTTTCGAGTTTTATCGACAAAATAATGTAGGGTAACGTGCCCTAAAGTCGGTCTGCCCCAAATGTTGGCCTCCTAATATGTTTATGCTAATAATAATTAAGTTTCAATTTTACATAGCTTGAAATTTATGTTGCGAATGACGATATTGCTCATACACGACTTAATTAATTTGTGCCGTATACTCCAATGCATATATTATAGCACGTAGAAGCCAAAGAGTCGCCACAAAGAGCTATATTGTTTCCGATTCAGCTAAAAACGTTAGAGGAGATTACGCACAGGGATTACGTTTTTCTATATTGTAAGATCTGAACCAAAACAGATGCGCGCGATAGGTGGTACTCGAGTAGTGCACAGAGCCAATAGTAGCTTGACTCAATATAGTAGTCAGAAATATTATGTTTAGCTTAAAACATTTTAACTTTTTAAACTGATTTAAATAAATAATTTGATTAATAAGCATACCTATGCTATTATTTTTTACCTCAAAGTGCTTGTAAAGATTGTTCCTGCTTGCTCGCCCATCTGCTAACGTTCAAGCTAGTTTAGCTTTCACCAAATATATACATATACACACATACACGCACACAGACATACACATAAAGACACACAAGCATTCGCCAAGCAATGTACAAATTTGTAATAAGATTTGACCGCCCCGTTGGTCGAGTGGTTAGCGGCCCTGACTACGCAATCGACGGGGCTCGGGTTCGATCCCGGACGGGGACAAGCATTTGCGTGATGAGCATAAATGTTTGTATTTCCGGGTTTGGGTGTTTATTAAATATATTCTAGTATTTCTATGTATTAGTATCGTTGACTAACACCCATTACACAAGCAAATAATTTGCTTACTTTGGGGTTTGATCAGTAAGTGTAATTTGTCCTGTGAATATTATATTATATTATATTATATTATTATTATTGTACAATTATATTTTAGTAGATATATTTGAAGTTTACATAGCAAAGGACCGCAGAATTTTAATATTTTTAGTTTTGTTAATACACTTCTACTGTTTCACAAATTATTATTAATAAGTGTATTAACAAAACTACAAATGGAATTTCACCAAGTGCCGACGATAAATAGTGTAAAATACATTAATATTTTTAAAAAGTATGCATTAGAAATACATCACCACATAGTATAAAATAAAGTCGCTTTCTCTGTCTGTCCCTATGCCCCTAAGTCCCTATGTATGCCTAAATCTTTAAAACTACGCAACTGATTTAGATGCGGTTGTTTTAATAAATAGATTGATTCTTGAGGAAGGTTTTAGTATATAAACCTTTCCGATATTCTCACGGGAACAAAAGCTACACGGGTGAAACCGCGGGCAGGTCACTAGTTAAATTAACAAGAAATGAACATTACATACATTACATTCATGCAACATACATGATAATATATACACACGTATACTATTTTCTTTACGGCTAAATTCAATTGTCAAACTTAAGATTATTGCTAAGTCTGTATACGAATTTTTAACACAAGGTGATCACTAGTTCATTTAATATTCCCTGTGTTGGTTCCGAGCTCCTTTGAAAAATAGGCTAACTGCCGTTCTACCAGGTAGGTCGTAAAAGGCGACCGATTGGCTATACGAGTCATTACCATCGTGGCTACTAGGTGGTAAAGTTCTGCATTGTCTCGTCCGAGTCTGGTACCACCGCCTTACCTATTCCTGCCGCAATAGGGTCAGTGCTTGTCACTGTCGTATTCCGGTTTGTAGGAGAAGGTAGCCAGCAAACTTATGCATGTGACATTAGATCTCGCCACAAGATAGTAACGTACCATTAACATCTTTGACGATGATTAACTCTTTCCATTAGGAGACCCATCTGCTTGTTTGCTATCTTCTGTATATATAAAAATCAATTGCTGTTCGTTAGTCTCGCTAAAACTCGAGAACAGCTGAACCAATTTGACTAATTTTGGTTTTGAATTAATTGTTGAAGTCCAGGGAAGGCTTAAAAGGTGAGAAAATATAGAAAAACAAAATAAGAGTAGTTAAAAAGGCAGAACAACGTTTGCCGGGTCAGCTAGTATGATATAAAAAAATTAAAAGCAACAGATGTATCTGTAATATTAAGAATATTAATTTGATAAGTTTGAAAACAAGGAAAAGAATACGCCAAAACATGGCTTCAGCCGCTGAAATGGCTCATAATTTGACGTATTTTCAGTAGACGTGTCGCTAGATACCCATAAAAAGTCAGTAATAAATAATAAATAGCTCGACATTCCGGCGCCTAGCGTTAAACTGTCTGCTCGTTTGTGTCTTATTTTGTTATATTTCAAACTTTATTCTCGAAAAAATATATTATGTTATGAGCGCACGCCGAGTCGTTACAACTTTAGCCATAAAAAATATCATATTTCTCTGTCAGACAACTAAGTTTAACCCTTTTGTGAAACAGAGTGTTAACGGTACGGTCAGTGGTTGTAATTGGTCAATAAAGAATAAACTGTTGTTTTTATACGTGACCGCTCATATTTTATTTATAAATAAACCCTGAGTGTATGAATGTCGATTGTTATGTTTTCATTGAGATAGATAGATAAAGAAAGAATTCTATAGTTTTTTTTATATGAAAATACTTTTTATAGCACTATCCCGTCAAATGTCTAACGTGTTATGCAGAGAAAATTGAGTGCGATACGTCACCATCTATGGCTGATTCATATATCAGTAAATCGGTTCGTTTTAATATGGTCTTTTGGTAATTAGTCCACACAATTTTTGGAGTTACTAAAAACTAAAAAAAAGTTTCTTTTTTATAGCGACTTTAATTATAAAACATAACATCGTTCTTCTTACTTGCGGCAATATTGTAGTAATGAGATGACAAAATTTGGGAAAATCTCTGTGTACATGAACTAAAATAATTTTACTATCTATATCTACGAACATGAGGGACTTAATACTGTTCGCGTGTGCATATGGGTAGGTGTGTTTATGTACCTATGTAGATACACACGTATCCAGAAGATATATACGTTTAGTGTACCGGTAAAATATTTTTATAATATATAATACTTATTATAGTTTTTACTTTTATAGTTACAAACCACACTTGTGTATTTAGAAATCCATACTAATATTATAAAAGCGAAAGTCTGTCTGTCTGTCTGTCTGTCTGTTACGCTTTCACGGCTAAACCGCTAAACCGATTTCCATGAAATTTGGCATGGATATAGTTGAAGATCCGGGGTCAAACATAGGCTAATTTTTTTTTCAAAAATCAATCCCTGGAGGGCTGAAATGGGGGATGAAATTTTTATTAAGCTAGTACAGGAATATTTTTTTTAACTACAGATGTCACTTAACACCAAACTGAGAGATTTATCGATTAATTTAATGCTTTTTTTTATATCATAAGATAGCAAACAAGCAGATGGGTCTCCTGATGGAAAGAGTCAACCATCACCTATAGACACCAAAGATGTTAATGGTGCGTTGCTATCTTGTGGCGAGGTCTAATGCCACATGTATAAATTTACCGGCTACCTTACCCTCCAAACCGGAACACGACAGCGACAAGCGCTGACGCTATTGCGGCAGGAATAGGTAAGGCGGTGGTACCAGACCCGGCCGAAACAATGCAGAACTCTACCACCTAGTAGCCACGATGGTAGTGACTCGATAGCCAATCGATCGCCTTTTACGACCTGCCTGGCAGAACGACAGTTGGCCTATTCTACAAAGGAGGCCGGGACCAACACGGCGAAAAATTTATTTTTCGCCGTGTTGGTACTATTATTTTTTTTTCTTAACTCGCCCTTAACTAAAAAACCGATTTCAAAAGACAATGTTCTCTTTCCACCCAGAGAACCATCTGCTTACTTAATGATCCATGTTATTAATTAAATATATAAAATTTGATTACACCTTCAATTTTTAAGATATTTAAGGTCTTTTAAACACAGAGACGCATCTTTAGCAGATGTGTCGTTAGACGATCGTAAAATAAAAATACAGTAAATAGCTCAGATTTCCGGCGCCTAACGTCAAACTATCTGCTCGACTATTATATTATTGTGTTATGTTTGAAACTATATTCTCAAAAAAATATTCTAAATATTCAATGAATTGTTACAAGTGAAGCTATAAAAATATCACATTTCTTTGTGAGACAACTAAGATGGACCCGTTTGTGAAACAGTGTTTACTGTGCGGTCATTGATTGTAAAGGCTCAATAAATAATAACACTGTTGTGTTTTTATATAGGAACACACACATTTTGTAAAGAAATGTGCGATTGGAAGTCACGCATGAAGGGTTCCGTACCATCATCTATAACAAAAAGGGCAAAAAATTACATTTGTTGGATTGGGACTTCCTTACCCCCTTAATATTTTCATTTTTTTATTTTTAGTGGTTTTTTGTTATAGTGGCAACGGAAATATATAATTTTTGAAAATTTCAGCTTTCTAACTATCACGGTTTATGAGATACAGTGTGGTGACTGGTGACAGACAGACAGTCAGACAGACAGCGGAAGCTTATTAACAGAGTCCCGTTTTTTATATCATAAGATAGCAAACAAGCAGATGGGTCTCCTGATGGAAAGAGTCAACCATCGCCTATAGGTACCAAAGGTGTTAATGGTGCGTTGATATCTTATGGCGAGGTCTTACCGTTACCATTTTTAACTTTTAGGTACGGAACCCTAAAAATTATCATTGTACTGGTTCCCTTGCGGGGTAGGCTGAGTAAACCTTATGTTAATAAACATTCCAGTTCATCACAACTCATTGGTCTGGTGAAGAGATGGGTGACTACTATGGCCGTATTTTGAAATGAAATAAAATTTATTTTCTAGAACACTGTACATTATTTCAGATGTAAGTTCAACATTTATAAGTTCCGTATGTTTTGAACGAATGAATAATAATTGAATACACTGTATTGCACACCAACAACTACATCATTGATAAATACATTGATTACATTAAGTTCTTGGGTGCACAAAAGCGGTCTTATCGCTACAGAGCCATCTCTCCCAGACAACCTTTATTTAGGCCAAGTAGATACTCACGTAATTAATTCAGGGTATATGATGCTAGCAAAATACACAATACAAAAATAATTAATTTTATTTTTTTATTATTTAATTTTATTTTTTACACAAAATAATACAAAAATAATTAATTATGTACAAGAATTAAAACTATTAATTTGATATTATTTTGTTAGCCATTGTCGATACATGAATAAATTATGTAAATCAACATTAAATTAGAAAAAAAAAATTCCATAGCTTGTACTAATAACCATTATTTTTTTTAATTTCGACAAACATTTTTGAACTGCTAATTATTATCGGTACTAACGTTTTTAAAAGTTTTTTTCCAACAAACAAAAAACCAACAAGTTTTGTTCCAACAAACAAAAAACAAAAAAGTTTTGTTCTAACAAAACAAAAAGTTTTAACGCACGAAGGTCGAAGCTGCTAATGCAAAATCACCAGACTTCAAAATCCTACTTATGGCTAATTGCACTAACCTTGTTTTACTTAGGAGTCTTTAGTGACATGCTGTCACATTCTTTTCGTTAAGACAAAAAGTGACAACATAATATTTAGGATTTTCCTAAGCTAAGATGTTAGTGCAATTGACTGCCCCGTTGGTCGAGTGGTTAGCGACCCTAACTACGCAATGAACGGGGCTCGGGTGCGAGCCCCGATGGGGACAAGCATTTGTGTGATGAGCATAAATGTTCAACCATCGCCTATAGACACCAAAGGTGTTAATGGTGCGTTGCTATCTTGTGGCGAGGACTACCTTACCCTCCAAAACCGGAACACGACAGCGACAAGCCCTGACGCTATTGCGGCAGGAATAGGTAAGGCGGTGGTACCTGACCCGGGCAAGACTATGCAGAACTCTACCACCTAGTAGCCACGATGGTAGTGACTCGCATAGCCAATTGGTCGCCTTTTACGACCTGCCTGGCAGAACGGCAGTTGGTTTTTTCTTCAAAGGATACACAGATGCTCCCCGGAACCAACACGGGGAGCATCTGTGCCGTGAATATTCATTTATTTATTTATATCGTTCGATAGCGAACAAGCAGATGACTTTTTCTAATATATTTAAAAACTTTTTTTAAATAATTGGCTATAAGACTTATATTTTCGAAAAAAACCCTCAGAAAATTTAAATTACAAAACATAAGAAACACTTTTGTCTCATTGGGATTTTATCCAGGACCTCATGAATTGAGTCAAATAGACTAAACCTTAGACCACAAGCTGTTTTATCTAAAACTTTTCTAACAGAATATGTAGAAGATTAAATTTTTTATATTGAATTAAAAAAACGTCGTACATGCTAATAAATTTATATTTTCAATGCAATATCCATACCTAATATTATAAACGGGAAAGTGTGTGTATGTGTGTTTGTTTGTCCGTCTTCCACGGCATAAAGGAGCGACGAATTGACATATTTTTTTAAATGGAGATAGTTGAAGGGATGGAGAGTGACATAGGCTACTTTTTGTCCCTTTCTCACCCCTCACTTTCTTAATATGAATTTAACGCGAGCAAAGCCGCGGGCATCATCTAGTTTAATATTTTGTGTTTTTCACAAACAGTGATACAGTACAAGGGTATTACTACAAAACAGTACAATAGTTTTCATTAGGAGTTCCACCGAGCGCTAACGATTAATAGTAAGTAATGAATGTTCTAATATTAACACTCTAATACTAATAACTGTCTAGCAGAGTAATTTTCTCCGTTTATATATGGAATCTCTATTTAATATGGAATATTGGGAATATCTCTATTTGGGGAAACTCAGTTGACTTAATTAGGATTTTCAGAATTCAAAAGAAATGTATACGTGCAATATGTAATGTTAATCAACTACATTCATGTAAACCCCTATTTAAAACTCTTAAAATACTACCTTTACCTTGTCTTTATATACTGTCGGTATGCGTATTTGTAAAAAAACATCAACATTTGTTTAAAACAAATGCTCAAGTATTAGGGAACTCATATTTTAGAAACAGTGAGAAGCTACATGTGCCAAGCCAAAGACTAAATATTTATAAAAAAATGCATATTGTATGGCAATTAATGTATACAATCATATTCCTGACAGTCTAAAATTATTATCTATAAATAAATTTCGCAAAAAAATGTTTGATTTACTGTTAAATAAAACATACTATGATATTAGAGAATTTTTAGCAGATAAGATTAAATGTTAATAAACAAAAATATAAGCTTGTACAATTTACCTTGAAATTTAAATGTAATAAAAACTGAACGGCAAATTTTGTAAAATGGTAATTTTTTTGTAAATTGTAAAAATTTGGATTGAACATACAATTGTAATATGTGAAATATAAAAAAAGAAGCCCGCTGAGTTTCTTTCGCCGGATCTTCTCAGTGTGGCCGCGTTCCGATCCGGTAGTAATTATAAAGAAATCGACCTAAATTAAAATGTTTGCACGCCATATTATATTTAGTAGAATATGATGGTAATTTAATTTATTTTAATAACTTATGACACCCATATTCTTGCAAATAAATATTTTTCATTTCATTTTTCATTTCAGAATTTTGGGTAATCTTAGATATAAACTACGCTTGCTGGCAAACTATTAAATTATGATTAATGAAAGTATCTGTTTATTTATTTCTTGCTTGAAAAACAAGATAATAATGTTGTTACTTAATTATGAGCACAATATTGCGCCACTTAAATACGCAAGGATAATAAATAAATATCATTGGATAAATTACATGGATTGTTCCAACCTTAAAGTAAGCAAATCATTTATACTCATGGACACATATGGAATAGCGCATAAAATACATTTTATTCCAAAAAAATACTTATTCTCCATAAAACTTTTATAATGCAGCAGGCTGTTAGTCACAGATAGTCCATAATAATATTATAGTTGCGAAAGTAACTATGTCTGCCTGTCTGTCTGTCTCTTCTTCACGCCTAAACTTTTAGATTTAGATGAAATTTGGTACAAAGATAGTTTGAAAGCTGAACCTTTCTCAGCTATCCTATGTTCTTGACATAGGATAGTTTTTATCCCGAAAATCTCACAGGAACGGGAACTATGTAGTTAAAAACCCCGGAACTTTTATTTTAGAAATTTTTTTCACGCGGACGACGTCGCAAGTACAGCTAGTTTAGTATAAATTTAAATTAACGTTGGCTTATTTGCCTATTTTACAAGAAAACCAGTTAATCACCTACACGTAATTATATAGTAATAATCAAGTAAGATCTCAGTTGCGTTTGAAGAAGCTAATGGGTAGTTTCCTGGCATCCCTTGTTAGGTAAAAAAAAATGTTAACCTTTTCGTCTGCTTTGTGAGTAAATTTTTGAACCTGAATATAAAATGACTAATCTCGCTTCGTAATTACCTGCGTTCGCCAAAGGCAAAGAGTTCAACAACTCTTACAAATGGGGTGACCAACTTATTAAAATATTTTTAGATTCTAAAATATAGATAACAGTTTTATATTTTTTTGTTTTTCTTTTGAAGACGAGTGATGGTCTATATAATAAAATAGTACTTACTTAAATAAGCAACAAAATAGATTTTTTAATTATCATAAAATAACAAAAGAGCAGGCTCTCCCAATTGAAATTACCATCCATCAACCATCGCATATAGACACCAAAGGGTGCATTGTTATTTGTATGGCGGGGTGCTAAGGCAGCATGCATATGTTTACCGGCTACCTCTCCCTCTAAATCGGAACATGACAGTGACAAGCATCAACACAATTACGGCAAGAATAGGTAAGATGGTAGTACCAAACCATGGGCGACACGTTTCACGACTCCATCACCTACTAATCACGACAGTAGTCACAGGTCAAAGTCATAGAGTGGTTTATTTTTTACAAACTGCCTGGCAGAATGACAGATGGTTTTTTCTTCAAAGGAGGCCAGGACTCACACGAAGATTAAACAAATATGATAAAAGAACACACATACGAAACTATAAGAAACTTTATAATAAATAGTTTTTTTTTTTTATATTTATTATACCTACCCCGTGTTGTTCCAGGCCCCCTTTGAAGAATAGACTATCTGCCGTTCTACCAGGCAGTTTGTAAGAGGTCAACGATTATCTATACAAGCCACTACTATCGTGGCTATCGTGGTGGAGTTCTGCATTGTTTCGCCTGGGACTGTACCACCGCCTTACCTAGTCCTGCCGCAATATCGTCAGTGCTTGACTTGGTCGTATTCCGGTTTGAAGAGTAAAGTAGTCGGTAACTTATGCATGTGTCACTAAGACCTCACCACAAGTATAGCAACGTACTATAAATATCTTTGGTGTCTATTGGTGATGGTTGTCACTCTTTATGTATTTGTTTGTGCAATGTCTGTACATAAAACTATATCAATTCTAAGTAAATAATAATATAACCATCGGTGCCATGAAATTTATCTGAACTATTGTTAAAGCCTTAAAGTAACTCATTTACTCGTATTAATTCTTACTCGTATCACCAGGATAACGCGCACTACCATGTTTCAGTGGGTTTTTAATAATAATTAAATGGGATCAGTCCACATTTTTTACGTACACATAGTCACCTTATAGTTCAAAGTGTGCATAAGTGTGGAAGTGAAGTCTAAGATTCGTCGAGAGCTTTGCATTGTTTAATGTCAAGGCGCGTTTTAACGTAAAATACTGAGAGCGACCTACTTTGTGCGGGAATTAAGATTTTACAATCCTTTACTGCTTTTGAGTTAACGATTGTAGTTTTAGTGCTAACACAAATATAAATGAATAAATAAATATTCACTGGACGAATTCCACACATGGAACTAACTCCAAATTAAACAAATTATGTGGTTGCTCTGTGGGTGTCATACGATAATACTACGCTAATACATGATGAGTATATATTTTTTTTCTAGATTCAGGAAATTATTAAAATGTTATGATTGTCTAATGTATATACAGTGTGCCCTAGAACGCCTATATTCTATAAGAAGTCGGGCCGTGGCGGTCATACGCATTGAGTAGCTGATGTAAAAAATATATTTAAAAATATCTAAGTCGAAATTTTTTTTTGTTTAATACAAAATTAAAAAAAAACGTTACCTATTAAATTTTATTAATGGACATAAATTGAATGAGTATAATAATAATAATCTTTATTAAACAAATCTAAGTACATACATAAATATTTAAAAACAAAAAACAAAAATTTTAGTATCAACTTGTAAAACATTTTGATGTACCCACGATGTTTTGTAAAAATAATGTGTGGTCGGATTTCATTTTTAAGTACACTAAAACTATGAACTTATGTTAAGCTTATAAATACTCATATTATATGAATTATTTTAAGTTTAATAAATACTTTTTTTAAATTCTTATTAATTAATGAGTGACATAGAAGCATAACCTTTGTTATGTATGACGATGCCGTTCGATAAATTAGGGTTGCTAACACCGGTAACATTTGTTAACGTTTTTTTTTCTATTTTTTTGTATTGCACAAAAAAAAATTCGACTTAATTTTTTTATGATTTTTTACATCAGCTACTCAATGCGGATGACCGCCACGCCCCGACTTGTTATAGAATATAGGCGTTCTGGAGCACACTGTATATACATTAGACAATCATAATATTTTAATAATTTCCTGAATCTAGAAATAAAAAAATATACTCATCATGTATTAGCTTATCCCCGATGGGAATCGAACCTGAGCCCCATTGGTCGCGTAGTCAGGGTCACTAACCACTCGACCAACGGGGCGGTATAAAAATAAGTTACAAAGAAGGTGACATTGTGCTGCTACTATTACAATGTATCAGGATCGCTAACCACTCGACCAACGGGGCCTATAATCAAACTTTATACTAAACTAGCTGACCCGGCAAACGTTGTTTTGCCATTTATATTAGGAATCCATAGCCGACAAACAACGTGACACGTAATTTATATAAGTCTACTCTCACGGGATTGTCCTTCCACGCAGCCAAAATGGCATTAAACTTTATATGGTGGTTAAGTATTCTTAAATTTTCTATCTTTCGCGCAATTTTCTTAATATTTTCTTTTATAAGAACCTTCTCCTTATAAGTACAAACACAACAAAAAAAAATTACCGAAATTGGTCCAGCCATTCGGGCGTGACGTCGTGACCAAGGAAAATAGGAATTGATTTTTATATATATATATAGATTTAATTCTTAACTTAATTATACATCCAAATTAAAAAAAAAACTTTAATTTCAACTTTATTAAAAATTTGATTTCCTTTGCGGTAAAAATATATTATATGTATTGACCAATTGTTAGGCAATTAAAATAAAAATGTTCGTTCAGTTTCTGATAAAAACCTTACAAATATCACAAATGGAACTTGTCAGGCGCAGCGACGATATTCGATGCCATTTTACAAATAGATAAGTCATATTAGGGGTTTTTCAGGTCAAGGAATCGATTTATTAAGGTTCCAGGTCCAAGAAAAGCTCGGTTCCCAAGATATGGGTATGTGAAAAACCGAGCAAAGCTCGGTCAACCAGATATTTTAATATTATGTGACGTGCATAGCTCAGATAAATATGTAATAGTTCCAGAGACTAAATGAAAGTCATACAGTTATGTTGCTACTTTGAAATGGCGGCTTTTTTACATCTTTGGATATATTTCTATTTTTTCATGACATAATAAAAGCGTTTGACGTTTACAAGCGTATGCTTGTATGAGCGGCTACACATATCCCGTCCAACACTGTATCTTGTGTGTCTGTTAGTATTAGTATGGTCTGTGGATCTAACGAATGATGCAACATAAAGTTAAATAGAAGATCCACAGACAAAATAAATAAAATCTAATAAACTTCGCTAGATTAAATGTATAAAACGAATAGTTACACGGGCTTTTTAGAAGTATTATAAGCTATGACAATTAATTTGTATTAATAGTACGTCGTAAACACTTGTACTGTTTTATTTAGGCTTTATTAATTAACAACAAACGGTCCGCGTTTTAACGCATCATCAGGGCAGCAAAAAACTTTTTTTTTATTGCCCTGATGATGCGTTGCCTGAAAAAACTTTTACCTTACCTATTTCTTCTCCGCAACAGTCAGTGTAGTGTTGCGGCTTGGAGGTGAAATTAGATTTATACATGTGGCATTGCAATCTTCCACACAGATAACTTTTAATATATTTGGTGTCTATAAGGTACATTTTCTTTTTGCATCAGGAAAATCATCTGCTTGTTTGCTATCGAATGATATAAATAAATGAATAAATATTCACGTGACAAATTACACTTACTGATCTAACCCCAAAATAAGCAAATTATTTGTTTGTGTTTGTGGTGTTAGTCAACGATACTAATACATAGAAATACATATATAAATTCTAGAACATATTCAACAAACACCCAAACCCGGAAATACGAACATTTATGCTCATCACACAAATGCTTGTCCCCATTAGGGATTAAACCCGAGCCCCGTCGATTGCGTAGTCAGGGTCGCTAACCAATCGACCAACGAGGCGGTATAAAAATAAGTTACAAAGATATAGACATCGTGCTGCTACTATACAATATAGAAATATAAATGTAATAATATTATATTCTGTGCTGTATAATGTCATTGCAATAATAAATTATTTTATTACAAGGAAATTATTACAGAGCAGAATATAATATTATTTGCAGTAAATGTCTATATTTTGTTCTACATTTCTCAATTAGCCTCAAAGTTCTTTAAGTTAACATACCTAGTAGTAACTGGAAGAAATATTTAGCATATTTCCTTTGACGGGACTGAATATTGTATCAAAGGCGTATCATCAAAGATATCCAACATTAAAATAAAAATTACGTTCACATTTGATCAATAGAGAACAAAATCTCACAAAGGGTCTGATAAGCCAATTCTGAGAACGTGATCAGGAATCCACCTTGGATTCATAAAGAATATTACCGTTACAATTCCAGTAAGGCGTATGTTTGAATTTATTCCAATTTAGATAAAACCTTATATCAAAAAGGTATAATACTATATATACTTTATCTTTCGACCCGTTGGTCGGGTTAGCGAATCTTAATACGAATCAATGGGATTCGGGTTCGATGTCCCCGACAGGGAAAAACATTTGTGTGATGAGCATAGAGGTTTGTATTTCTGGGTTTGGGTGTTTATTATCTATGTTAAAGTATTTATGTATGTATTTCTATGTATTAGTATCGTTGAATAACACCCATAACACAAGCAAATAATTTGTTTATTTCGGAGTTAGAGCAAATTATGTAATCTCTGTGCATTACAGAGACGAAAACTGTCCAAGACTTTAGTTGTTAAGAAAAAAGTTAAATCTCTTACAAGATCATCCCACTACTTCCCATATTCCTTATTTGGGAAAAATTTTGGAAAATTTTAAATACCTTCAGAATTTGTGATGAGTTTAGTTCTTCAATGTCTTGCTTTAAGGATTCAGATATATTTTTAGGCACTGAAGAGTTAGGTGAAGGCTGCATTAGACGGTGATACAACTGGTACTTGGATACTGTCATTAGACGTTGATACAACTGGTACTTGGATACTGTCATTAGACGTTAATACAACTGGTACTTGGATACTATCATTAGACATTGATACAACTGGTACTCGGATACTGTCATTTAGCTCAATTTTAGTGTTTAACCTCTTTACCTTCATGCTACAAAAATAACAGTCTTAAAGATGATTTCTTGGATCTATTCAAATAGTCGGTGTTCTAAATTTAGAGACACTTCTTTTCCTACTTTTCCATAATCTAAAATATTCTTAATAGGATTTGGAAAAACAATTGGGAGCCCAAGACCTCTCATTTTTATCTAAGAGTATGCCAAAATACTCAAAATAGGTATTTTTCACCAACTCTGACATCAATTTTCTACAATGGTTAAAAACATGTCTCTCCATATATTATAGCAAAAATGATCTGGGCTATTAAACAACCATAAATTTTCTACAATGGTTAAAAACATGTCCCTCCATATATTATAGCAAAATTGATCTGGGCTATTAAACAACGTCTTCTTTAACTACTCATGACGCAAAAACTTCAGATACTAATCTTAACACAGTAAAATTCACATGTTTCGAATAATATAATATGTTGACTCACAAATATATAAGTCAATGGCTCAAATGATAAAAATTAAAAACAAAGTAACTCGAACTACTCAAAAAATTTTGAGAGTACATTTGACAAGTATGACCTGTTCTTGTCAAATGTACTCTCAAAATTTTTGTGAGAACCAAATAAGTGAACATTATCAACCAAAATATTTCTATGATATATATACAACGACTCATAATTTGGCTGGTGACGAATTCATCAATAATTGACATAATATTATCAAGTCTCGGTAGATTATTTTATGTAGAAAACTGAAAATGTTACCGAAAATGAATCGTGTGACCAGAGGCCGATCCCAGGGTCTTTAACAAAGCCGCCATCACTACCTTTGAGACGTGATTGTCTTTTATTATTTTATTTTAAACACTTGTACTGTTTCACGATCACAAACTACATAATATATTTATTTTTAATTAAATAGCCAACTGATTTCACATTTTACTGCATCTTATATATTTATATGCAGTAAAATGCGATTGAAACCAGTTGGCTATATAATAATTATGACGGAGTTTCATCAGTACTTTAATAGTTAGTAGGGCTGTTTGCTTTTTACCCGACTACGCTATTAAGTAGATTGTATTTCTCGAGTGCGTATATGTATGTTTGCTTGCGTATTTTTTATCACAGTCTGTAGCCAGCGAGAGTGTCAAAAGTTATATAATTTTTATACCGCAATAGAACTGATTTGAAAAAATATTATTCTCCGTGTCGCCTCAGCTGTGGTCTAGTGGTCCAGTGTTGGTGTTGACCACATCAGGTCCTGGGTTCGTTTCCCAGAACGGGCAATTCAAAAAAATGTGTTTTTTAGTTTTCTGATAAAAACAACTTCACCCAGGATTGGATAAGTGCCCGATTGGATAAGTGGGGATTGGATAAGTGGGGTTAGATTGGATAAGTTAGGTTATTATGGGATTAACTTCCGAAACGCAAATCAATTTTAACAAGCTATTAATCTGTATTTATTTAACATATTTTTTATAAGCAAATGATCTGTCAAAGACAGATTAATCGTTTGTTAAAATTAGTTTGTGTTTCAGAAACCGGCAGTAAGTACAGGTGGTAGAGTTCTGCATTGTCTCGCCCGGGTCTGGTACCATCGCCTTACTTATTCCTGCCACAATAGCGTCAGTGCTTGTCACTGTTGTGTTCCAGTTTGGAGGGTCAGGTAGCCGGTACCTATCTGCATGTTTGCTATCTTATATATTAAAAAAAATATCTTCAGCTAATCGTGTTTGCACTGGTTGTATTTGTGCCTACTTCTTCGGCGATACGGGCGTGAAGATACTTTTCTAAACCTACATGTTTTTTTATAATTGGTCGTATTTTAAGTTTTTGTTTTAAAAATAATTACTTGTTTGTAATGTATTTACCATTCAAAAAACTTGAATTCAAATTTAGTTTAAAATTCAGCAATATTAAAACAAAATTCGGCTAATGGCGTCAACGATTAGCTTGCTTGATATCCTCTTGTATTTATTACAGTTTCAACTCTCGCCTCGAAGTCACAGCGCAATGAATTGCTTAATTAGAAGGCAAATACGACTTTAATTACGTCTTATGTTTTAAAGATTTACTGATATTTCATAACTTCATAATATTTTGGTGATAATTTATTACTCGCAGTTTACAAATTTATCGTTCGTAGACTCTATACAGTAGTAGAGATAGCATCGGTTACCCATGGTATGTGCGTAATATAGTCCTTTACCGAGACCTAGAGCTCCCAACCAAGATGCATTACATGAAAGAACTATCTACACGTTATTTCGAAAAAACAACACACCATTCTAACCCATTAATCACAGCCGCCGTAAACTATGAAGGCCTCGCCACGTACTTTCTTGTCCCGATTACGATCCCGACATATACACTCACAAAACACGACACCGTCATCGCCGGTCTCTCTATCGCCCCGCGCCTAACGCGGAGCGTACAGCCACGACTCATCCTTCCAATTTTAATTCAAATGCCGCGCATTCCCGAGGTCCGGGTCCACAGGAGACAGCCTTAGCGCGGGCGTTTCTAACCCCCCACTTCCCTAAAATGAATTTAACGTGAGCGAAGCCACTGACAAAAGCTAGGAATGTATAAATTCAGACAAAGTACTTACTACCTATCATTTAAGTCTTGAATCAGGAATGACATATCTCCAGACTTTGTTGATGTATAAAATCAAAGTACTTATATAAAATTTACGTATTTTCAGACACACATTTTTCCGTTACATTTGCTAGCTCGCAGCCATTTTCAAATATAGTAATATTTCCCGTAACCAAATAGAATTACTTTTGTTGTCACGTCTGAAAGTCAATTACCTTCCTTTTAGGCGTAGCCTTGCAGCGTATTTTCGTTATGTGCTCATTTATACTGTGACATGTTATACTTGTATGGGTATATTAAATCGGATAAACAGGTTATATGCGTCCCTTTCGGCGTACCATTTTTTCGACACGTTTCATTTTGTATCAATAATAATCGTAAGATTAAAGGGGTTGACAATTAATATATATGTATTTATAGCATAATATATTCTTATGAAGGCAGGAGATACGTGAGTACCTGTCTTCTCATTTAAATCGGTGATTTCGTTTGTTTCGGACTTTAAAAAATTTAATTTATTAATAGACTTATAATCAAATACTGGTAAGCAATCTAATCGTAGGTTTACAAAATGTAAATTTATTTACATCTTTAGTGAAAAGCGTGTAAGGTAATATCTTAAGAATATAATTTAACAGTGAATCTTTAAATTTTTTGTATCGTTGAATAAATTGCTATCACATTTCATTAGGAGAAAATTTATGATAAAATATCATATAACTAGATTGTTCTCCTAAAGGAAAGAGAAAACTATCGTCTATATTACAACAAAAAATACGTACATTATTTTGTATTTGTATGCAAGTCTTAAAACTATTTATGTCAATTTAACGCAAAATATAATTGATTTGTTACATTATGTGATTGTATAAAGATCAACAAAAGAACAGACTTATGAAAGTAAAAGATATAAATATATATATATATATATATATATATATATATATATATATATATACATATATACATATATACATATATATATATATATATATATATATATATATATATATATATATATATATATATATATATATATATATATATATATATATATATACATATATACATATATATATATATATATATATATATATATATATATATATATATATATATATATATATATATATATATATATATATATATATATATATATATATATATATATGTATATGTATGTATGTATGTATATGTATATATATATATGTATATGTATGTATGTATGTATATGTATATATATATAAATGTTGAAAGAAATAACTTTATTACTTTTACCCTATTTATTAACATATTTCAACTAAAACTATATATTTGCATCTTTTCCAGTTTTGACGTTGTACAACACTGGTTTTCAGTATCCTAATTTTTAAAAAAGTGAATGCTCAGATACGTCCAACAATCAGCCTATTGTGACAACCTCCTAGTTTAAAATAATGGTGTATTTTATTAGCAGCCATCTTTTTAGTACATATCTAGAGAAGTACCAGCTAATTAGTGACCGCCAATATGATTTTCGTTGCGTTCACTCAACTGGACGTAATCTTTGAGTTTACTTAACATACAAATGTGTGGACAATGTAAAAGAACAAACAGAAGACTGGCAGTTAATTTGAAAATAGCGAAGTGTGTGAAGAACTTTCTTCGAATATGGCACATAGTATTATTGTCTAAGTTCTTTTTTCTGGAATTCTCGAGTTCTCTGGAATGCAATTTAATTTTTTTGAAAGTTGCTGTTCATGGAGCATGCTTTAACCTTAAAATCGCCAATGCTTGTGTATCACAAGGCGGTGGGCTACCACCTATACTGTTTCTTCTGTATATTACCGACATATTGCGAATAAGCAACATTAATTGCTAAATAAATGATAATATAGCTACCCCATATTGTTCCGGGCTCCTATAAAGAATAGACCAAATGCCGTTCCACCGGTCGTAAAAGGCGACTGATTGGCTATAAGTAACTACTAGGTTCTGCACCGACTCACCTTACGTGGTAAGTACCATACCAGTATTTGCTACCACCGCCTTTTTTGTCGCAACACCGTCAATGCTTTTCTTTGTCGTGTTTCGGTTTGGAGGGTAAGGTAGTTGGTAAACTTATGCATGTACCACTCGGATAGCAACGTACCGTTAACAACCTTAGTGCCTATAGGCGATGGTTTGTTTTTCCATTGAGAGAGCCATCTGCTTGTTTGCTATGCTGATGGCATTCAACTTAATTTTTGAGATTTAAAATATTGCTTTAGCTAGATAATCGATAGGTTGAAAAATTTCGATGCAATGTCAAAAACACTTTATTTTTAATTTTCTTCATTGATAAATCCCAAACAATTTGAATGAAATTAACGGTATTTGACGCAGTTTTTTAAGGAAAAAAGCTGATAAGATTTTTAGGTCAATCGGTGAATTATTTTGAAAGTTATTTAAAAAAAATAAGTAAGTTTGCTAAAAAAACGTACTTTTAATATTTGTACTGTAAAACTTACTTTTTTAGTACTAAAATATTGTAGATACCAAAAAATTATTGGTTGAAAAATTTCGAAGCTATGTCGAAAAAACACTTTCAAAATTTTTCGTCAATAATTACTACCAAACGGATAAACCGATTTTGATGCAATTTATGTACTAGACGTAGTTTTTTGAGAAATAGAGCTGATTAGTTTTTGCACTCAATCGATACATAAATATGGAAGTTATATTAAAAAAATACTGTTTCGCCAAAATTTTTTTTAGTGATTTTTTAAAATTTCTCTAAATCACCTGAATCGAATCAGTTCAAATTTTAAGGAAGTCTAAGTTGAGCAGAATCCAATCGAATGCCATCAACCACGTTTTGATCGGTACAGCCGTTCAAAAACGATGAGATGTATACATACACACACACACACACTCATACGTTCAGACATACTGCCGTCATCGTGAAAACAGTCGGAAAAGGTTCCTAAGACCTCAAAACTTGGACATCTGGTGAAAACTACATTTTCGAAAATCGGGGTAAAATAAGAAGAATATGAATAAGAAATTATTTATTGATGGACATTTACAAATTACATACTAAAACAAAAAAGAAAGAAATCGAGGCTTATGCTAAAAAAACTCACTTATGTCTAAAAGAAAGAGCAAAAGGTGATAGTAATATTGAGTGGCAATTTGAGTCCATTAAAAGATGATTAAAAGGGAATAACTCAGTATTTGTTGAGGCTTGGTGAATCTCAACACTGGTTTTCAGTATCCCCTGTTTGTATAACAGCAAACGAGCTTACAGCGTGTGCGAAACATTATTATAATATATACATTTGCGTGTACATTCTTAATTAACAAAAAAGATAAACACTAAAAAAAATTTTGGCGAAACAGTATTTTTTTAATATAACTTCCATATTTATGTACCGATTAAGTGCAAAAACTAATCAGCTGTATTCCTCAAAAAACTACGTCTAATACATAAATTGCGTCAAAATCGGTTTATCCGTTTAGTAGTAATTATTGACGAAAAATTTTGAAAGTGTTTTTTCGACATAGCTTCGAAATTTTTCAACCAATAATTTTTTGGTATTCTACAAAATTTCGTACTAAAAAAGTACGTTTTACAGTACAAATATTAAAAGTACGTTTTTTTACATATATATGTATATAGTTATAAATAATCCTGACATTTATATTAAACTTTGATTATTTTTTTGCAAGTTTATTAAATACCATTTATATTTTGATTTAAAAGTTGTAGATCACGAACTGACGTTTGTGTATTATTCCAACATTTGCTAGCGTTATAGCTGAAACTACCGCTAAATGCTGCAGTTTTATGTCTCGAAAATAAAATAGAAATGTGTATGTGTGTATGTAATATATTAAAATCAGTAACTTCCTTATCTACATACGTAGTGGGAAGTTAAAAATAGTATTGTTTATGCTTAATATGCTAATGCTCCGGCCGTAGTGGGCTTTCTTGAGACGGAACATTTATATCAGAAATCAAAAAATTACCTTTCAGAGCCTTCAAGTGGGGTCGGATAAATTTAACCCCAATAAGACACCAATCAAAGCCACCACCGCCAAAAAATCATCCTTTATCGTATCTCCTTATTTTTAAGATATTTACCTAACTGGCAACTTCCGTTAGTCAAAAAATCGACAAATTCGAATTATTGAGCGACGTTTAGTACTGTAGACATCCTACTAATATTATAAATGCGAAAGTTTGTGAGTATGTATGTATGGATGTTCGTTACTCTTTCACGCAAATACTACTGAACTGATTACGATGAAATTTGGTATGTAGGTAGCTGAAGACCCAGAATAATACATAGGCTATTTTTATACCGGAAAAGTTAGGTAATCCCGCGGGATTCAGTAAAAACTTTTATAATGCAGTGGGCTGCACGCTGCAGGTAGTTTAAAAAAAGGCTAAATAGGATTAACAAAAGCTTGACGTTCTCAGCAGGGCCAAGCAGTACTTCATATTGGCCCATTGAGGAAGAAATTAAGAGAAATCCGGATATGACTTGATATCTGTTATTTATAATTTTGTTAAGAATAAGGTTTTCGCTATATCATAAAATAATTTCCACTTTATGTCTAAAATTTTGTCCATAAATAGTCATCTACATACCTGAATAAATTTTTGTTTTTACCTTTGTAAGTAAGGGCAAGACCGTATCATTTTTAAACGGTGTTTATTAAGTTAGGTGGTCACTGTCGCACTTTGTCATCTCGCCCGCATCTACGTACAATTACAAAATATTCTTAAAACAAGGGCGATACTTTATTTTTATAGGAGTTATAAAAAATATAAACATTTTTTTTGAAATGAAAATAAATTTATAAAAAATGAAAGAATTCGTAGGTAGATTAAATGGACAGCGTCTACGAATAAAGTGACATGCAAAAATTGAGGTTTACAGGAGAGCATGTAATTAAAGTTTAAGTTTCTTCAAAAATAATTCTATATACAATTGTAAGTATATATTTGATAGATATTATTATACATTTGAAATGTATAAATTTTAGATACCTTTTATACACTGAAAACAAGCAACAAAGGTTTAAAATATAATATAATTAAATCTTTTATAAAAATTTGTAATTATGTTATTTTCAAAACCAAACCTAACCTATAATAAGATTATTATCAACCTAAATATTAGAATATATAAATAGAGACATGTCTCTTTATACGAGGTATTTTATTCTAAAACGCGCATTTTAAAATACTGTATAGAACATATAGATTTTCACATCAATGACACCTATTGTTTGTAATTTTTACACTTGTTCTTTTATGCAAATTCGTATATGTAGTAAGTACATAATATAAGAAAATATATCATATTTAGGTCTTGTCGTATGGACAATTTATAGCCAAATGGCAATAAGAAACATTTCTTTATATACGTAGGGATCACCCAAATATATTTTATTTACACAATAAAACAGTTCTTTAGATATTCTTATATTTAGATATACAAACTAACTTAAACACACAATATTCATATTCTTGCGTCGGGAGTTAGAATTTTAAAGAAAGTAAGAATAGTAAATTAGTAAAATCTGGAGCAAAATAATTAAGTTTTGAAAGGGCCTTCATACTCGTAAATTGGCCCAATAAAAGCTTTTTCTTCACAAAACAATAAAAATACTTTTATTCACGCCGCGTGAGCTTGTTAATTACTATTGTTTATCCGTACTTTAACAGTAAAATATCTTAGAAGTGCTTTTCAGGGAGAGAACTTAATTTTTGGTTGCCTAAAATGAATTCTTAAGTAAAGATAATCTTTATTGTATTTACCACTCAGACTTTTGTTTTTAAACAGCTCCAATTTGTTAGTAAATTATAAAATAATTTTGTATTCTCTGTATTAAACGGGAGAGGTTTTCAAATCAACAAAATGTAACTTTTTTATATTAAACCATGCATTATAAATTAATTTTTTGCCCGTGTTGATCCCGGGCTTCTTTGAAAAACAAGCCAACTGCTGTTCTGCCAGACAGGTTGTAAAAGACGACCGATTGGTTATACGATTCACTACCATCGACGAGGTGGTAGAGTTCTGCAATATCTCGCCTGGGTCAGGTACCTACCGTCTTACCTGTTCCTGCCGCTATAGCCTCAGTGCTTGTCGCTGTCGTGTTCCGGTTTGGAGGGTAAGGTAGCCGGAAAACTTATACATGTGGCTTTAGATCTCGCCACAAGACAGCAACGCGCCATTAACACCTTTACTGTCTATAGGCGATGGTTGACTCTTTCCATCAGGAAACCCATTTGCTTGTTTGCTATTTTATAATATAAAAAAAATTACAGTACAGTTTGTCTTTGTTAATTCATGTCTAATTGGATAAGTAATACGCTCTTTTTCGTTTCACATATATTTTGAAAAAATGTAACCATAAGGGTACGAACACGGGATAATTGAGTGAGTAGTAGAGTGAATGAGGGTGTTTATATAGGACCATGCATATATCTTACAGAGTGGTCTGATTTTGATAATTTTAATAATTTGATAATATCAATGGACAGAAGTATGTTCGTCATAATCCCTACAAGTCACCTGGACTGCATCTCAAGAGTGTACAAAAATGCACCGTAAAACGATGCGGACGCTAGGTATTGTAACGGGAGACAAGTGAACCGATTCAATGCAGGAACAGTACTCATTTATTTTAAATGATTAATAATTTTTTAAACACTTTCTTAGTATATGTTGTTCGTCCGCCGTGTTGGTCCCGGCCTCCTTTGTAGAATAGGCCAACTGCCGTTCTGCCAGGCAGGTCGTAAAAGGCGACCGATTGGCTATCGAGTCACTACCATCGTGGCTACTAGGTGGTAGAGTTCTGCATTGTCTCGCCCGGGTCTGGTACCACCGCCTTACCTATTCCTGCCGCAATAGCGTCAGTGCTTGTCGCTGTCGTGTTCCAGTTTGGAGGGTAAGGTAGCCGGTAAACTTATGCATGTGGCATTAGACCTCGCCACAATATAGCAACGCACCATTAACATCTTTGGTGTCTATAGGCGATGGTTGACTCTTTCCATCAGGAGACCCATCTGCTTGTTTGCTATCTTATGATATAAAAAAAAAATGATTAATGTAAATATATATGAATAACGAGGTTACTACCTTACAACTACAAAAGGTGAAAAAATGTCAAATTCGACGATATGTACCGTCCCATCACGCCTATCGCCATGTGTAGAAAGCCACATAGATGTTTGGAATGTGAAAGTAGGCTGGAAGATAGATTATGGATGAGAGACACTTTGATACCATGTGTGTAACAGATGTTAAGGTACCTTTAGCTAGTAAAACCATTGATCTATCCGTTGGCAAAACGGCTTTGTAATCTGGTGGACATTGTGGCCATCACAGTAGCGCAAGAATAGATATTCCACTATTCCTCCTATACGCTTTAGTCTCTGGTCTGAAAAAAAATGATTTAATTCACTTGGAGCTTCTCACGGTACATATTAAGCTGAAAATGACAACTTCTTTTTGGTCGCACAATTCGCGTATGCCGGTAAGCTCGCCGAAGACCATTGACCTGGAAAAGTTTGGGATTTCTGTAAGTATTTTCTCCATGTTTTAGACGTCAGTGGAAAAAATATTTTAATGTGGTGTTTTGAATCTTAGTTCTATATTGTGCCTCTGCCTACCTACGTAATGGCGCTCGGTTCCATACGTGTCCTCCATATCGTAACTGATAGTCCACTATATTCTTCTGTTTTATATTTAGGTTTTTTAGACGTTCCATTATCTAGCTTGAAGGTAAATTTACATTATTTAAATAAGAAATCTTTAACAAGTTAACCTCGCAGGTCATAAGGCAGGTAGATTATTCAAATGGGGTAGTTTGTAATAATTTTTGGATGATTTCCACGATTGTTGCACAAAAAAAAATTGTTGTTGGAACTTGTACCTAGTTTTTGTCTAATTTATCTCTAATAATACATGTATGTATCATAATGTGCAATCAACCTCCAAGAAAAGAGCTTAAACATTAATAAAAATCCAACAACGCAACTGAAATATCTCTGATGGTAGGCAGCGATGACCACTTACCATCAGGTGCACCTCCTGTTCGTTTGTCCTCTCTTAGGTCCTATAAAAAAAGGAAACCTGCTACTGTCTCTTAGAATTAGTTACTTGGCCTTTTGAGGCTGGCATTAACTTTTTACTATCACAAGGCAAGGTAAAAAGGAAAAAATAAACATATATATATATATATAAATATTTATATATATATATATATATATATATATATATATATATATATATATATATATATATATATATATAAATATATATATATATATATATATATATATATATATATATATATATATATATATATATATAGGTATGTATAAGAAAAAAAATCATAAAAAAACTAAGCATGAATGAGTAATATATTTATGTTCCTTACGTAGTTTTAAAGTTGCTACTAAAGCAATAGCAGCAGAGTATGCGGTACATTAATAAAAAAACTGTCACAAGTACACAATAAATAAATATTAGCTCCGTTTTGCATTAGCAGTCGTTTTCATAATAATATCAAACTTTGAACAGACTCTTAGATTAAATTTACGTCTAGTATAATAACGTTGTATGATGACCGATTACTGCTTTCTAAGGAACAATTTAATTATCTCCAAGTATATGGAAAACAATATTCTAAGCTTATAAAAATCTGAACGACGTTAATTGATTTCTTTTCCGTAACATAAACAAAGCCCTTATAATTATTTTTCAAATTATGGAGTTTATTTTATTAAAAATGAAACAAAAACTCTTAGACATATATATCTTAATACCAACTTTCTCCTAGAATATAAAGTCTATAGGCTGACCAAATATGTGTTTTACGAGTTATCCCATTTTTCGTGCTACAAAAATTCAAGAAACCGTAATTATTAATTTGAATACGGATAAAAATGTTGAGATTAATGCTTCACCCTCGAATGCTATTCGATTTTCCTGTAGGTGCGGCGGTTACAAAGTAAAACCTGCGTTTCACGTCACTTTATGTGCCTATTGTACCAATGGGGTCTACCCTTAACTTTCAGGTCTTATGTTAATTTGTCCCATTTTTTACGCTACCTTATATTTCAGTTGCATCACAGCAGTTACGTATAAAATTTTGTGGAAATATTGCAAGCTAAATATCATAATCCCCGTTTTGTTCCGGGCTCCTTTTGAAGAATAGGCCATCTGACGTTTTTGTTGTTGCTTGTTTCTATCTTGTGGCATAAAAAAATCGTGTTTAAATTATGTATTTTCACAAGTAAGAATAAGAATTTATTTATTTGAGACGCAAACCATTCAAAGCAAGCAAAAATAGTTTAAAAAAAAATAGTTACAACATTGATACTTTTGAGCTTACACTAATTAAAAAAAAATGAGAAACAAAGTTTAAGAAAATAAAATAAGTAAATAATGGTGGTGCAACGTCTCAAAATAGAAATACCACTCAGCATAATATGTTATCTATAAAAATAAATTTGCGTGAATCTATAATAAATTTAAACATTTAGCCGTGAAAACATTAGGTAGAGACAGGTTTTCGCATAAATATAATAATATCTGGTTGACCGAGCTTAGCTCGGTTTTTCACATATTTTTGAAACCGATCTTTTCTTGGACCTAGAAACTTGATAAATCGATTCCTATAGAATATATATATATATATATATATATATATATATATATATATATATATATATATGTATATATATATATATATATATATATATATATATATATATATATATATATATATATATATATATATATTGACCGAGCTTTGCTCGTTTTTTCACATACCCATATATACCCGAAAAACCCCTACTTTGTGACTTTCATGAAAATCGTTGGAGCCAATTCTGAGATTCCAATTATATACATACAAGAATTGCTCGTTTAAAGGTATTAGATGAGCATGGATATACAGGGTGTTAGGGACGGTCTACTGAAGATCGAAACCGTGGCTTTGGACTATGATCATAAAATTAATATTATCGTAGGAAATTTGTGTGGGAAATTTTTGATATTTTTAACGTTTTAACCATAACTTTGTATAATTTTATTTATTCTAATAGTGCGTTTTCTAAAAAATAATAAAATTTAACGAAATACACAAAAATATAAGCAATTTACTAGGTGGTAGAGTTCTGCATTGTCTCAACCGGGTCTGGTACCACCGCCTTACCTATTACAACCCAATAGCGTCAGTGCTTGTCACTGTCGTGTTCCGGTTTAGAGAGTAAGGTAGTCGGTAAACTTATGCATGTGGTATTAGACCTCGTTACAAAATAGCAACGCACCCTTAACATCTTTGTTGTCTATAGGGGATAGTTGACTCTTTCTATCAGAACACCCGTCTGCTTGTTTGCTATTATGACATAAAAATGTATTATACGCCACATGCAACGCCAAATAAATAGCTGTTTCTATAGTTCTACTAGCGCAACGAGTCTTGAGTAATATACGTTATACATTGCGTGGTGTGAAAATATGAAAACATCATACAACGCAAATTTTGCATTTCCCACAAAAAAAGGAATTGTCATCGTGATTAGAACATTTAAATAGCACGTTTCCTTAATTTTTCAGTACACCGTCCCTTACACACTTTATACTAGTATTTTACTGAATCTGCTAAAAAGCTTTGTTTACCCCCACGACAAAAATATATTTCAATTTTTTTAAATCATACTTATCTGTATGTATCACCATAATATAAAAAACATCCTCATGAAATATACGCCAGTCAAACTCTCTCCAGGGAGTCGAAATATATTGGGGTGGGTGATCTATATTATTCTATAGATCGTATATTTGATACAAGTGCGATCACGGATATAATATAGTTATTGCTAGATATAACACCGCATTTATTTACGTACTGAATATGTTCAATTTCCTGGTATTATTTCAGGTCGCCATTGAATAATAAACCATATGACGCTTTGTCAGGCAGTTCGTAAGAAGCGATCAATTAGCAATTAATTAAATTCAATTCAATTCAATCAAAATGTGTTTATTTTCTCTCACAAAGGTATCATAATAATATAAACATGCAAAGTTTTGGTGATAAGTGGTGTACTTGTTTTGTGAGAGACGTGCGCCTGTAATAGGTTCGACCTACCGACCGACCTGTGTTATAAGAAAAGCCACAGGCATAAGTCTACTATCTACCTTACCATCCAAACCGGAACAAGATAATGAAAAGCATAGTCGCCATTAGGGCAAGAATAAGTTAGGCGGTATTACCCCGGGTCATACGCGAGAAACAAATACTCATATGATATTGATGTTGCACCATATCTGTAACCTGGAGAGAATCTGATTGTTATTTTTCAAACAAAAAATACCACCAATTTCACTGGCCGATAAACTTTATGTTTGTGTTAATTGTGGCGTATAATAACAATCGATGCAAACCGTCTGTTTCACAAGGGAGTGTGTTGATATTTCTTGTTAAGTGTTATATCCAGTAACTGTAGATCTGTGAACGTTATCCATTTTTAAGCCACATTACATTTGGACTTAAGATTTCCTTTTAGCGAAGAAGGGTGTATCGAGATGCATGGTTCAAAATAATATGGATAATTTATAAAATAATGTTTGAAAAGTTTTTGAAAAAAAATATATATTTAAAAGGAATCTTATACTAAAATCCATACAATTAATTTGCAGAAACTTAAACTTCCGTTTACTAGGACTTAATTTACTACATGGTAGCGATTACTCAGTGGTCCAAATCAAACAATAAAATCTTTTTTAAGTTTGATAACAGACTTTACCCGTAAAGAAAAATATATAATAATATAAATAAAAAATGAATGTTGTAAGTAATGTTTATTTTTGATAAAAAATAAAAAAGTCCACTGAGTTTCTTCCGCCGGATCTTCTCATGTGTGGCTGCGTTCCGATCTGGTAGTAATTATAAATAAATCGAAAGAAATTTAAATTTTTGCACACCATATCATGGTTGGTAATTTAATTTATTTTTAATAACCTGTGACACCCATATTCTTGCAAATAAATATTTTTTTCATTTTCATTTCATTTTCAATAATTTAATATATTTCCAATGCATATTACTTAAGTAACATAAAATTTCTGTGGTCTTCCGCAATGTAAACTTTAAATGTGTCAAACTTCATACTCAACATTTCGCGTAATTAATTGTCTTAAAGTTCTTGTAAATGTCCAAAGTTTTTGATTCACGTATTAATATATAGATGACAGTATTAATGATGACATTTTTTAATAAAAAAAACAATGCAAATTCGATTGTTTTACAATATCTTCCCCGTGTTGGTCCGATTCCCTTTGAAAAATAGACCAACGGCCATTTTGCCAGGCAGTTTACAAAAGGCGAACAAGTAGCCAAGCATGGCACAGCCATCGTGACTACTAAGAATTCTGCAATGTCTCATCCAGGTTCGGTATTTTTCACATTACAAAAATTTTACAAAAAAATGTTTTTTGACATAATTTTTTAAATTTTACAAAAAGAAAATTGGAATTAAATGTAGCCTATGGAACTTTGTAATAACGTTATTTTCTATGAGTAAAAAATTTTCAAAATCGGTTTACTAGTTTCAGAGAGTACTTCCTATAAACAAATTTATTTTTTTATAGGAATTTAAAATGTTAACGTGATATAGTCATAAAGTATAGATCTATTCAAGCTTTAATAATAAGAACGCATGATAAGAAACTTCGGTGTTTATAGCCGAGGTATATATTGCTATTGGGGAAACTGCTTACTTTATAGGTACAAGGTACAAATATCTTAAGCTATAAAAGTCAAATACATTTATGGACATAATAATTAAAAGGAATGTTTGTTTTTGTTTCAGGTGATACTAGAAGAAAATCCAAATTATTGAGTAAGTATTACACCTTTATTGTATTAATATATGACTTGAGCAAGACATGCAAATAAATAAAATTGCAGTGTCTGTTCATTATCTATACATATAATAAAATCGTAGGAAAGTCAGTACTGTCTGTACATTGAATATTTTTTTAAAAGAATACTTGGGGCGTGATCTACATTCGATATCGAAGCCAAAAATATATTTTTTAGAATTTTTGTCTGTTTGTCTGTTTGTCTGTTTGTCTGTTTGTATGTATGTCTGTATGTCTGTATGTCTGTTTGTCTGTATGTCTGTATGTCTGTATGTCTGTTTATCTGTATGTCTGTATGTCTGTATGTATGTTTGTCTGTTTGTCTGTTTGTCTGTTTGTCTGTTTGTCTGTTTGTCTGTTTGTCTGTTTGTCTGTTTGTCTGTTTGTCTGTTTGTCTGTTTGTCTGTTTGTCTGTTTGTCTGTTTGTCTGTTTGTCTGTTTGTCTGTTTGTCTGTTTGTCTGTTTGTCTGTTTGTCTGTTTGTCTGTTTGTCTGTTTGTCTGTTTGTCTGTTTGTCTGTTTGTCTGTTTGTCTGTTTGTCTGTTTGTCTGTTTGTCTGTTTGTCTGTTTGTCTGTTTGTCTGTTTGTCTGTTTGTCTGTTTGTCTGTTTGTCTGTTTGTCTGTTTGTCTGTTTGTCTGTTTGTCTGTTTGTCTGTTTGTCTGTTTGTCTGTTTGTCTGTTTGTCTGTTTGTCTGTTTGTCTGTTTGTCTGGTTGTCTGGTTGTCTGGTTGTCTGGTTGTCTGGTTGTCTGTTTGTCTGTTTGTCTGTTTGTCTGTTTGTCTGTTTGTATGTTTGTCTGTTTGTCTGTTTGTCTGTTTGTCTGTTTGTCTGTTTGTCTGTTTGTATGTCCGGGATAAACTCTTCATTAAAAGTAAACAGGTAAATTTATGCATGTGGCATTAGTGCCACATGCATAAGTTTACTGGCTTTATTACCCTCCAAACCGGAACATGACAGTGACAAGCACTGACGCTATTGCAGCAGGAATAGTTAAGGCGGTGGTACCAGACCCGGGCGAGACAATGCAGAATTCTACCACCTAGTAGCCACGATGGTAGTGACTCGTGTAACCAATCGGTCACCTCTTACGATCTGCCGAACAGAACGGCAGTTGGCATATTCTTCAAAGTAGCCGGGGACAAAAATTGTAAAAAAATGTTGTTTCGGTATATGTAGCGTGTATACATCCATATGCATTTAGTAAAAAGCGGTTATTTTAATATTACAAACAGACAATCCAATTTTATTTATTAGTATAGATGTATAGATATATATTTAGCAGGACTTTTAAAAGTAACCTCGTATAGATAAACCGCGAAACAAACATATTGGTAGATCATTGAACATTAATTTAAATATAAAGTGCAGACTGCAGGCTAACAATTAAGTGTAGATTGCGGGCTAACGCTGCATTTCGTAATTAAGTTAATTACAGTGCTCAGCGGTTGTAAAATTTGTCACATCATTAATGTGGCTAGCTTTTTATACACTTGTTGAAGAGAAAGGCTATTTTATATTGCTAGATAGCAAACAAGCTGATAAGTCTCTCGGTGGAAAAAGAAACCATTTTTTTATATCATAAAACAGCAAACAAGCAGATGAGTCTTCTAATGGAGAGACAACCATTGTCAACATCGCCCATAGTTTGGCGTCGATGTTAATGGTGCGTGCTATCTTATGGTAAGATCTAATGCCACATGCACAAGTTTAGCGGCTACTTTACCCTCCAAACCGGAACACGTAAATGACAAGCACTGACGCTATAGGAATAGGCAAAGCTGTGGTACCAGACAAGGACGAGAAAATGCAGGATTCTACCACCTATTTGCCAAAATGGAGTGACTCGCATAGCTAGTTGGTTGCATTTTACGACTTGTCTGGTAGAGCTGCAGTAGGTCTATTTTTAAAAGTAGCCCGCATTAACACGGGGAAAATTTGTTTATAAAGAAGGCCTCAAGTGTGTATAGAGTACAGTTATCTTTTTCCATCAAGAGAGTTCTCTGTTTGTATGTTACCGTATGCTATAAAAACCTTTTAAATTAAACCCTATAAATACTACCCCTATCGTATATCAGGGATATAGGTCTATAACATATAATATTCACATATCAATAAAAAGTGCTTAGGGCTCAAGAATCGCAACCCCAATTTATGTCATATCATATTTATCTGATATCGTAAGCTTCAAACCTTTTAAATATACATGAGCTGGGTCTAAGAGTGTATATTGATTGTAATAGAGCATACGCATATTTACGTGATAGAGCATTAATCAGTTAAAATTGTAGATTTTACTAGATGTGCCCGCGACTTCGTTCGCGTGAAAAAATTCTAAATATAGTCCCGGAGTTTTATCCGCCTAGCTCCAGTTCCCGTGGGATTTCCGAAATTAAAACTACCCTATGTCCTTTCTCGAGTCTCAAACTATCTTTGTACTAAATTCTATCCAAATCTGTTCAGTAGTTTCGGCGTGAAGTAGAGACAGGCAGAGAGGGTTACTTTCGCATTTATAACATTAGTAAGTAATGTATGGATTAAAAAAAATGTATGTTTAATGTTACTTGATTCTCGCGAAATATTTTTTAACAAAGTGCTTTATTATAGACGCCTCTGTGGTGTAGTGGTATGATGTTGGTGTTGACCATATGACGTTCTGCTTTCGATTCCCAGTCAGGGAAATTTAAAAAATATGTTTTTTTCAGTTTTCTGATAAAAACAATGTTATTCGGTATTGGATAAGTGCCCAGTTCACGATAGACTTGCAACCTATCACATTGTAGGACTAAATATCTTCGGCTCATAGTAGGTGCACTGGTTGTTCTTTACTTCTTCTCTGCTTACTTTTTAAGGGATACGGCTGTTGTTTTTTTTTAGCATAGACGCATAAGTTCAAATCCCAATTCGGGATTCTGAATATTTTTTCAATTTTCTGAAAAACATGATATTGTGTATCTACACATAACATGATAATGTGTATCTACACAATATCATGTTTTTCAGAAAATTGAATAAATATTTTTATAAAAATTGAAAAAATATTTTAAAATAGTAAAGAAAGAAAAGATCAAAAGAAAAGATAATTTTAAAATACTTAATATAAGTATTTTGTGTGGCAAAACAGCGTTTGCAAGGTCAGTTAGCTAACATAACTTTCTAGCTAACGAAAATTACTTGTATTGAACATTTTGATAGGACTTTAGAGGACGAGGGGAGATGGGGGAGGAGGGGGGGGGGGTTATTGAGATAAAAACTATCCCTTCTTTAAGTTGGACCAAATATCTACGAATTTTATTGTAATCGGTTCAAAGTGTTAAAATCCATAGCGGACAAATAAAGTAATTTATATATGTTAATTATAATAAATTATATATCATTATTATCATTATTGTATACATATTTTAAATATTAATGATTAATGCTGGAAGAAGGATCAAAAGAGAACTAAATCGTCGCTAAATGTGTTAGCTAATTTATGTTTTCCAGAAAACTTAAAAAATATTCAGAATCCCGGATCGGGATTCGAACTCATGCGTCTATTTTAAAAAAAGTAACAGCCGTATCGCTGAAGATGTAAGCAAAGATGCAACTATTGCACCCACTATCCTATCTTTTGAGCTTGAGCAAACAGTAAATGTCTACAAATCGGTTCTGTAGTTTCGGAGACAATCGCGGACTAACAACGTGACCCGTGACACACGTGATTAATGTTATTAATAAAAGGCGACGATTTTATTTGGAGCAATGCTCTATTAAACATATTATGCTATGTTTTGCTATAATACAATAAGCACATTCAAGTTTATCATAGAGAGTTTCAAGTGGAGGGATTAATAAACTATAATTTCTACCCTATATTAGACTAGACTCCCTTTAAATCCCTTTAAAGAATTTGCCATTCTACCAGGCAGCTCTCATATTACGAATGATTGCCTATATGTAACTACTGTGACATTTGTTTGTTTGCCATTCTACGATACAAAAAAAATCAGCAGGGGAAAAATACAACCATTATAAAGCTTTAGGCAACAGTAAACGAAGTAGAAAATAAAAAACAACTACGTAAATCGTCTAAATAAGCCCGACTTAGATTCCTAAAAACGGGCGTGCCATATCGGATTTGGAAATCTTCCAAATATAAGAAGGCTTAATTTAAATAAATAAAGGATCATCCTACTAAATCACAAATTTAAAATAATCTTACAGGAAGCTATTCCAAATCATAAGTTCCATTTTTAATGCAGTTTTTATTCAATTTAAAAGAATTGTTTTATATTAGTTATTGCTCGCATAATTCCTCCCATACCATGCGAGATATCTTTAACTTCCCGCTATGTATAAGGAAAATACTGATTTTGCCCCGATTTTTCTAAATTGAGTTTTTACCAGATCTCCACGTTTTGAAGTCCTAGAAAGCTTTTCCGACTATTTTCACGATGACGTCAGTATGTCTAAGTATGAATGAATATGTGCATGTGTGTATATATGTGCATGAATGTGTGTAAATATCTCATAACTTTTGAACAGCTTGACTGATGAAACACAGTTGATGGCATCCGATTAGATTCCGCTCAACTTAGACTTCCTGAAAATTTGAATCAATTCGGTCAAGATTATAAGAATTAAATAAAAAAATCCTCGAAATAAATTTTGGTGAAGTACTATTTTTAATATAACTCAAAGATTGATATAATTACTGACTGAGTACAAAATCTAATCAGCTCTTTTTGTTAAAAAACTTCGTCTAATGCATAAATTGCAGCAACGGGTTATCCGTTCGGGAGTTATCTTGACTTGAGTTACTTGAGTTGAGTTATTTTGACAAAAGTGTTTTTTCGACGTCACATCGTGATTTTTTTAATCAATCACTTTTCGATCTTGTACAACATTTTAGTACTTAAAAAAGTACGACAAATCCAATTTAAAAAATCAAAATCGAATCAAGTTTTCCAAAGTTACAGCTTTTCAAATATTCATATTTCGTTATTTATAGCATACTTCCTTAATACTTAAAAAAACTATATATAGTATTATACCGGTTGATTTAAAATATAATCAGACTTTTTTTTCTAAAAAACTGCGTGTAATATCTAAACAAAAATAAATTGGATCAAATTTTGTCGATTTATTTGTGATTTTTCAATGAAGAACATTAAAAAAAAAGTTTTTTGATATTACTTTGGCATTCTTTTATCTACAGATTATGTTAGCTACATAAATTTAGAGCTCAAAAACTGCGTCAATTCCATTCGAAAGATTAAAATCGATCATTGTTTCCAAAATATACTTTTCAAAACTCAAGTCACTGTTATTTATTTTCAACAAAATTTAGAGTTTTAAACTCTGAAAAAAATGTGCAGGTACAGTTTTTACTTTGAGCTTAAAATACCTCAATTTTAGGGGGAAGTTCTTTGAACGTTAATCATCTCGGTGGTGTGGTGGTATGGAGTCGATGTTGATCTCACAAGGTTCCAGGTTCGATTACCGTGTCGACAATTCAAAAGGTGTTTTTTTCAGATTTCTGATAAAAGCAATACTGCCCGGAATTTTATAACTGCCTAGTTGTCGATAGACTTGCCACCTTTTACATTGTGCGACTCATACCTCGGCAAATCATGGGTGCATTGTTGTACCTCTATCTACGTCTTCGGGGTTACGCGCGTGAAGATTCTTTTTTATAATGGGGGTTAACAAAACTCACCTTTCTGCTTTGATCGAATCATGGTTGAAGGGTTACTCTATTCAACTTAAAAAAATGAGATTGCAAATTCGACCGCCCACGCCCCGTTGGTCGAGTGGTTAGCGACCCTGACTGTCCCCGACGGGGACAAGCATTTATGTGATGAGCACAAATGTTTGTATTTCCGAGTTTGAGTGTTTATTAAATATATTCAAGTATTTATATGTATTTTTCTATGTATTGATATCGTTGACTAACACCCATAACACAAGCAAATATTTTTTTTACTTTGAGATTAGATCAGTAAGTGTAATTTGTCCCGTGAATATTTATTATCAAAAAAGTTACCGAATTAAGCAAAAGTTTTATGAAAGGTTTCCTAAGCTTTTTGAAAAGCAAAATTTAGCTTAAAATGTGGTGGTTTAACTCTTTTATGCCTCGCTTAAGTTTAAAAGCTGTCGGTCCCAGTTATCACAAGAAACAAACGTCATTATCAAGCTAGTAAATTGCGACAAAGGGGAACATCTAACTCGCAAAGCAACAAATCTAGTCCAGTTAGACCTTAATGTTTGTTAGGACTCAGATAAATCTCATACAATAATTGACCGAATTGATACTATTTTTTATTAATAAAACCTTGCACATTCCATATTTTGAGTCGTATTGTTAATATTGACTTTTATATATGCACTTAAAAAAATCTAAACTTCACAAAAAATGGAACAATATAGGAAAAACTTAACTTCTTTTTCAGTAACCAATGTTTGAATACAAAATTTAGTTCCACGTCACGCCGTAATGCTTCTTTCTTGTTATAAAGGGGACCGGAAGTTTTACGTTTCCATTCTAGACGCAGGGTTTTAAAGTTACCACCACCAGACTCCGTGAATTGTAACTAAGATTTTAAATTTCAAGGATGTTTCCAAAATCCCTCAATAATACTTTTGCTCGACTCTAGACTGCCTGACAAAAGACCAGTATTGCATTGGTTCGAGCCCCCTTCAAGGATAACCATCTACCATTCTGCCAGACAGTTCTTAAAAACCGAACGATTAGCTCTACAAATCACTACCATCGTGACTATTAAATGATATAGTTTTGCAACGTCTTGCACGGGTCTGGTACCACTTTGCCTATTCATGGCAAAACGCAAAATTACCATCTTTGGTGTCTATAAGCAATCAGAAATCAGAAATCAGAAGAACTTTATTCAATAAAACTTTTTACAAGTTATTTTGACACGTCAACCCTCTTCAAAACTACCACCGGATCGGAACGTGGCCACACACTGAGAAGATCCGGCGGAAGAAACTCAGCGGGCTTGTCTTTTTTTCATATATATTTTTTATACATATACATTATCACAATATTACATAATTATAAAACATATATATAATGCTTGTTTGTCTTCCAAATAATCTATGATTTTATAATATCCTTTTCTATACAGTTTTGTTTTAACACATTTTTTAAATTTATTCACTGGTAGATCTCTTATAGTTTCGGGACGTTAATTGTGAATGGTTGTTTATTTTCATCGAGAAACCCATGTACTTCCTTGATATTGTATGTAATTTAAAAAAGGCAAGCCACTAGCCAACAAAATATTCAATTTCGAGTATGACATTTGAATGTTAAATAGAAATCGTTATTTTTTAGCCTCAAAATCGGGTTCTAGGTCAATATATTCTCTAAGAACGGACCAAATAAAGTGGATATTATAATAATATAATATTTACGTAAATCGTCCACACGGGATCGTCATAGACTTGTAAAAACGGTTGTGCAGTATTGGATTTGGAAGTGCTCCAAATTTGACTCGTGCGGTCAGCAGATACCAATTTTATATCTGAAGTCGGCTATTACAGTAATAGTTATAATCAATTGAACGAGATTCGATGTGGGGCTTTGTGTGAGTTGTGTTTTGAATAGATATTGAGAACTACAGTAAAACAGCAGGACAAGTTTTATTTTTTAAAACAGGTACCTATATCAATTGAAACAACATGTGTGCTTTAGCACTTATCGCAAACTACGGAAAAATTAAAACTTTCTTATACACAAAGAAAAAGTAATCTAACCACGTAGCCTAGGGATTATTCTATTTGGTTCAGATCATGAAGTCTTGAGTTCTATCCCTCAGTAGAAAAAGTGTCATTAAGGGTTTTCTCGAAAGTTAAAAATATCAGTAACAGCTTGGAGTCTGGAGGGTGATGTGTAACCACACATGTACTTCGAATGAGCACTTAAAGTTGTCAGGCCTGCTTATCACTAGAAATGGCCGACAAACGTTATCAGTTTTGTAAAATGTGGCGATGGGATCACCATTCTACTCACCAACTGACAAACTAATGAATCGTGGGGAAATCGAACGGCGATAGACATTCAGTTTCATTGTCTTTCAAGGGACGCTACGTGATGATACTATAAGAAAAACTTTGATGCTACTGGATTTGGTCCAGGCAGCTTGCGTAAAGCGACGGAGAATTAAATTTGAATTTCGTGTGCTACGATAAACTCATTTATATGAGTATACTCATGTATGTTTCCCTGTGTTGGCCCAAGCTCTCTCTGAAGAAAAGACCATCTGCCGGTCTGCCAGGCATAACGTAAAATCCGCCCGATGGGCAATACGTGTCACTACCATCGTAGCTACTAAGTGGTAGAGTTCTGCATTGTCTTATCCGGGTCCGGTACTACCGCCTTGTTTATTCTTGCTGCAATAGTATTATTTCTTGACATTGTCGTGTTCATCTTGGAGAGTAAAGCAACCGGTAAGCTTATGTATCACACTGCTACGAAAGTCTCATTTCGTCGCATTTTTATGATTTTTAACATTTTGCTGTCTCCTGCCGAAAAGGGAGGGAAACAGGTTGTATTCTCTTACTCCTCCTATATACTTCTGATTAATTTCGTTGCGGGATCCAAGACAGCATAGATTTTCCCCAAGGCACCCTGAGCTCGCAACTAGAGGTTATCAGGACGGTTGCCACTGTTGATTCTGGTTTACAGAAGTTATAGTGGTGGGAACGCGAGGTGGGCCCATTGCCCTTTATGTATCACACACGCATACGCATACACGCACATGCACTCGCACACACGCACACGCACACTCGTACGCACATGCGCAAGCACGTGCACATACACACGTTTACTATTTCATTTACTGAAAGTCTGTTATCAAACTAAAAAATATTTTAATATATTCTATGAAAATCTAAGTCATACTTGGTTTAATAAAAAATTAGCTTTTTATATATTAAGAGAATTCCGGTCGAGTTTCAACCGGAGGAGGGCAATTGTTTGTAGCCTTAAATAAGCCTTCTATCAAAATAACATTAAATGGATTATAAGTATAATTAAGACAATATGGTTCTTTCAAAGTACGTTGTCTATACCGGGAAATTTTATAGGATCAAAATTACAGTTAGTTTAAAGTAAACAGTTCATACTTTAAGACTTGTTTAATGATTTCGTCGGTATTATCGTCCCAGTTTTGAACGGTTTTACTTTGCTCGTAAAATGTTTAAAACTTTCCATCGACGAATAAAGATATTAAATTAATTTTCCAAAAATTAATACTATATACTTTAACGTTTTTATGTTTTTAACAATTTTAATGACTTTATTGTTGAATATCATTTTTGGTATCACATTTTGTATATTAAGTATTGTTAATAGAGTTCATTTTTAAGCTACATGTTGTACTGTTTTTTAAACGTTCTCAAAATGTTTTTTTCGATTAACACGATTGAGATGAGATCGTGACGAGAAACGTGAGAAACCAGTTTACCACTACCACTACCAGTTTACCACACAGGTGGCGCTGTACAAATCACATACAAAGTCCTAGTAAACTCGAAACGCGCTCACGATCGAATGCGAAAAGAAAAACTTACACTTAGCACTCAGTACTTTTCATATGGCGTAACAGTCACGGACTGAGTTAGTAAAACTGAAGTAAGAAAGAGATTATGCCTGAAATAAAGTGTCAGTGTAGTAAAAAAAGAGCAAAAACGAATAGTACATGAATGTTTAATAAAACAAATATAAATAAATAAAATAAATAAATATTCACAAGACAAATTACACTTACTTATCTAACTCCAAAGTGCAAATTATTTGCTTGTGTTATGAGTGTTAGTCAACGATACTAATACATAGAAATACATAATATATAAATACTGGAATATATTTAATAAACACCCAAACCCGGAAATAGAAATATTTATGCTTATCACACAAATGCTTGTCCCCGTCGGGGATCGAACCCGAGCCCCGTCGAATGTCAGGTCACTAACCACAAGACCAATGGGGCGGTCAATACGAATGTGAAATTAAATAAATAGACCAAGTGTGAAATACCATAAATAGATTCATAGGGTGCTAACCACAAGTGGTTTCATGAGTCCTCACAAATGGCGTGTTTACATGAAGAGAGTTATGAATGTGAAGGAAGCAAGACAACTTTGCAAGGATCATGACATATGAGACTTGGTTATCTTCGTTTTTTCTACCAATATCAAAAAACAGTTACATATAAAGTGCCACCGACACCATAAAGTTAATTGTATGCAAACCTCTTATTAATACTTTTTTTAAAATATATAAACGGGTCAATAAAGCGTACATATATAGAACTTACTTGTAAAGCTCGACGTTTCGGCCAAGTTACATTGACCGTGTACAGTTCTATATATGTACGCGTTATTGACCCGTTCATATAATTTTAAAAATGATAGTAGAACGCGTTAGTTTAAAAGTTCATACTGCAAACCGATACGGGCCGGATACTCTTATTAATACATGTATAATTATGAGCATCTTCACGCTTGTATCCTCAAAGAGGTACAACCAGTGCACCTACGATTAGCCGAATATACTTAGTCCCACATTTGATAGGTGGTAAGCCTATCGAGTACTTGGCACTTATTCAATCCCGAGCCAAGTTGTTTTATCAGAAAACTAAAAAAAAACACATTGTTTAATTGCCTGACCTGGGAATTGAACCCGGGACCTCATGTCGTCGACACAGACACCGAACCACTAAACTATAAAGACGATATAATAATAATAAACGTTTATTGTCATAATTTATAGTAGTTACATTTCATACTGTGGCTGGGGCACTCCTTTAAGCATAAGATGCCTATATTAAGAGACTCCGCATGAATACTCCATAGTAATTAAATAATTGTTTTTACTAAACATAAAAAACTAATTTGTTATTATGTCATATTAAACTTGAAACACCTTTGCTATATTTGCTTACTAACATAATGATGTGGTATATATAAGGTCATTTCATAATAAGTGAAAATATTTTAACCCAGCATTCGATATGTCTAATCAAATATATCCAGCTAAAAACAGATGCCGTTCAAGGGTGTAAAAATTTTGATTTGTACGAATAAAATTTCATACAAATCAAAAAGTTTTAAACCCTTGAATGACGTTTGTTTTTAACTGGCTATCTTAGGTTAGACGTACCGAATGCTGTGTTAAAATATTTTCTCCTATTGGCTATTACGGAATGACCTTATATATCATATGCGGGTTTCATGACCCACGATTTGTTATCATTTATGTTACAATTGTCTTGAGTTAGTGCAGTATTTAATTGTAGACGGTCGAATTATAATTTCATTACCTTGCTCGCCATAGTTATTAAATGAATAACAACGCATTTTATTTTAATGTAACATTTAATAAATATAAAGCGAGTGTAAAAATTACGTGATCAAAATATTATAAAGTTTAGACATAGCTAAACTGTTAAGTTTCTTCGGTTAACACTTTTTTATGTATGGTCTTAATAAATCTAAGACAATTAAATAAATGCTGTTTCGGACAGGGGTTTCTGTTGCCGAAAACTGTATCCACTTAGTTGCTATAACATTTTCTTGAAAATAATGTTTTCAGACCGTATCCAAAAAGATGACACAATAAAAATATTATTTAAAACACACGATAACTTTTCAATTTCATATTTTTATGCATACTGTATTGTTCACTTATGTGAATGTGATGTCTGTTGCGAGGAATCAATGACTTTTAGGCAATAATGATGCAATTCTGTTATAATGTATTCACCTACAATACACCTACACCTACAATCGTAAGAAAAAACAATGGTGTCGTAGCGCGAGCGACGTCACTGCACTTAAGGTCAGTGAACCTACATTACAAATGGTGTTCCAAGTTTTATATGATATAAAAATGCTTCATTCATTTGAAATTATATCTTCAAACTTTTGTAAAAGCAATTATTTCATTATAACGAACTATTTTATACACTGACAAAAGTCATGTATACAAATATATTTATAATGTCAACTCCACTTTTTATTTATTTTCGTGTAATGTATTTATATATAATTTCAGTTCTCCCGAAGAAAAGAGATAAATTTCGCCTTTATACAATGTGAAAAATATCCCTGTCTGAACTGCAAAAGCATTCATGGTAAGCTAATATTCGTACAGTCATATTTGTGCTATTATTTTGCGAGTGTAGGTAGAGAAATTTTCACCAATCAAAATAAATATAAATGATATTTCGAAAATTAAGTATGGCCACACAAAATGCTGAATAAAAATGGCAAAAGACAGAGATACGACTACGAAGCCACGACCACTTACTCGACAGAGTGTTGTCCAGTTTGAAATGTTTGCTAAATTTGAGCAAAATTGAAGGTTTAATATATTAATTTTAAAATACCACACTATTTTTAGTTTTAATAAAATCATATATTTTTTTTTATAATGTAATCGACAATACTTATATGTTTTTATACACGCTGTTCACTTAATAAATTAATAGTGCTACGAGAGTATAATCAAATTGTATGCATTTATATATCACATCTCGTCTTTACAGAATAAGTATCTCGTTTATGGGGCAATGTATACGCTTTTATAATAATATTCCCGAAGGTTTTAAAGACTTATCTATAAGAACAATTAAATAGATCATTATCTCAAAAATTATGATAAAAATTTAGATTATTTGAAGGACAAAAAGCTTGGGAATGATTGGTCCTCATACCAAATTCTGTAAATAATTATTGTGATTGATTAAAAATTATAATTTAAAAAAAAAGACAAGCCCACTGAGTTTCTTCCACTGGATCTTTTCAGTATGACATCGCGTTGCAATCCGATATTATCTATAAAATTACGGACCAGTCAAAAGTGCCTATAAAGATTTGAATACAAAAAAACATTGACTTGACAGTAGCAAAAACAGATTCCAAGTAATTGAAAATTCTTTTTATATTACAAATTTCTTAAACGATTTAAGTTAGCCGTTTCGTTCATTCACATAATTTGTTATCTATTTTCTTGTTCGCGCGCTAAGTTTGACAACATAGTCTAAAAACGTGAGCGTATGAATAATTTATCTTTTCTGGTTTATATAAATCATATTGTTATTAAAGAACAACTTATTTTATCATTTTATTTATTTAGGCTATCTTCCTCATAAAATACGAATATATTTATCGCAATACATCAGATGCGTGCTACAAAAAATACAAAATAAGCAATAAATATAAATACCGATTGCTTTACCCCTAACGGATCAAACGCGCACTGAATATATAAAAATAATAGGGACTTTGCTCACTGGTTCCAAGGAATAGTCGTTTCATTATAATTCAAACGCAGTAAAATTGTAAAAACTGAATTCCAACCCCCAAACAAATATTTCTGGAACTCTGAATCAGATCTTATTTATTTATTAATTTATAAACTATTTATTGAAAAAAATATACAACAGGCGAACTTAACGTCTAAAAACATTTTCTACTAGTTAAACTTGCACTTGTAGGCATTGTAGTAACGGGTAGTGCACAAGAAAAGTCTTACGGAACAATTGTAAAAAATTTTACACTAAACAAAGAGGCTAATTACATTTATCTAAACCCACGGGCAGAATATACATATAATTATAGTAAAAGTGTATACAAATATATAAAAAAGTGTGTATAATAAATATAATAATCACATACCTATTCATATAAAATGTGCATCAACAATCATAAAGCATAATAAATATTACTACACACGAATAAAATAGAATCATATAAAATATAAAATAGCAGTATAATGATGATAATAAATACCTACAAATAGCATAACTAAAAGTTAATTATGTTATTTTGAATATTTAACATATAATCATATATCCTAGATTTAAATATATTTACTGAGAAAACTTCTTGAATATACTTTGGGAGGCTATTCCAGAGAGGTATGCTGTAAGCGTAAAAGAATCCAAATAACTTGCTGTATTGCGAACTGGGATGGGATCTTCACCAAATATATATACCTCATTTTAAAAATACTGTCTGAAACAAACAAACTTGAAAGGTGTCAAGGGACACCCGGATGAAACGAAGTTTCTTTTTTTATTATTATTTAGAAAAAACCTGTATACACTCAACAAAAATAATCGTCGCGACATCACACTGTTCAATGCGAAATAGAAATGAAAATATCTGGCTTGCTTTCTATAAGAGAGAGAGAGAGAGAGAGGGAGAGACAGAGACAGAGAAACATCCGCACGCCGCACAGCTTACAATACCTCATTATAGAAAAAAGTGTCGTGACAACTTTTCGTATGAAATTTTTCCGTCTAGGGGCTTTCACAACGCGCGATAAGGAACTTCGTAGAATTTCGATCCACGGTCGAATTTCGGCACCCGGTCGAATTTCGGAACCCGGTCGAATTTTGGCACACGTTCGAAGTTCGACCCGCGGTCGAATTTCGGCACCCGGTTGGATTTCGACCCACGGACAAATTTCGGCACCTGGTCAAATTTCGGCACCCTGTCGAAATTCGACCGGCGGTCGAAACTCGGCAACCGATCGAAATTCGACACTCGTTCGAATTTCGACACTCGTTCGAAATTCGACTGTCCGTCGAAATTCAACTTTTGGTCGAAATTCGACATTCGGCCGAAATTCTGTATAAATGTCGAACATTTGGCATTAGAAAAAAAGTAAATCAAATAGTAGATAGACTCTTTCACGTTCAATGCACGAGCTAAAGGGAAGTGGCTGGATATTTCTGTGCTTACAACACCTTACTACAGCAAAAAGTGTCGTGACAACTTTTCGTAAGAATTTTTTCCGTCTAGCCCTCTTTCACAACGCGGGATAAGGAACTTCGTTCCAAAAATAGTTTTGAAAATCCGTCTATATATGACGCCGTTACGCCCGAATATACATAAAAAACATGTAAACGTCCGCTTTTTAAAACAACTTTTTAAGAAGTTGGTTGAAAATGTCTTAAAATTTTGCTAGCGTTTTTTTTATCATAAGTTTATTTTATCTTCGGGTTAAAGGAGACAATCTTCGCCAATAAAAACTAATGTTAATGGTCGTTGCTATGCGTGTTGGGGAATGGTAATATCCATGAAGCTGTATTATATGTTCTGGAGACAACACTTCTAATACCTACTTGAAACACAACTTTGAATACTGCTGTCATCTTCTGAGGTCTTATCCTCTCTTTCTAACCCAGCATGTATAAAAAGAGTTGGCGAGACCTCATAGACAGAGATATCACGTAGGTTTATGTTTCAAGTGATTAATCTGAGTGCTTGCTCCACCTTTACCTAATATTTAATCGTAATATCACATACATTAGTTAACCGGCTACATTATGATTCAAACCGGAAAATGACAAAGACAAGCATTGATGCAATTGATCTCAATTGATTCAAGAATAAGTAAAGCTAGTGACGCACATGCCCGACTCGTGGTGTTGCAACTGTTCAGGGGCGGCGCTAATCACTTACCATCAGGTAAGCCTTTGCCTGTTGGCCCCTAATCTACACATATACGAGTATGTATAAAAAATCTGGAAGAGATGTTGCAGAGAACTACTAACTTTTCCCCGTGTTGGTTCCGGGCTCCTTTGAAGAATAGATCAATTGCCGTTCTGCCAGGCAGGTCGTAAAAGGCGACCGATTGGCTATGCGAGTCACTACCATCGTGGTTACTAGGTGGTAGATTTTTGCATTGTCTCGCCTGGGTCTGGTACCACCGCCTTACCTATTCCTGTCGCAATAGCGTCAGTGCTTGTCGCTGCCGTGTTCCGGTTTTGAGGGTAAGGTAGCCGGTAAACTTTTGCATGTGGCATTAGACCTCGCCACAAGATAGCAACGCACCATTAACACCTTTGGTGTCTATAGGCGATGGTTGACTCTTTCCATCAGCAGACCCATCTGCTTGTTTGCTATCTTATGATATAAAAAAACTAACAGTCATAACACGCAGTAGTTTAAACACACACACACACACAATGTGTAGTGACACGTTTATCTAATCGTTTCTTAAGAATTTCATCAAGGAGGCAGATGTTCTGTTCTTCAAAAAGAAGCAATACAGGAATAAACTAAACTATAGAAATGATTATTAAAAACTGAATATCGCTGGATAAATTACAAGAATTAATCTAACCAAAGTAAGGAAGACATAGAAATACATTTATAAATACTATATAGATATAGATATAAATACTGAGACACCCAATCCCAGAAATATAAACATTTATGGTCATCACACAGATGTTTATCACTGTAAGGAATCGAACCCGAGCCTTTGTAGGTTCGCTAACCACTTGATTGATGGTGTGGTCAAACCAGTCAATATTTATACAACCCAATCAATTACAGAAACGTGTTATTAATTTTGATGATTAGATTATTTTTTTATTATTAAAAACTTCACTTGCTTCAATAAAACTTTCCAAACACTAGTGAGAAGAGACCTCAGGGATCACTCCTAACCGATTTAGTGAGTGCCTTTTGAATTATCCTTGCCTAGCCCTCAGACATCAACGGTTGGTTTTAATATAGTTTTTAAAGTTTGTTTAAAAACACAAAAAGAAGCTATTAAAATTTACGAAAACAATGAAATTGTTTAGGTAATAATTTAGTATCAAATAAATAATAATACTGATTTAGCGCATCTTATATGTACGAATTTTTTTTGTAACTTATATATTGTCACATATTTTTGAACACAATAAACAGTTATTGTATTGTATTTTTATGTACCAAATAGATATTAGAAAAAAATCTAAAAAACCTGTCTGTTTGGTTAATCTTAAGAAATAAAAATACGCTTTACGGTTCTTAAAAGTAGTGAATAAGTGCCGCTAGCGGTATTTCACTACTTGCCAATATGTAATTGGATTTATCTACATCAGTTTATGATAACACTTTAACTGATACCTAAGAATTTCAAGGAGAAGTCGCAATCAAGGATTGAGCACCCTAAGCCGGGCCGCATCGCAAAAAATCACCTAGATTGCTTTCATACATTTTATTTGAACTATTGCACAGTACAGCGGTTCACATCGGGGTCGATTTTTGTATGGCAGATTTTGGTGAATGCCATGCGCCTAGACCTTATCAGTGTGCTATAGCGAGCGGAATTTTCTGCACATGTTCCTCAAAGGTTTTAGTATATATTTTTAAAATCACGTAATTATGGATGAAAAACAATTTAGAATTTCAGTTCAAGGCTACAAAGAGCTCCATGATATGATGATCAACAAAGAATAACATTTGAAAAAAGTACGAAAATGTGCTGCGTTGCGATGCGGCCTGCCTCGGCTCGCTATAGTCCATCTCAATGTGCTTAATCCTTTCTACATAGTATTTATTTTCAGCAAATATTTGTTAAATATGAAAAGTACTTATAATTTATTTTGAACTTAATTTATTTTTACTTTAACGTGAGAAGTTCAATCTCAACACCACAGGCCTTTAAAATGTTCACTCTAAAAGTATTGGACATTATTAAAATAATGAAATATTTTTATCCATACTTCCATACTAATATTATAAATGCGAAAGTAACTCTGTCTGTCTGTCTGTCTGTCTGTTACGCTTTCACGGCCAAACCACTGAACCGATTTGGATAAAATTCGGTACAAATGTAGTTTGAGACCCAAGAAGAGACATAGTACAGTTCTTATCCCGGAAATCCCACGGGAACGGGAACTATGCGGGTTTTTATTTTAGAAATTTTTCCACGCGAACGAAGTCGCGGGCACAGCTAGTATCTTATAAATATACAAAACCATTGAATTTCTTCCGTCATATCTTCTCTATGTGTAACCATGTCTTGTTGATCCGATAGTAACTAAAATGTTTTGATTCGTTAGAAATGTCTAAAGATGTAAAATTTGATCACATAGATTTTGATTTCAATAAAGGATCCTGTCTACCATCATTCATTTTCCGCACTATTTTTGGTGATGGTGACTTTTACATTTGGTGATGACTATTGTTCATTTATTTATCTGATAGTCGTAACAAACATCTTTACCTACTTATAAAATTCACGAAGATGTTCACACGTCATGACCTCTAGACTCCAAACTGCTCATAAGTTTTCGATCTTAGAATATAGGATAAGACACGTTGGTCCGAGCTCCCTTTGAAGAATAATCATCAGCCATTCTGCCAGGCAGTTCGTAAGAGGTAAATGAATGGCTATATGAGCTACTACCATAGTGATTACTAAGTGGTTGAGTTCCAAGTTCCGGAACAACTTGCCTGGGATTTTGTTAACACCACCTTACTTATTCTTGTGGCAACAGCGTCAATGCTTCTTATTGTCGTGTTCTATTTTGGAGAGTAAGGATGTAGGTAGACGTATGCATGTGGCATTTCCATGGATTATAACGCACCATAAACAGGTTTGGTGTCTATAAGTGATTTTTATTTCCATCAGGAAGCCATGTGCTTATTTCCTGTCTAATGATATATACTATATTTTTCAAATAGGTCTAATTGTAATCTTATGCTTTAGTAAAAACTTTTGTCAAACTACAATTGTAACGGTTCTGTTGGGTCTAAATACGATTTATTATAAATATCTTCCTATATAAAATTTAGATAAATCGAAGACATTTAGATCAACTCAGACAAAAAGAATTTTCTTCAATAATAAATTTCATCTTTCAGTCATTCAAATCTACATAAGTCGACAAAATATCCTATCGATATAAGAACAGCGTCATTGAAAATGCCGAAATTCGCGCACATCACTAAATCGTCTCCACGGGTGTGATTGAATTTCGGTTTGGGGTGATTTACTGGATATAAATAAGGGATTCGGTGGACATAGCAAGTTTCTTTCATAGATATCTGTGATCAATGTGAGCGAGAATGTGCTTGGAATATTCCTTTGTTCTTTACCGAGTCGAGAAGTTATCGATTCAGCATTTCGCCGTGATAAGTGACGAAATCAATTGTCGATATCTTTGTTTACCTGATTAATGTATTATCTACATGCTAGTTTTTATTAGTGATGTAATGACGTCAATTTGTTTCTTTTCTATATCAAAAATATTGCAACGACTTTTCTAATGAAAATGTGTTATTGGTACGCTATAATGTTAGTCCGGGTTCCCTTTGAAAAATAGACCATCTGATATTCTGCCCGGCAGTTTGGAAATGGCGAAAAATTCGCCAAACGTGTCACTACCGTCAAGACTACTAGGTGGGAGAGTTCTGCAATGTCTCACCCGTGTCTGGTACCACATTTTCCTGCCACAATAGCTTCTACGCTTGTCACTGCCATGTTCGGGTTTGGAAAGTCAGACAAATAACCCCATATTCATACGTTTATGGGCTACCATACGCTACAAATGAAACCATAACAGTGTATTGATAGATATATATATATATATATATATATATATATATATATATATATATATATATATATATAAATATATAAAACTCTTTAATGTGCACCAAAATAAATGACAACATATAAGTTACAAAAAATATCTCACAAATAAGATACACAAAGGGACCGCCTTTGTATATCTTACTTGTGAGATATTTTTTGTAACTTATAAAGTGATCTTTTCCAGACTACCTTTATAATAAGGATAACAACATGCTCGGAAAAGTATATAGTAGTATATATATATATATATATATATGTATATATGCAACACCGATGTTTTATCAAATTCATTATCTATTTTTTTTTCTAGATTTATCAATAACGCAACGAGAGTTTATTTACTCCAAGTATACAAATAAACTTTTGCTATCTGAAATGTAAGTAGGCGAACAAAAACACCTCGGGAAGTTATATTTTTTAAGAAGTTATTATTTCATTATCATAGTTTTATTTTTTTCATTTATTTCTTCTTATAGTTAATTTTAAGTAATTCATCACTCAGCAGCTAAGTGCAGTTATTTGATAGATTTTAGACTATGATATCTTGGAACAGCTTTCATCAGCTTGGCACAATCCAAGTTGAAACTTGCCAAAAAAGGTTTTGAGAACGGGTTGTGATTTATGGGTTGTGAATTTAAAATAATATCATTGTGACCTACATCCGAGTACTTCTTGAAATAATAGGGACGAAGAAAATGAATTAATTTTTTATATGCCATCAAATGAACAGATAGGTTTTTTGTTGCGAAGTATTTTTAATTATTTTTTTTATATCATAAGATAGCAAACAAGCAGATGGGTCTCCTGATGGAAAGAGTCAACCATCGCCTATAGACAGCATCTTTGCTTTGTGTTAATGGTGCGTTGCTATCTCGTGGCGAGGTCTAATGCCACATGCAAAAGTTTACCGGCTACCTTACCCTCCACACCGGAACACGACAGCGACAAGCACTGACGCTATTGCGGCAGGAATAGGTAAGGCGGTGGTACCAGACCCGGGCGAGACAATGCAGAACTCTACCACTCAGTAGCCACGATGGTAGTGCCTCGATAGTCAATTGGTCGCATTTTGCGACCTGCCTGACAGAACGGCAGTTTGCCTATTCTTCAAAGGAGGCCGGACCAACACGGCGAACTAAAATTTAATATAAAAATATATAATAATATATTAGAATACAAACAAAATGTATACGCCATAACCTCCTATTAAAGTAACTAATTTTGTTAAGATACAATGCATGCACAACAATATTAAGATTTTAATCCTCGTTTTTTATATCAGGATAGCAAACAAGCAGATGCCTCTCTTGATAGATAGCAACGATCATCGTCTATACACATCAAAAATTATGTTTGTAGCAAAATCTTAATGCTACTTGCATTTTACCGGCAACCTTATCCTCCAAACCGAAGAAGATAAGAATTAAATTAAAAGATAAACAAATTAAAATCTTAAATTATAGCTAAGTTAGATTAAGTTATTTATAAAATGCATGTATTATATTATAGTTTGTATATATTATATTATAATAAAATGCATGTATTATATTATAGTTATATATTATAGTAATAATTTAAGTTTGTAAAATAAGTAGTGTAATGTATATAATATAGTTAATTTTTAATATTCTATAATATCCTTGTGTTGGGCCGGACTCCTTTGAAGAATAGACCAACTGGCGTTTTACTAGGTAGATCGTCAAAGGCGACCGATTGGCTATACGTGTCACTACCATCGTGACTACTAGGTAGTAGAGTTTTGCAATGTCTCGCCTGAGTTTTTTGTACCACCGCCTTATCTTATCCTGCCGCATAAGCGTCAATGTTTGTCATTGTCGTATTTCGGTTTGGAGGGTAGGCTAACCACTAGACTTATGGATGTGGCATTACCATCCCAGTACACGGATAGCAACGCACCATTAACATCTTTGGTGTCTATAGGTGATGGTTTCTCTTTCCATCAGTAGAGTCATCTGCTTGTTTGCTATCTAATAATATAAAAAATCCTTGCATTATATTTAATTAGTGGAACATTATATTTACTATTTATTTTTCAGCAACTTTTATATGCAATAAAAGTTGCATATAAAAGTTTCCAAGCAAGAAACAAATAAATAGGTAAGGCGGTAGTCCCAGTCCCAAGCAAGACAATGCAGAACTATACCACTGAATAGCCACGATGGTAGTGACTCACTTAGATAGTGGTTGATTCTACGAACTCTCTAGCTCAATGGTAGATGGTCTAGCATTCATACGGAGCCCGGAGCACATATATATATATATATATATATATATATATATATATATATATATATATATATATATATATATATATATATATATATATATATATATATATATATATATATATATATATATATATATATATGTGTGTTTTGTAATTGTGTACTAAGAAGTAAGGAATCAATAAAAGCTTTTTTTTTTTTATTATTTTTTTATTAATTGCTCAGAATTTTTCTGTCAGAGAAACTCTTGAGCTTAGGTTGTGAATTACTTTGCAACCTTTTCTGTGGATACACATGTATTATTTATTTAAGAGAAATTACCTTCGAAAAAAATCCCTTAAGGCTTTGTGCTGTGAATGTAACAATATTATATAAGTCTAGATCATATCGGTACGCACTCCTTCTGAAAAATCTACCATTTTGTACGACAGCTCATTCTCTGGGATGAATGTTATTTTATAAAAATAAGTAAATGAATATTCACGGGACAATTTACACTTAATGATCTAACCCCAAAGTAAGCATATTATTTGCTTGTATTATGAGTGTTATGTCAACGATACTAATACGTAGAAATACATATATAAATACTAGAATATAATTAATAAACACCCAAACCCGGAAACACAATCATTTATGATCATCACATAAATACAAGTCCCCGACGGGGATCGAACCCAAGCTCCATCGATTGCGTAGTCAGGGAAGCTTACCACTCGACCAATGAGGCGGTCAATATTTATAGCATAAGATAGCAAACAAGCATGTAACTTCGTGGTGGAAAGAGAATTCATCGACTGTAGACACCAAAGATATTGATGACGAGTACTGTCATTATAGCGGGATCTAAATTCCATATGCTATTCAAGTTTACTAGCTCCTTTACCTTTCAAACCAGAACGCGATAGCGGCAAGCACTAACAATATTGCGACAGGAATAAATAAAACGGTGGTAGCAGACTCGGGCAAGATAATGCAGAACTCTACCACCTAGCAGGCAAAAATTAAATTAAATTTTAATTTTTAAATATTTACACACCATGTCGACGCCCTCCGCGAATATTCCGGTGGTAAGCTATTACTGAGTTTTTCGTGTTATGTATTTTTCAGCATTTAGAGGTCACGATTCACCTTGTGAATATTTTCCACAATTTTTCTATTGATATTTACAAAGATATGAAAATAATATTTAACTTTATGCTAACGAATAATATGGTTTTAATTTAAACTAATTTATACCTCCATCGACGAAAACCTACCAGACTTTTGTAAGCAAATGTATTTGCTGTCTTTATATCGAGGTACGAAATGAAGACAGCTTTAAAAATTGCTTTCTTTTGAGATACAAAATTATTCGAATAGTAAATATTAAAAAATACTATTTTATATTTATTGAACAATTTGTATTTTTTTATTACAAAAATATTCGTGGAGGCGTCGATATTATCATGGTAAAATGTTCTCCCCGTGTTGGTCCCGGACTCCTTTGCGGAACAGGCCAACTGTCGTCTTGTCAGGCAGATCTTAAAGGTGACTAATTGGCTACGCAAGTCACTAACCATCGTGGCTACTAGGTGGTAGAGTTCCACATTTTCGCACTCAGGTCTGATACCACCGCCTTACGTATTCCTCTCGTTATACCATCAGTGCTTGTCACTGTCGTATTCCAGTCTAAAGAGTAAGGTAGTCGGTAAACTTATACATATGGCATTAGTTCTCGCCATAAGATATCAACGCACCATTAACATCTTTGGTGTCTATAGGCGATGGTTGACTCCATCAGGTGACCCATCTAGCTTGTTTGTTATCTTATGTAATAAAAAAGTATGTGTTGGCAACATTTAATCAACTTTGAATAACTTGTAGCACCCATATTCTGTAAACACTTTTATTTCATTTCTTAAGAACTTTCTGGCAGAACGGCAGGTATTTTTCAAAAAGGTTCGGACTAATATTGGGAAAACTTAGCATGTCACTACTATCGTTTCTAAAATAATATTTATACCAAAATTTTAATCTATAATATATTAATATTACAAATGCGAAAGTTTGTATAGATGGTTGTTATGCAATCGCGCAAAACTACTAAACAAATTTGAATGAAATTTAGCACACAGGTAGATAATGACTTGGAGTAGCATAAAGGCTTTTTTTATATCATAATAAGCAAACAAGCAGATGGGTCTCTTGATGGAAAGAGTCCACCATCGCCTACAGACACCAAAGATGTTAATGGTGCGTTGCTATCTTGGGGCGAGATCTAATACCACATGCATAAGTTTACCGGTTACCTTACCTTCAAAACCGGAACACGACAGTGATAAGCACTGATGCTATTGCGGAAGGAATAGGTAAGGCGGTGGTACCAAACCATACCATGTAGCAATAATCTCGTCACAAAATAGCAACGGAACTTTTTATCCCGAAAAAATTAAGTGATCCCGCGGGATTTACCAAAACACGTTCAAAATGCAGCAGGCTGCACGCTACAACTAGTAGGTACTCTATAAATACGAGATGAGATATTGCTTAAATTTATAGATTCTATCATATCAAGGAGAATTTATTTTGATTTGGACCTCTCTATCTCGTAGTTAGAGCAACCGACCATTTTACACGAGAAATATTTGTATCGGCATATCTGTACCCTTATAAACCTACATTCAATACATACATATTTGGAATTTCGGGAACGATATCAACATTTAGTAGTGCAATATTGTTTGTATTTCTCATAAAATATTTAAGTATATTGGGAATTAACTTTGTACGTGAGAAAATAAGTTAATTGCTTAAAATAAATGAATACCGTTACGTAAATATTTTCAAACTGGTAGGCATTAGTGCAACTAATGTATTAATAATAGTTGCTGTATTTTAGATAAGTTAATATAAACTAATTTACAAAATAATGTAAAGTATATATCTATATATTATAACTACATCATATTATTTATCTATCTATATATTAATTACCCCTTTTTGAGTCAATCACCTGAAAAGTGGAGAATGGAATTTGCGACAGTTAAAGCTAATTAGAAAGCTATTAAAATATACGGAAATTCTTTTCTGCATTGTCTCGTCCGGGTCTGGTACCACCGCCTTACCTATTCCTGCCGCAATAGCTTCAGTGCTTGTCGCTGTCGTGTTCCGGTTTGGAGGGTAAGGTAGCCGGTAAACTTATGCATGTGGCATTAGACCTCGCCACAAGATAGCAACGCACCATTAACATCTTTGGTGTCTATAGGCGATGGTTGACTCTTTCCATCAGGAGACCCATCTGCTTGTTTGCTATCTTATGACATAAAAAAAAAAATTAAAAAAACGATTTGTCACTATAGCGCAAACAATCTTCACATACATACATCTTGGTACATCAACGGTGGTCTTCCCTGGTACCTACATGCACATATCATAACATCAATATTGATTCTTCTTGTGTCTTCTACAGACAATGTACATGTCATTTTTGTGTTATGACACTCACCTCATGCTTTTTTTTGCAAAACAAGAAAGAATTTCGCCACGTCGAACCTGCCGACACTAGCTCATTGGAAGAGCGTCCCGGCTTAGGGAGACAGTCACAGGTTCAATCCTTGCGTGCCGATATTTTTCTTTGTTGTTTTTAAAGTTTTTCCAGTTTTTCCAAATGAAATACGAAAGTACTGATCAAAATTATAAATGTGAATTTAACTAGTTATACGTATGTATAGCTAGCGATCAGTACAATCGACGTAATCGATCATATAGCAAAGAAGAATTTCGCCACGTTAAACCTGTCGATACTAGCTCAGTGGAAGAGCGTCCCGGCTTTAGGGAGACAGTCGCAGGTTCAATCCCTGCGTGTCGATATTTTTCTTTATTGTTTTTAAATGTACATGTCATATAGAATTCATATGCATAACATAAATAACAATAAATAAATGTTCGCTTGATAAGTTATAAAAATAGTTCTTTTGAATCTCATCTCATCATTTATTTGTACCCTCTACGTTTGTATGCGTTTCAATCAAATAAATAAATAAAATATCTAACCCAATTATTTATTAGTAATTTTTGTGCCAGTCAACGATACTAATACGTAGACATACATGAAAAATACTGTAACACATGTAACATAGAGATATGAACATTTATGCTCATCAAAAAAATGAGTTTTCTGTTGGGAAGCAAGCTCGAGATCCATAGATTTTAGTCAGAGCTCCTAACCATTCGACCAACAGGGTCATCATATCCTTTTCAAACCGAACTTTTATTTTTTTGGTCTAACCATTTTCGATTTTCCCTGTAATGAACATCATTCCTAAACATTACACTAAAGCTACTTGGCTGTGATTTTATCTCGCGTTATTCCTACTTTTATACTCTTTTAACATCCAATAACATGCCCAAATGTGGCTTCTATACAATAGGGTTGGGATAAGCACAGAATTATGCAGGTTCAGATGGTTATCCCTGAAGATTATTGAAATGAAACTATATACAGTATATTGTTTGAAAAAGCTCATAACAATTTCATAAAAAAATGTTTTAGGTCAACAGAAAGGCATGTGAACGTCAATGCTTATGCTTAACAAAAATCTACTAGTGATTTAAAACAATACTAACATTACATAGAACTTCTCAATTACGAAAATATTTCCAGAGTTCAGCATAAGTTCAATCAAAATTCCTAAGAGTTTCTCGTTACATTAATAAAAAAAATATTACACATCATAAATTCTATAAAATAAAACCCTTGTTTACTAATAAATACAGTGATTTTTTAATTTTATTATCTGTTGTTATTCACGACATTACCGTTATAACTGATTCTTTTTATTTCGTTTTCTCTTAAGCGTAGACCAGTCAATAAAATGTATAGCTAATGAAGAGAACAATATTGTATAAAACCAAATTAGAGTTACCATTTGAATTAAAATTTTTAAATTGCTGAAAGTTTTTCGTCGTGTCATTCCAAGTCTACTTAAAAAAATTTCTGGCTGACTGTCATATAGTTCGTAAGAGGAAAAAGATAGACCAAACGTGTTACCGCTATAAACTACTAAAAAAATCTGTTGGTCACTTTTTAAGCATTAAAAGATTTATTTTATTGGTAAGCTACTTTTAATCGCCTTTAATTAAACCGCCTGGTTGGTCGAGTGGTTAGTGACCCTGACTACGCAATCGACGGGACTCGGGTTCGATCTCCGACGGGGACAAGCATTTGTGTGATGAGCATAAATGTTTGTATATCCGGGGTGGGTGTTTATAATGTATGTTAAAGTATTTATATATGTATTTCTATGTATTAGTAAACAAAAACAAGCAAATTATTAAACCCAAAGAACAAAATTACGTTCGTACATACCTACTAGCTGACCCGGCATACGGTGTTTTGCCATACAAATTACTTGTATTGAATATTTTGGTGGACTTGAGAGGGCGGGGGGCAATTAATTGAGATAAAAACTATTCTATCTTTGAAGTTCGACCAAACAGTAGATAACTACAAAACTTCATTAAAATCGGTTTAGTAATTTTGGAGTCTATCGAGGACAAACAACGTGACACGTAATTTATATATATATATATATATATATATATATATATATATATATATATATATATATATATATATATATATATATATATATATATACATATATATATATACATATATATATAAATAAATAAATAAATATATATATATATATATATATATATATATATATATATATATATATATATATATAATATTATCAAAAACTAGGTTCGTACTTCTTTTTCTTCTTTGATTGCGATTTTCCGTCCTCCGTTATGCCATTACACAATGAACACACCACAATAGGTACTTTTATTAAGAAAATCATTCTGAAAACAATATATCTCACTCACTCGCGCCGTGAGGGTGATGGTCGGCTTCCGCTTTGCTGTCACCACTCACCACCCGGTCTGACTCGGAGACATCGATATTAAGCCCGTACCCGGACATGCACCATGCACACCCGTAAACTTCGGGTCAGACTTGAACCGGGTGGCAGCCCTACATGTACGCAGTGTGACGTAGCAGACGGCCTATACACATAATAGCGTATAAAATGACAAATGCCGATTCGGACGATGCCCTCTTAACCGATTAGAAAAAATAATATTTTGTTTGGAAAAATATACTTCCTATTTGGTCGCACATAAATATAGTAAAGATGTGAGTTAGGTTTTCATCGGTACATGAGATTGGATGTCGGTTATTGCAGTTTTACTGCGTTTAAGTTATATTTTATTCAATACTTATTGGTAAATCCATAAAATAATTATGAAAATAATAATATAATAAATAAATAAAAGCCTTTTTATTGTTCCTAAATTCTTTGGAGCCCGGCCCACTTCCACTTCATTTACCTCACATGTTTTACAGCGTCTTTCACTTTTGTTCGGTTTCTTATTTCTTCATTTCTTATTTTATCTTTTAATTTTATTTTCAGCATACTTCTCTCCATAGACCTTTGGCATACTGAGATCCGTTTTACATTTGCTTCCATCAGGGATCAAGTCTGGCAACCATAGGCGAGAGAAGGAAGAATACAGGAAGCCATAAGCCTTTTGAGAGTAACAGGCATTTTTGATTTGAACCGATATTTAAGGGACCAGTATCGCTTCCATGCTAAAGTGATGATTATGAAAACGGAAATCATATTTCTTAGAAAGCTACCTGTATGTCACTTTGATGTAGTATCGATCGCCTTGTGCTCAAAATTCGATCATTGACTAAGTCATCAAATATATTTTAAGGTAACAGACGTAAGCCTTAAAGAGAGTAATATACATATGTGTATATTATCACGATTATTACATGTATGTTTAATGTTTATTTTTAATAATTTAATATACTCTAATGCATATTATTTAAAATATATTAACTTTCTACAGTCATACTCAATATTACTTTTAATTGTACCAATTTTCATATTCATCCGTTCGCGTGATTGTCTTATAAGGGTTACCAAGTTTCTGCTTCACGTATTAATGCATAAATAAAATTTAAAATACTTAAATAAAGTTTTACTATATAAAATAATTATTTATGTGAGGCAATAAGTAATTTTATTTCCTAAATTTTATTATTAACCCAAAGGAAAGATATTACGTACAGTAAACCATAAATTATAAATCTAACACGCGTATGTATACAGGGCAAAGACTTTAAATAATCGTTAATACATTATTAGAAACAGGCACACTGGTAATACTAATTATAATAAAAGCGAATATCCCTTTATAGCTACGGAGGCTATGCAAGAGGCAATAGCCGTCAACTAAATAGAGTTTGCCCTTACGGGCCGCAGCTAAATGTCATCCTGCGGTCAGGGAACAAGGGGTTGGCAACGCGAGCGATGTCACGTGCCAAACATTAACTGTAGCGTAGTCGAAATGGTACAACCAACGTTATTAGATTTTTATAGCGGGACTAAAGGTTATGTGTAGCGAAATACATTTGTAGTAAAGTTTTTTTGCTATTGTGTATACAAAAGATTAAAAAAATATATGTAAACGAATTTTGCTTTTATTTTGATTTAATTAAATTTCACATCTCTTTATGCATATTGCATATTGATTGTGATTTAAATTATATATCATTAAATTTTGTCTTAATAAATTTGAAATTCAATATATACCAATTTATCAATTTTAAATAATATTTGCTTCTATATTTACTCAATTTTTATTGTTATTTTCAAAATATTTAAGTATAAGTCATTTCTGTACACAAAGAATTCTTTTTAGGTGACTTTATTTTTCTGTATTTTACCTTAGCGTATTTTATAACTTTTGTACAACTTGTCATGTATAATTTTGCTTATAAATGCCGTCGATAAGTGTTCCTACATGTATCTACGTCGAATAAAATATTATTTTAATTTGAAATATTTGAATATCCGTAGCGTATATGTGGTCTTTTTTATTGAGCTAATATATTGTTTATTGCCAGGAAAATCTCACTAAATAAAGTTTTTAGCGATTGTGAGTTGATATTGACCTCGCCACAAGATAGCAATGCACCATTAGCATCTTTGGTATCCGTAGACAATGCTTGACTCTTTCCATAAGAAGACTCATCTGCTTGTTTGTTATCTTATGATATATTTTGACGGCCCCGTTGGTTGAGTAGTTAGCGACCCTGACTACGCAATCAACGGGGTTCGGGTTCTATCCCCGACGCGGACAAGCCTTTGTGTGATGAGCATAAATGTTTGTATTTCCGGGTTTGGGTGTTTATTATGTTATATGTTTATAAAAATGGCTGAGGTGCATTCAGGAAGTTCATAAATACAGCGGTCCAAGAATAATAGTATGAACGGGTATTATAAGGAACACACATACTAACAAATTAACTTAGGCGACCGATTGGCTATATGAGTCACTACCATCGTGGCTACTAGGTGGTAGAGTACTGCATTGTCTCGCCCGGGTCTGGTACCACCGCCTTACCTATTCCTGCCGCAACAGCGTTAGTGCGTCATGTTCAGGTTTGTAAGGTAGGCGGTAAATTTATGCATGTAGCCTTAGACCTCGCCACAAGATAGTAACGCGCCATTAACACCTTTGGTGTCTATAGGCGATTTGACTCTTTCCATCGGGGGACCCATCTGCTTGATTCCCATCTTATGATATAAAAAAGCCCGTTTTTGTAAATAGAAACATGAACGTGTTGTGGTGCTTTTAACCTTCAGTTATGTAGTTAATAAACACACGGAGTCTAGCTGGTTGTGTGTAAACTGCACCCATGTCACAAACGAGCACGTCAATTGTCGGTCCTGGCTATTTAAAAAAATAGGCAATAATCGTTATCGAGTTGATAAAATGAGGCGATAGGAATCATGGCTTACCTTGCCTACAGACAAACCGGTGAAACGTCGTGAACTAGAAAGGCTATAGGCATTCGTTTCCATTTGTCAACTCCACAAGGGAACCAGGCGAGATGATACTTTTTTAATATTATCAATCCGGAATTTTTGGGAAACATATTGTCTCTTAAAACGACCAGAGAAATATATCATTTTTGGGTCGTTTTTAAAGCCATTGTAAGGTTGTTCGTTATTTACTAATACGATTAAAATGTAATTTCCTTCTTTAAATATCAAACCATTCAACAAACAAAACTACTAGTTCCATTTATTAACACATTTTGTCGCATGTTGCGGTGATCGTGCCAAAATTTATAATTTAAAACTGGGATCTGTAGATTTAAAATACTTAATTTTTCAACTGTAGCGGCCATTTTCATTCTACAGTGATTGTTAACAGCCAACTCCGGCCAATGTTTTCCATTACATTTAAGCCATTTGTGTCTATTCACATCTTATTTTCAAAGGAAGTTACTGATTGTGCCCCGATTTTCGAAAATCGAGTTTTCACATTCACCACCACCAGATCTTCATATTTTGAGATCCTAAGAACCTTTTCCGACTATTTTTACGATGACGTCAGTATGTCTGTCTGTATGTATGTGTGTGTGTATGGGTGTATGTAAACATCTCACAACTTTTAAACGGCTGGACCGATCGAAATGCTTTTGATGGCATTTGATTGGATTCTACTTAATTTACACTTCCTGAAAATTTGAACCAAGTCGGCATAGGAAATTTTGAGAAAATTTGATAAAACCCCAAAAAAATTTTTGGCGAAACAGTATTATTTTTTATATAATTTCCAGATTTATGTACCGATTGAGTACAAAAACTAATCAGCTGTTTTCCTTAAAAATCTATGTCTAATGCATAAATTGCATTAAAATCGGTTTATCCGTTTGGGCGTAATCGTTGACGGAAAATTTTGAAAAATGTGTTTTCGACATAATTTCGAAATTTTTCAACTAAGTAATCATTTTTTGGTATTCTGCGATATTTTTGTACTAAAAAAACTATGCCAATTGTCGTTTTAAAGACCAAAATTGAATCTAATTTTCAAAAGTTACAGCTCTTTAAATATTAAAATTATGTTTTTTTTTTACCAAAATTATTTTTTATTTATTTAATGTTTTATTGTACACTTATATAATGACAACAAAATTAAACTCTTTAAATATTAAAATTATGTTAAAGAAAGCTCTTTAAATATTAAAATTATGTTTTTTTTTTACCAAAATTATTTTTTATTTATTTAATGTTTTATTGTACACTTATATAATGACAACAAAATTAAACAGTTTTTTCCAGCTAACCCAGAAAGTGAAGCTAGGAAAGGAAAGTGGAAGACATCGTGCGCAAGCATAAAGACAAATACAAATATACAAATTACAATTGAAATTCTAATTGTTCCTACATTACAAGGATAAGATTACACGTAGATAAGAAAAGGCTAAAATGCAAATTGATGACTATAGTAAAAAGAAGATAACACAGTAATAAAATAAAGAGGAGAGAAAAAAAACTACGACCATGACAGGTAATGATCCTTAACCCGCTTCTTAAAAACTAGCAACTATTGCGGATCTCAGTGGGTAGAGAATTCCACAATTTCACTGCGTGGACAGTGAATGACCATGAAATGCGTTTGAGAATGTGACACAGGAAAAAAGCGAAGAAGAGAACCAAAATGAGAACGACACGGGGAATCGGAGGAATGCAAAAACGAGAAACGCTCACGAAGGTACTTAGGAGCCGCAAGATTGAACAATATATTAAACAGAAGGCAAAGACTAGCGTATTCCTACGAAAATGGATAACCGAAGCTGGGCTCTGAAAGTAGAGATGTGGTCGTACTTACTCGCTCACACCACCAGCCACTTTCGCATTTTTTTCTAAAAACACACGGACCATTACGCGCACACGTTCCGAGTCCATTTCGGTGGACCATGGTCACAAAAATGCTTTATGAGTTGTTTGGATTGAATCAGGCACTGTAAAGCGCATATTTTTTAAGAGGTCTTAAGTGCTGCATTACACTGGTGTGAGAATTGTTTAATTTAAATGCTTTAAGCTACAAAATAATTCAGATGTAACACGATACTGAGAAAAATATGACTACTTGTTAGTCGAGGATTTTTAATTCAAAAAGTAAATCGATGACCTATGCTTTTTACATTTTTTTTAATATAGCTGGTAAACAAATACATGCAATTAAAAAAATAAATAACAATACAAAAATATTTATTCACATAATTTTTTTTTCTTCATAATTAATACGTAGTTTTTTTCGTAATTTTTAAATAATTTATTTCTTTTTCAACTTTACAGATACGTTATTTTTTTTTAAATATTGTTTAGGATATTTCGTGCTGGAAACGCTGACAAGGGAAGTATATTTAAATTGATGAAAGATAAAAGGTTCCGAAGCTTGTTTGCCCGCAAATCATTCTTTAATACACATATTGAAATCGCCTAAAAATTATACATCGCGGTAAAATGGACAATAATAATGTGACAAATTATATAATGTAGTAAAATAGTCTATGTGGAGGGATGGACAATATAGCATTTCCAAAAGAATTTTGGAATGATTAAGACATATTAAGAACTTAATGATCAAGAATTTATTTAATATTTTTAAATAACTTTCAGGCTAATACACCTTTTGATTCGATTGACTTAAAAATCTTACCAGCTTTTTTCCTTTAAAAATTGCATCAAATAACGTTGATTTAATAAAAATTGGTCAATTTGTTTGGGATTTATCAATAACAAATATTTTTTGAAAAAAAAAATGTTTTTACACTGCCTCGAATTTTTTCAACTTATCGATTTAGCTAAAGCAATATTTTAGATCTCAAAATTTGAGTTGAATGCCATTCGAAAAATTAAAATCGATTATCATTTCCAAAATCGTATATTGATTTTTAAAAAGCTATAAAGCTTTGTCTGACAATTTTAATAAATAGATATTTGAACTCAAAAAATATACTTACTTTAGATAAAATTATATTAGATTAACGTAGGATCAAAATTTTGTAAATATTTATGGGCGTTCCTAAAAGAAAGATATTTAAGCATTGAAGATATTACAATAATAGCTAGGAGTGGTTTAGCTCAGGGCGCCTAAAGGAAAAATGTGAACATGTTGAGACCATTAATGCCCGCATGTTCACTGAATTGGCGGAACTGCGCAAGGAGGTGGCTGCGCTACGAGAGGAAGCGAAGCGTGACGACGGCGAACGTGATCGCAGGCTCATGGTCCAAATAGGAACCATGATTAACGCTCGGTTTGAGGCTGTCGAGTCACGGCTTTTACCTGAAACCCGTGTTCGGCCGCCGCTTGCTGCGGATAAAGCAAATATAAATCAGTCGGATCAGGACATCACTACAGGTAGTCTTCAAGTTCCCCAATCTAAAGAGGAACAAAAAGAACTGATGAAAACGCAAACATTAAGCTCAGCTGCATGCGATGGCGCTTCCTCTATAAATAGTAAAAGAAAAAGAAGGAGGAATAAGAAAGGAAATAAACAACCTGAAAATAATGAGACAGTACCAAGGAACGACACCTGGTCAACCGTATTGAAGCGGGGTACTAACAAAAATGGTCCCACCCAGAACAATCGTGGCGAACCAGCAAAACCACAACAGAAACCGAAACCTCCTATAAGACTACGACCTCCACGATCATCAGCGGTAGTGCTAACGTTACTACCAGAAGCTGAGAAGAGAGGCGTGACTTATGCAATGGTAATTGGGGAGGCAAAAAAAAAAATTGACCTTGGAGCTCTCGGGATTGTATCCGTTCGCTTCAAACGGGCTGCAACAGGTGCCGCTATTTTGGAGCTCCCTGGAGCGTCAAGTGAGGAGAAGGCAGACTCTCTCGCTTACAAAATACGAGAATGCCTTAACTCAGAGGAAGTGAGAATCACCAGGCCAACAAAATGCGCAGAGATGCGCATATCTGGACTGGATGACTCAACTACCGCAGAAGACGTAGCAGCTGCTATTGCGAAAGTGGGTTGTTGCTCCATAGAAGCGGTGCGGACTGGCGTTGTACGCCGAAATTACACTGGTATGGGTACTGTCTGGGCCAAGTGCCCTATAGCGGTGGTCAGGAAGCTGACACATGACGGGAAACTCCTTGTGGGATGGGTCTCAGCACGCGTACAGCTCCTAGAAAAGAGACAGCTGCGTTGCTTTTGATGCCTAGAGCCTGGGCATGTACGGGGACAGTGCAAATCTGACATAGACCGCGGCAACCAATGCTATCGTTGCGGCGATGCTGGCCACAAGGCGAGAGACTGCTCAGCCACGCCAAACTGTACTTTGTGTGTCGCAGCTGGCCGGCCGTCTACACACTCGGTTGGCAGCAGGGCTTGCTTTAACTCAAAAACTAGAAGACCACGAAGAGCTGCAACATTACCACAGCAGCAGACTTCAAACCATCCGGTCGTCACGGATGTGGAGATGTCTCCAAGACCATCTAATTAGTATGGCCCTACAATGCTTGCAGGCGAACATAAACCACTGTGCCGCAGCTCAGGATCTTCTGATGCAGAGCATGGTGCAGTGGTTGGTAAACGTTACTGTTGTGGCCGAGCCATATTACGTACCTGCTCGAGATAACTGGGCTGGGGACATTGAGGGCCTCGTAGCTGTGGTCATGCGGGTAGCATCTGATACTCCACCCATTGAGAGAGTAGAGAGAGGTCATGGCTGGGTTGCCGTTCTGCTGGGAAGCTTTGTAATTATCGGGGTATATTTTTCTCCCAACCGACCGGTAGCAGAATTTGAGGATTTTCTCTCAGAGCTGGAAGTTATAATCGTACGAGAGAACTCCCGCCAGGTGTTGCTTGCTGGAGATTTAAATGCTAAGTCTCAGACCTGGGGATCTCCGGTAACGAATGCTCGTGGAACCGTACTAGAAGACTGGCTTGTGACGAGTGGGCTGGTTGTCCTGAACCAAGGCTCTGTGAACACATGCGTACGGCAACAGGGTGGATCGATTGTAGACGTAACGTTTGCATCCCCCTCCCTGGCGCATCGTGTTCAGAACTGGAGAGTGCTCGAGGACGTTGAAACTTTATCAGACCACCGATACATACGTTACATCATTTCCGTTCTTGAAACTCCTCAAACCAGTCAAAGACAGGGTTCTTGGCATAGGGACAGCCCCCGCTGGGCACTAAAGCGTCTTGATCGTATAGCTCTAAAATTAGCGACCATGGTCCAGGCATGGACGCCTGCGTTGAGCGAGCCAACTGTGGTTGAGCAAGAGGCGGAATGGTTCCAGGGAGCGTTGTCGCAAATATGCGATGCGGCCATGCCCCGGGTTAAGTCTTTGCCTCCTAGACGACAAGTTTATTGGTGGTCAGAGGACCTTGCAGTACTACGGTATAGTTGTGTGATAGCCAGACGCCGATACACGCGGATTAGACGCCGACGACATCGTAATGAGGAAGAGGAATGCCGGCTCTATGCAGTCTATCGCGAGTCGAAGAAAGCTTTAAGAAAAGCCATTAGCAAGGCTAAGACTAAAGCTCGTGAAGAGTTCTTAGAGACGCTCAGCCGCGACCCGTGGGGAAGACCCTACAGGATGGCGTTGTGTAAACTTCGCCCTTGGACACCGCCACTGACGCAAAGCCTCCCACCTCCTTTGCTTGAGCAAATAGTCGCGGCCCTATTTCCCGGACAAAACAATCATTCGCCACCAGTGATGACTCCTATGTCAGGAGAGCAAGAAGAGGGAGAGCCACCTGTTGTAACTGACGTCGAGTTTAATGCGGCGCTAATGTGGTTACGGGCCAAAAATACTGCCCCTGGGCTTGATGGAATTCCCGGCAGAGTACTAGTTCTGGTAACAAAGTGGTTAGGACTGAGGCTCCGGAACCTCTTTTCCACCTGCCTAAAATGCGGTAGTTTTCCACGACAGTGGAAAGCTGGTAAATTAACTCTGCTACGAAAAGAGGGCCGTCCTGCTGACTCGCCGTCTGCATATCGCCCTATAGTTCTTTTAGATGAAATAGGCAAACTCTTTGAAAGAATTATTGCAGATCGTCTAGTCCAGCATATGGAGAGCGAAGGCCCCGGTTTAGCTGACTGCCAATTTGGGTTTAGACGGCAGCGCTCCACGTTACACGCCATTTTGCGGGTGAAAACTATCGCGCAGGAGGCGGTATACCAGGGTAAATCTGTTCTAGCAGTTTCCCTTGATATACGCAACGCCTTCAATACACTCCCTTGGTCGACGATTAAGGAAGCGCTGCGGTATCATAGAATACCTCGATATCTCCGACAGATCGTAGAATCATACCTAGAGGAAAGATCGGTTGAGTACCCCAGCATGTCAGGTTGGCAGCGGTGGCCCATGTCGTGTGGTATCCCGCAGGGGTCAGTCCTTGGACCGCTCCTGTGGAATATTGGCTACGACTCGGTGCTGCGAGGCGCTAACCCCGACGGCGTTGAGGTTACATGCTACGCTGATGATACCCTGGTCACTGCAAGCGGGCATTCTTTTAGAGAAGCATCGAATCTAGCTGCGATAGGCGTAAACCAGGTCGTAAGTAGGATCCGACGACTGGGGCTGGAGGTTGCTCTTAACAAATCAGAGGCTTTGTGTTTTCACGGGCCTCGGAATGCGCCTCCGGCAGGTTCCAGTCTTATTGATGGGGGAGTCACCATTGCTGTCCAGTCAACGATGAGATACCTCGGCCTTATACTTGACAGCAAGTGGAATTTCCGCGCTCACTTTGAGCTTTTGTCGCCAAAATTGCTGCGGGTAGCAACGGGGCTTGGTACGTCGGCCTCAACGGCTGATGGCAATTAGAGCAGCCCGAGCATATCGTACTGTGGCATATGACGCAGTATGTGTGCTAGCTAGGACTATACCCTGGGACCTCGATGCACGGGCCCTCTCGTCATTATTCCATTGGCGAGAAGAGGTGCAGCGAAACCGGGGCTTTCGGCTAGCTCCTATTGAAATGGAGATGCGGAGAACTCGTCTCCGTAAAGAAGTAGAAGAGGCATGGGCCAGAAGACTGGCGAACGCCGTATCGGGTCTTCGGACCATTCGTGCGGTAATGCCAGTTTTCAACCAGTGGATGGAGAGGCGCCACGGCTTCCTATCTTTCCGCATGACACAGATCTTAACGGGGCATGGTTGCTTCGGAAGGTATCTGTGTCAAATCGGAAAAGAGCCAAATGCTGCCTGCTACCACTGTGATGAAGCAGAAGATTCTGCTGATCACACCTTCCAAGTGTGCTCAGCTTGGTCACAAGAGCGCTGTGCGCTTCGAGCCACGGTAGGGGATGACTTGACGCTCCCAGTCCTGGTGCATAGTATGGTGGAAAGTGAAACCAATTGGAGCGCGGTACTTTCATTTTGCGATGCGGTAATGACGCAGAAAGAAAGTGCCGAACGCGAACGCGAGCGGAACAATCCCGCTCGCCGCGGAACACGCCGCTGGGGCACACGACCTGACTGATTGTGCCCTTTACCTTGGCGTTGCTAATTGTGTAGGGCGGGGGCCTTGCGCATCATTATTAGCAACCCAGAGAAGGAGGAATAGTGCCTAATTGCCTGCATGATTCCCTGGAAAAAAAGGAACTTGTAAAAGAGACTCCATCTTACTCTTTAGAGAAGAGTTGCGCACTGCAGCAAAGCGCTTGTGGAAGCACTGTGTGAGTTCCTTTCTGGAGGTCCCGGGGCTTCCTCATATACGCCGAAGGCGGTAATCGTGGGGTTTTAGTCGGTACGAGTCCGACATAACCATTCTGTCACTCCCGTGATAGGGTGGTACCCATGACGGGTTTCCCCACGTTAAAAAAAAAAGGGCGACCCGCTATCCCCACTTTTATTTAACTTGGCCACTATTAAGATTTGTAAATCAATATCTGACATCTTAAATATAGCACAGTACGCGGATGATTTTGTAATTTTTACAACTGCAAAAGATGCTGAGCAAGCTTCTAGGCTACTACAATGCGCTCTCGATAAACTGTGTACATTATTTGGCCATCTCAATCATGAACTATCACCATCGAAAAGTAAAATATGTGTATTTAGTAAAGGTTGTAAAAGTTTCCCTGTAAAGATAGAACTTAATGGTCATAGGCTAGAGATATATGAAACTGTTAAATATTTGGGAATGTGGTTAGATAGGTCTCTTAGATGGGGAAAACATATAAATGAAACCGCAAGTAAAGTGCTTAAATTTCTTAATATCTTGAAAGTATTAGTAGGCCCTGGTTGGGGAGTACACCCTAAGCATCTTAGGAAAATATATTTATCATTAATAAGAAGCCGAATTGATTATGCTAGCTGGCTTTATGACAACAGAGCTAAATGTCACCTATCAAAACTTGACAGAATACAAAACCAAGCTATGAGGATCATTGGCGGGTTTGTCAAGTCTACTTCAATACACGTCATGGAAAGCGAGATTTGTCTTCATCCATTGTTTATACGTAGACGCTATTTAGCGGGTAAGTATTTTCTGAAAGTAAAATCAATTCAACCCAGTCTTAATTATAGTCTTACTTCTGAGTTATCAAATCTATGCGGCACTAGATACTGGTATAACAGGAAAAAACCCTTATTAACTCAAATATTTGAACAATTTAATTCCTTAGATATCCATTTTAAAAATAAATTAAATATGTTTGCGCTTAATACGTGGGTCAACAATTTAAATGTTAGTAAAACTATCTTTCTTGATATTAAAAATCTTAATTTTTCTAAGCAGAATTATCACACTATCCATTTAAAAAATTTATGTATCAAGCACATTAATCATTTATTCCTAAACTACTACAAAATTTACACTGACGCTTTCAAATCTGACGTAGGTATTGGAGCAGCCTTCTATGATCCTCAAACTAAGCAGAGTATGAAATTTCACATCAACCCTGAAATTTGCATAATGGAGGCTGAATTAATCGCTATATCTGAAGCTCTGTCATACGCGGACGGAATTGATCAAGATGGGGTTTTAAACTTGACAGATTCTAAGAGCTCACTTCAGCATTTGGCTCGTTGCACCTCGACTTTTCGAGGTACACCGATAGCCTACGTATTACTAAACCAGTTGTCTAAACTAGAGGATAAAGGCATAACTATAGCTCTGCAGTGGATACCATCTCACACTGGCCTTGAAGGTAACGAAATAGTTGATACATTAGCAAAACAGGCTATAACTGACGGGGATACCTATAATTATTTGCCGCACTATGCCAACTTCATAAGGACTGTAAAAGATGAATGTAATAACAAATTTCGTGAATACTTTGATGAGAGATCCAAAGAAAAAGGCATATGGTACAAAACAATCCAACCACATCCTCTTAAGTCTCCTTGGATTGACAAGGAAGCATTCAACCGTTGTGTCACCGTGAGTGCTCTGAGATTGCGTTCCGGACACACCCCTGGTTGCAAATTCTCTTTTTTAATGAAAAAAGCTACGTCACCCCACTGTCCATCCTGCAATATTGTGGATGATGTTTATCATATTCTGATGGAATGCGTCCGGAACAGCCATCTGAGGGTATTCACGCGCTGCAGCCTGATAGGGAGCTGTAATAGTATGCTGGCGGAACCTTTATCGGACTCCGCCAGACTACTATATAATCTAGCAATTAAGAGACCCCCATAGTTAGTAGTTATTTTGTTATGTGTAGACATTAAGATGACTGCACCAGGGCGACGTAATCGTTTTCACGACAAAGCCCTTTTCCTAGAATAAAAAAAAAATATGCTTATAGTTTTTACTCTTTTGAGCTTAAAATACCTTAATTTAGCGGAAAGTGTCGGGGATGGCTCTCTGGTTTAACCATTTACACATTTTTTAAATTACATTAGACATCAAAACAAACATTATATGGTACTCCCGATGAAAAGAGAAACTATCGCCTACAAATACCAATGATGTTAATGGTGCATTGCTATTTAATTTTGTGAGAACGTGATTCTACATGCATACAGCTACCTTACCCTGCAAATCAGAACAAGATAATGATCAATATTGACGCTATTTTAGCAGGAATAGTTACAGCACTGTTATTTAATATAATAATTATAATTATAATGTATTTGATATACACCAATGAGACGTTGCGGAATTACACTTCTTAGTACTCGTAGACTTGACGAGAATTATATGCATAGTAAATCGTTTATTTCTTACAAACTGCCTGGCAGAATGTCAATTCTTCAACGATGAGACAGCAAACAAGCAGATGGCTCTCCTGATAGAAAGTGATAATTATCGTCTATAGACACCAAATATATCAGTGGTGAGTTGCATTATAAGTGGCGGGATTGTAAAGTATCATAAATAAGGTAAGCGGTAATTTAGGGTTTTTAGTGTAGTCTATAAGATGCTTTAAAAAGCGAAACCGGTCGATAAAATTAAATAATTTAGTGTATAATAATAGTGAAATAAAAGTACAAGTGAGTGATAAACTAGATTCAACTAAAAATAATGGAATTTCACCAAGTGCCGACGATTGAAAGTGTAAAATCTTATTTTTATAGTCTAAAAATATATTGTTGACTTTTATAATCTAAAACATTATCGAATTTAAAATTTTATAGAACTTTGTGGTAGAAAAAATATTCATCTAAACCAGAAATTAGAAGTTTGTTGCTCTGAAAAAATTCACCGATAAAATTTATAGGCAAGCTTATTATTCGTATAGAATCTTAAGACACTACAAATAAATAAAACCAGAATTGAATAGTTTAACATAGAACCACGTTATTTCTTTTTGTAAATAAATAAAATAAATAAAAATGCTAGACAAATTACACGAATTGATCTAACCCCAAAGTAAGCAAATTATTTGCTTGTGTTATGGGTGTTAGTCTACGATTCTAATACATAGAAATATATATAGAAATACTGTTATATAATAAAAACCCAAACCCAGAAATACAAACATCTATGCTCATCACACAAATGGTTGTCCCTCTCGGGGATCGATCGAATCCGAGCACACTCGATTCGTAATTACATTCACTAACCAATTGACAAACGAGGTGGTCAAATAAAAAAAAACTTCAGGCTATGCATCCATACTAATATTATAAATGGGAAAGTATATGCGTGTGTTTGTTTGTCTGTCTTTCACGGCAAAACGGAGCGACGAATTGACGTGATTTTTAAAATAGAGATAATTAAAGGGATGGGGAGTTACATAGGCTACTTTTTGTCTCTTTCTAACCCCCACTTCTTCCCCGAATTGAACTCGAGTGAAACTGCGGGCAAAAGCTAGTAATTTAATATTTTGTAGTAAAGTGCTGGTATCTGGTAGTTTATTTTTAGAAAATCGTAACTCAGGAAACATAAAATATTGTAGCATTCATAACTAAATAAGTGCTAAAATTGTAATTTAGAACCTTATAATAATTCTGTACTATGATAGGATTTCATGGTAACATAAATCATAAATACAGTACTGAAATAGCTTCCCAATCATTTACCAGCGTGCATTAAGCTATGATATCGAATGCACATCAAATATACTTCATTTTTAAATTCAAATCTTGCATTAGTTTCATATCTGAACTCTGTTTTACTCGATTACTCGATTCAACAGGATTTGATCCTCAAACGAGTAATTAGAATGATAAATCATTAATGTCACTTTAATTTATAAAGGACAAGCCAACCTACGCAGCTTCGTCCATATTATACTTTCAACTGACAACAACTCTTACAGAGTAAGTAAATATCTTCACGCCCGTATCCCCGAAAAGGTTGGCAGAAGCACAAGTGCACCCACGATTAGCTGAAGATACTTGGTCCAACGATGTGATAGTTGGCAAGCCTATCGCCAACCGGGCACTTTCCAATCCTGGGCAATGTTGTTTTTATCAGAAAACTGGTAAAAAACACATTTTTAATTGCCCGACCTAGGAATTGAACTCGGGACCTCATGTGATCAACTCCAACACCGGACCACTAGACCACAGAGGCGAGTCTTACAGAGTAGTCCGATTTTTGATATTCATCTTTTATATGTGGATGAAAGGTTAACAAAACAGATATTCAATGCGAATGTGGAAGGATGTAGGTATCTGGGAAGACCAAGACTGATATACCATGATTAGATTGATCGAGTACTGTCCGAAGGTGGTGTCAAAAATCTTCGAAACCGGCGTGTGTGCATGAAGAGTATGATGAACGTGGAGGAAGCGAGACACGCCTGCAAGAATCGTGATATAAGGCACTCGGTTCTCTCTGCCTACCCCATAAGGAATCTGGCGTGAAGATATGTATGTATATCTTCTTTTATTGGAATGGGTATAACCCGAGCATTGTCCAATTTTTTTAAAATTCCAACCTTAATGGTACGTAAATAAAGAATAATTGATTGTAAACTCACTGATTTTTATATAATAATTTTTCATCGGTTTAATTTTTTGTTAAATATCGTACAAACTTTTATCCTCTATTTTAGCCACTTAGGGGCAGATTTTTTTAAAAAAAAATGCAAGCATGCAAAATGTAGCCCATGTTTGACTCCGGATTTTCAACAATCTTTATGCCAAATTTTATTAAAATCAGTTCAATGGTTAAGACATTAAAGCGTGAAAGACAGACAGATTTTTACATTTATGATATTAGTATGGATAATATAGATAACTAGACGACTCATGCAGCATTGTCCACGAGTAGAGCGACATGTAATAAATATAATATTATATACAAATTTTCATCCCCTACTTTGGTGGCCGCCGTGTTGGTCCGGGCTCCTATGAAGAATAGGCCAACTGCCGTTCTGTCAAGAAGGTCGTAAATGGCGACTGATTGGCTATACGAGTCACTACCATCGTGGCTATTAGATGGAAAAGTTCTGCATTGTCTCACCCGGGTCTGGTACCACCGCCTTGCCTATCGCATCGCCATGCCTATCGCAATAGCGTCAGTGCTTAACACTGTCGTTTTCCATTTTGAAAGGTAAGATAGCCGGTAAACTTATGCGTGTGGCATTAGACCTCACCATAAGATAGCAACGCACCATTAATATCTTTGGTGTCTATAGGCAATGGTTGACTCTTTCCATCAGGAGAGCTATTTGTTTGCTATCTTATTTAATTTAAGCTAAAGGGTTTTTATTGTAGGAAACTATATAACGCTAGAGATGAGGCAATAATTGTTGAATTGTTGATGAGGCAATAGTCGTGTTAGAATTATTTAATTTATATTAAGGAGAAGGAGGACCAAATTATTCAAAATCACTGTCAAAATTATGCAAATTACAAACCTCTGACAGAATAACGTCAGTCATAAATTTCATACACCGTCATAAAAGCTCTAAAGGAAACAATTAATATCAAATCTAATTAGATAAATTTGATGCTCCTTTTTGAGATCAGATTTTTTTAATTAACGTCTTTCATATTATAGGATATATTGGTATTGTTGTCTAAATAATTTGAAAAGTTATATTAAATATTTTGTACAAGGCAACGAAATCAAATTAAGGAATAAATTTAACGTTCTCTTGATCTACGAATACAGTTTTTTAATATTATAAGATAGCAAACAAGCAGATGGGTCTCCCGATGGAAAGAGTCAACCATCGCCTATAGACACCAAAGATGTTAAATATGCGTTGCTATCTTGTGGCGAGGTCTAAGGCCACATGCATAAATTTCCCGGCTACCTTACCCTCCAAACCGGAACACAACAGTGACAAGCACTGACGCTTTTGCGGCAGGAAAAGGTCAGGCGGTGGTACCCAGGCGAGACCAGAACTCTACCACCTAGTTTAAATACAAAGTACCGGAAACAGTTTCCAGGTAACTGGTATATTATTACTATACTGGTATAATATTGGTAATTATGTTTTTGACCGTACTATTTTTTACATAATAAGGTTGCATACAGTCGGACGGATCTACTGATGGAAAGAACCAACTAGCACCTACAGACACTGGGTCTGGTTTGTCTCGCCCGGATCTGGTGCCACCGCCTTACCTATTCATGTCGCAATAGCGTCAGGGCCTGTCGCTGTCGTGTTCCGGTTTGGAGGATAAGGTAGTTAGTAAACTTATACATATAATTATCAAAAGTAATTTTCATTATAGGTATATCAAAATATATAAACTCTCTCTGTTTTTGTACTGAATAGTTTCAAGCTAATTTCTTTTTTGTTTTTTAGTACCAACAAATTGTCTTGGGAAACTCTCAACTCAGATTCTGTCCATGTAACTTAGATTTCTGAGATAAGCAGTTGTACTTAATACACCCAATGACAAGATAAATACCTAAACACAGACTAGTAAGGAGAAAACTAAATGTTTACATTAACTTTACCTAAATTCCAATTTTGTTTAGCTGCTATTCCCAAATAAGTCCGTGTTCTTTGTGTAAATCTGATTCAAGTTTCCAGAGGAATGGAAATAGAAAAATAATTGTTGCAGTATTACCGTGTTTAAAATATTAAGTTTATTATTAATTAACATTGTGTATGAATTGAGTTATTTTTTATTTATTTATTTATTTTCTTATTTTACATCTGTTATTATAAAATCAGTGATTTCTTGTATTCATTTTTTTTCATTTCATTTCATTCATTTCAAGTTGTGTCCAAGAATATTAAAAACTGCATCGATTTAAGGATTTCTTCAAACTGAATAGTCTTTCTTCCAACGTAACATTATCCATCTTCCATTCGTTATTCCATCCACGAGTGTGCTACCTACTCTTACATTGTATTAATTATGTAGTTTCGAGATTAGAACAGATAGATAAGTCTCGCGAGGCCATATTTCATGTGATGTAACTTAATATGTACGCAACACTTCCTCTGCTCTTGACACATACCTTCGTTAACATATCTCTCAAAGGTGATGCATGTAATGCGAGTTATATTTATATTCGGATATGTATTAAATATACAGGCTGACTGGTAAAATATTATACATACTGTAGGGTGTTCAGCTTTCGATTGTGATACTAAATATGTATAAAAAATAGACACTTAAATTTGGACCCCATTTTCTAATATAACTGTTTAGTAAGGACAATGGATACCCATGTATGTTGCATAAAAGTTTATCGCTTACAAATGGCGATTTACTGAGCTCGCGTCTAACGAGTGTTAGCACATTGTGCAGTGACCATACTTTTGAATATTATCACTTTAATTTCGTTGTGATTTACTATGTGCAATATTTTCATTTTGTTATATTTTGATTGATTGATTTTGCAAGATTTGCAAAACTCTACCATCTAGTTGTCACAAATTTAATGATTCGTAAAGTCAATTGTTAGTGTTTTAAGAAGTGCCTGACAGAATAGCAGATGGCCTATTTTTTAAAAGGAATCCGAACGAGGACGGGTTTATTACGTTATTTCTACTATGTTTATCAATAAAGCCGTTAGCATCCGCTGCGTAATTTTCTATTACGTCATAGGATAACAAACAATCAGATGGCTCTTCTGATGTAAAAAAAAATCATTGTCTATAGGCACTAAAGATATTACTGATGCGTTGCTATCCATAAAACGGGTTAGTAATGCCATATGCATAAGTTTACTGGCTACTTTGACCTCTAAACCGGAACACGGCAGTAACAAGCATTGACGCTGTTGTAGCAGGAATAAGTAAGGCCGTTGTACCAGACCCGGGCGAGCTGACGCAGAATTCGGTGATCTATAGAAATAGATGATATATCACTATACGTTGTTCTATTTAGTATTTTAAGCCCTATACTTTGTAGTGCAGTCAGACAATTGAATTAGGAAATAAAAATTAATTTAGATACAAGATAAAATTAAAAATTTCAAAAACCCCGTCACATCCTCAGTTCGCCATACAAAGCTACATATGCATTATTTTAAGAGCAAAACGTGAAAGGGCCTAATGATCTTCGAAAGGGGATCTTGCAGCATCAGGTTAAGGTTAACACGGTTTGTTACTCAGTGAGCTTGAGTTGTATTACTGCAAAACTCCCATGACCTCCAGTTCCACTATGTAACGTTGGACATTATTTTGATTCAGAGTGTATGTAAAAATATAACAAATGAGACCACACTCGATGCGCTTTTTTTGTTTAGTGCAGGAGTTCCATGGCCACTTTTTAGTTCCATTATCAAAACCTGCAAATCTCTTAGCAATAAAGGCTAACTATATCATCCCAATCTCCGATGGCCACCTTCCAGTTCCAACATTATTATATCTTAGAAAATATGCGGCACCTAAGTGTTTGCCAAGATAAACCGAATAAGCCTACATTTGATGGGCTTAACTAGATTAACTTAGAAGTTCTCATGGACTTCTTCAGGCTTTATTATAAGACACTGGAAAACATTTTGATCCAAATAATTTGGAAAAATTTACTCCATTTTATTTCAAAGTCGCCATGACCACCATCATCAGCTCTATTGTTAAACCCCGAAAATCGTCTAGCACCAGGATGTTTGTTAAAATAGAACAAAAAAATCGCAAACTCGATAGGTTTATCTTGTTTACTTTAGAAGTTCCCATGACTACCTTTCGATTCTATCATCAGATACTGGAAAACGTCCAGCACAAAATTGTTTGCCAAAACAAATCGAATGAGTCCCCACTTGACGAGTTAACCTGGATTAGCTAAGGAACTCTCGGGTACATTTTCCAGCTCTATTATCAGATACTGGAAACCATTCCACTCCAAAGTCCTTATAATGACAAATGAAACGACACTAAAGTCGATGGAGTTGCTCTTATATATTTTAAAGTTCCCATAACGTACTCCCAGCTCTATGAGACTCTAACAATCATCTAGCACTAAAGTGTTTGTCCAAACAGAACAAATGAGTCCAATATCTATTAATTTATTTTATTTAGTTTAGGAGTTCATTATAGTTGGATTTGAAAGCTGGATTCTTGGAATTCCTATGTCACTTTTTCGGCTCCAAAAATGACTCCAAACTCCACTATATTAGAAATTTCTATCTGTGAGTTACAATGGCACTCTTACGGCTTCATCTTCAGATCTTCGACATTATATATAATGGAAAGTATACGTCATCAAAAATCCATTGAGTCCTAACTTGACCATCTTATCTCTTTCTACATTCTACGCTAGAGTTTCGGTAGCACTTTTTCAGCTCCATCTTCAGATCCTCGACATTATGAGCACTTATCAAATTTAGTACTTTTAGTAACAAGACCAATGAATCCAAACAAGGTTATCTTGTTAAAACTCTGCATTAGAGAGTTCCAGCCCCTACGTCCAGGCTACATCATGAGCTCTGTTAGATGTTACCACAGTAGTGCGCTGTCAGTGAGCTTTCACATGCCTGCCAAGTATTTGCACAAACGGAAATCAGAAAGTCGTTAAAAAGTGGCTTGAAATATTTAGAAAATCTGTTATTTACATTCGAAAATAGCCAGTTAAAAAAATGCTGATGGTCTTCGAATGAGGATCTTAATATTAAATTTAGGATATAAAATTTAGTATTTATAAAGCCATTACAAGTTGTTTTATCAATTACAAAAGAGCTAGTGATCTTGAAACGGCTGAACAGATTCTATTGAATCATAGCTAAGAACCATCCCGTAAAATAGGGCTTCCAATTAAAAGAAACCGCAACCAAATACACAGATACACGGATACACTGATACACTGATACACGGATACACGGATACACGGATACACGGATACACGGATACACGGATACACGGATACACGGATACACGGATACACGGATACACGGATACACGGATACACGGATACACGGATACACGGATACACGGATACACGGATACACGGATACACGGATACACGGATACACGGATACACGGATACACGGATACACGGATACACGGATACACGGATACACGGATACACGGATACACGGATACACGGATACACGGATACACGGATACACGGATACACGGATACACGGATACACGGATACACGGATACACGGATACACGGATACACGGATACACGGATACACGGATACACGGATACACGGATACACGGATACACGGATACACGGATACACGGATACACGGATACACGGATACACGGATACACGGATACACGGATACACGGATACACGGATACACGGATACACGGATACACGGATACACGGATACACGGATACACGGATACACGGATACACGGATACACGGATACACGGATACACGGATACACGGATACACGGATACACGGATACACGGATACACGGATACACGGATACACGGATACACGGATACACGGATACACGGATACACGGATACACGGATGCGCAGATACACACCTGAAACTTATAACACGAGGGGTGTTTTGCGTGGGGGATTAAAAGTAAAAAATATAATCGAAATCAATCTCATACTGATGGAATCCCTATCAATAAGCGTGAAAATATTTACTTATTTACAAAAGAATATTTAAAATAACATTAAAATTAGGAAACTAATGTATGCTAAATCCTTACGTATTTTCTTATGAGGCCGGCGTAGATATTTTTTTTCAAAAGGCCAAAATTAAATTAAATAAATGAAAAAAGCCTAATTTTAATATTGTAAATGAATAAATATAATTGCTCAGATACTAGTTTTAATATAGGCAGGGCTGCATACAATACCATAGAAAGATATTTTTTCTGATATTTAACGGAATTAAATATTTAAATTAAGAATAACACGGAACGAATTTTATTCTATTCCAATATAAGTGGTTGAAATTTTTAATGATTATATCAAAAATAATCTACCGTTTGACACGCCTGTAAAAGTAAATCATAAATAAAACTACAAAACTTAGACGGCGTTCAGACAGAAATATTCTCACGAGCTTTAAAGTTATTACGTAAACTTAAACGAGGTAGAACACTGAGAATAGTGACATGAAGTTTTGTCAGATGTCTACGACAGACAATAATTTATCTTATCTTAAATAATTTATCAATATTTCAATTTAAGCTTGCCTTGTGATCTACAGTTTTGGCAAAATGGCTACATGAGAGTGATAAGATAGAACTATCAATTTAAATCACATATCTATTCGTAAATACGTAAAATTTTTGTATCCCTTTTCAAAACAATTTTGCGGATGTTTGAGTGTAAAATTTGTTAACATTATAAGGCAGGACAAACGCACTTAAAGTCTACATTGCAAGGACTGCAGTCCTTAATCAACTTAATACTAAATAATAGATTTACTTTTCCGATAATAGATTTACTTTCATGCGATTGCTAGTATCAATAAAATAGCAAACAATCACATCAAGCTCTCCTGAGAGAAAAAACCACAGTTTATAGATACCAAACATGTTAATGGTGCTAGGTTATCCACGTAGAGGGATGGCAATCCCACAGGCATAAGGCTACCGGCTTCTTTACCCTTCAAACCAGCACGCGGTAATGATAAGAATTGATGCTATTGCGACAGAATTTGGAAACCGTATTTTCGTAAATAATACCTAAAATTATTATTTGTTGTTTGATCATAAACCATTTAAATTTTCTTTCAAGTTTGAAAACAGACTATTAACAAAATAGTAAATACGTGTATGTATGACAAGTATGGTAGGTTGTAAAATATATTTTTTATAATTTTTTTATATGTATCATATGATAGCAAACAAGCAGATGGATCTCCTGATAGAAAGAGTCAACCATCGCCGATAAACACCAAAGGTGTAAATTGTGCGTTGCTGTCTTGTGGCGAGGTCTAATGCCCCATGCATAAGTTTACCGGCTAGCTTACCCTCCAAACCGGAACACGACAGTGACAAGCACTGACGCTATTGCGGGAGGAATAGATAGAGCGGTGGTACTAGACCCGGGCGAGACAATGCAGAACTCTATCACCTAGTAAGTTACCTAGTAAGTAAAGGGTACATATTTTACGTATTAATGTATAGATAAATAAAATTATAATAACTCCAACGACACCTGATGCCAGTTCGTTACAATATAAATTCTACATCACTCCGCTATGCTTTGAAATCACGGTGACGCATCCATCCAATGTTTTCCGTTATCTGTAAATAAGTAATCATAAATACAACTGTACACACTAATCCCTTTGAGAGCTTACAGCACATTGCGGGGACACGGCTTACGTACGTAATTTAATGTGCTTAATGAGAGCGTCGACGGAGATGTAATCCAAATGAGTTCGAAATAATTAACTAAAGCGTGTATCGCTTTGCGTATTAAATTTTATAAATAGTTAATATAATAGATTAAAGGGCTCTACTCCCTCAGAAGAAATGAAGAAAACACAAATAATGGAAAATTGTGCATAGCTTGTTCTTGTCTTATACAGTATCCAAATTGCATTACACACATCTGCCGTTCTGCCAGGCAGGTCGTAAAAGGCGACCGATTGGCTATCGAGTCACTAACATCGTGGCTACTAGGTGGTAGAGTTCTGCATTGACTCGCCCGGGTCTGATACCACCGCCTTACCTATTCCTGCCGCAATAGCGTCATTGCTTGTCGCTGTCGAGTTCCGGTTTGGAGGGTAAGGTAGCCGATAACTTATGCATGTGGCATTAGACCTCGCCACAAGATAGCAACGCACCATTAACATCTTTGGTGTTTATAGGCTATGGTTGACTCTTTCCATTAGGAGACCCATCTGCTTGTTTGCTTTCTTATGATATAAAAAAAATGTATTTTATTTGAACGTTAAGATGTGATCTGATCTGATTCTGATCTTTTATTATCTTTTCTTAGGTGTTATTTGAGATTTGTTAAGTACTACAAAACCCACAGAATAGATATTTGGTTAGATGACGTTTGTATCCTTAATCTATATTAGTATGAGACCGCGATATACCTTCTAAGCCCCTCACTCTTTCCTAAAAGACCGAGTACACAATAGCTCATGCTGGCCTATTGCACGCTTTGTCTACAGGGGGTTATGGTACATAGTGGCGGACAATTGTCCATCGTGGCGTGCAATCGAAAATTTGTCGATTTTTGGGCACACTTCAAAATAATCTAGTTATAGTAGTTGTGATGTTCACACAATCGCCCATTGTTTAGTTCGTCACCGAACGCTGACCATGACGATGCGTGTTATGATCGCTCAAAATATCAGTATCGTGAAGCAAGAAAGACTTTTAATTTCATAGATTTATATTAAACTGATCCAGCAATTTGGAACACAAAATGTACTGTATAAGACAAGAACAACCTATGATTACTTATAATATTTTAGTGTTGACAGAAATTATCTATACTAACTTTATAATAATAACACAACCAAAAGCATGTTAGGATTTTGCGCAATTTTTTTATAACTTCTGCATTAGTTGTAAGCAGTATATAAATAAATAGCCGCTGTCGCAACTATTTCCACGTCCATTATAAGTGTTTCGTGCAGCAGCAATGAGCCATGGGCCATAGTACGAACATCGAGTGATCGCTGCCTATAGTGGTGTATTGGAAAGTATCGCCCATCACACGCCATTGTGTACTGTGGCCATAAGTGAAATGTACTTGAAAAGTTTTCAAATGTTTTAAAAAATATCACCCAGGATAGGCATAAAAAATTTGAACCAGGGTATTTTAATTACTTTTTAAAATCATGTTGTCAACATCCAAACTTTCAATCTAAACGTTATCATATTTTATTAATTCCACAACTATTCGTAGTGTATAGTATTTCAAATAATTAATTAGTATAGCAGTTGTCACCGCAATATTTAGCGTATTATTAAATTAGAGATTTGTTTAATTTAATTCAGTGTCAAAGCTAAATTAGTTGAATATAGCATGTGACAAAATAATTTTAATGTTAAAATTAATTTCGACTAAAATTATATTAATAGTATTGAATAGCGAAAATACTATCCTCCGGCGAGGAATAAAAAAATTTACTTTTTTTATGTCATTATATGGCCAACAAGCAGATGACTCTTCTGATAGAAAAAGAAGCCATCTCCTACAGACACCTATGATGTTAATGGTGCTGTCTGTGTGGCGGACTGGCAATGCCACATGCATAAGTTTACCACTTACCTAGCCCTTCAATCCGGAACATGATAACGACAAGTAATGATGCTGTTATGGCACGAATAGGTAAGGCGGTGGTACTTCAAGTACAAGCTCAGACACAAGTTACTGATATCATGACTCCTAATGGTAGAGTTCTGTGATGAGAAGTAGAGATCAGTGACTTTTTAAACAAACAAAATGTTTACCCGACAGGTATGTAACCAACGCCTGTTCTAACTTCAAACGAGACAAGGCTCTTTTGTGATGCCATTTTAGTCATTTATTTAAACATAAATTTTTAAAACTTTATTTCTTAATACTTTACTGCTATTCATACTTTATTTTTCTTAAAATATAAAATTATAAAAGTCTAGCTTATCTCGTAATTAGATTAATTCCAGTTAAACCTAATAAAAAACACAGTAAATGTGGTTTAAAGGCTTCTTATTAAAAATAAAATGTGGAGAAAGAAAGAGGGAAAGAGGCAAAACCGAAAGAGAAATGATAACTCAACTTCAAAATGTACAATTAAAATATAAATAAAATTATTACATAACCAACTAGTTTGAGCTATTTTCGTGTCAAATATGTTTTTTTATCTTATGTCTTCTGTTTTGAAAAATAATTTATTTACGGGATCAGTGTTAAACCACTTGAATATATACCCTGAGAACGGTTCCATGAACTTGAATACGCCGTTTAGTAGATGTAATTAAAAGGAGATTGACCGTTTTGGACCAAACGCTGCCCAAGCATGGAAACACTTTTATTTGTTTCTTAACGTGACTAGATATCAAAAAAAAAAATTAAAAAAAAATCGTTCCACGGAATTATAAATAAATAAATCCTAGACATCTCACACCAATTATTTAGTCCATGTAATACGAACTATGATCTGATTACAGGGAAAACGGAAATAATACATAAATATGAATGTAAACAAGTAGCAACAAGTCTTATCTAATGAATTTTAGTGCTTTAAGTTTTGATATTTTGTTATTTTGTTATTTTTTGAACATTTACGAGGTTTTCGTTAAAAAATATATTATCCTACTTATTCTAGCTACCGAGACTGACCCTGAATCTCGCTTGTCTAATAAACGAGATCAATCATGGGCTTGGTTCCATTGAACATTATTGCTGCTCATGTTTTATTGGACGAAGAACAATCGGTAGTTGTGCCCACGTTATGTGCCTAGTTTGGTTTTTGGGGTGGGCTAGGCACCAAGACGTTATGAGACGCCCTGCTTTATTTTTGGATACAATAATCTTAGACGACAATGATGATGACGATTGATTATGTTAGTGCCTACATAAGGTGTTACATTTTTTTCCCAAATAAATCAATTGTTTGTAATATACCGTCTTTTATTTTAAAAATAAGCTGTTGGTTATGATTTTTGTTAATATAAGACATTTAATTTTTTTTTTCTCAAAACTCCTCGGATAGATTTTGAAGCGTTCTGGGTTACATATAAGTATTAATCTAAGGAACATTATGCACTATGTTTCAGTGTTGGGCGGCACTTGGTCCAACGTCCATACATAGATGGTCAATGTCCTTTGCCGTTGATGTTTTTTTAGCTTGGAATGAAGAATAGAAGAGAAAAAAGCAGCCTTATGCGTGTAGCTTTATTGGCATTATATTGTAGCAACTCATTATTTTCATCACAAATCACAAGTAACTGTAGACTATAGTTGTTTTTTATCAATAGAAGAATAATCTTCTTGTATAGTATACTTGCTATATGTCACTATGCTTGAGGTTGCAATGTCTGGATGTTTGTCATACAATCTAACTACGATAGTTAAATCGATTGCATTATATATTACGGTGAACCTTATATCCATAACTTGTAGTCATAATTATACACATCAACGTGAAACTTTAATTTTTAAATATTTTCACTAAATTTTTCAAGTGGTCCTTGAAATTCAAAAATCTCTGCAGCAGCTTATAGACTTTTTTAAGGGCAATGGGCCCACCTCTCGTTCCTACCACTGTAACTTCTGTAACCAGAATCAACAGCGGCAACCTTCCTGATAACCACTGAATTGCGAGCTAAGAGTACCCTGCGGAAAAGCTAAGCTATATTGAGACCCGCATCGAAATTAATCAGAAGTATATAGGAGGAGTAGGAAAAATACATACAGTTTATAGACTAGGCAACTCTCCCAGGCCTCGGATGTAAAGCTGTTATCTCGGTTATTACAGCGAATTATGCGACAGTAAAATTCGAGGATGGTTATGACTTATTAGCTGGGAAATTTTAAAAAACGTCTTAGTGATTTAAGCCAAGGGAAATGAATTCCCTGTAAATAGAATCTCTAGACTACCGGACCTTTCGTCAATTAATTTGATCTTAAAGATCATGAATTTTGAAATTTAAATATATACACTATATATACCATAATTTTTATTAGAATTTCACACGAACGATAATTAAAACGCGAAGTGAATTCCTCTGAATACGAGAACGCTGTGGAAGCAATTACCAAAAATTATGACTGTTGTCAGTAATCTGTCTCATGGAGTAAACCAAGGTAATTACGCTAGGAACTGACATCACGATTTTTTGTTTCATTTATTTTGTGTAATATACGATTTAATTTGATGGAGGAAATATAGAGTTTATTAGCAATTCGTCTATTGAAAGTATCTCCACGCCTGTATCCTCAAAGCGGTAGGCACACGACAAATGCATTGAAAAACTGACTGAAAACTGACAAAAACGTTTTTGAATTACAATTATACGCACAAAAAAGCGATCCGGAAACCGGACCCAAGACCTAATGTGGTCAAACGACGGCGGATCATTATACCTCCGAGGCAATTCGACCATCGAAATTCTTTTTTTTAATATCATAAGATAGCAAACAAGCAGATGGGTCTCCTGTTGAAAAGAGTAAACCATCGCTTATAGACACTAAAGATGAAATGGCGTTGCTATTTTGTGGCGAGTTCTAGTGCCACATGCATAAGTTTACTGGCTACCTTGCCTTCCAAAACGGAACATAAGCACTGACGCTATTGCGGCAGGAATAGGTAAGGTGATGATACCTGATCCGGGCGAGACAATGCAGAACTCTACCACCTAGTAGGCGGTCGCCTTTTACGACCTGCCTGGCAGAACGGCAGTTGGTCTATTCTTCAAAGGAGCCCAGAACCAACACGGGGGGTGTATACTTTAAATCGTTTGTAGTATTTTATAATAGCAATTTTTTTTACATAGTCAGGTTCTGAAGATATTGAATACAACATCAAAAAATTGAGCAAACTAACACCGGTTTTAATAGTTTTTTGTGTTTTTCTTGTTGACTACTATTACTACAAAAGAAATAAGTTCACTACATCTATTGGCATTGTTTGTAGTATACAAATCGCCAAAAATGTGGTTTTTATTAAAGCGAGTTCCAGCATGACGTAGCTCTACTCTGCCCTGCTGCGACCCGTCTCAATTATTATATACTAGCTGTGCCCGCGACTTCGTTCGCGTGGAAAAAAATCTAAAATAAAAACCCGCATAGTTCCCGTTCCCGTGGGATTTCCGGGATAAGAACTATCCTATTTCCTTTCTTGGGTCTTAAACTATGTTTGTACCAAATTTTATCGAAATCGGTTCAGTGTTTTGGCCGTGAAAGCGTAACAGACAGACAGACAGACAGACAGACAGAGTTACTTTCGCATTTATAATATTAGTATAGACTAGTATATGGTCTCAATATGCTCGATCCTCAAGTTACATTTTTAATGTCGAGATATCTCGCAAATGAATCCAAACGAAGCACTGAGATAAGGCTACGTTCATAAATTTTAAATTCAAAACAACCATAGTAAAAAGCTGTGACATGCTGTTTGGTTTGCGATAAAGTAGTAAAACGTGTTCATGCAATGAATAAACTAGCTATTTTTACAAAGTAAGCTTTTTATCGGAGATAGAAATTTTATTTCTGGACTATATAGTTTTTTTTTTATATCATAAGATAGCAAACAAGCAGATGGGTCTCCTGATGGAAAGAGTCAACCATCGCCTATAGACACCAAATATGTTAATGGTGCGTTGCTATCTTGTGGCGAGGTCTAATGCCACGTGCATAAGTTTACCGGCTACCTTACCCTCCAAACCGGAACACGACAGCGACAAGCACTAACGCTATTGCGGCAGGAATAGGTAAGGCCGTGGTACCAGACCCGGGCGAGACAATGCAGAACTCTACCACCTAGTAGCCACGATGGTAGTGACTCGATAGCCAATCGGTCGCCTTTTACGAGCTGCCTGGCAGAACGGCAGTTGGCCTATTCTTCAAAGGATTTGTTTATTTTTTTTTAAATTAGTTGGATAGGCAAACTGACAGACATGTCACCTGATGGTAAGTGGTCAGCGTCGCCAATGAAGATAAACTAGTTTACCTGGAACTAGCCCAGGTAACTTATTTACGTGTTGTCTATCCTGAGACATAACATGTTAAGTCTCGGTGCCAGTAATTACACTGCCTGTCTTGTCCTTCTCTCCGGAACGCAGCGAAGCTATTTCACGGGAGAAATAAGCAAGATGGTGGTACCCATGCGGCACAGCGCAACCCTCCCAACGGTGGGAGGGATGCACTGTGAAATTATTTAGTTGATAATACGCCCCAGGCTGGACGGACCAGGCTTGGCCCGGACCAACACGGGGAAAATTATCCAGACCTCTTTGAAAAATAGTCCGCCGTTCTGCTAGATATTAGAGATGAACAATTGGCTATGTTAGTCATTACCAGACGTTCTGCATCATCTCACACGGGTCTGGTACCACCACCTTCCTACCGCAATGACATGCACGGGCATGTCACTGTCGTGTTGTCGTTCGGAGAGTAAGGTAGCTGGTAAACTTATGCATGTGGTATTAAAAACCCGCCACTACGATAGCAAGCGTAGTATATTTGGTTCCTATATAAGTGTTTTTAATAAAGCCTTGAATAATATCTTTGGCGTCTCATTTTACCAGCAGATTTTTTCAATTTGAAAAAAGTACCATATATTTGTTTGCTTTCGGATTTTTTTTATTTGTTTTGTTTTACATACTTGTAAAATATTTTTAAGAGTGTTAAATATTTATACTTTTTTGTACACAATAGACATAAAGGCAAAATTACATTTTGTTGTATGAAAATTTCACAAAAGGCGAGCTTATCTCTGTATGAGATTTCTTCTAGCAAACCCAAAATGATGAGAATGCGTGAAAGAAATGTAGAAATACATACAATAAGTAAAAAAAAAAACTTATTTTATGTTACTTAATTCTAATACATACAATGACTTTAACTTAAAAATTAAACCAATAAATAAAAATATTTTAAAGATTTTTTAAAGGTAACTAATGAGGCTGGTCATAATATGTAAAAGAAGTGAATTCCAGTTTCACAGAATTTATAATGAAGGAATTACTGGAGATGAAAGAAGAGTTCGTAGGATATTGTATAATTCCACGCAATTGAGAGCGACAATTTGTGTCCAAATCATGTAGAAATTTAAAGCGTTCACGAAGATAGCAAGGAGAGTTTGAGTTAAATAAAACATTATAAAGAAAAAAGAAAACAAAAGGGCGTGAGCATTCCTGCGCTCACGAATAGTAAGCCACATGAGCTGTACTCTAAAATTAAAAATATGGTCATAAAAGCGTTATTTTTTATATCCGGGTACTTATAATATTATTCTATAGTTAAAATATAAGTACAATAGACAGAGTCTTAATGCGGGAAAAAGCTTGAACTTGACATGTTTCGTTCTCTAAACATGTCAAGTTCAAGCTTATTTCCGGATACTCTTCTGAGCCCACCCTCAACGCTCTGCTTATGAGGCGTGCAATACCTTACCCAGACCTATCTGAGCCTTGTTTTTTTTTTTATATCTCTCAAAAATATTCCTTCGTAAGTTTTCCTGTCTAAAACATATAAATCCCTGTAAACATAACAACATGCTGACGCTGTAATATAAAGGCACTATGTCATTGTTTGTTTGCATTGTTAGCCAGCGTGCAGCGATGACAAATTAGGACGTCCGCGTCCGTCGTCCATATTTTACGACTACCGTAGGTATAATATTCCAGTGAGCATTACGCGTAACAATAATAACCTTAGTTTATAAGTATGTGTACTCCACTGATGTTTTTTTTATGATGGAAAAATAAAACCACTAACCGACACCAATTTAGAGGCTCAATTAATATGTGGCGCTACTGGTCCGTACCGCTAAAGGGTCATAGTGATGGAAACAGCGGGCCAACTTCTTGTCAGGTGACGTCATAACTGTGGAGGTTGATGACATCACACAAGGACAAGTAAGGGGAAAAGGAAGATCTTTCCAGCCAGGCAAGATGTGCTGCCTAGGGACCGAAGTCCATTTGAGAATCGTTGAAACTTGTATATAGCTTGCACAAGATAAATAATTGTGATATCGCGATTCAGGATTTTATTTTGAATTTCATAATTTTCTATTTTTTAATATTTTTCTTGTAGCGTTTGTGATTGTTTGAGCCGCTACAGTACTCTCCCCTAAGATCGAAGGTCGATCTAGTTGAGCCAGTGAAGCGTATGTGACTTGAGTGATCGAGTCTGCGGTGCATCGAGATGAGCCGAATATGCGCGGTCCTCGGTGAGTCGGGACGAGTGCGCCTTCGCTGTGGTTCGCAATATGTCGGAACGAGTGGGATAGGGTTGCTGCATGAACGTAGGCAGTTCGAAGTGGATTCCGGAAAGCGTAGTTGAGGCGTAGCTTGTGAATCTGGCTGATGCTGTTGGAAGCAGAGGGGAGTATATTAGACGCTGATGGTCAGAAGGCTGATGCGTGTTGTTTTTGCCGAGGGTCATTACTGTAGCATGTAGATAGCTGTTAGTGGTGATGATCACGTCGGGATAACGTCGTCACTGTGAAGTTTGATGACGTCATGGATTGATGTGGAAAGGAGAGGGATCACGTCGGGGTCACCACTGTGGTGCCGCTAGTCCGTACCGCTGAAGGGTCATAGTGATGGAACCAGCGGGCCAACTTCTTCTCAGGTGAGGTCATAACTGTGGAGGTTGATGACGTCACACAAGGACAAGGAAGGCGAAAAGGAAGACCTTCCCAGCCAGGCAAGATGTGCTGCCTGGGGACCGAAGTTCATTTGAGAATATAACTTGCACTTAATATTTTTCTTGTAGCGTTTGTGATTGTTTGAGCCGCTACAAATACTTGGCACTGTCTAGTTAAGTTCGGGAGGGTAATTTTATTTTTGAATCTAAAATGAAAAATATAAACATTTTTGAACCTACCAGATTATCTTGATTGCTTTGTATTCATTTAAAAAATGTTTCTGTCCATGTTTTGTACCTAAAATACAAAATTCCTATTATTTAAATAAAACAACATGCGAATACAATGATATAAAGTCAGTATGTTACTGTTTGTTTGTTCAAATCCTAAGAAGGCTGTATATTTGTCTTGCCCTTTTGATGTTCACTCTTAAAAATATTTCCTTTAATGTTTTCCTGTCTAAGTCACAAAAATCTCCATAAACATTGCAATCTGCTGACGCTATGATATAAAGGCACTATGTTACTGTTTGTTTGCATTGTTAGCCAGCGTGCAGCGATGACAAATTAGGACGTCCGTCGTCCATATTTTACGACCACCGTATAATATTCCTGCGGGCAATATATATATATATATATATATCTGTATTAACCTTGTGTACTAGGAGGCATATTTCTCTAAAGAATTTAATATTTTGTTAATAAAACATAAAATAACAATTAAGCAGCTATTTTCGTGATGAAAAGAGACTTCCGTCGCTTATAGAAAAAAAAGATGTTAATAATGCGTTACTATCCTTGTGCTAGGACTGGGGACACATACGTAATAGTCCAAGTGTGATCCGTCAAAAAAGGTGGGGATACAGAAGCAAATTTTAATAAAATTGGCTATTCAACATTTCAGTTTTTCAAAAAAAGTTTTTCCATTTTGTTTTATGTACAAGTAGTTCTTTTATGATATTTATATGAATATTATTTTACTAGATAATTCGTTATAATAAAAATTTCTTTCAATGTATTGAATATATTTATTTATTCTATAACATACTAGTGTCGTTTTCTCTACAGAGGATAAACCAAAGGATAAAATTTTTAGATAACTTCTGACGTGCGTACATAGGTACATACACATTTTTTTTGCTGTTTGGGTACCACATAAGTATCGTTATATGTTGGTAACCACATAGTAATCGATCAGTCTGGCAATTTTTTTTGTAGAAAATCAATGTGCTAAACCAATTCTATTCAAAAAAGAAAAGCAAACCACAAATTGCACTGCATTTTTCTAGCCTCGCGACATTAAAGTTTTTAATTAATGCCACAGTAATTTGAACCTCACACACAACTTATTTTGACAAAATCAGTAACCTATCACCTATGCATTGATTAGTATTTTATTGTTATTTAATAACTTGTGTAAAATTATGCACAACTTTGTCATACGTTTTTCTTTTTAAATGACAAACTACAACTGTTTATCTTCCAGTCGTTACTGTGCTATCGGACTTATGGGGCTTGTTCCTAAGTGACATTTTACTACGACTGTTTAATAAATATAGTTAACAGACCGTGGTCTCGCGAACAAACTTTTTTGATTAATAACAAGCTGAATCAGCTTGTTATTAATCAAATCGTTTTGACGAGACAATCATCTTTTTATCTAAAAAAATCTCAAATCAGGTAGCTAATAAAGTTATGGGGCTTTAAAAATTTTGATTCCGTGAAGGAAAAATATTTTACGACTTTAATCGCATGATTATATTATGAAAATTAAGTTGAAACTTTTGTCCTGTCCTGTCCTACATATTCGATGGTTTTTCAGGCAAGTCCTCCTAATGCTTCGGAATAATGAAATTCTTAAATTGACATTAATCAATTTAAAAAGGACCTAATTTTCTCGCAACAACTTGTTAATTATGTTTGTAATTCAAGGATAACATTGTCCTACACGTAAAGTGAAAACATTTCTTAGACCGACACTAAATTTTTCTTTTTTATCTATGTTTATTAGTTACCCGATTAGAGGGTTTTCGAAGATAGGAAAGATGGTTGTCTTGTCAAAATAAAGCTGTTTTCAAAAATTCAGCTTATTAATATTCCAAAAAAAGTTTGTTTGTGGGATCACGGTCTATAAGATGTACTTGAAGCAGGAGTGCAAAAAGCTGATTAATAAAAACAACAAACGCAATAAATTAATAAATATAAACACTATACATGGCAAAATTTATATGACACATATTATGACATAATTAGTACACACATATTATGTGTACCGCCTGTAGGGGCCGGTCTACCGAAAATCAAAACCATAGATTTGGACCATGATTCTAAGATAGAAGCCGTTGGATATTTGGGTGGGGAGAATTTTTTGATTTTGTTAACGAATGTCTTATGTTAACTTTGCATTATTTAATTTATTCTAATAATCGCCTCTATGGTCTAATCGCCTCTGTGGTCTAGGGGTCCGGTGTCGGAGTTGACCACATGAGGTCTCGGGTTCGATTCCTGGGTCGGGCAATTCAAAAATGTGTTTTTTCAGTTTTCTGATAAAAACAACATTGCCCGGTATTGGAAAGTGCCCGGTTGGCGATAGGCTTGCCACCTATCACATTTGTGGGACCAAGTATCTTCGGCTAATCGTGGGTGCACTTGTTGTACCTCTGTCTACCCTTTCGGGGATACGGGCGTGAAGATACTCTTTTTTTTTCTAATACGTTACAGTGTTTTTTTGTAAAAAAAATTGTAATACTTAAGGTTACACAAAGTAAGCAATGAATAATGCGCAACATATTGCGCAAAATAAACGACTGGCTCAAGAGTTCCGAGTCGGAGCAAAGTGCGCTTTACATTGCGTAGCAAAAATAAAAAATAAAAATCATAAAACGGAAATTTTTCATCTGCTACAAAAAAAAAGGAATTGCCATTATGACTAGAAAATAAAAATATATTCTTAATTTTATAATAAATTTCGTGTAAGGGACGGTGTACCGAAGTCCCAGACCACACAAATACTAATAGACACGGTGTAAGACGTAAAATACGTATTCGCTCATATGAGCAAATATATAATAATAAATAATAAATATTCACGGGACAAATTACACTTACTGATCTAACCCCAAAGTAAGCAAATTATTTGCTTGTGTTATGGGTGTTAGTCAACGATACTAATACTACTAATACATAGACATAAATAATTTATAAATACTCAAATATATTTAATAATTACCAAACTCAGAAATGCAAACATTTATGCTCATCACATAAATGCTTGTCCCCGGCGGGGATCGAAGCCGAGCCCCGTAGATTGCGTAGTGAGTGTCGCTAATCACTGAACCAACGGGGCGGTCCAATGCTTTAAATACGCAAATGTCAAACGCTTGTAGATATATTATGTCGTAAAAATATAAAAATATACCACATATTGATATTTTGTCGTGTCGAATAAAAATCTACGTCAATATACCTTGGAGTGATTTTATTTCATCTTTATTATAACTCTGTATTTCTGGTTGTAAATGCAAGTGACATTGACGCCCTAAGAAATTGCCTTGAAAAGCATATCCAGCTTAAACCGTGACCGAAGTAAACAAAGATCAAGTAGTATACAAGTTACACGTTGTATACTATTTTGTTTATGGTTAAATCCTATTGACAAACTTGAACAATATTTTATTATTTAATCCATGGTCAAATGGAGTTGTAGAATCATGGCCGAATTACGATCACATTTCGCTATTTTGTAGTACAATATAATATTCATGTGATGGCTGACATGAGAATATAATATTTGCTGATAACGCAATAACTATGGAAATATTTATTCATAAGGTATATGCGAAAATGCCTAGATCATGAAAATATCTCTTATTTATTACGAGCTCATAAAAATTACTAATAACATTATACCTTACGTGTACGGAATAATTTTATGGTAATTTTTACATACGTATTTGTTACAAGAAGCATTTCATTAATCTAAATTATGAATTATAATAAACACCTGGCAAAAATTAAATAATATAATAATTTTAGTGGTGGATATTTTTATATACACCATAGGAAATAGAGAACCTTCGCAATAGACAAATATAGATAGATTATCTTTGATGGTGTGTTATATTCCGTGTAGCGGGATAGTAAGGTTGGTTGCATATGTACGGTTTTTTAGTCATGATTCCTAAACCAGAATTCAGATTCGTGGCCTGAACTTACTAGAAGCATGTATGGAAAATACAAAAACGTTGCGCCTTGCTGATGTTTTGTATGTAAGTCGTGCATTAAGGTTCGGCAAGAATACTGACCAAGAAACCGCACATATGTCCGACATTCCCCCGTGTTGGTTCCGGGCTCCATTGAAGAATAGACCAGCTGCCGTTCTGCCGGGCAGGTCGTAAAAGACGACCGATTGGCTATGCGAGTCTATGCCATCGTGGCTGCTAGGTGGATTCTGCATTGTCTCGCCCAGGTCTGGTACCACCGCCTTACCTAATCCTGCTGCAATAGCGTCAGTGTTTGTCACTATCATGTTCCGGTTTAGAGGGTAAGGTAGCCGTTAAACTTATACATGTGGCATTAGACCTCGCCACAAGATAGCAACGCACCATTAACATCTCTGGTGTTTATAGGCGATGGTTAACTCTTTCCATCCGAAAACCCATCTGCTTGTTTGCTGTCTTATATTACAAAAAAAGTTCACAATTATCGACTATTTCTAGCGATAATCGGGACCAACAGTTTAACGTCCTCATTTGAAGTACGGGAGTGGACTCCGCCAGATTCCGAGCTGCTACTGAGGATTAGATTTTCGAGAAAATCTCGAAAAAACTTAATTGCACTTTTGCTCGACCCGGGGATTGAACCTGGGACCTCATGGTCTGAGCCGAATAGGCTACCCTATACCACGAGGCAGTTAGATAAAAAATAAGCTTACCTATTTCTATTACATATATAAAATAAGACTACTTTATCTGTTTTCTGCCGGGATTGGCAATCTGAATCGTGTAATCGACGATTGCTATAAAGTAGGCCACCATATAGATGGTGTTTTCTATCTTTTCATTTTACTATTTGTTAAAAAATATCGTATTAATAACTAGAACTGACAGAATAACGTGCTCTTTAAAGGACTTCACCAATACTGTGACATTATTATTATAACTTCGATTGTCGTAAAAAACATCGAAAAAGCTTTCATGACACATTGGAATTACCTAGGAATTTAATCATGGATCAACGTGAACTTTATACGTTAATTATTATACAATGGGTATATTGTTATATTATTAAATAGCAAAAAAGCAGATGGCTTTCGAAAGAGAAATAATCGCCTATAGGCACCAAATATGTTAATTGTGCGTTGCTATTCTTGTGGCAGAAGGGTAATGCCACATGCATAAGTCTATCGGCTACCTTACCCTCCAAACTGGAACATGACAATGACAAGCATAAATGCTATTGCGGTAGGAATGTGTAAGGCGATGGTCTACCTATACACACACATGCACCCGGGCGAGACGTCGCTGAACTCTGCAAACTAGTAGTCACAATGGTAGTGACAAGTTAGCCAATAGTTCACCTTTTACAAACTACCTGGTTGAATGGCAGACGGTATTTTCTTTATATATCATAAGATAGCAAACAAGCAGATGAGTCTCCTGATAAAAAGAGTCAACTATCGCCTGTAGACACCAAAGATGTTAATGATGCGTTGCTATCTTGTGGCGAGGTCTAATGCCACATGCATAAGTTTACCGGCTACCTTACCCTCCAAACCGGAACACGACAGCGACAAGCACTGACGCTATTGCGGCAGGAATAGGTAAGGCGGTGGTACCAGACCCGGGCGAGACAATGCAGAACTCTACCACCTAGTAGCCACGATGGTAGTGACTCGATAGCCAAACGGTTGCCTTTTACGACCTGCCTGGCAGAACGGCAGTTGGCCTATTCTTCAAAGGAGGCCGAGACCAACACGGTGGCTATGTTTTCTGTTTAGACCTATATAGGTATAGTGGAGGTTTGATTCAAAGTGATATAGATAATAGAGATAGGATTTTGGTTATTTTACGGCATTACATTTTAATTTTTTTTTTCTACATATTTAAAAGCATCGGAGTTGTTTTTGTTTATTTTTTATATTTGTTTTTTTATTTATTTTTATAGAAAAATGGGGAAAACGGACAGGAGGCTCCGCTGATGGCAAGTGATCACCGCCCTCCATGGACAACTACACTATCATAAAACTTGCAATAGCGTTGCCGGCCTTATAAGAAAGTCTGTCATTGGTAGCAAATAAGAAGTTAACTTTCCTAATGGAATGTAACAATCATCACCTACAGAAAACAAAAATGTTAAGGTGCATTTCTGTCTGTTTGGCAAAAGCTCCTAAAATAAGTTAGAGTAAAAAAAAAGTAAAAGTGATGCTATTAAAACAGTAAAATTAAGGCGGTGGTACCAAACTCGGGCATTTATCAACGCCTAATAAACATTTAGTAGTCACAATGACAACACGCTCGGTCAATCAGCCTACTAAGAATTTCCTGTCGTGGCGGCAGATCAACTACTTGAAAGGAGACTCAGAATAATACAAAATACTTTATCTAAGAAAGTCAAATAAATTAAAAAGTTATTTTTTATTTGTATCTTTTTAAGTAAAATATAAGACGATGTTTTATTTTTAAATAAAAAATGATGTGGTGTCGCGGGACACCAAGTAGGAACGAACTTCCTTCGGCTAAACGGCACTACTCGCTTATGTACGCGACTGTCGCGTCTGCGCACGTCTCATTTAACGCTTTTATTCCACGCATTTTTCTTACGGTTTTACTATCACATTTTTTTCAGTTCGGTCGCGCAGCAAAATCCCTATCCCCTCCAAGCCTGCTGTAAGGAACTTCGTTCCAATTATGATATAAGGGAATTTTTAATGTTTAGTATATCTACGGCAATGTACATTTTATTAGTGTAGTTTAACAGTCAAGGAAATAAGTAAATTTCATTGTATGTATGTATTGTAAAGCTACGTAGTTTAGACCCATTTTAAAAAATATACCATCTGTCTTCCTGCCATTTTTTTTGCCAGTCTATAAAAGGCCAAATATTGCCTAAATATGTCGCTACTATGGTGACTTCTAGGAGGTAGAGTTCAGCAATATCTAGTGCGGATTTTCATGGTCTCAAACTTGACACATGATTTGATTTGCAAATAATATTTTCACCACATAATCATTTGTACCACGTATCGAATTTTATTTGTGGGCAGTACGCAGACTAAGTAAACAACAGTTAGATTTGGTAGTTACTGAAATAATAAAAAATAATCTCCCCAGAGCATGGAAGCTCTCAGTTATTAGTATCAATTAACACTCGTCCGTTTCTGCCCCGAACCTTAATTTTATTTGTCAACAAATACCAATATTTATTTTACTTGTTACAGATAATGAGAATGGAGCGACGCCTGGCTGGAATCGTGTACATTCTAATAACGTTTGCCCTCGTCAATGAAATGTCTACCGCAGTCCATGCGAGGGATAACATAAAACGGAGAACGAAAGAAAAATCAGGTGGATTTCAGAAAAATATTTGTGATATCACAGACCGTGATTCGAAAGTACACTGTTACTGTGAAAATACGAGAGAGCCGAGAAACGCCACAAAAGCCGAATGCTGGGTATTCAACGGCGGTATACCTCGAGACGACCTAATTTGGCAAAGCTTTGCTTCACAGCCAACGTTACAAACACTGTCTTTTAACGTGCGAGTCGATGGAGCTTTAAGCTATATTCCAACTAAGGCACTCCAATATCTACAAAGGTTAAAAACGATAAATATTAAATACGGAAACATAGTAGATGTCAGTTCTTATGCATTTGCGAATCTTACAAATTTAAAAGAAGCAACACTTTCACAAAACCAAATTGAAATACTTCAACAATATGCATTTGCACATCTTCCAAATTTGACAGTGATAAATTTGGAAGAAAATATGATATTGGAAATTGGAAAAGATTCATTCGTAGATATGCCAAAACTACAAAAATTAGTTTTCACAAAGAACAATATATCTATGATAAGCGATGGCGCATTTCAACATACATTTAATCTTTTAGAGTTGGACTTGAACAAAAACAACATATTCCAACTCAACCGTCACACATTTGATGGATTGGCCAATCTAAGAAAATTGGATCTGCGGAGAAATCGCATTTACAATTTGACTGAGTTCACTTTCGCGGAGCTGTGGAATTTACAGGAGTTACTTTTAGGAAAGAACGACATCAAATATATATCAGAAAGAGCTTTTGACGGTCTCTCACAACTCCGAAAATTGTCTCTCGATGATAATAAGCTTGCATCGCTCCCCTCTGGTTTATTCGAGGGTGTGAGGGGGTTAAGCTCCCTGGATTTACGTTCTAATGAGTTGCATGCATTAACTTACGACAATATCAAGCCGATATTGGATAACTTGAAACCTCCAAGCAGTAATTTACTCCTCGAAGGTGATTATGCATATTTTATACCTCTATTTGTAGAAATAAATTAGACATTTGAATGTAAGAGAAATAGGTGTTGGAATAAGTTTTATATACTTAGCAGTTCGCTCGCTTACAATCCTGCGGGGTGTTTTTAAGTCGTAGTGAACTATCTTCGAGATTATCGCTCTCGTTGTCGGAGAAAGTTTACTGGATAAAATATTCAACTTCTTTACATTATGCTATAAACACAAGTCCGTTTTCAAACGTAAATATATTTTTATGTAATTTTATTATATCTTGATGAATATTACCTGATTTTCCATGGTATATAAATCAAGAAAAAATATTTTTTTAATAAAGTTTGAGGTACCAAATCTATAATTGTTACGAATAAAAAGTAATTGAAATTTGACTTTAATTTATTGACGTTAAGAAGAAAAAGTAAAGAAACAAGCCTATCATTTGCGCAATCATATTTTTCCTTGTATAGTAATTTTCATCAAAACAGGTTAAGCCGTACTTGAGTTATAATGGGACATACAAAAAAACAGAATAAAAATTCAAAATTCGAAATTAGATATTCATAGAACGAATATTTGTCACTAAATATAACAAAAAGACTCAATGTACAGACACAACAGAATAATATACAAGCAAATATATCATAATATTATTATAGTAAAAGTAAAAAAAAAGTAAAAGTAGCTTCATGCCCGTATCGCCGCAGATATAGGCAGAGGATTAACAGTACACTCACAATTAGCCAAAGATACTTATGGCCAATTGCACTAACATATTCGACCGCCCCGTTGGTCGAGTGGTTAGCGACCCTGACTACGCAATCAACGGGGCTCGGGTTCGATCCCCGACGGGGACAAGCATTTGTGTGATGAGCATAAATGTTTGTATTTCCGGGTTTGGGTGTTTATTAGTATCGTTGATAACACCCATAACACAAGCAAATAATTTGCTTACTTTGGGGTTAGATCAATAAGTGTAATTAGTCCCGTGAATATTTATTATTTATTTATTTATTGTCTAAGCTTAGGTCAATCTTAAATAGTACGCAGTCACTTCTTGTCTAAATGAAAATAATGTGATAGCATACTGTTTTGGTTCGTCCTAAGTTAAGACTGTGTTAGTGCAATTGGCTATTAGTCCCACAAGATGAGAAGCCTATCGCCAACCGGGCACTTATCCAATCCCGGGCAACGTTAAGTTTATCAGAAAACTGAAAAAACATATTTTTAATTACCCCGGGTATCGAAACGGAAGCTTGTGTAGTCAACACCGATACTGGACAACTAGATCACAAAGGCGTATCGGCGATATGTAAAGTAAATAATATCCTATCGGTTACCTTAAGAGAAGAGTGGATAACCTAACATCGTTAAACATCCCTGTTCGCCATAATTCACTGTTTTGACGGCACTAGAAATGATCGGTGAGCCCCACATATTATGTGGCCTTACACGTGACGTTACATATAGGACAACCGACCTTTACGACTTTTAATGACTATCGTTTTTTTCTGTCACAGTAACTAACATATTTACGTGATACGGAGATGTTAATATATCACAATATTTCAAACTAGATAAGACAAAGTTAGTTTAATTAAATATAAGCCGATTTGCTTAGAATATGAGGGATCGGTTTCGATTCCCGGATCAGACAAATTGTTTCTAATTAATACATGATAATATGTAATATTAGTAAGTACTTGCTGATCCACTTAGCTTTGTCCGCAAGTACGTTAAAGTGACATAAATATTTTATACAAACTTTCATCCCTACGGACTTGATTAAAAAAAATGTGTAAACGGTTGACCCTACGGGCCATCCCTGAAACTTTCCACTAAATTAAGGTATTTTAAGCTCAAAAGAGTAGAAAGTATAAGCATAGTTTAGTTCAAACATCTATTTTGTTAAAAATAGCAGTATATTAATTTTTGAAAAGCTGTATATTTAAAAACGATGATGGCATTCAACTTAATTTTTGAGATCTAACATGTTGCTTTAGCTAAAAATCGATAGGTTGAAAAATTTCGATGCTATGTCAAAACACATTTTATTTTAAATTTTCTTCATTGATAAATCCCAAACAAATAGACCGATTTTGATTAAATTAAGCGTATTTGAAGCAATTTTTAAAGGAGAAAAACTGATACGATTTTTAAGTCAATCGGTGAATTAACTTAAAAGTTATTTAAAAAAATTAAGTAAGTTTGTAAATTTGAAAAGCTATAAGTTGTGAAAATAGATTCGATTTTGATTTTTCAAACGGCATTTGACGTAGTTTTTTTAGTACTAAAATATCGTAGGATACCAAAAAAGCGTTAGTTGAAAAATTTCGAAGCTATGTCGAAAAAACAATTTTTCCATAATTTTTCGTCAATGATTACTCCCAAACGAATAAACCGATTCTGATGCAATTTATGTATTAGACATAGTTTTATGAGGAATAGAGCTGAATAGTTTTTGTACTCAATCGGTACATAAATCTGGAAGTTATATTAAAAAAAACACTGTTTCGCCAAAATTATTTTTGGTATATTTTTTTAAATTTCTCAAAACTTCCTGGACGGAATCGGTTCAAATTTTCAGGAAATCTAAGTTGAGCAGAATCCAATCAAATGCCATCAACTGCGTTTCGATAGGTTTTTTTTTAATATCATAAGATAGCAAACAAGCAGATGGGTCTCCTGATGGAGAGTCAACCATCGCCTATAGACACCAAAGATGTTAATGGTGTGTTGCTATCTTGTGGCGAGGTCTAATGCCATATGCATAAGTTTACCGGCTATCTTACCCTCCAAACCGGAACACGACAGCGACAAGCACTGACGCTATTGCGGTAGGAATAGATGAGGCGGTGGTACCTGACCCGGCCGAGACAATGCAGAACTCTACCACCTAGTAGCCACGATGTTAGCGACTCGCATAGCCAATCGGTCGCCTTTTACGACCTGCCTGGCAGAACGGCAGTTGGCCTATTCTTCAAAGGAGCCCGGAACCAACACGGGGAAAAAGGTTCAAAAGTTCAAAAGTTATGAGATGATTGAAACCCTGACTACGCAATTAACGGGGCTCGGGTTCGATTTTCGACGGAGACAAGCATTTGTGTGATGATCATAAATGTTTGTATTTCCGAGTTTGGGTGTTTATTAAATATATTCCAGTATTTATATATGTATTTCTATATAATAGTATCGTTGACTAACACCCATAATACAAGCAAATAATTTGCTTACTTTGGGGTTAGATCAGTAAGTGTAATTTGTCCCGTGAATATTTCATGGATTTCATAATGGATTCATTTATTTAAAAAAACGTACCATAATATCTATGGTGTCTAAAGGCTGCAGTTTCTCTTTCCACGAAGAACCATCTTATTTACTGTCTGATGATATAAAAAAATGCGTGAGTGTCGTGGAACACTCGGTGAGAACGAAATTTTCTCCCCTTACACCACTCTGCCCTCTTCTCCCCTTTCCTTTTGGCCAATGGCTCTCCTTGTGCGAACTGGCTAGCAGGAAGACAGATGGTCTATTCTTCAAATGGCCCGGATCAAACCACAAGAAAAGTTTACCTTCTGGGTTCTAGACCTTCTGGATCCATTTCAAGAAGATGTTAGTATATACAAATGGTTTACCAGTTTATAACTCGCTGTGCCCGCGACTTCGTCCGCGTTGAAAAATTTCCAAAATAAAAGTCTCGGGGTCTTACCCGCATAGAATAGAATAGAATAGAATAAGCTTTTATTCAAAATAAGTATTTCTATGATACATTTTTCGAACGTCAATCTTAGAAAAAAATGTGATACAAGATAGTTCCCGTTCCCGTGTGATTTTCGAAATAGAAACTATCCTATGTCCTTTCTCGGGTCTCAAACTATATTTGTACCAAATTTCGTACAAATCAGTTCTGTGGTTTAGGCGTGAAGAAGAGACATACAGACAGACAGACAGACTAACATTAGCATTTATGATATTAGTATGGATTGTTTCTAGTAAAAGGAAAAACTGTAATATTTATTAATTAGATTAATACATAGTAATAAACAACTAATCGATAAGAAGATTTTCAGTATAGTAAATTATTTGATCATTAAGTTTAGTTCACGTGAAGACACTAATTTAATTAGTATTGTTTCGAAAACAAAGGAATGAATTTATATTTTTTTAAATTTAAAACAAAGGGCATGCGTTTAAGTTTTTTTTACTTCAACTTTTTATTTACTTTCACCATTTTGAAATGTTTTATCTGTCTGACTATGATAATTAGCATATGGTGCGCAAATGTTACTCGTATATAGCCTACGAAATTTTTAATTGTGTTTGTTTGTTGGTGTTACGAAAAATCAAAATTTTAGTGTAGTGACAATTTTGGAGTATGTCCTTTAGAGTTGAAAAATCCAAATTTGTGACCTTGAGGAGCAGTTGAGCCGCCATAGCCACCATTTTTTTTAATTTAATACGTCGGAGGTTAATCCTGCGAGCAATAGACATTAACAATACAAACTTGAAAAGTTAAATTTCATTCAATTTTTGTTTCAAAATATTTTTGTGAGTCTGATATGCATGGAATTACGACATATTTCAAAATTTTGATCACACCACCTTTTGTACTTACTTACTCTTACTCCGCTGGCTCAGTGACCCGAATGTGAAGAGTGGCCTCAGAAACAAAAGTCTACTATCTTTATCCTGCGCTACTTCTTGCCAATTGACGACTTGAAGTTCACGGAGGACAGCATCCACCTAATTTGACCGCCCCGTTGGTCGAGTGGTTAGTGACCCTGACTTCGCAATCAACGGGGTTCGTGTTCACTACCCGACGGGGACAAGCATTCGTGTGATGAGCATAAATGTTTGTGTTTCCGGGTTTGGGTGTTTATTATGTATGTAAAAGTATTTATATATGTATTTCTATGTATTAATATCATTGACTAACACCCATAACACAAGCAAATAATTTGCTTACTTTGGGGTTAGATCGGTAAGTGTAATTTGTCCCGTGAATATTTATTTATTTAATCTCCCAGCGTATCTGGGTCTAATAGTGGTCTGGATTGGCCGACCCAAACATGTTCGCTTCACACTCCGATCCCCGTCCATTCACTCAAGGTGACCGAGCCAACGAAGTCGATACGATACGACGCATGGTCGATACCCATAATGTTTATTCAGTCCGCTAGGCCTTCTATTTCGGAGTTATCTCGGATTCTCCATGATTCATCTTCTCTTTTCTTTCCACCCAAGATTTTACGGAAAATCTTTTGCTCGGATCTTTTGTAGTAGTTTTATTTTATAGATTTATCTTTACTTTTGTCATTTGATACATATACCCTGAAAATTATAGGTAAAAATATCGTGACTACCTGGTGGTAGAGTTCTGCATAGATTCGTCCGGGTATTTGATAGCACCGCCTTACCTATCCCTGCCGCAATAGCGTCATTGCTTGTCAGTGTCGTTTTTCACTTTAGGGAGTAAGGTAAGTTGGTTAACTTATGCAAGTGGCAATAACACATCGCCACACGGATAACATCACATCATTAACATTTGTGGTGTCTATAGGCAAGACTCGTTTCTTTCATATATATGGGGAACAGTACTATCGCCTTATCTTTTCTTGTCACTTGAGAAAATTAACACTTTTATACGTATATTATTATCTATAAACCACAATAATATATTAAAACTGGTTAGGACAATCTGTGTGTTTGGTATAAAAATTATTACATTATAAAATTTGTTAAAATAAAATTCGTAAACTTTTTAGAAACTTTCCTACAAGATAACAATAAATTTTATTTCTTTTACAGAAAACAACTTCGTGTGCGACTGCAGATTGAAATGGATGCATTCGCTTCGAAACGAGACAAAAAGCCAGAACACAAAAGATTCTCTTGAAGGTGTCACTTGTAAAATGGATACACCTATCGTCAGCTCCGCATATAACAAAATGTCTGACGCAGAAGAAAAGGTTAATTTTAACACAGGTGTTATTATAAATGATATAGCAGGCAATGGGTTTAATAAAAATGTCACAGGTAAAAAAGACACAAATAATGATAGCGAAGTTAGTTCTAGAAAGGGAGTGCGAAGAAATGTCTTAAAAATAATACCAGAAACGCTCCCTTGTCCTGTTGAAACAAAGAAAACAACCGAATTCCCGCAAATTGTGGTAGATCATGTAATCCCAATTCAAAATGAAATGAAAACATTTAGATTTCAAGATATGAATGCTTCGTATAGTAAAACATATATGTTAGGTGTCGTGCTATGGAGCCTTTGCTTCGTATTCTTCTTTACTTAGATGTTCATTGTACTATCTAGTCATTTTAAGTGAGATAAAGAGACTATTCATAGTTTATTTTGATTAGTATTTAATTATCCGATAAACGCAATTTCAATAACGAAAAAGTATTTTTTATTGTTTTAAATTTGAAATTAGTGTTTTTGTGAAAGAAAATGTTGTCTCAATTTAACTTAATCATCATATACAATTTAAAAAAATACTCTTAATTTAAAAGGCATTGATGACTTAGCTTATAACAGCTTAACTAAGGCCTAGATTAACATTCGTCTTTCTTTTTGTTTTGTTTTAATTTTTTAGTATATATTATTTTATTATAATCATAATTTTAAGATATAACGCACTTGTACACTGTGCTAGTAGACATATCTTTCAGAGATAAGCTCGCCCTTTGTACATGTTTTATATAATCTGTTTATTTTTAAGAATTTTATTTTGTGTACAATAAAGTGTTAAATGAATAAATAAAAATTAGAATAAAAACAAGACATGTTCTCCATAGGTTATGAAAAATGTTAAGACTTTAAAAACTTGTACAGGAAAATTAAATACTCAGAATTCCTAATACTGATTGTACTTCAATTTCGTAATTACTTATAGTTCTGATGAAATAAGTTTAATTAGTTGTTCAGCTATTTCTCCTATATTAAGTAAAGAATACACTTAAACCATAATATGGTATGACTAAGTTATTTTTTATAGATAAAATTTGGTAAGAAATCTGAAAACTGTTTAAGTACATTAAAGTAGGTGAAACCCTATGATATATAATTTTATCGATATAATGGAGTAACAAAAGAATCATTAAGGTTATTTGGATATTTCCTCAAAAATCGAAATCGTTTTAAGTCTGGTGGTGGTGTGCCCCTGTTTTAGATAATTATGTAATGCTATATAATTTTTGTGAGTTTAAATCAAAAATTCAGACTACCAGAAGTATTAAGCGATATACGTTATTAGGCCGGTAAAATGCAGCGATGAGGATCATCATTGATTTCACCAACCGTTAAATCAGTTAGTCCTAAAGATAACCGGTTAGTCCAAATGATAGTACGTTTCTTGAAGTTGGGTTCATTGTACTTGTGCTGGGAACCAGCGTGATGATTCTATTTTTGTAAAAATAAATAAATCAACATAAATGAAATGGATTTCGGTGTTCCATAGTTAAAGATTAAATTGCAGAAGAAAACTGTACAAACAGCAAGTGATATGCTGAAAGAGTAAAAAAATATGTATAATTAGTTAAAAATTCGGTAAAACTTTTCGGAACCAAATATTTCCATACCAATTAGCAAATATTTCCATACCTTAATCCATGTTCGATATGTAATTTTTGTTGTTTAATCAAAACGATAATTGAAATAATATCATACCTTCTGAAAAATATCACGCGGATTGCATTTTTCTCTTCATTTTATATATCTACAGATAAATACATTAATAATACATTATGACTTTAACGAGTATATATCCAGGCAAATTCATCTAAATAAGAACATTTGAACCAGTTGCGGAATTCACAAGGAATATTTTAGCTCATCCAATACTGATTCTGACTACAAATTAGAGGAAGTAAGATTAATTTGAACACGGAGAAGCTTCTGTGTTGTACACGTATGTACATACATATTTTCGATTTTGGATGTGATTTTTATGTTGTTTTTATATTCGTGTTGTCACGCACAGAGTTTTCACCAATTTTTTAGTTTGTGTTCACCATATTCTTATGTCTCAATTATTATTAATCATATTTATAGTTTTAATTATTTATTTAAGTATTGACATCACCAATTAAAATAATTTCATCTTTTTATTTAATTTTGACATTTTATAGTTTTCTACTTAATTATTGATTCTGTCATTTTTTTAGTCAGTTTAGTTGAATCATGTGTTTTTAAAGTGTTATTCCAATTTATTTTAATTGACGTTCAAAAAATGTATAAGTTATACTTATTTTGAATAAAATATATTCTATTCTATTCTATTCTATTCTATTCTATTCTATTCTATACGATTGTGTTTGGATTTAAACGACTGATAAACAAATGATATTTATTGTTTTTATAAACTTAATTAATGAAAATGAAACCTAACATTTCACAGGTTTACTTTTAATCTGTTGTGACAAGGAACAAAGTAGTGGCGTGGGAGAATGCCAGCTGAATATGTTTTGCTAAATTACCAATTCAATTGAAATTGCGTTTATTGTTTTAAAATTACCATTACTTTAACAAAGCACAGAAACAATTACGTAAACAGTATTGTAATATATTCACATTATGGAATGAATGTTGTAAATTATGAAACTTAATTATAAGTAGACTTAGCTGAAATGATACGAATAAAATCATTCCTCTATGGCTTCAAATTAAGTCCTCTAAATTTATGAAACAGATTACGTAACCAGCTTTGTTCCCAATTAAATCTGTAAATTGTAGATTATGTCTATTTTACATGTCCATATATTTATAAATAAACATATACCACTGAAAACCCCGTTTATTATAGTCTTATGTGTTTAAAATAGTTTACATGAATACGGAAAAAAAAGTATCTACACGCCCATATCCGTGAAGGGGTAGGCAGAGGTACAACAAGTGCACCCACGATTAGCCGAAGATACTTGGTCCCACAAATGTGATAGGTGGCAAGCCTATCGCCAACCGGGCACTTTCCAATCCCGGGCAACTTTGTGTTTCTCAGAAAACTGAAAAAACACTTTTCTTGTGCCCGACCCGGGAATCGAACCCGGGACCTCATGTGGTCAACGCCAACGCTGGACCGCTAGACCACAGAGGCGATTGAGATGAATACGGAGACTGATGAAAAAGGCAAAAAGCTTCTATATCTCAAATGCCCCTATCTCAAAATACGTCTGTATGTACAAAATATATGTACATATAATTCGGCAATGGGTTTATTTACCAAGAAACGAAATTGTAATAATTAAATTCCATAAATAGTTGCAAAAATATTCTTTGAAGATGCTTCAAAAATTATCTGTGTTGACGGTTTACAAATTATACAACAAATATCGATCTATAGCTGCTCACTATTTCATGTTAAAATTCAATTCGAATTACTGTCTGAATTTCAATTTGAATTACATTAATTCTGTTAACTGGTAGTCATTTTCTATGAATTAATTAGCAGCGGTGTTGGTTTATGATATAAGGTTGAAATACCTGATCGAATAATTCTGTTAGGGTCTTTTATTTTATCTGAAAACGTTACATGCCAAAGTTTAGATATCTATTTTTCGATAAACTAGCAACTCCACACCATATGACGTGATATTATCTCCTAGTTCAACTTTGCATCTACTGACATTGCATAAACATGTTTTATAGTTATTTTATATGCGTCCATCAATTTTGTTTTATGATAAATATTTAAGAATATTGTGACATAAGCGGCTGTATCTTTTTTTCATCAATTTAGAAATTTGATGTTTTCGCAGCTTCAAGGTTCCGTAGACATGTAGACACAGTAAATATATGGTTTGAATTTCAACTCGATACCACGCGTTCCCCGAATAAAGAGATCTTGACAGACGAGTTAACAAACAGACAGACTGACATTAAATGATCCTTTAAGTGTTCTTTTTTTTCGTTCGGAGGTAGGAAACCCTAAAAAAGAGTATTTGCCTACAACCTCAGACTCCGTCAACTGCAGTGGCACAAGTGATACTGCAATAACATTTAAAAGGTACTACTTTATGGTACTATAAACGGTCGTGCTAATTTATCGTGCATTTGCTTCACGGTCCGCTAACGAAGTTATAGAATTCCGCTAGATATCATCTGACAAAAAGTTATATACATATTATTACGCTAAATTGGCAACAAATGAAAAAAACTGAGTTTTGATACGCTAAACTATGCCAATAAGTAACGGATCCTACGTATGTTGTCGTAACTCAAGAAATTCGATTTTTGTTTTGTTTACGGAAATGGCTCCACTTTTATAAATCTTTTAATAACAAAAAATAAAAATGAAAGTTTCTAGTTAAAAATCTAAGTTCTTATAGAAATTTAATTTTTATTCGTCGTGTTATTAAAATATCAGTGGAGAGTGGAGAGAGAGTGGATACAAAAATGGAGTTATTTTCATAAATAAAACAAAAATCGCATTTTTTAAGTTACGACAACTTACGTAGGACCAGTCGTAATGTCCCTATTCAATTTATATTGATAATTCTAAACGTGCTTCAAAACAAGATGGCGGTATTCTATTTTAGTGTTGGGGTAACTTAAAGCAAGGGCTTATTGACCGGCTTATTTTCAAATTTAAATCAGGGAAAGTAACGGTTTGGCTATACCTTAACCTCAAAAATACAAGTTTCCTTATGGAGCAAAATTATAAGGGTTTTGAATTAATACACCGGTTTATAGAGGATTTTTTTAATTATTTTGTAGATGTTCACCGCGCACAATTTTTGTCCGCACTGGTCGTGATGTACAATTTTACGGCTTCGGCTTAAACCGGTTTATAGAGGGTAATGAAGTGCTCTCATCTCAGATGCGCTCCAAGCGAAAATTTCTACAAAAGCTACTAAATAGAGGTATTATCCGGTATTTTTTAAACCGGTTTCAGACCTTGACTTAAAGAAAACAAATTGGATAACTAAAATAATATTAAAGATCTTGATAATTACAAAAAGTGCCCAAGACATTATACTCTTACTATAAAATTCTATAAGGTGTATTTTCAGCATTATAAACTTATATGTGAGTATTTGGTATATATGAAAACATATTGTTATAGAACTACGCTCGTTTTAAGTTCGTTCGTTCATGAATTCATATTTGTTTATGACATACGACAGCAAAAAGATAATGTTGCTTGAGAACTTAATGTGTTTCTAAGTCAAATACTTACTAATCCAGTAATTTGTAAGTCTGGTCACCACATCATAAGTATAAACAAAGTTCAGAGATACAATTTTTCTTTCTTCTCACAATAATTCTTTCTTAATAACTTCCCACAATAGTTGAATATTCATAATATAAGTAGTGTCGCCAAAAAATCGGTGGTTTTAATCTAGAAACGCCATAACGTCGATAGTATCGATAGTATTGCACGCTTCAAGTAAATAAACTATCGATTGCGTCGATTGTATCAATCATTGGAGAAAAACAAAGTATCGATTCTATCAATAGTATTGTTAGACAATATTGCATTGAATATCGATGTATTCGATACTATCTATAGTTTGTACAATCGATAGCATCGGTCAATTATTTTTTATATTTAACATAATATAGTAAACACTAAGATGGCTTTGCTGATGTATAGAGACAACCAACCCCTATAGTAACTAAAGATGTTAATTTGAGGTTGTCATCCGTGTGACCGGATGGAACCGGAACAGGAAAGAGACAAGCAGTTACGACATTGTATAGGCGGGAATAGAGCTAGGTTGTAATACTCAACCAGGGCCAGATATTGTGGAACTCTACCACTTATAAGTCACGATGCTAGTGACAAGTATGCCCAATCTTTCGCCTTTTAGGACTGTCTAGGAAAATGTCAAAATGGTATTCAAAATTAGCCTTGATCAACATGTTTTAATATGATTACATATGCAAAAGTTCATCCATTACACGACACTCCTAACCATACAATGGGAGCAGCAATTACAGTTATCTTAACTGTCAATATCCCATGTATTAGGGAATAAAAACTTCGTGTTGTATTTTTTTTATATTATAAGATAGCAAACAAGCAGATGGGTCTCCTGATGGAAAGAGTCAACCATCGCCTATAGACACCAAAGATGTTAATGGTGTGTTGCTATCTTGTGGCGAGGTCTAATGCCACATGCATAAGTTTACCGGCTACTTTTCCCTCCAAACCGGAACACGACAGCGACAAGCGCTGACGCTATTGCGGCAGGAATAGGTAAGGCGGTGGTACCATACCCGGGCGAGACAATGCAGAACTCTACCACCTAGTAGCCACGATGGTAGTGACTCGATAGCCAATCGGTCGCCTTTTACAACCTGCCTGACAGAACGGCAGTTGGCCTATTCTACAAAGGAGGCCGGGACCAACACGGCGAAAATTGTATGTCGTGAATATTGTATGTCGTGAATAGACCAACTGCCACTCTACTGGACAATTTATAAAATGCAATCGATTGCCTATACGTGTCTACCTATACTACCATCGTGACTACTAACACAGAATACTTAGAGACTACCAGAATTCAATGTTACATACAAGTATTATTCGAGCATAGCACACATAGATACCTCTCACGGACGCGATATCTCCGACTTGTGCGGTACAAACTGTACCGAACCATTCCGAGATATCGCGTCCGTGAAAGGTGTCTATGTGTGCGTTGCTCGAATATCACATGTATATAGATTGATTAATGAGTCTCCAGTATACTGTGCTACTAAGTAGTAGAATTCAGGAACGTCTCGCCCGGGTATTTGTACCACTGCCTTGCCTGATCCTACCGTAATAGCGCCAGTGTTTATTACTGTCGGGTTCCAGTTTGGAGAATAAGGTACCCGGTAAATTTATGTATGTGGCACAGCCAACTCCCCGCACAAATAGCAACACATCATTAATATTTTTGATGTCTATAGGCAATGATTTCTATTTCCATCAGAAGACCCATCTGCTTGTTTACTATCTTATTATATTTAAAAAATAAAATAAAAAATATCGACCTGCGTTGGAAGTCACCAAAAAAGAGTGGTAAAATTGTCTTTAAAAATCATAAAATTATGGATTTAACTTATTTCAAACATCTAAAACGATAAATATCTTAATATAATATGTTTCTGTCTAGGTTTACGTGGCACCGTAACTCTTAAACGAATGAATCGGTTGAATGTGGTTTTTTGATTTGTAAGCCGGTTTCTCAATATTATATTTCATCACTACATAGTGAAACAAAGTCGCTTTCTCTGTCTGTCCCTATGTCTCTATGTCCCTATGTTCCTATATCCATATGTATGCTTAAATCTTTAAAACTACGCAACGGATTTTGATGCGGATTTTTTAAATAGATATATTGATTCTTGAGGAGGTTTTAATATATAAACCTTTCCGATATTCCCACGGAAACAAAAGTTACGCGGGTGAAACCGCGGGCCGGTCGCTAGTTAAAAATAAACCAAAACCTAGAAATTGTGATTCAGACAGTTATTATCTAAGTGAATATTCTATACTTTTCATCGTCTGCACTAGGTGCAATTCAATTATTGTTAGATACAACTAATTTGTACTCTAATTCAACTTCACAACATATTATATCTTTTTAGTTCTACCGGTTTCACTTTTTAAGCACCTTCAGGATGTAATATACTTAGTTTTAAATATATCAAACCAATTGAGTTAAGCAATTTTTAAGCATTCTGAAGATGCATAAAAGTGAAACCAGTTGAGTAATATATTAAAAATATATGTATATGTTGTGAAGTACACAGTACAAGCACAGCATACTGGAGACTAACAGTAGTCAATCTATAATATTCGAGCAACGCACACATAGACATCTCTCACGGAAGCGATATCTCGGAATGGTTCGGGATAGTTTGTTCCGTACCAGTCCGAGATATCGCGTCCATGAGAGTTGTCTATGTGTACTATCCTCGAATATTACTTGTATGTAACATTTACTTCTGCTGTGGTACAAGTGAGTTATTAATTGTGTCTAACAGTGATTAATTATGTTTACTTAATAGATATTCAAGATTTATTTTCATTATTCAAACATCTATCAGAATTTATCCTAATACATTTTAATGGCCAGTCTAATAGAGAGTTATCATTGTTTTGATGTATTGATTACTGCCATTATAAGCTCTATGTTTAATGTTGTATGTTTAAATCTGTAAGACATTTTTGTATGAATAAATAATGGTGTACATTTTTATATTTTTATTTTATTTTATTTACAACCACCCCTTACAATCTTATCGACTTAATGTCAATAAAATATTATGAGTAGAATATATAAATGAATTCAGTATAAAAATTGGTTCTTTGATTTTGAAATTTCTTTGGCTTTTATTAAATATAGCGAAATAACAGCATGATCGCCCTCGGTCGTGTGGCTAGCGCACCTAACTACTAATTGATGGAGCTCGGGTTCTATTCCCAAAAGAGCAAAAATTTGTGTGATGAGCTAAGATGTTTGTATTTCTGGGTTTGGATATTTATTATGTATATAACAGTATTTATATATGTATTTCTATGTATTAGTGTGACTAAAACATAATTTGCTTACTTTGGGCTTATTTTTTATACCAAAAGATAGCAAAAAAGCAGATGACTCTCTTGATGAAATGAGAAAACCGTGGTTTATAGACACCAACATGTTATATATATACATATAAACATATACACAGAAATACATATACATATAAATATTCGGATATATTTAATAAACACCCAAATTTGGAAATATAAACATTTATGCTCATCACACAAATGCTTGTCTCCGTCGGGGATCGAACCCGTCGACTGCGTAGTCAGGGTCGCTAGCCACTTGACCAACGGGGCGGTCAAAATGTTAATGGTGCGGTGCTACGTACCTTGCGGTGCGAGGTCTAAATGCCAGAAGTTTACCGGCTTCCTTACACTCCAAACAAGAACACGACAGTAACCAACCCGGACCAACACGGGTTATGCTGGTGAATCTGTTCACGATTTCGTCAAATCACTGATTATAAACAATAAAGCTTGTCATCTATGGGCAGGTTTCTTACTCATCACATAGAAAACAAGCAGATGGCTCTTCTGATGAAAAGAGAAACCATCGCTTATAGACACCAAAAATGTTAATGATGCGTTGGATAGCAATGTGAATAGTGCATGGATGGCAATGCCACATGCATAAGTCTTAAACTCCAAACCAGAACACGACAGTAACAAGCATTGAAGCTATTGCGGCAGGAATAGGTAAGGCCGTGGAACCAGACCCGGGAGAGATAATTCAGAAGTCTAACACCTAGTAGCCACAATGGTAGTGAGACTTATAGCTAATCGATCTGTTAGGTTGCACCAGTTAGCACTTATAAAAAAAGCACCTTTTGGGACACAACTAGTTCATTGTTATTTTCTACACAATTTTTACTATAGCTAATTTGGACTTTATGAACACAACTATATTTTAAACTTGGATCATACTTCGCGATGCCCCGTTGAAGGGCGGTTTCGACCCGGAGTATGTTAGGCTAGTTTCCTTGCTGAAGGCCAGCCGGCAGGTAGAAGCCGGGTCCGTAGCTGGGCAGCAATTAGACTAGTTAATATCTAACTGAACGAAATTAGGGAAACAGAAATTTATACAGTAATAGTGCTGACTTATAAGCTTACATGAAGATCAGCACCATTGTATGGAAAATAGGGATGTAACAGATCGCATTTTATAACCTGCCAGGCAGAACGACAGATAATCTTTTTTAAAGGAGCCTGGAACAACATGGAGTATGCTGGCGAGTCTATTCACGTTTTCGTCAAATCACTGATTATAAGCAAATACCCTCCATATCTATGACCAAGTGTCTGTATATACACTATTTTGAATAATTAAGTCAAAATTTAAGAACAAGAAAAAAACCTTTTTTTTACATATTTAGTACTAGCTGTGCCCGCTACTTCGGCCTCGTGATAAAATTTCTCAAATAAAAGTAGCCTAAGTTACTCTTTATTATCGTAGTTTAAAAGACTGTCCCGGTGTTGTACTCACATAGTTCCCATTCCAGTGAGATTTCCAGGATAAAAACTATCATATGTCCTTTCTTGAGACTCAAACTATCTTTGTGAAAAATTTAATTCAAATCGGTTCACTGGTTTGGCGTGAAGAAGAGACAGAGTTACTTTCGTATTTATAATAGTAGTATGGATCAGAATATATTATTAAACATCCTTCAATATGTACAGTCTTTTACCTTTAAACTCGTATAGTAAAATCTCAGGTTTAACATTTTAAGACAGTATTTAAAAAAAATTACATCTTTTGTACCGTTGATGACAGATCTGTTGTAAATTTGATATGTAGGACTTTCACTTCATCAAATATGTATTCATGTTTTTTCGAAGTAAATTAAAATTTCCACCAGTTTTCTCGTGATATTTATTTGAAAAACCTTTTTATAACAATACTAGCTGCAGAGTGCAGCCCGCTGCATTATAAATTTTTTTGGCGAATCCCGCGGGATTATTAAATTTTTCTGGGATAAAAAGTAACCTTAGTACTATCCAGGGTCACCTGTATGCCAAATTTCATCAAAATCAGTTCAGTTTTTTTGCGTGATTGAGTAATAAACATCCATCCATCCATCCATCCATACACCCAAACATCCAAACTTTCGCACTTATAATATTAATATAGATATATGACCCTAGTATTAATCTGAGTGGAACAGATAAACAAGACAAGCGAAGCAGATGGGTACATAAAAAATTAACAGTACTAATCAGCAAATAAAGAAATAACAATAATTTTTAATAGCAGAAAAATATAATGAATTCTGTGAAGTTGAGAAATATGCAGTTCGAACTGGAAGCTTATACTTACAAGCAGCTATTTTCTAGAATCCGAGTTGAACAAAGGAATATTGGGTTGCAAGTGAATTGATAGCAATATTCTGTAACTAAATACAAAGAAAACTACAGTTAATTAAATGCTGATAAAATTGAACATTTAAGTTGTACGGTGTGTAAAATAACCCAGCACAATCGTTAAAAGTATTTTCTGAAACTCGTAGCTTAATACAATCATATTATATCCTATGTTATTATTTTGTAAATAGTTTTTAAGTGACTGAATATTGCTTTTTAATCCCTTTAGAAGCCAATATTCCCTTGTTCGTCTCGAATCCTGTGACGGAGCGTTAATGTGACATACATTAAGTTAAGCAGTGTTTAATCCAAACAGGAATACGATAGTGCCAAATATTGACGTCGGGCGAGATATTGCAGAACTCTACTACCAACTAGTTATGCTGCTAGTGACACGTGTATTCAGTCTTTCGCCTCTTACGAACTGTTGATAGAATTCCTCAAGATGGGCCTGGACCAACACAGAGAAAATTGAAATGAAAAGTATCTACACATCAGTGTGTAGGTACTTTACATTTACATTACAAATAATACGGTCGGTCTATAGAAATAAATATCGTCATACCCACATCCTTATCACCATTCCCATCCCAATCATGAAAATCAAAAGAAACGACTTAAGAAAAGTTATGGGCATCATAACAGGGCATTCTAACTGACACTTAAATAACATAGATTTAACAGACAGCTCTTTATAACGTGGCTGCATGGAGGAACAAGAAGTCACCGCTCACGTTCTCCTCATATGCAGGAGCGTGGCAAAACGAAACCCTACAACTTCTAATAAGCTTATCTTAGCTTCTGGAAAAAGTTAGGATGGCTGGAATATATTAAGCCTAGTGGCTAAGTGCGGAAAATATAACGGCGAAAAACAAAAAACAATACAATATACAACACAATACGAGTAAAGAGTACGGAAGATTTTTTGGATGATGACTGGATTTATTTAAAAATATACCCACCGGTAATTAGTTTCAGAGGGAACGAGGCAAAAGACTTTGATTCATAAAGATAAGATCTTAGCAAGAAATAATCAAATTTAATTAACTCTTTAGATTAAGAAACAAATAGGCAACTAAACTTCCCCTACGCAATGAGTCTATAAATACACCGATAAGGCTAACAGATTGAAATATATCTAATTTCAAGTTTCATTTAACTAAGCCCTTATCTTCAGTCACGGACCGTTTCGTTACAAAGGGCGGACGTAACAATAAATCTTATAGAAACCACCCGTATTAGGAATATGCAAACTAAGTAATCATTACTTAAGATACGGAGTAATCAAGATTAATTAATGAATCATCAGCAGCTTAAAACAATATTATTACTCATAGTTTCACGTTCGTGTCAAGACCTATTTGACAACCCTTTAACCTTGCGACAATGATTAAGTTGATCTGAAGTATTTAATATATTACATGTGTATGTTTGCATGTATGTGTTATATTTGCACATTTTGTATTATATATTAAGCTTTATTATTTACAGTAAAACTGCAAAACCAATTTTTGACCCTTAGTCTGGAACCCTGAGTCGAATCTTTACTAAATTTTTATGGCAATAAATCGGAAAATTTAGTCTCTTAAACAAAAGAATAATGTTGCAAATTCTAACCTTGTAAAGTGTATGTATAACGAAGTTATGCTTAAATAAGGTATGTAAGGGACGGTGTACCGAAAAATTAAGAAAATATGCCATTTTTAAGTGCTGGCATCATGATAGCAATACCTTTTCTTATGGGAAATGAAAACTTTGAATTTATGATTTTTTTATATTTATGCCACGCAATGTAAAACGTACATTGCTCGGGCTCATCGATCCTACAATAAACTCGAACCGATACGTGGCTTAAACATTTCTTATTTTGTGTATTTCTTTTAATTTTACTACCTTTTTAGAAAAAACACAGTAGATTATTTATAGAATAAATCAAATTATAAAAAATGAAGTGAAATAAAATAAAGACATAGTTCTAAATAAAAATTGTATTAATCTAATAATTTTATTAGTGTTACTAACCGGTTTTTGTATCATAACATAGCTAACAAGCTGATGACACTCCTGGTAGAATGAGAAAAACCATCACTTATAGACACGAAAGATGTTAATGGTTGTTGCTGCTCGTGTGGTGGGATAGTAATACCGCATGCATAAGTTTTCCAGCTACCATACCTTCCAAACCGGAATACGACAGTGACTACATAATTTATAGCGGAAATAGTTACCGTGGTGATACCGTGGTGATACCAAATACCCATGCGAAAAATTGCGAAACTCCACCACCTAATAGTCATGATGACAGTGATATGTATAAGCAATTGTTCGCTTATGACGGACAGCCTAGCAGAATGGTAGGTGGTTTATTCTTCAGAGAGGGGTTGGACTAATACAAGAAAACTTACAATATGGCACAAATTTATAATAATAATATACAATAATAATAAATTCATTTATTTGCAAGAATGTGGGTACATAACATGTTACATTTTTAACACAGTTTCCAATCACATATCGTCAAAAGTGACATGCAAAAATATAGATTACTAGGTATTTTAAAAAACATAATATTTAAAATCTATTCGTTATTAACTGATCATTTTTATAATAAATTTAATATTATGTAGTAAAATCTGTTACCCATTAAAATATAATATTGCTAAGTGATGTTACTGTAGCTGTTTACAAAAAGCAGCTATTGTAGCAGGTGGCGACGCTTTTTATTATTACGCACTGTGATTTTGCACCTACTACAATTTGTAATTGATGTATTTCATGTTTGGCAATAAAAGTGATAAAATGCCACAATTTGACTAAAGTTACATTCATGCAATGCTTTACTTTTAAAACGCTACTGTAAAATAATTAGTATTAGAATTGGTGTTGGTCCCGGCCTCCTTTGTAGAATAGGCCAACTGCCGTTCTGCCAGGCAGGTCGTAAAAGGCGACCGATTGGCTATCGAGTCACTACCATCGTGGCTACTAGGTGGTAGAGTTCTGCATTGTCTCGCCCGAGTCTGGTACCACCGCCTTACCTATTCCTGCCGCAATAGCGTCAGTGCTTGTCGCTGTCGTGTTCCGGTTTGGAGGGTAAGGTAGCCGGTAAACTTATGCATGTGGCATTAGACCTCGCCACAAGATAGCAACGCACCATTAACATCTTTGGTGTCTATAGGCGATGGTTGACTCTTTCCATCAGGAGACCCATCTGCTTGTTTGCTATCTTATGATATAAAAAAAAAAGAATAAATAAGTTATATTATCTGTATAAATGTCATATCCATTTCTAATTAATTTAAATATACTAAAATAAATAATTAAATGTAGGGTAATAAAATAATCAATAGCTTAGTCAAATTTGTAAAAAAAATATGTAAAAGAGATGTGTAACCACAACGAGCAACTACGGAACACTACACTGAACAATACTCACCTCACTACCATCAATACTCATTTAAGGCGAGGTATTTCGACGCGCGTCAATTCTATAGAAAATGGGTGGCGCGGTATGTTCTCAAACCGCTGGGAAACGTGTAATTTTTCGCATAAATAAATATAGGACATCAGCTGAAAACTAAAATTTAGCACATTCTTTTTTGTATTTACAACTAAATATCACCATACAAAAATCATGTGGAAGATTAGAAATAATATTAACAAATTATTTGCTTTAGAGATTATTTTAGCCTGTTTCCGGAATTTTATATGATCAAGTAAAGTACATTCTATCATGTAATAAGTTAGCACATTCTTTAGATAATATCTTCAGGTATATCGAGTAATTTTTGTAAAATTTTTATTTAACTATCAATACAAAAAAAAAACGTTATTAAGCAAACCAGTTTTTTCCCGTTTGTCGCGATGCCTCGCCTTAAGCGCAGATCCTATTTTAGTAATTCCCGTTTCCTATAATTCCCGAGTAAAAAAACTCATTTTGGTTATGAGTAGGCACATGTGAACATTCTCTACGAGGCGTAAGCTATAACTGTCTCTATAAATGTCAAATTACCAAATGTCCAAACAAGTTGTGAAACGCCTTGTTGTTACTAAATTATTATTGGTTACTGCTATGAATGAAGGGTCGTCGATTATAGGGACCCGGCATTAGTCGGTTTAAAAAAGTATATTCACGCCCGTATCACTGAAGTGGTAGGTAGAGGTACAAGTGCACCCACGATTAGCCGAAGACATACCCATAATATGATAGGTGGCAAGCCTATCGTCAACCGGGCATTTATACAATCCCTGGCGACTTTATCAGAAAATTAAAAAAAAAAACACATTTTGAGTTGCCGACCTTTTGCGGTAAACACCGACACCGACACCGAAAGAAATTTTTTTGTAAGATTGTTCTCAGTTAGGCTAGGCTAGGGCAGTTTAGTTAGGACATTGCAGGTTGAATCACCTGATTGTCTGACAAGAAAGATGATTCCGTCTTTTAGAGGGCACGTTAAGCTGCCAATCCCGGGCGCCATCTATTGATAGCGCAAGTTAATATGCTGCACGCTGTTTGTGGTAGTAATCTGCTTAGTCATATTTCCGTGTGGTGCCGAGTTAGAATAGCACCACTCCATCTCTTCCCATGGGGGTTGTAAGAGGCGACCAAGAGAATAAAACAGGGAATGGGCAGCAGCGTTTACTGTGAATGTTACAGCTAACACTGCAATCGCCAACCCGCCTGCTAAGCGTGGCGATTATGGCAATCACCCCCAAGGGGGAGGCAGCAGCTTCAGCAGTTGAATTCCGTGGGCTGGTGATGTGATTCACAATGCTATAGTTATAAAAATATCTAACAAAATATGTGGTGAGCCGTTCTAATTTCATGTTGTCTGAGCTAACATATTTTCTGTTGGTTTGTGGCAACTTGATGTTGTCTGTCTGATAAGCTGATTGGCTGATGCATCGGCTCGACGGGATCTGGTACCACCATCTTGCCATTTCCTGCCGCAATAGCGTCAGTGCTTGTCACTATCGTGTTCCGGTTTGGAGGGTAAGATAGCCGGTAAACTTATGCATGTGGCGTTAGACTTTGCCACAAGATAGCAACGCACCATTAACATATTTGGTGTCTATACGCGATGGTTGACTCTTTCCATTAGGAGACCCATCTGCTTGTTTGCTATCTTATGTATGTTTCACTTAAATATCGGTGTTATCCCTCCTCTTAAAAGTAGTCCGTATTTATTATGTAGGGCGTGTGGCTTCCGACTTAGAATAGGATATTTCCTTTTAATTACTGTCCCTTCCCTTTTGCTGTTTCGTAATGTAATTTTGATAGCGTTGAGTGGAATTTACTGAATATATGTAGGATGACAATTATTGTGACCGCCCTGTTGGTCGAGTGGTTATCGAACCTAACTACGAATCGATGGGACTCGGGTTCGATTCCCAACAGGGACATACATTTGTGTGATGAGCATAGATGTGTGTTTATCAGGATTTGGGTGTTTATTGAGTATGTAACCGTATTTATATATGTATATCTACGTATAAGTATCGTTGACTAACACCCATAACACAAGCGTATAATTTTCTTACTTTGGGGTTAGTTCGATTTGTGTAATTTGTCCAGCGATATTATTATTATTTTTTATTATTATCACTGTGAATAATCAGTTAAATTGTGTATATCTAAACTGATACCATAACCGCTCACATCACTTTGGTAACTAATGAGACCTCTGAGAAAATGAATCTGAATAAATGCCGTTAATACACTATGGTCTCTATAGGGACCAATGCTAACTTCATACAAAAAACAACATTTTCACTATTTACTAGTTTTAATACAATACTCTATGGTATTTTATCGTTTTCGAACGAAACATTGTATAGAATAACAACTAATTGGCATTCTTTTTTCAAATACGCTCTTAGGGAAAAATAAAAGAACTTAGTTCGCCATTTTGATTCGTGCTGTGTGTTATGTATTGGTTGCACTTTATGATACAGGTTAATTTAAAAGTGTTTTGGCGTTATTATCAACAACTAAAACGATGCAGCCGATGAGTTAGCTCGGCGGGCGTCTGATATGGCCATGTTGGGAGCGGAACCCGCTGCCCCCTTGCCGGCCCGTTGGCTGTACGTGAGTCTACGTCAACGCACGACCGACATGCACAATAAATACTGGGCCGAGCGTATCGACTGTGGGCAATCGAAACAGGTATTTGACAAAATGAACCCGCAGCTATCGCACAGGTTACTTAAATTAAACAAAAAACAGTTACGCGTAATAACTGGCGCTATTACAGGGCACGGTCCTTTTAACAAACACATGTTTAACATGGGTGTTACAGACAGTCCTCTGTGCAGAGCTTGCATGCAGACAGAAGAAACGGCTGCCCACATCATCATCGATTGTGAAGGCGTGGCGAATTACCGGGTCAAGTATCTCGGATCACCGAGGTCGCTCCCCGAAGCTTTCTCCCACATCAAGGGGTTGCTGGGCTTCCTGGAGGAGTTGGGATGGCAAGAGTAGAACCATCCTAACCACACGCAAAAAAGGCGCTAGTCGTCGAGTTGCGGAGACCCGCCCACGAGAAGAAGAAGAAGAAGATCAACAACTAAACTTTGTTTATAATCAAGATTAGTTCAAGATCTAACAGTTTAGATAATAATTTTGTCAAAAAACCGTAAATATCAATTAATAAAACATATATTTCGTTAATGACCAACTTAATGATATCAACGCTTTGGGTATGACGGTACCTATTTTTATTTATTTTCGTAAATTTTAGTGTTGATATCTATGATCTCAAAAAAATCATATGATGTGAATGTGAAATATCCTAAACAATATTTAGAAAAAAAATTAACATAGCTGTAAAATTGAAAAAGAAATAAATTATTTAAAAATTACGAAAAAAATTACGTATTAATTATGAAAAAAAAAAGATATTAATATTTATGTAAATAAATATTTTTGTACTATAATATATGTTGTTTATTTTTTTCCGTATGTATATGTTTACCAATTATATAAAAAAATATAAAAAGCATAGGTCATCGATTTACTTTTTGAATTAAAAATCCTCGATTAACAAGTAGTCATATTTTTCTCAGTGTCGTGTTACACCTGAATTATTTTGTAGCTTAAGCCATTTAAATTAAACAATTCTAACACCAGTGTATTGCAGTGCTCAAGACCTCTTAAAAATATACGCTTTACAGTATCGGATTCAATCCAAACAACTCATAAACAATTTTTGTGACCATGGTCCACCGGAACGGACTCGAAACGCGTGCGCGTAACGGTCCATGTGTTTTTAGAAAAAAAATACGAAAATGGGTGGTGGTGTGAGCGGTTATACTTGATAAGAAATTAAAAGTATCTTTACGCCCGCACCCCCGACCAGGAATGCAAATATACAACCAGTGTACCTACAATTAGCTGAGAAACTAATCCCACAATGTGATATAGGTGGCCACGTTACTTACTATATGTTTTTCCAATTACGGGCAATGTTTTTATTAGAAATCTGAAAAAAAACACATTTTTGAACTGACCGACCCAGGAATCGAATCCGGGGTCTCATGTGGTCAACACTGACATTGGATCACTAGACTACAGAAGCGATTATTTCCTACTACATAAAACTGTCTTTGTAAAAACTTAACAAACAATTTTTTTTATATCATAAGATAGCAAACAAGCAGATGAGTCTCCTGATGGAAAGAGTCAACCATCGCCTATAGACACCAAAGATGTTAATGGTGCATTGCTATCTCGTGGCAAAGTCTAATGCCACATGCATAAGTTTACCGGCTACCTTACTCTCCAAACCGGAACACGACAGTGACCAGCACTGACGCTATTGCGCCAAGAATAGGTAAGGCGATGGTACCAGAACCGGGGGAGACAATGCAGAACTCAATCACCTAGTAGTCACGATGGTAGTAACTTGCATAGCCAATCAGACCTGCCTGGCAGAACAGCAGTTGGTCTATTCTTCAAAGGAGCCCGGAACCAACACGGGGGAGATTTTGACATGATAGGCTTTGAATCCTGCCTATTCGCATGCTCTATCCAACTTTTTAGTTTGACGATATTTTGTCTTTGCTTTGTGATCGATTCCGTATATTCGCTCACTACATTGTATGTAGGTTTTGAGGTGCAACATTCTTTTACCGGGTTGCTGAATATTTTTTGTAAGAGTGATTTCGGAAGAGGGAGCGAAATGTCCTGTAACGGACACCAGAGCAGGGCGCGTTATTTTTTTTATAGCATAAGATAGCAAACAAGCAGATGGGTCTCTGGAAAGAGGAAACCATCGCCTATAGACACCAAAGGTGTTAATGGTGCGTTGCTATCTTAAGGCGAGCGGCTACCTCACCTAGCTAGATATAAAATATTATATTTTGAAAAAATGGGATGTCAAAAAAATTGAAACCCCTCCCCACCCCTTGTCACACAATATCACACTTCATCGACCCCCTCCCTCCTCTTTAACGTGTGACGTAATTTATGGATGGCCTTTTATTAGTAATTAGCATGGGCTATAACTTAAAAAAAGAATTTCTAAACAAATTCCAATAATGTCACCTAAGATCAAAGGCCGTCTGCAACGGGCATTAGCTAGCAATGAATAATTTAACGATTACTTTGTCATATATTGTTACGTATTACCTATAACCCATAACTACTCCTGGGACCAATCTAATGAATATATATTTGGCTTGAACATAAAGGTCATACGATTTCCAAACGTACCCTTTTTAAAATAGACTATCTACCATTCTACCAAGCAGTTTGTTAAAGGCGAACGATTAGTTAGGGTGTCACTACGAGGTAGTAGAATTACGCAACGACTTGTTTTTTTATGAAATAGGGGTAAACGGGCAAGAGCTCACCTGAAACTTATCTTGCCCGGGTATATGGTACAACTGCCTTATCTATACCTGCAGCGATAGCGCCAATGGTGATCATTATCATGTTTCGGTTTGGAAGATAAGGTAGCTGGTAAATTTATGCAAAAGACATTAACACCTTGCCACACAATGATTAGGCAATGATTAGGGTCCTACGGGATTAGAAAGAACACTGGACTGTATTTCAATAGGTATTGGTATATTCGCTAACAAAATTTTAAAATAACAGAACGCCCTCTCCGCTGACACCCTCCTCTGGCGCCCTCCCGCGCAGCTAACGCCGCTCGCAACACTCGTGCGGCGAATTAGTTATGTGAACACACGGATATCTGGTATTTACAGGTGATGATTGTCTTTTTCCATCACGAGAGTTATTTGCTTGGTTTGCTATCTTATGATAATATATAAAAATATCATCGCGACTACTGGTTTTTTAATTCATAAGATAGCAAACAAGCAGTTGGGTCTGCTGTTGGAAATAGTCAATCATCGCCTATAGACACCAAAGATCTTAATGGTGCGTTGCTGTCTTGTGGCTTCATGCATACGTTTACCGGCAATCTTGTCCTCCAAACCGGAACACGACAATGACAAGCACTGATGCTTTTGCGGCAAGGATAGGTAAGGCGGTGGTACCAGATCCGGGCGAGACAATGCAGAACTCTACCACCTAGTAGGCGGTCGCCTTTTACGACCTGCCTGGCAGAATGTAAATTTTTTCTATTATTTTACTATTCTATTAATCTCAAGGAATATTTTAAACATGTGTTAATAATTATTTAAAAACAAAAACAAATATCATCTTATCCTTATCATTGAGGTATTCATCAAAAATTAAAAACATATTAGTTAATTTACCCTTTATAAAACCCAATTCATTCCCATCGGCCACGTGGTTTGGTGTAATTTTTTAGAAAGGTGTCATTTTTACCACTATCTTTCCAGGAATTGGTTACAGCACTTTCTACTATTCCACATAGCAGTTGAAGCCACTTGTAGAGTGCCTGGGTCCTGAATGTTTCTACAACCGGACCAGCTGTCTGTTTCATCATCAAATCAACTACCATTAGCCATCAAGCAAAGTTGAAGACCCGCCAGGTCATTACGTCGCCGAACCCACGAGTTCTTTGAACTACTCGAGTTCTTTAAACTACTAATAAATTTCTAGTCTGATGAGTGATGAGTTTACATAAATCTTTTTACCTGAGTGCAGTATATTTTATTTCTATAGAAACGACTTACGACACTAGTTAGATAAGTCACGATGGCAGAGACATAGTTAAACTTCTTTCAGCTGTACTTGTAATAGGGCAGTAGATCTGTTTTTCAAAAGTGTCCCAGAGTAATAAAATCAGAGATCGTTTCCCATTCTTTAATGAATCTATATATTTCGTAGATCCTATTTCATCCTTCTTAATTTTACTACTTGCGTGTTACTGTAAGTAATAGGTATTTTTTCCATCTGGAAGGCTATTTGTTTGTTTGATATCTTATGATATAAAAAAGAGTTACGAGATTCCAAAAAATAACCCATAAATCTATAAAAGATCCTATAATAACTGATTAGTAATTTATGCTGAAACAAATAAAAGAATACAATTCTGATTTAGCCCATTGTTTTTAGATTTAAATTTTAATACGATCTTTTTCGATAACAAACCACAATACGCAATTATTTTCACGGAATTCGTAGAAACAAAGAATCAAATTACAATGACATTAAGGGTTTTGATTGTTTTTGCTTTTGTCGAATTATGCGATTCAAATTTTCTAAAAGTAAAGATTGTATTTTAAGATGAAACACAATTTTACAGAAGCTATTACTCATAATATAACAAATTCGAAACCAGAAGTCATTTAAGAGATTTTGTTGATCGTTTTTTGTGGGAATTAGTAAATACATTTTTATATTTTAGAATTTCTTATAGCTGTGGGTTTATTTGTCATTCAGTTGAATAAACTGTAAACATCAATCTTATGCACGAATTTTAAAGCCTTTTCAGTTCATTTAAAAGCGTTTATTCATTTACTTCATTTGCATCAAGAAAATAGGAATTCGCACAATCCAGAATAGGGGGAATAAAAGGTTAGACAAGAGGGATTTCAATTTAAGTGTTAAGAAATTTTTCAATGAGTGTAAAAAGTGGAAAGTGAAATAGAGTTTTTACTAATTACTTATGTGGTTACCCAAAAAACAAGTCAAAGCTAAAAACTACACCTAAATCTGTTACTCTGAATAAAAGATGACTCTAAACCCTATTCTTAAGTAATGGCAGTAAATTAGGATGATCAGTAGGATTAAGCGTAAAACGACTATCCAAAACGATTGATTTAGATTTAGATGGATTAACTATAACATCGAAAGTTTTAGCCCAAGAATGAATTGCACTGAGATCCTCATTCATCGCCTGTGTGGTCTAGCCTAGTTATGCGGTGTCGGTATTTGGCCACATGACGTACATGGAGCGCTTTCCTAATCAGGCAAATAAAAAAGGTGTCTTCAATTTTTTGATAAAAAAACGTTGCTCAGGATTGGATAACTGTCCAGTTGGCGTAGGATTGCCATCTATCACATTGTGAAACTAAAACCCGTATTCCGAAACGCAAATTAATTTTAAAAAGCAATTAATCTGCGTTTAACAGATCATTTGCTTATAAAAATTATGTTATAGACAGATTACTTGCTTGTTAACATTAATTTGTGTTTCGTAAACCAGCCGTAAATGTTTTCGGTTTAGCTTGGGTGCACTGATTGTACCTACATCTTCGGAGTACGGACCTGAAAATACTTCTTAAAATCCTAACTCACCAACACTAAAGTTTCCGTTCTATCTATACTACTACAATGATAATATATTCATTGTCATTATTCTAACGAATCATAGTAAAAAATCTTCAAGAAAATTAATTAAAGCACTCCAATAGGACTAAGTTCATGACTTCGTGCTGCGGTTGACCGCTACAACTCCCAAATGACCTAAAGTGAGGTATGTGTGAACAAGCCTTAGGTCAGCGATACGTTTGTCTTGGTTGGAAAGTTATGAAGTTCTGAACAAAACTTATTCTACGGACAGCCGGCATTTTGCTCAACACGTTCTGAGTTGAAATCAACCTTACTTACTCATAATAAGCTTACTAGAAAGATATTTGTGCTAATAAAATATGTTATAATAGAGATCTTTAAGAGATCTAACGTATCAGAGAAGAAAGTATGTAGGGGACTGAACTTTGTTATATAAAATACTAGCTAACCCAGTAAACGCTGTTTTGCCATACAAATTACTTGTATTAAATACTTACTTGAAAGGGGGGCGAGGATTGATTGAGATAAAAACTCTTATCTTTTATGTTGGTCCAAACAGTAGATGTCTACAAAACTTAAATGAAATCGGTTCAGTAGTTTTTATTTAGAGTTTAGAGTCCATCGCGGATACACAACGTGTCATGTAATTTTTTATATTATATTCATATTAAGACTAGCTTAAACACGACATCAATATAGTTACTCAAAAAACTTTCTATTTCGGCTCCTTAGGGGTTATTTTTTGAAAAAAAGTTAGCCTATATTTGCCTGCAAATTTTCAACACCCTACTTGCAAAATTTCACCAAAATCAATTCAGTAGTTTAGCCATAAAAGCGTAACAGATAGACAATCAGACTTTCTTTTTTTGTATCATAAGATAGCAAACAAGCAGATGGGTCTCCTGATGGAAAGTGTCAACCATCGCCTGTATACACCAAAAGTGTTAATGGTGCGTTGCTATCTTGTGGCGAGGTCTAATGCCACACGCATAAGTTTACCGGCTACCTTACCCTCCAGCCCGGAACACGACAGTGACAAGCACTGACGCTGTTGCGGCAGGAATAGGCAAGGCGGTGGTACCAGACCTAGGCGATACAATGCAGAACTCTACCACCTAGTAGGCACGATGGTAGTGACTCAAATAGCCAATCGGTCGCCTTTTACGACCTGCCTGGCAGAACGGTACTTGGTCTATTCTTCAAAGGAGCCCGGAAATAACACTTTCACAATTATAATATTAGTACATTATAAAAATGTTTTTTATTTAATGAGATAGTAAAACAAGCAGATTGCTTTTTTGATGACAAGAAAAACCCACCTTCTATAGACTAAAAACCAACGATGTTAACGGTACGTTATTATCCTTGTAGCGAGGTCTTAGTACCACATGCATGTGTTTATCGGCTACCTTATGCTCCAAGCCGAATTACGACAATGACAAGTACTGACGCTATTGCTGCAGGAATAGATAAGGTGATGGTACTAGACTCGGGCTGGAACTCACCTAGTAGCCACGATAGTAGTGACTCGTATTGCCAATATTTCCCCTCTTATGAACTGCCTGGCAGATAGGCAGATTGTCTATTCTTCAAAGAAAACCCGGCATAGACCTACTTGAACTAAAAGGCAAAGCAATATGGTTGTCAAACTTAGAAGAGATTTTATTGTTTATTCTATTTGAAAAGGATAAATTTCTTAATCTTAATTTATACTATAAATCTTAGTTTATACTATATTATTACACTAGCAATACCCGTGCGAATAATTCGCACTAATTTCAAAATAAAACCGTTAAAATATTTATAATTATAATTTATAATAATATTATATAATATTATAATAATATTATATGATATAATAATTTATAATAATTCGCACTAATTTCAAAATTAAAACCATTATATGTCACTGCAGTATTGCGTCTTACTGTATACCTGTATAAATAATTAATTAATTAACAAAAACTTAAGGAGTAATATTTTTTTAAATTGTTGATCCCGTTAGAGCAAGCAGTTATCTAAAAATGATATAGAATTTATTTGGAGTAATTATGAGGTTTTCTCTAAAAAAAATTGTGAGGTCTTCTCAACCTTAGCGTATTAATATATACAATAATATATATTCATTTATATGAATGCCTATCCTTTTATTTTAAAATCTTAAAATATATTTTACTCTGCTTACACATAAAGGATTTGGTGTTACGATTTATGTATGTATTATATATATTATAATGATTTATTATGTACACATATATTATAGTGAAATTGCAGAACTTGATTCCGCCATCTCCGTTTTTCTATCGATCGTCGAGGCAGATTCTAGGCATCGCCATATGGTGGACCTTCCACGTACCTGGACAAAGAGGTTCGATTCCACAGCATGTTTCAGTCCCTTGCGGTTCGAATTGCTGAAGAAATTCGAACCGCAAGGAACTGGAGCATGCTTCCTGAGTCTGTGTTCCTCGACGAGTACAAACTACGAATCATCAAGAGAAGAGTGAACAGGTACCTTCTAGGGAAGCGCGTTCCATCTTAGCCCGCATTTTAGCTAACCATCAGGCGAGATCGTGGTCAAGCGCTTCCCTATCTTTAATAGAAAAAAATATATGTTTCACAATAAAATGAACTTAATTTCTTGATATTAATAAAATATTGCTTTAGTAGTAATAGTCAGTAATGTTGGTCATTAATAACAGAAATATTATTAAGCTTCAAGTAAACTGAATATAAATAAAATGTTTGTTAAAATTGTAATAATATCCATTCATTATTCACGCCTGCAGTAAATCACGGGAATCTTGCTATCGAATACCATTAATTTAATTATGATTTGTGGGCGCATCTCATTTCAATATTATTTTAACTCTGATGGGATTTATCCAGCTATATTATGACTTCATTCTGCGGGAATAAATATTTAATCTTAGTTTACATAACGATACTACACATAGTAAATTTAGAGTTTTGTGTATGAGTGCACATGCATTCTTTAATAAGCTAGTTGGATAAATTTCAAAAACTGTTAAATATTTAGATATATTAAATAAAAAACTATTTATTTGTGTTGAATAACGTACATTTAGACGTAGTTAATGATAAAGATCCAATCCACAATATGGCTAAAAATGAGTTAAATTCACCAAACTGATGCTTAATATCAATACGGTATTAATATTTAGAAAAGATTAAAAGAATGTAAGCAAAAATAGCTCTCTATTACTTTATTTAACGCCAGAACTAGTCCATATTTATTGGCACATTAAGAAATAAACAAATTGAATAATTCAACTTTCCTGATTTACAACAATATTACCAACTGATTAAGTAAAATAAAAAGAGCACTGAGGTAAAGTCAAGGAGTCTGTTTTTTTTTTGCCAAAATAAAATTAGTTTATCACTGATACTGTCACTTCAATAGAAAAAAAAATCGGTTGTCTGTAAAGTTGGTTTACAGACGATAGTTGAACGTGACAACGTCTTAAGCTCTCGCTTGTACTCCAAGCCTTAAACGGAACGCCTCAGAGCGAGGTAACGCCGCATGAGTCATGTTTTTTCGTGCGTGCAGCCAGCTCTATCGAATTATAAGACGTTGTCACGTCAAAAAAACTAAAACTAATCCAAAATCTAAATATCTTCTATACATATAATAAAATCGTAGAATAGTTAAAACTGTACATTGAATATTTTTTTAAAAGAATATTTGAGGCGTGGTCTACAATCGATAGCGAAGCCAAAAATATAGTTTTTAGAATTTTTGTCTATTTGTCTGTTTGTCTCTATGTATGTTCGGGGTAAACTCAAAAAATACTGCATGGATTTACTTCAAATTTTGCATGAATACACGTATTACTAACAGGTCGGATCAACATATAGGCTACATATTATCACGCTATCACCTACGGGGGAGGAGCTGTGCGGAGTAAACGAAGTCCGCGCGGACGAAGTTGCGGGCAACAGCTAGTATTAAATATATTTCAAACGTCGATTGTGTGGATTGGATCCTTTTCGTGTAACTACGTCAATTTAATATTTATATTAAAAATGTTGCGTTTTAAAACTAAAATTAAAATATACCGCGAAAACGCTCTTAACTGTCATGGCGTCCTAAAGACAATCAAGCCGTGGTAATATTTACATTACGTACTCTGTGGTTTCTATGAAAATGACAACTTTTGACGAACGAAATGACGTTATGCAGTAATGATGGTTTCCAGATTTGCGTACGCTGTCACGTGACCTAATATAAAATATTTTTGTCGAATTTATATCCCAAAAATATTATTAGTGGTTATCTGTTACAACCAATATTTAGGTTTTTTTGTTATCTCCATGTCATAACTAATCATTAATAAGCCGGCCAAGCGCGAGTCGGACTCGCGCACGAAGGGTTCCGTACCATCATAATATAAAAGATAATCACATTAGCTGTATGTATACTTAAATATTTATTTTATGTATAAGGAATTTTTATTTTTTAACATCAAAGAATGTTTAACGAAACAGTATTTTTTTAATATAACTTCCAGATTTATGTACCGGTTGTATACAAAATCTAATCAGTTCTTTTTCTCAATAAATTGCGTTACATGCATAAATTGCATCAAAATCGGTTTCCATTCTGGAAAAATTTTGAAAAAAGTGTTCTTCGACATAACTTCAAACTTTTTCAACCAAATATTTGTGGTACTCTATGATATTTCTCCATATTATCTCATTTTCTGTTTCAAAAATCAAAATAGAATAAAATTTTCAAAAGCTACAGCAAGTATTAAAATTACGTTGTTTTTAGCAAACTTATTTATTTATTTAATTTTTTATTGTACACAACTTATAAGATTTTACAGAGAAAGAAATATATCTAAAAACGTACAAAAGATAGACTTATCTCTAAGGTAAAAAAAGATTTCTTCCAGCCTACCCGGCTTATGAAGCGATTACAAAGAAACAGCAGACATTGTGCACAATCAATCTTAATGTTAAAATACATATGAGATAGGCAAAACAAAAAAAATGAGAATGACTTACGAAACTATGAAATAAAAAATAACAAAATTAAAAATTACACACAGAAATAACTAAATTTTAAAAGAGAAAGACAGATAGTGATTTCTTAATCGTTTTTTAAAAACTGGCAGGGATGGGCTATCACGAACATGAAATGGGAGTGAATTCTAAACACTAAAAGAGCGAGAATAGGCTTGAGAATGAGATTTAGGAAACTTCAATAACGAACGGACAGATTTGCGACAAGGAGAATCAGGGGAATGTAAAAAGGAGAACCTTTCACAAAGGTATATAGGAGCTGCTGAGTTAAACAGTATTCTAAAAAGTAGACACAAAATATGAGTATTCCTGCGAAGACGAATAGGAAGTAACTTAAGCTGGGCTCTGAAGTTCGAGATATGGTCGTACTTGCGCAAGCCAAAGACAAATCGGATACATAGATTTTGGAGCATCTCAAGTTTATTAATGAGTTCTTCAGCAGCATCTAGAAAACAAGAATCGGCATTATCTAGTATAGGTAAAATTAAAGTATGTATTAGAGAAATTTTAGTTTTGAAGGGGAGAAAGTTTTTTAAAACATTTAAAGAATGAAAAGCAAAATTAACTTTTTTACATATATTGTTGATATGGGATTTCCAAGATAAATCTGAGCTGAAAATTACACCTAAATTCGTGACCTGGTTAGAGTAAGAGATAATAGAATTATTAAATACTACTGGTGGCAAATTTAAAATATCTAAAGAATTTAACATATACCGACTGCCAATAACTATAGCTTTTGATTTATTCGGGTTCACACAGAGACCATAGGACTGAGCCCATAAATGAATAGCATCCAGATCTCTATTAATCATATCTACAGCATTTGTTAAATCTTCGCGGCTAAAATGTCGATATAGCTGTAAATCGTCAGGAAAGAGATGGTAATTGGAAGATATATAAGAAGATACTGAATAAATAAATAGGGAAAATATCAGAGGAGAAAGAACTCCACCTTGAGGTACACCAGCTGTAGTATCTAGCCAATCAGAATGAGATTCTTTATATATAACACGCTGCTTACGACCCCGAAGGTAAGAACTAAACCAATCTAACGCAGAAGTCGAAATATTAAGAGAACGTATAATCCCAAGGAGCACATCAAAATTAACTGAGTTAAATGCGTTGCTAATGTCTAGTACTTTACTTAGTTAACTTAGTTAACATTTTTGAAATAACTTTCAGGTTAATACACCGATTGACTTAAAAGTCTTACCAGCTTTTTCCTTTAAAAAACTGCATCAAATACCTTTAATTGGAAAAAAATCGGTCAATTTGTTTGGGTTTTATCAATGACTAAAATTAAAAAAAAAATGTTTTTTTAAATTACTTCCAAATTTATAACTTACGGCGTATACGGGGATACTTCGTCAGGGATACGGGCGAGAAGATACTTTTTTGAATAAATTGAGTTTAACGTTGTTCAGTATCACAGTGCCGATCCACCAGGGATTCTGATGTAGAATTATCGGTTTGGTGGCATTGAAGTAATGAAACTTTACAAGCCTCTATATATAATTTGTGCACTTAGTCAATATAATAATTTTTTATTTTTATTTTCTTACATGGAAACTTTTAGTCTAAGCTTATGAATTGCATTAATTTTTGGAACTGTGCTAATAATATTTGGCAGATAGATATACGGTTTATAAAGAAAACCCTGTCCGATCTGAAAGAGGTATATAGGTTGGTTAAAGGCATTACTGAAAAAAATATTAAAATGACATTATTTCAAAAAATAAAAAAGACATCGCTTTTTTAATATTCGTATTTTTACTTATTTTTGACAAGCAATTATTTTAAAACTGACAACACTTTGTCGCTGCTTGTTTCATTGTTTCGCTTTGGCGGCTTTCACACAAACACCCCGCGAAGGCGCGGTCTTCGTTTTCCGGCTTTATATAAAGGAATTTTAAACGCGCCGCACACGTGCACGTGTTATTCATTCTTCGATGGCCATGACTAGCGCGGCATTCTTTGATAATAGAATTTACTTATTTGTAGGTGTTGTCGTACTTAATGTATGAAAATACCATTTAAGATTACTTTTTGTTGGGAAAACTAATTAATTAATATCCATAAAATAATTACACATATGTAACAGTATTACTGTACCAAATAACACCTTTAATTATCCGACAGGGTTTTCTTTACACACTGTATATACGAAACGATGAGCAGACGCATAATATGATGAAATAGACTAATGGGAACCTTTAAAAAACAACTGATGAATTATTTTGTTAATACATAGTTAAATTCCTAATAACTAGTTCCTTAAGGCAGTTAAGTGGAACTAAAGTGCTTAATGTGTAAAAATTCTAAATTAATTAAATTTAAATTTAGGTCACGAACAAAATAATTCATATCTTAAGAAAAAAAATTAGACATTAATTTGCGAAAAGAAATAATTTAAATCGCTCAACAATTTCAGTCAACACAAAAAGTTTAATACAACGGCCATCTTCTTTGAATTCAGTATGAAATATATTAAAGAATATTAAAAGAGAATGCCAAATAAAACAAAATTACTATCTAGGGGTGTTTTTTAATAAATCACAGCGGAATAATTTAGACGCAGCCCGGGTATTGCCGGGACTTGTTTTGTCCAATAATATGAATTGCTCAAACGAAACGATTATTAAGTCTGGACAATAAGAACCGTAGATTTAGCAAACAGGGACGAGTACCCTGTGATCTAGTGAGGTGTGACTGTCGGTACTTTATAATATTTTTATTTAACTTTCTGCTACGTAAGTATTATAAGTACGTTACTAATTTTGCCCCGATCTTCTAAAGTCGAGTTTGAGTTTTCAATAGGTTCGTTTTGAGGCCCAAGAACCATTTTCCGATTCCAATTATTTTCACGATTAAGTCGTTATGTCAGTATATATATATATATATATATATATATATATATATATATATATATATATATATATATATACCCTATATATATATACCCCTATATATATATATACCTACCCCTATATATATATATATATATATATAGGGTCGCGGTGAGCAACAGCTCGCACCGCACTCTCTATCTGGCCGCCGAGAGAGTAAGGGTGCAGCTACATATATCGGGCTACGGCGAAGGCTCGTGCTATCGCGATATCTCGAACTACTTCGCGAAGGGTCTTGATAATGCAATAATAAGATATAACCTGATGTTGCATCCAGGATACGATAATCTCCTCACGAGCGAACTCCTCAACGGCCATAGTACCTAACATGATCATAAAAGTTTGAATATGCGTTTAAAAAGCATTTTTAATTGAAAATTATTATTAAAAGTATCTTCACGCCCATATCCCCGAAGGGGTAGGCAGAGGTACAACAAGTGCACCCACGATTAGCCGAAGATATTTGGTCCCACAAATGTGATAGGTGGCAAGCCTGTCGCCAACCGGGCACTTTCCAATCCCGGGCAACTTTGTGTTTCAGAAAACTGAAAAAACACTATTTTTTAAAATTATTATTAACACCTACATCCTACTCCTACTTATTTCTAGCTACGTACGAGTCGGTCTATCTTAAAATTAAATTAATATTTAAAAAATGGGTATAAAATCTTTAAAATATACTTTTGTTTTTTTAACCGACTTCAAAAAAAGGAGGAGGTTCTCAATTCGACTGTTTTTTTTTTGTTAGGCCTATGTTTGGCATTCCAGTCTTGTTTTGTGTTGACTTCAACATTACCTAAAGCCACATAATACACAAAGGTAAATGGCTAAATCAGAGTGTTTTCAAATCCAAACAAAAAAGTTATTTCTTGATAAAAGTGCTTTACCTCCCAAAGTATTGCTGAATATGAGAAATACTGTGGTCAAATACAAATAATTACTCTGCAGGTATGGCAATCGCGTACGAAGTCGCGGGTACAGTAGCGAATAATAAAATATTTAACAAATGTTTTGTTTCACTTGTGTTAACATATTGTGACAACCCTACTAAAATAGATAACAATTTTGCACTTTAAAAACAATAAAGAAAAATATCGACACGCAGGGATTGAACCTGCGACCGTCTCTCTAAAGCGTAACGATGAACTTATTTAACTAGTTATACGTATGTATACCTAGCGATGATAATCGATCATATAACAAAGAAAAATTTCGCCACAGTGGAAGAGCGTCCCGGCTTTAGGGAGACGGTCGCAGGTTCAATCCCTGTGTGTCGATATTTTTTTTGTTGTTTTTTAAGTTTTTCCATTTTTCCCAAGCACGGGGTGAGTGCTATAACACAGTGCGAAACAGAAATGCGAAAGTACTGATCAAAATTATAAATGTGAATTTCATCTGTAACGATGAACTCATTTAACTAGCATTACATAGCGATCAGTACAATCGACGTAATCGATCATATAACAAAGAAGAATTTCGCCACGTGAAACCTGTCGACACTAGCTCAGTGGAAGAGCGTCCGGCTTTAGGGAGACGGTCGCAGGTTCAATCCCTGCGTGTCGATATTTTTCTTTGTTGTTATTAAAGTTTTTCTAGTTTTCCCTATTAAGGGGTGAGTGCTATAACACAAAAATAATAACAATTTTGCACGTTCTTAAGCAGATAAACCTCTGTTCCGTTTATCTATTCATGTGGCAGTAGCTCGCGACATGACTCGCAGACTCACTCGAACTGAGCCCTACGGAACGCATCGCATCGGCAATGTTCGGTTTATATCAGAAGTCCGAAACCTCAGATAAAGAGATATTCTTTATCTGAGTCCGAAACATAGCCGCGTGCGATTTCGTATTTCGCCCGGTTAAGTGTCTTAGTATGTTATTTAGAACTATATTTCTATTGTAAAAGGGTTTATATTTCCGTGACACCACCGTCCACCTCCGGTGGTACGGTCGTAGGTAAATACTCAACTGTCCTTTCAATTCAAATTGCAATGCAAATTTGCGATATTTTTTAGTTAATTTGCGTCGTCAATCACACGTCGTCAATCACATCACACAAGACGCGTCAAGGACGCGTCTTGTGTGATGTGATTTCATATGTGTGATAGTGTTAGTGGCTGCAATCAATATATGCGTGTATAGATAGGATTGGACTGTGAAAATTCTGAACACTAAATGTGCTAAATAGGTTGGGGTCGATAATTTTGGAAACAAAAGAAAAATATAGCAGGATGAAACCCATTGCAATTGGAAGAAAATAAAGCCAAAATAAGAGGAAAAATAAATTACGGGCGATTTGAATTCGGAAAATGTGAGGGGGGGATTTGAAGGGGGAAAAACGGTTTATCGCGATTTTCGGCAAAACTACGAATCCTATCGAAAAAAGTTGAATGGCATAGTTATCGGTAATAAAGAGATCTACAACTTTTGTATTTGCACTTTTTTCATGTAACGTCAAAATTATGCGAAAAATTTGAAAAACTGACTGCTTGGTTTTTTATTTTTGTCTCTTACAAAAACCATTCATCCTAGTATAAGTTCAAAGCTTCCTTAGTCTGAATAATTATATAGGTTAATGGTTACCATTTAGCAACAGATTGATCCATAACTCATATTATAAACTGAGGTATTAAATAGAGAGAAGTATTGAACTATTTGAAACAAACTCTGATCCAAATTAGATCATTAGGACGTTACAACCCACTCTATAGATTTCAAAATTTTCATGATACTAATACAGTTGGGTTGTGAGCCGTGCTTTTCTGTAGCACAAAAGAACCTAAAATTTGGTTCGAAAAAAAAACGGTTGAGAAGACCATCCCTTTTCCATGGTGTGACATCATCAACCTATTCAGTGATGATATCACCTGGATTACCTTAACTCCTTTAGTTTGAGTGGTTGTAATTTTAATATGTATTTGTTTTCTAGGGTTGGATTAAATCCTTAGAGGTTATTTTGGATCGAAGTCAAAACCATGCGCCAGCGCTGGGTATTGTATTTAATAAAAAATATAGCTAATTTATTACGAGTATCACCGTTACGTTCCAGTACTGTTCCACCAAAGCTATTCGATGATGATAATGATGATGCTGAATTATGTCAGTTTCGCCCTATAGTAGTGAACTTTAGTAGCCTTGTAGGTAGGCTTTTAGTAAAGATGAAAAGAAATAGTAAAACTAGTGTTTAAAAAAACATTATTCATATGGATAACATTATATTATATAATAAAAAAAATTAAAAACCCTCAAAAAAATTTCGGTAAAACAATGTTTTTTACTAACTTCCAATATACTGGTTGATTATAAAATACACAATTGTAATACCTTCAATACAAGCTTCTCCAAAATATGATGACATTTTCTGTATGACATACTTGGAACAAATTAAAGGAAATGGGGTAGGATACAGTGACAAATATTTTATACTAGCTACCGCATGGAGCCAGTTGCATTTTAAAAGGTTTTGGCAAATCCCATGGGATCATCTAATTTTTCCTTGATAAAAAGCAGCCTATATCCTATTCCAGGTCATCGTTTACATGTGTGCCAATTTTTTTTCAAATCCTGTACAGTAGTTTGTGCGTGAATGAGGAACAAAGATCCATCCATCTGTCCATCCAAACATCCAAACTTTCGAATTTATAATATTAGTATGGATATAAAAATATAGATGACGTAATAAAAATGATGTGGTGTCGCGGGACAGCAGGTAGGAACGAACTTCCTTCGGCTAAACGGCACTACTCGCATGTGTACGCGATTGTCGCGCCTGCGCACGTCTCATTAACGCTTTTATTCCACGCATTTTTCTTACGGTTTTACTATCACATTTTTTTCAGTTCGGTCGCGCAGCAAAATCCCTATCCCCTCCAAGCCTGCCGTAAGGAACTTCGTTCCAATATAAAGAGATCTACATGAGGTTGCAAGGTTTCAAATCAAGGGTAATAACAATCGTTTTCGTAACGATAATCATTGAACTCATATCCATAATAATATTATAAATGCAAAATACTGTATATATGTCCGTCCGTCTGCCTATAAAGCTCTTACGGAGACAATTGAAGTTTCGAGATTAAACATAAGCCACTTTTTTCAAAAATCAACGCCTAACAGGCTGAAACAGGGGATGATTTTTTTGTGGAAAACCATATCGATGACACGATGTCATTTGTACCTACAAGATATTAGATGTGGTTGACAAGCAGATGTAGTTACATCTGCTAGTTAGGTCCTGTTATTGATAATCGCCTCAACAAGAAAGAACATAATATAAGCAATGTAAATGATAAACTAAATTTTCACTATGTAAATAACCTACTTAATACGTCAACATATATATAAGTAATCAGCTTAATCTTTTATTGATGACTAGCTGACCCGGCAAACGTTGTTCTGCCTTTTTAACTACTCTTCTTTTTTTCTACATTTTCTCACCTTTTAAACATTCCCTGGACTTCAAGAATTAATTTAAAACCAAAATTAGCCAAATCGGTTAAGCCGTTCTCGAGTTTTAGCGAGGTTAACGAACAGTAATTGATATATATATATATATATATATATATATATATATATATATATATATATATATATACTAGCTATGCCCGCAACTTCGTTCGCGTGTTAAGAATTCTAAAATAAAAACCCGCATACTTCCTGTTCCCGTGGGATTTCCGAGATAAGAACTATCCTATGTCCTTTCTTGGGTCTCAAACTATATTTGTACCAAATTTTATCCAAATCGGTTCAGTGGTTTGGCCGTGAAAGCGTAACAGACAGATAGACAGACAGACAGATAGACAGACAGAGTTACTTTCGCATTTATAATATTAGTATGGATATATTGTACTGTATGAGAACATACATAACTACTTTGTTAATTAAAATGGGTACTATTTTTCCAATTTTGAAATCTTACTTATACATGTAAAATTATACAACATTGCTATGCGAAGATTAAAAATATATATATATTGTCAAACTTAAAATAAGATAATAACCCGAAGTACCATTAACAGGAAGCTCTCACTTCCGAAATTTACAAACCTTTTAAGGTAAAGGAAAATTAAATTACATCATACCATGTTTTATTAACGAACTAACATATATTTTCCAAAACAAAATAAAATTTAAAAATATAAAATATTAATTAAAAATCAAAATTAACTCAGCAGGTATAGGAAAAAAAATATTTTTTCCATAAATATTTGGAGCAAGTTCGCAAACAAGAATTTTTTTCAATTGAAGAAATTAAGGACGTTAATTGTTCATCTCCCGCTATTGACTGCAAATTGATGTCATGGAAATTGCCTCCAAAGATCTGGAATTTTCTAATCGTCCTAAAAGCAATTGGAGCTAACATAATTCCTATCTCACTTCTTTTACAATACACGGATTAACAAGTACAAGACTGTATATAATAAAGGAGGTGGTAGTTAAAGGTTTTTTTTTATATCATAAGAGCAAACAAGCAGATGGGTCTCCTGATGGAAAGAGTCAATCATCGCCTATAGACACTAAAGATGTTAATGGTGTGTTGCTATCTTGTGGCGAGGTCTAATGCCACATGCATAAGTTTACCGCCTACCTTACCCTCCAAACCGGAACACGACAGCGACAAGCACTGACGCTATTGCGGCAGGAATAGGTGGTACCAGACTCGGGCGAGACAATGCAGAACTCTACCACCTAGTAGCCACGATGGTAGTGACTCGATAGCCAATCGGTCGCCTTTTACGACCTGCCTGGCAGAACAGCAGTTGGTCTATTCTTCAAAGGAGCCCGGGATCAACACGGCGACACATAGGTTATATTATGTAACCAATAAAATATTGTTTGAATACTTAATAGCTCAACAACTCTAGTCACTCAAAAAAACATGGTTTTTAAACAATAAGTTTCGATATATATGTGCGGATGATCATACATAGCTTTAAATTTGGATACTTTTAAAACTGCATTTTTAAATAGATATTACAAATAAACCCACTTGTACTTCCAGTTCACATGTATTTCATATAATTTTATAAACCCAGCCGGTTTTAGCTTATTATAGCATCATCAGGGATGTTTTACACAGTTATTAGATAATTACAAGTTATAATATGATTTAAGTACTAATCTTAGACGGGTAGTAAATAAAAAATTCAATTTGACATTAAACGTATTAGAGTTTGGGTTGCCAACATTATAAATTTTCCCAAAAAATGTAGGAAACTCTATTAATAATGGTATTGTATTATATACTCATTTTACTTATGCATACATATAAACGTACAATACATATTTTTTACTCTATATATTTTTTAACAGATAAGATTTCAAAAATATGAATGTATAATAAATCTAATCGGTTAAAAAAATGCGCGCTTTTGTTTCAAATTTCAAACAAATAATTTGTGTTTTTATACAATTAGAAATTTCAGTCGAAAATATATTTTAAACTATGTGCTATGATCATCTACATGTGTGCCCATCTGAATTCATTCAATAGTTTTGGCGTGATTGAATAACATATATCCATCCATCCATATATTGTATACTCCAAAGTTTTGCATTTATAATATAAATATAGATAAAACTAAATAATTCATTAGATTAAAAAAAATGTTTAACTTAAACAAAACAATTACAGGCACTTACGACGACATATTTTTTTTTAAATTGCTACTGAATCCGAACGAAATTATACTCTTTTAATCATAGAATAATAACGCATAGAAACCTAGTCGACCCGCGCTATATTAAGCCATTTCAAAGAAGCCTGAAAAGGCCTCTTACGCTCGCCGGCCGCTCAGACATGTGACACGTGCCACACAGAGTACAGCTCTCGCAATTTCAAAAAATGTGAGTTACTGTGTGGTGAAAGTATGTCACCGTGCTTCACTATAGCGTATTTAGGGCTTGAAGATCACATTTCACACATAAAAACTACTTGGCATCGGATATTTTTGTATAAATTCCAAACAAATAAATCGTAAATATCTAAGTTGGACGATATTCAAAATGTTGCCAGCCAAAGAGGAAAATATTCTACCACGTATTTGTTTTTACCTATTTTCATTATAATTAATAACGTGTGTATTACTATTTTATGTGCGATATTACATAGCTTGGACTTCGCTTTTGCATAAAAAATATTTTTTAAGTGTTGGGACTTACCATTATACTGGCACAAATATTACAAAACCGTTTGTCAAACCAATATTACAAAGCTTATATTCGTTTATAATGAGGACTTTTAGAAGGCAAAAAAAATGTTCCAACTAGCATTCTAGATGCCACAGTGATACCAGAAAAATACTGTTACTGCTAAAAAGACATTTTTTTTAATTTTTCTTATGAAATAATATGCCATGGTACAGCATTATTTCATGTTTTCCTAAGTGTCAAGTAGTTTTATTGGCGATATTTTCGAGTTTTATCGACGAAATAATGTAGAATAACGTGCCCTAAAATCGGTCTACGCCAAATGTTGGCCTCCTAATATGTTTATGTTGACAATTAAGTTTTAATTCTACATAGCTTGAAATTTATATTGCGAATGACGATATTGCTCATACACGACTTAATTAATTTGTGCCGTATACTCCAATGCATATAGTATAGCACGTAGAAGCCAAAGAGTCGCCATAAAGAGCTGCATTGTTTCCGATTCAGCTAAAAACGTTAGAGGAGATTACGCACAGGGATTACGTTTTTCTATATTCTAAGATCTGAATCAAAACAGTTGCGCACGATAGGTGGTGCTCAAATAGTGCACAGAGCCAATAGTAGCTTGACTCAATATAGTAGTCAGAAATATTATGTTTAGCTTAAAACATTTTAACTTTTTAAACTGATTTAAATAAATAATTTGATTAATACGCATACCTATGCTATTACTTTTTACCTCAAAGTGCTTGTAAATATTGTTCCGCTCGCCCACCCATCTGCTGACGTTCAAGCTAGTTTAGCTTTCACTAAATATATACATATACACACATACACGCACACAGACGTACACATAAAGACACACAAGCATTCGCCAAGCAATGTACAAATTTGTAATAATATTTGACCGCCCCGTTGGTCGAGTGCTTAGCGGCCCTGACTACGCAATCGACGGGGCTCGGGTTCGATCCTCGACGGGGACAAGCATTTGCGTGATGAGCATAAATGTTTGTATTTCCGGGTTTGGGTGTTTATTAAATATATTCCAGTATTTATATATGTATTTCTATGTATTAGTATCGTTGACTAACACCCATTACACAAGCAAATAATTTGCTTACTTTGGAGTTTGATCAGTAAGTGTAATTTGTCCCGTGAATATTATATTATTATTATTGTACAATTATATTTTAGAAGATATATTTCAATAATTTTTTTAAAATTTTTTTTAAAGAATTACTTCAATAAATGTTTTTATAACTTTAATAATGTAAACTTGTATTGGCCATATTTTTATTAACGGTTGGTGCTGGTTGGTTACCGCTGTTTGATTACTGATATATACGAAAAAAAATATCTTGACTCTTTAACATTTCCCTGTAATTCTACTCATTTTACCTCACCGGGATAAAAAATGTAAGTTTTAAGTTTTTTATATGTCTAATAATACTATTGGAAAGAAAGACAATCTTTATTTTAATGAAGTGAAAATATTTTAAATTACAAATGAAAGCACAAAAACTAAAAAAAATATAAGGTTAAATAGCTTTGGAATATCATCTTGAGAACATCTAGAATATTTCTTGACATTTAAAATATTATACGTAACCGAATAAAAGTATAAGTTTCAAGTTTATACTAAATGACTATTAATGTTATAATATGAAAGACTGTTTGTAAGGTAGACCTAATTTAAATACCGTTTTGGGAAAATATTTATTTGCTTGCAACATTATTCACGCGATAATGTGTCTTTGTGTGCGTGTCAACGCAAGTAATTACACTAAGGGTGACGAAGGTTATGCACACATCGATACGGTTTTGGCTTAAAATATGAACGAAACGTTGAATGCAATTATCGCTCTAAGCGTTATTACTCTATGCTTTTAATACAATTGAATAGATTATACTTGTTTATATCAAATACTAGCGACCTGCCCACGGTTTCACCCGCACAGCTTTTGTTTCCGTGTGAATATAGGAAAGGTTTATACATTTAAACCTTCCTCAAGAACCACTCTATCTATTAAAAAAAACCGCATCAAAATCCGTTGCGTAGTTTTAAAGATTTAAGCATACATAAGGACATAAGGACATAGGGACAGACAGAGAAAGCGACTTTGTTTTATACTATGTAATGATAATATCTACGTAATTCAATTTTTAATGTTTAAACAAATTTATTGATGAGTAAGTAATTTCTACGAGTTAAATCAAAGATTTCAACAGGTACAAGATCAAAGCGTTTACCTTAGTCATATCAGCTGTCACGGTTCACTGAGCCTGCCGTAAATAATGAATCTACGTGATTGAAATTCGATAATCGACATATAACAACTCTAACTTTAAATTTATATGATAAAATATAGCAACAACCTGACTGTGTTAGGAAGTAAATATTTATTGACTTATTATTTAGATATTTTTCAACGAAGTCTTTTTCGAATTTAGTTTCAAACGATACATTGCGATCTATTATGCCCCCGTGTTGGTTCCGGGCTCCTCTGAAGAATAGTTCAACTGGCGTTCTGCCAGACAGGTCGTAAAAGGCGACCGATTGGCTATATGAGTCACTACCATCATGGCTACTAGGTAGAGTTCTGCATTGTCTCGCCCGGGTCTGGTACCACTGCCTTGTCTATTCCTGCTGCAATAACGTCAGTGCTTGTCGCTGTCGTGTTCCGGTTTGGAGGGTAAGGTAGCCGGTAAACTTATTCATGTGGCATTAGACCTCGCCACAAGATAACAACGCACCATTAACACTTTTGGTGTCTATAGGCGATGGTTGACTCTTTCCATCAGGAGACCCAGCTGCTGGTTTGCTATCTTATGACATAAAACAAATATTATTAAAGAAATATTATCACGATGATCATTTTGTAGCATCACGATGATTGTTTTATCATGAGGATTCTGTATTACATTTGTTTACTCAGCGGTCACACTTTTGTCCCAACCATAAACAGATGCACGCGGTCTGTGATTCCGCAGATTTATGGATCATAAATGGAAAAATGAATGAATATTTTAAGTCGCTGCGTAGCTCATGATTTAAAAAAAGATATATCTGTGTAAATAGTAAAACAAAAATTTGTTAATTAATAATTTCTTTAATTTGTGCTTGATAGTAATAATTTCTATAAAAACTCAGAATTTTTTCGAATTGGATAAAAGCGTTAAAAAACAACATAAATGAAATAATATGTAATATCCTTCAATAATGGTTATCATAATATACATTTTTTTAATTATCATAAAAAACAATCAACATGAATTATCCATTGCACTAATTTGTACGAGTTTTGTAGGAACTCTGACACTGATTTCTTATATTATATAATCGATCGAGCGCGGAATCTGAGACCACAAACACAAAACAGCACGTACGCAGGCGAGAAATGTCACGGAGATACTAAAAAGTATGGTTTCAAAAAGATCCATTTTTGATGTACAGGTTGACTGGTATTATACTGTACATATAAAGAACGCATTAGTTAATGGTCATATGTAACAAAAAAAAAATAATAAAAATGGAAAAATTGCTTAACTACGTAGTAAATATCAACAAAATTAGCGTATATATTAATATTCAAAATACATGGTCACCGCGCGGGAAATAGACGCGTGTTAAGCTGACGTGCCGCAGCGGCAAATCATTGTTAGTAAACGGACCTTTAGTTAATTTAGATATGTGACGGACGGGAAAAGTTAATTTAGATATTTGTACGCGGGTGTCCGCATATGATTATTTTTATTGGATAGCTAGCTGCGCCATGCAGCCCGCTGCATCATATACATTTTTGGTAATTCTCACATACATACAACATATTTTTTCGGGCTAAAAACATCCTATGTGCTTTTCCAAGTTATAATCTATATGTGTGAGAAACTTCATCCAAAACGGTTCAGCCATTTTTTGCGTGATAGAGTAACAAACATACATCCACACATCCATCCATACAAACTTTTGCATTTATCATACTAGCTGCACCCTGCTGCCTGCTGCATTATAGCAGTTTTTGGTGAATCCCGGAAAAATGAACATCAGTACGTATTTTTTTACACATTCGGCATTAGAATCGAATACTGAACACTCTCCTTCAAGTATGTACAGTCATTGACCAGTCAACGGGTATATCTCGTAAATATTTGCAGCTTATAATAATTTTTTGTTAAGCTTCACAAACTCTATTGACACAGCCTTATGTTTTCTATAATAATACGAAACTATTAGGAAAAAAAGAAAAAGGAAACTATTATTAAGGGTAAACACGTTACAATGTTTGGCGTCAATATTGTTCCTGTGATCTGGTTTTAGATCTCTCAAATTATTGGCCACAGAATTTAACTTTTTATTTTTCTTCCAAAGTTATCTCATGCTCTATGGAGTTAATGTCAGGTGCGTGGGCCGCAATACATAGCATTGATTTCAAAGTCTCAAAGGTATGCAAAAGCTTTAGGCGCAATGCAGGTGAGCGTATATAGTAATTATGACCGCATTTTTTGTCGCCGACCGTTTGCTAACCACTGGACCAACCGCCGACCTTTGGTCGAGTGGTTAGCAAACTTGACTATGCAATAGACGGAGCTCGGGATCGATCCCCGACGGGGACAAGCATTTGTGTGATGAGCATAAATGTTTATATTTCCGGGTTTTGGTGTTTATTAAATATATTCTAGTATTTATATATGTATTTCTATGTATTAGTATCGTTGACTAACACCTATAACACAAGCAAATAATTTGCTTACTTTGGGGTTAGATCAGTAAGTGTAATTTGTCCCGTGAATATTTATTTATATTTATTATACACATACAAATTCATCTCCTAGGAAAAGAACAAATACCTGTCTTACGTGTATATCGTTGTCCTTTGGTCGTCAGACCTGAGGAAAAATATGTAATCATGCCATAGTATGTCACTTTGTCATTCCAATTTTCGTCATTGCAAATCAAAATAACTGCAAACGCTCAAACATGTGGACAAAAAGTTAGTCTCTGGCAAGCAAGGATGAATTTAGCCAGTGTGGATTTCTGTCTTTACTGTATATTTTGTTTGTTGCTTTGTGGAGTTTTTGAGCTTCTTTTCTCAGAAGAAGCTAAGATTCTTTTTATAAACATAACTGGTACATTTATAAAAAGTTCACAGGTTACAGTTTTCCATTACGTCTCTATCTAGAGAATCTTACACACTACCTTTTGACAACTCCTATCATGGATTTTGATATTTGTCTTGTTAAGGCCCTTTCTTTGTAAATTTAGGAAATTAAGACTTTTCAATTCTAACACTTGTGCATAATATAAGAAGATAGTCTTGGAATAGCATTAATGATTGCAACTATCTACAATGGTGGTGGCTTCATATGCCTATCACTACGATATAAATACTTTATAGCCTTTGATAAAGCCCGTACTAAATGTTAAGAAATATATTAAAAACCAGACAAGTACGAGTCGGACTCACGCACGAAGGGTTCTATACCATCATAGTAAAAAATAAGAAAAAAGCACGTTTTTTATGTATGGGGACGCCCCTTAATATTTTTTATTTTTTTATTTTTTGTGGGACCAAGTATCTTCGGCTAATCGTGGGTGCACTTGTTGTACCTCTGCCAACCCCTTCGGGATATGGGCGTGAAGATACTTTTTTTTAATTTTTGTATTTGTTGTTATAGCGGCAACGGAAATTCATAATTTGTCAAAATTTTTAAAAAGATCAATTCTAACACTTGAGCATAATACAAGAAGATGGTTTTGGAATAGCATTAATGGTTGCAACTATCTCCAATGGTGGTGGCTTTGTATGCCAACCACTAAGATAGCAATACTTCATGGCCTTTGTTAAAGCCCGTGCTTAACATTTAGTTAAGAAATATATTAAAAAACCGGACAAGTACGAGTCGGACTCACGCAGGGTTCCATACCATCGTAGTAAAAAATACGAAAAAAAACACGTTTTTTGTGTATGGGGACGCCCCTTAATATTTTCATTTTTTTATTTTTTGTATTTGTTGTTATAGCGGCAACGGAAATACATAATTTGTGAAAATTTCAGCTTTTTAGCTATCACTCTTTATGAGATACAGCCTGCTGACAGACAGACGGACAGACAGAGAGCAGAGGCTTAATAATAGGGTTCCGTTTTACCTTTTAGGTACGGAACCCTTAAAATTAAGAATCTGCTAGTCTGCATTTCTATATTGTTCAAAAAGTTGTTTGCAAATTTTGCGTTTTCTTATAACGTATAGCAAAAAATCATCTTCCAATTGCAAAAGATATGCATCGCTTACAGACAATGTTTTCAACTGTGCGTTGCAAACCATGCGGCGTGATGGTAATGCCTGTAATTTTTTTGGCTACCTTACCATTCAAACCGGGACACGTCAGTGACGTGCGTTAACGGTATTATGGCAGGAATCGATAGTCAGGACCGGACGAAGCGTTGCACAACTCTATAATCTTTTAGTCACGATGGTAACAGGTTTAGCCAAGTTTTCGTCTTTTGCAATTTTCCTGGCACCATGTCATATGATTTTTCAAGGGAAATAACATGGTTAACTAAAATTTAACAATGTAACTTTATGTATAAAATAGTATACGTATATTTCCGAGGTAGTAGGGCCACATTTGCGACTATCGTCCCGAAGCAGTATGCGTGAGAAATGTGCGATTTGACACTAAAAAATAATCGCGATAAAAGCCGTGGTCATATTACCAGCAATGATAAATCTTGATAAATCGGTACAAATTTAAAACTCAATATCAAACCATATTTTATTAACAATGCATTTTGTAACACCATAATTTTTAACTGGAACGCAATAAATAACGAAGTAGCTTCCGATATTGTAAACAGAACTTAATTTCATAAAACCTCTAACAAGTACACAACATGGAAAGCTATAAATATTAATACCACATCCATTTTGTAAATAACTCGATTGTAACACGTCACAGATGAAGTTTAACAAAGTGGATGTCACATGAAATGAGCATGAGTATTTTTTTATTAAGGCTAGTTACAGGGTAGATCGTATAATATGATGTGTATTGAATATATGTATGTATGCATATTAGACCTTGTCTACAGAAAAAAAATGTATGTGTCGCAGTAGAAGGTTTTGGTGGGCATCATATAGGTAATGTACGAGCACAAAGTAAAGTTTTCGTCATTTATTCATATTATTTTGTAATAAATTATAAAATAAACGTAACTGATATAAAACTTATTGTATTTTTCAATTAAACGTTTTGTGTAAGAGAATAGTAGATTTGTGACATCGATCTTGCTTCACCAGAAGACAAACTCAGAAATGATTCTTGATTGATTCTCTTATCAAATAAATTTACTTTTTAAATAACACAAGACGTGGTAAACATCAAGATGGAGCCTCAACCCCATTCGAGACTATCCTCTACTCTGATTGGACGGATTGGATAACAGTACAATGACTTTAAATTAATTAAAAATGCTGGGGCCTCATTTGCGACTATCGTCCCGAAGTAGTATGCGCCGAAGCTTTGTGCGATTTGACACTAAAAAATAATCGCGTTAAAAGCCGTGGTCATATTAGCAGCAATGATATTTTGCACGAACTATCGTGCGATAATCCAAATAGCTGAAATCATTTTCAAACGTGTGACTATAGACGACGACTTTTTTTACTTTTAATTATTAATTATTGTGTGCTAACAATTAGTGATTAATTGTTAAAGTGATTTTTCGTGACTCAGATATTTAAGCTCAGCGTACCATTTCATCGTTCTACTCCATTTTACACAACCACCCGCATACGTCCGAACTGATCGAGAACAACGGCTAAAATGAACAGCGTTAGATTGTTCACGCAGTACGATGTGTTAGCGCGCTAAAACCCTTTGACATACCGATACTCACGCGACAATGTACCCCCAGTCCGAATGTTTGTGACCATAACGGATAATAGCCAGTCACATCTTCATTTACGTGTCATTGCACGAAGCTTTGTGATGATAGACGCAAGTGCGGCTGAGACATAAGGGGTTTATACCTAATTGAAATGTGATAAATCAAAGGAATTTAATTAACTTGACAAATAAGTGCTGTTTATGTCACTACGGTCACTCAAACTGTGATTACCGCACCGCACATTAACATCGTAAATATTAGGTGGTAGAGTTCTAACGGTCTGTAGGCGATGGTTGCCCCATTCCATTAAGAAATCCATCTTCTTATTTGATATCATATAAAAATTGCTTATGATATAAGAAAATGTAACCCATAACTTACCAAGTAATTTTTTTTTACCGACAGGAAAGCGCTTGACCTAGATCTCACCTGATGGTAAGCTAAGATGCGGCCTAAGATGGAACGCGCTTCCCTAGAAGGTACCTGTTCACTCTTCTCTTGAAGATCCCCAGATTGTACTTGTCGGGGAATACAGACTCAGGAAGCATGTTCCAGTCCCTTGCAGTACGAATGAAGAATGTCGAGTCGAACCGCTTTGTCTGGGTACGTGGAACGTCTACCATATGGCGATGCCTAGAATCTGTGCATCTTGACGATCAATAGAAAAACGGGGATGGCGAAATTAAGTCGTGCAATGCCAAAATATTAATATTGTTATCAAAATGCCTCAGCCGCACTTGCGTCTATCGTGTCATTGCACAAAACTTTGTGCAATGACACGATAAATGCAGATGTGACTAACGAGAGCGCGATTGAACACGCTCACACTCATCGCGCACAGATACCATCGGTATCTTATCGCAACATCGTTATCAGATTTTATCACTCAGCATACACGTAAATCTCTAGTATTTAAGCTTAATGTAAACTCAGTTAAATTACACTTCAATAAACAAATTTACTAACCGATGTGTGGCTGTCATTTAGCCGACGTAATAGTGACCTATACATTTATCGTGCCATTGCAAGAAGCTTTGTGACGATAGACACAAGTGCGGCTGAAGCATAGTAGTATTAATAAAAACATGTTTTTTTTATAGAAGAGGGGGCAAACGAGCAAGAGGTGCACCTGATGGTAATTGATCACCGCCGCCCATGGACATCTGACATACCAGAGGTCTTGCAATTCCGTTGCCAGCCTTTTAAGAATGAGTAAGCTCTTTTCTTGAAGGTCCCTATGTCGTATCCGTTCGGAAATACCCCTGCCGGTAATTGATTCCAAAATAGAGTAGTGCGAGGCAAAAAGTGTCGGGAGAATCGCACAGTTGTGGATTTCCAGACATCGAGATGGTGAGGTTGGAACTTCAAATTGAATGTGGCATGCAAGTTCCTTGCTAGGCAGGTAGAGCAGAATGTAGGTATAATGACACTATCGGTTCACAAGTTTGTTTAACGGCGAGATGGATGATGTATTGTTTCATCGTATTTGTAATCCTTAATAATTATCTCAATCAATATTTCTACAAGCCTTACCAAAATAAACAACATCCTGTGTTGGTCTGGGCTCCTTTTAAAGAATCGACGATCTGCCGTTTTGCAAAGCAATTTGTAAGGGGTGAATGATTAGTAATGTAAATCACTACCATAGTGGCTACTAGGTAGTAGAGTTCTGTATTGTTTCGCTCGAGTGTTACCGCAATATCTTCAGTTCTTGTCACTGTCGTGTTCTGTTTTGGACAAACTTATGTATGAGACCTCTTTATAAGAATGGCTACTTACCAACATCTTTGGTGTCAAGAAGTGATAGTTTTTTTTTCCATCAGAAGACCCATCTGCTATCTTATGACGTAAAAAAAACTACCGACGGATCCGGGGCTATTATTGAGATTTTTAAGCAATACCAGAACACCACTAACATTGTTTTATGACAATCAATAATAAAACAATGTTAGTTAATTTACAAAATATGTAACAGTTAATGTACAATATAATGTACAATATAAGTCTGTATTCTCCTTATATGCTGAATTTTCTTATTTTTGTTCTCAATATCATCAAACTTAATATCAAAAATCAAGGAGCACATGAAGAGAGAAGACTCCCAAAATAAACGATTATTTCCCGGCTTTTATGTCTGTATGATTTAATTACGAGTAGTAACATTTTCTACGAAGCGTAAGCTAAAATTATTCCTATAAAAGTCAAATAACCAAATGTTAAAACAACTTGTGGAACGCCTCGTTGTTATTAAAATAGTACCTTATTGTTACAGCTACGAATGACGGATCGTTGATTATAGGAACTAGGCATATACGTAAATCTCAGTTAGTTTAATCTAGGTGAGAACTTGCCGTTACCGTACACATGAATGCCGACCAATGTTCATTTTTTTGTCATAAGATAGCAAACAAGCAGATCCCGACCCGTAATTTTTTGACATTAATTTTTGACCCATTATAACGAATTATTTTTCGAAAACCTCTTAACTGATTGGCTCATGTTTAAACTTCAAAATTGTTTTTTTTTTAAATTAAATAACCTAGTAAAGTAAATGACGTTCCGATCAACGGTACTCAAATTATCGTCGTATAAAAATTTATACATACATACAAATGCAGGATTGTTCCAGTACAGACGCAGAGAACTTTGCTCGCTGGTCCAATAAATACTCGTTGCCGATGCCTCGGGTTATCAAACATTCTCACGGTAAAGTTTTTCACAATTTTAGATAGAGTAAGAGAAACTAAACATTTTTAGTGGTTATTTGTATTATAACTGCCGCTCTCCTGTGCGTTGCTTACAGAGAAAATTCTGTAGCAATAGTTTGCAAACTTTAATCCCGAGTCCTGGTAAAGTTTTTTTTTAGTTTCATATATGTATTAGTTTCCTTAACTTCGTAATTATTTCGACATCTTGTTAGCTAACTTTCGTTCTTTTTGAAAGTAAAACTTTATAGGGAACATAACAATAACAACATATATAAAGTTAATGAAAGAAAAATGTTTATTTGCAAGAATATTTGTATTACAAAAGTTATTTCAAATAGCCAAGTGAGGGATATCAATTTATTCAACTCAATTATTTGTTAAGTCACAAATATAAAATGTTTTTATTATTAAGGTTTAACTTACTGCACGATTGTTACTAAAAGTTTAAATTTACGATAGTATTTTAATGATATTAAGATTTTTATTGGAGATAACCTTCACTACTATCACCTGGTTTAAAAATGGTTTATCAATTTTATCATCAGTAGAACTTTGATTTTTTCCAGACAGACATAGGCTGTACATAATGTTGTTAAGTCTTTTTAAGTAAAAGATTTTTTCGACAATACATTTTGTTATTTATCGATCAAACAACGGTTGATCAATTTAATTAGCCTTTTAATATCATCCATATGATTCCCCTGAAAGAATGAGAGCATCGTCGCCTGTAGACATCAAATATGTATTAACATATTTGATGTCTACAGGCGACGGTGCTCTCACCATTAGGTGCGCTGAAATTTATGTGCCTAAAATCATAAATTTAGCGGCTATCTTACCCTTTTTTATTTTAGGCAGGAATTAATAATAAATTCCTTTAAAATAGGGAAAAACGGCCCTCTTAACTTGATCGTAAGTGAAGACTACAGTTGTTTGGGCCCTCCGCTCAAACAACTATAGTCTTGAAGTTGCATTGCTAGTCTTTTGAGAATGGGATAGGTCTCTTCTTGAAAGTTTCTTAATCGCTTTCGTAAGGTTCTTAACCGATAATTCAATTTGCAAAGAAGCAGCGTAGAGAAAAATAAACTCGAACATTACTTAGTTACAGATTATTGTGATAAAAAGGATGAAATTTTCAATTTTGACGGTATGTTCGATAGTAAGATTGAGTGACAGGGATATATTCAAATAGATTCTTTGAAACCCCACTTTGATTCTTGTGATGGATGATGCAAAGCAAACCAACATTTTCCTTAACCAGCAACAACCATCGCCAAAAAATCTAACCACAAAGAAATGCGGTCAAAAAAACTAAAAATGGGAAGAAACGAATACTAAGAGTGCCAGAGGATTGTAAAGAGGAGATGGGCGCAAAAATGTCTTATCTCTCCACCACCGTCACCAATGTTTCTTGAACGAATAAAGGCCTCACAATATATAAATTATTAGTTGCATCCTGCACCATCACTTTCTAATAGACTTCAGTAGGAGTTTATTATAAAGATATGGTGAAACCCACGGAAACAATTTATTTTTCAAGGATAAAGTATACTACTAGGTATTAGCCCTCGCTACAAGATAGCAACACACCATTAACATCTTTAGTGTCAATAGGCGATGGTTGACTCTTTCCATCAGGAGACTCATCTGCTTGTTTGCTATATTATGTTATAAAAAAAAAATTAAAACACGCGTCTTTCATTCAAATTTTGCTTTGATAAAAAGTATTTTTATAAAACTGTGCATTGTGTAATACAAAGGCAAAACATGTTACACAACATTTTAAGCGAAATACCTGTTACCTAACGTCCTTTACTTTTTAAGTTTCAGCCGTTTGAAAAAAACCTTCTACATTTTCTCTTATTTCTTCAGATTCAGATACAATATGCATTACAAAACACCCAAAAAATCAAAGTTTTCGATAAATACGGAGTTAAAACATCTTCAAAGATTAGAGGTGCGAGTTCAAGTTGAATGTATATTTTGTATATTTATTACATTAAGCCCAAAATGTGTTTGAATATTTCTTTTGTTTATATCATAAGATAGCAAACAAGCAATTGGGTCTCCTGATGGTAAGAGTCAACCATCGCCTATAGACACCGCCTCGCATCGCCTATAGATGTTGGTGCGTTGCTATCTTGTGGCAAGGTCCAATGCCACATGCATAAGTTTACCGGCTACCATACCCTCCAAACAGGAACACGACAGTGACAAGCACTGACGCTATTGCGGCAGGAATAGGTAAAGCGGTGGTACCAGATCCGGGCAAGACAATGCAGAACTCTATCACTTAGCAGCCACGATGATAGTGACTCGTATAGCTAATCAGTCGCCTTTTACGACCTGCCTGGCAGAATGGCAGTTTGTCTGTTCTTCAAAAGAGCCCGGGATCAACACGGGGAAAATTTCTATACGTGAGTTTTTTCTAAACTTGCCTGTAAGTCTCGAATAGACGAACATAGATATACCGTTAAAAATAAAAAGTTTTTTTTCAATTCCGCAAAGGATTATTCAAAGTAATAAGAATCGAAAGCGACACGACTTTGTAATCATGATTGCACAAACGTAGCTTTTATACGAGAACTTAGCTTGAACATTGCTTGTGTTATAGTACGAAACATTCGAGTTCTTTATACCTCACGACTATAACAGATTAATTTCAATGACGCTTTAAATTTAGCTAGGGAAATGCTACATTTTTATACCAGACACAGATTTTAAAGGCGTCTTTTATATAAAAAATTTCTTATGAAGTTTCAACGGTTTAACCAAGTTGGATTGATCATTGAATGCGGCAAAACATCCAGTAAAATCTATTTAGTGTAACTATCAATCGCTTGCTAGTAGAGATTCAACCATAGAATAAACAATAAAATCTCTTCTAAGTTAAACAACAGACGTTAGCCATAAATGAAGTAGTATACGTGTGTATATTATGTGTCTCAAACAAGAAACTTATATACAATAACTGGAATTATTACGAAGCAATATTTGAAAAATAAAAATGTACTTTATTTCGTTACTCATAAAGTTGACGTTTGTAAGACGTTTGTACTTAATAGAGGGGAAAAACGTTCTTAGCAAGACAACGATAAGAGTGGATGTTGTCCCTTTCTTGCAATTGCCGGTGTAAATAAAACTGTCTGATGGTAGATTTTTATATACTCGGTAAACGTTAAATCCCTTTCATTCATACACGTCGATAAATATTAGCATAAAATGTATTGTTATTAACATAGTGAGTTCTAAAATGTGTTTATTTTAATTATTACGTAATCACTTATGTAATGCAAAGCTGTTTCTCAAATTAGTAGAATTACTTAGCGATTGGCGCTTTATTTAGTAGAAAGAGACACATTCTACCAATGTCGTGGTACTCTTCGGAACGATTTTGAAACGCGTGTGAACATTCCGGGTAGAATGTAACTTCCTTGGTCTCAAATGAATACAGAATCTAATATTTATTTTAAGTAATTGAATGTGTTTCTAATTCATATTGTATAAAAATATTAGCTTTCTGTGTGCCTTCATAATATGAACTTCTATGCCAAATTTTATACTCTACCATTAATAAAAAGAGGTAAACAATTTTACTTCACGTACGAATTTAATACATAGATATCCATTACAATATGATTCCATAGAATACGTGAATACAATAAACACTTTTCAGGGCAGCCATTTTTAGGATAAAATTTTTCAGTAAATCGTTTTTCATGATTATAAGTAGATATATTTTTTAACCTTACCATTTTCAACTGTATAGCGTTAGGACTTAAAGAGGACATTATGGTATTTAATTGACCACATTTTAATGGACGTGGGTAAATTATTACGCCGCTTTGGTCTTCACTAATTTTCACCCCTTGGGTAAGCTTGCCCCATTCCTAATACAGGTAGTATTAATTCAGTTGCATCACAGTGGTTCTATATAAGGTTCATGGAAATTTTGCATATTAAATACCATAATTTCTTCTTGAAATAATTATAGACTTCCGCAAATTAACGCCTGAATCTATTAAATAGCGTTAGGATTTGTCATTTTATGTGTCAAGTTGAAAAATAAAGTAGCCTATAAACTTATGTAGTACGCATTACATTCCTGCCACACGGATTCCAGTCACGTCCGTACTCTGCAAGACTATGGAGCGAGATGTACTGAACAGCAGACTAATGGCACACCTATAAGCGAACGATCTATTTAGTGACCGCCAATACGGGTTTCGCCAAAATCGGTCCACTGGGGATCTTCTAGCGTATGCCACCTACATCTTGAGTGCGGTCATCGAGAATTATGGTGAAGCACTAGCTATCTCCCTTGATATTTCGAAGGCCTTTGACAGGGTCTGGCATGATAGTCTCATTGGCAAACTTCCATCGTATGGTCTGTCTACTGATCTCTGCGCCTGGATCTCAGATTTTCTGAGTGGCCGATCGACTAGAGTAGTCGTCGACGGCTGCTCGTCCGGCCAAATAGCTACAAATGCCGGAGTCTCTCAGAGATCAGTTGTCTCCGCAACTCTGTTCCTGCTACACATTAACAATCTGCTGAAGCCCGGTATCTATGGGTATGCAGACAATAGCACTATTGTGGAGAGTTACGTATCCAGCGCGCCAGCGCGCGAGCCAGTACGGTGCATATCCGGTCTCTCAGAGAGGCAATGGTTGATGGACCTTGCAGGCAGTCGCCGATTGGGGTGATGCCAATCTGGTCAAGTTTAATGCGGCTAAGACCCAGTTGTGTATATTCTCCGCTAAACGGAGTCCATTCCACCTATCTCCGTCTTCCAGGGTATGTGCGTGCCGATAACCGACCACCTCGAGCTACTTGGTATCACCTTAACACCTACTCTCAACTTTGATTCGTACATTGAATCTAAAGCCCAAGTTGCCTCAAAAAAGCTTGGTATTCTGGCGAAGGTGAGACAGTATTTCAGCCCGGGACAGTTGCTCAACATTTATCAAGCACAATTCCGTTCGTGCATGAAATATTGTTGTCATCTCTGGGATGGATCCACCAATTACCAGCTGGAGACACTTGTGACGATAGAGAGGTGTGGCAAGAGGCTCATAAACGACGAGATCTGATAGACAAAAAAACTCCTGAGTCTCGCTCATCTAAGTGGCTAGTTTATCTGCTTTTTATCGGATACACTTTGGAGAGTGCACTGCGAAATTGTACGATTTAATTCCGCCATCCCCGTTTTTCTATCGATCGTCGAGGCGCACAGATTCTAGGCGTTGCCATATGATGGACGTTCCACGTACCTGGACAAAGCGGTTCGACTCAACGTTCGTTCAAAATCGTGGTCAAGTGCTTTCATATCGATAATTTAAAAAAAACCGACGCACCATTAGCTATTCTGTTGGTAAAGTGGTTAAATGTTTCATTTGGGTTTTGCTACTATTTCCTTACTTCTTCTTGATAAAATAGTGCCAGTGCTTTTCAATATTGTGCTACAACTTATCGTTCCAGCCGTGGCATTTCAATCTGTTATACGGATTTTAAAACAACATTACGGTGTTGTTGTAAGTTATGGTTATTTATAATGAGGTTTCCCCCGTACGTATTCGGGCTTCTTTGTAGAATAAACAAACTGCTGCGCCAGGCAGGTCGTAAGAGGCGACTGATTAGCTATACGTTTCACTACCATTGTAAACACTAGGTGGTAGAATTCCGCAACGTCTCGCTCATGTATTTAGTACCACTATCTTACCTATTTCTGCCGCCTATTTTAATTTGAATAAGCTTGGAAATTGACGTTCTTGGATACATTTTGTAAAATTAGACAGCTATATTGTCATTTACCGCTGGCTTGTCAAAATTTTTAAATTTTGTGGTAACAGCGTTGGCATATCCTTTTAACAGTCGAAGGTCAATCGCTAGAATTTATTCCGCGCGTGCGGCCTTGAGTTTCGAAGGGTTTAATAAAAAATAACTATTCAGTAGTTGTAATAAATGTCGTGAGAACATATTTGAAATCGTGGGGTGTAAAGCATTTGTCGAAGTCACAGCTGCGGTTAGAGCGTGTAATACTGGCAGTAGCGCGCTATCAAAACATAACAAGTAGATAAGAACGCTGCGCGATATCTGTTCATTGTGGCACGATAATAGAATAGCGGTTACTTGGCTGCGTTGTTTATTAGTACAACTGATACAAAATTAAATAGCTTCCAGACGTTGTTTTAACCTATTAGTGAATAATAAGCCGAATTCAAATAAATGTTTGGCATTCACTTTAGCGTATTGTTCCGAGGAAAGACTCTTTAGTGCTCTTGAAATGACTTGCAGTGCTGGGGTTTTAACTGACATTATGAACAAAAAAACTAATAATAATTTGATGGCTTCATCAGCATTAATTTCGATTTTACTCCCTTACATATTTAATTTCCTAAAACTTTATCATAGCTTATAGTTTGATCAATTATTAGTTTGCCTGGAAAATTTTCCGGTAATTTTAGAAATGATTACATTTATAGATTTTGATGTGTTTTTTTTGTAATTTCAATTTTGCTATCTCCTACCTTTGCCGCTTGCATCACTATAGTGGAAAATATGATATTTTTTGGTAATATTAAAATTTTATATAGATCCATAAAAACTCTATATAGGTTAACCATAAAAACTCTATATAGGTTAGGTAAACCTATAAAGGTTTTCCCAATGTACCTACTCCTATTTATGAAAACTAATATTTTTATTACTTTTTACACACTAAAGCCCACTGCATTCTAAAAATATTGATGAATGGTACGGAAAAAAATATTTTTCCGAGATGAAAAATATCCTATGTACTAGGTTACATTTACTTTTGTGGCAAATTTCATTCAAATCATTCTAGCTGTTTTTGCGCAATTGAGTTAAAATTATCAAAATTTTTCAAAACTTTATTATTATATTTACATTAATATGTATGGGATATAAATTTTCATAAATAGGATTAGACTTGCTGTTGAAAGCACACTAATAAAACGCATCGCTTACTCTACCTACTCTGGTAAGCCACTTTAAGGTAGAGTAAGCGATTTTTTATCCAAACGCAAGTTAAAGTACATTTTGCGGCGCCTGTACCCCAAAATCTATAAAAGATCGTTAAGATATAAAGTGTATTTAATGTTTTTAGTGTTATTTTGTATATTAATGTTTGATTGTAAAATAAATAGGGAAAGAGATATTGTCGAACAATCGCTATTAGGCGCTATTTTTCCAATAATATGTCTGTGCGAGTTGCAAAGATACGAGATGATTATGTTGAAATTTTGAACGAAATCTGCAAAATTATCCATTAAAAAATCCCCAGAAAACATTCCAAGTGATCTCATATTTTTGAAACAAATTTAAAAAAAAATAATAAAAATATAAAAATGTCTAAATCGAGACATTGGTTTAACATGTACCCAAATAAATAACCCTTTATTAGATCTTCATACCTGAGTGAAACCAGTATTTACACATAGTCTAATATAAAGTCATCATCAAGAATTTTTCTTTCTCAATGGAAGTTATTTATCCGTTATTGCTATATTTTTGTTTGCAACTGTACAGTGTAAAAACTACAAAAGAACTTTGTAAGACGTATAAAATGATACACTCATTATCAAGATAATTATTGAGCCCGTCATTAAGGGCTTTCATTAAAATGGAGCTTTTTGTAAATAGTGAGAGAACAATGCTAAAAAGTAGTACGGCTTGGTTCATATGTGAGGGTGTATTGTGGTTTAACGGAAGCGGGTGGTAAAGGTGCGTTTTTAATAATAGCGATTTTATGAGATTTGAAATATTAATTAACAAATATTGTACGGCTATATAGTATAGTACGGCTTGGTTCATATGTGAGGGTGTATTGTGGTTTAACGGAAGCGGGTGATAAAGGTGCGGCTTTAATAATAGCGATTTTATGAGATTTAAAATAATAATTAACAAATATTGTACGGCTATATAGTATAGTATGGCTTGGTTCATATGTGTGGGTCTATTGTGGTTTAACGGAAGCGGGTGATAAAGGTGTGGTTTTAATAATAGCAATTTTATGAGATTTAAAATAATTAATAATTAACAAATATTGCCTAAAATAAAGTGCTTTTATTAGCTTACAACAATTTGATAATGGACTCTGGGTTCATTCAATCTTCAAAGAAATGTCATTATCATGCTTTTGTTTTTTTCTTGGCACATGTGTCTTGATTATCATCTTCAGTATTTTTTGACAAATATGATTATTAAAAATTAATCATTTTAATTGTAAAAACTATAATTTTAACATTAATATTTATTTTAAAACTTAACGACACAAAATTTTGTTTAATAAAATTTAACCATATACATTTTATCATTAAAACGAAAAACTTAAAACTGATCATACGGTATTCAATAAACTAAATTGTTAAAATTTCTATTGCAGCTTTAATTATGTATATAAATTGAATTCGGTTTGAACAAGGATTTTAGTATTTTTTAATTTAATTGTCTTACCTGGCAACTAACCATATAGCTTAAGAGCAATACTTTATTTAATCTTAAAATTATAGCACTCTGAATTAAAATGTTAGTTTGAAGCTACGTATGTTTATATATGTATATACATATACATATATATATATATATATATATATATATATATATATATATATATATATATATATATATATAAATGTTCGCTGCATATTCTTCTTTCTCTACAAGCTGTGTATCCTAAATTTTTGCTGAAACACATCCTTAAATATTCAACCTTAACAACATGTCCCCAAACTAGATCATCTAAAACGTTTTACTTACATATTTCATTAACACTTGTGAAGTCGGACCGAGTCACTAGTTAATATACCGAGATAAATTGCCTGTTAATTACTTTTTCTAAGATTTTCTGAACAATTCAGGTAAAACAGTACCGAGATAATGTTCAGACAGTTTAAAAGCGTTTAAGCTAACTACAAGCTATGACTAACCTTTGGCCTAAGTTATGAGAAAAGGCGTGAAAATAAAAAAAGGCATAGCACATAGTAGAATAATTTCAAAATTCGTATTGGTCACTATTTTTAATATCATTTGCAGACGAACAATCAGATTGTTCTCCGATAGAAAGCGATAATCATCGCCTATAGACACCAAATATTTTATTGGGTTTCCGTATAGTGGGGTTGTAATACCACATGCACGATTCTACAGGCTACCTTTCCCTTTTAAACGAAACACGGAAGGGAGTGACTAAATACAATATCAAAAAGATGAAATTAATAAAATTTGCTATGATCCGTGAATATTTTATTTTCTTTTATTTTCTATGGGCTTTTCACGATGGCACGAAAAGACGTTGGTTTAATAAATGGATAAGAAAAAGAAGACTCCAGCGGCACAATTATCCACCCGCATCTACCACACTTTTATAACCACGTCCTACACCGGCACCAAGCACAAAAGCACACAATTTATGTACGTACTCCGTGTGTGCTTTTGTGCTTGGTGCCGGCGTGGGACGGGATCATCGGTGAGACTTATCCATTTATTAAACCAACGTCTTACTTTTTGGTACCATCGCGAAAAACATAAATAATTGTTCGCGGATCAAATTTAATCAATTTCATCTTTTTGATAATGGATTTCCGCAAAGTAACGCCTGAATCAATAAACTAAAATACAACGTCATCCATCAGCTTAAATCCTAAGAAGATTTACCGAGTATACAAAATCACCCTATACATTTTAGGGTGATTTTGTATACTCGGTAACACTTGTAGAAAAACCCGCTGAAGTTAATCATAGAAATGTGTCTAGAGATCTCAATTACAAAAGACCAAATGAAAGTAATTCTTTTAAAGTATTATGGCTAGGTTGGTCCAGAACTCTTATAGAAAATAGAATAATCAATTCTGGCAGGCAGTTAGTAAAAGGTAGATAATTGACTATAGGTGTAACTACCATAGCGACTACTTGCAAGTAGAATTTCACAATATCTTGCCCGGATTTAGTACCACCATGTTATCAATTCTAGCCGCAATAACATCACTGCTGAGTTCAGATTTAAAGGTAAGGTAGCTGGTAAAGACATTATGCATATTGTATTTTCAGCCACTTCACACGATTAGCAATAACCAAAAACTTTAGTGTCTATAAGTGAAAATTATCTTTTTTTAAAAAATAATGATTTGCTTGTTTGCTATTTTTGATGTAGAAAAATGTAGGAAAAACCGCTAGATTTTTGAATGTTCAAAATACAATTTATTTATTTGATTGGCACCAGAAATCTGATATGGAATCTCATGATCTACAAATTTATCTAAATTAATAAGTATATTATCACTTCTGTGGTCTAGTGGTCTGGTATCGGTGTTGACCTGGTATGAGGTCCTGGGTTTGATTCCGAGGTTGGGCAATTTAAAATGTGTTTTTTCAATTTTCTGATAAAAATAACCTTGTCCGGAATTGGATAAGTGCCCAGTTAGCGATAAACTTGCCATCTTCTATAAGTATCTGGGGCTAATCGTGAGTGCACTTTTTGTACCTTTGCCTACCTCTTCGGGGATACAGCCGAGAAGATAGTTTCAACAAGACGTATAAATAACTGTTATCTTTATAAAAACAAATATGTCGAAGATGCTGAAAAAAAAAAGACGTGTGGCACTCGGAGACTCCCGCCGTAAAGCTATTGCATAGCATTTTTATCAACTTATGCAATTACAATTATATATTTATTTTATTTATGCAGTATTTTTTTTCTTTGTTTATTCGTATTTAAAATACTTTGTACACAAATTATACGAGTACATATATACACTGTTGTACGTAGATGGTAAATACCTATACACCTATATAATTTCTCACAAACAGCTGATTACGGTAGTTTTCCAATACAACCAATGCCACCTAAAGGCGGGTTGCTGAACTAAAGAGACAAGCGTGATATTTCAAAAAGTCATTAAAAGTTCTGGTATTTATCGATAGATGGAAAAACTAAAAAGTATCACCCCTGTGCCGGTCGGAGTGGGGCGTGTTAGGTTTTTTCGTTACGGAATTTCTGGATTCGGTCTTCACGCTCAAGGCCCGCGATAGAAGCTATGCAATAGCTTAAAACTGTTGGTTATTTGTCAATTGATTTATCCGTTTTATTAATCTGAGTTCAATCAATCTCCAATATACAACATTAACAGCTTAAGATAATCAATCCCCACTATGCAACATTAACAGCGTAAGCTTATCTAAGTCGTTTATTCTATATATTAATACGTGAAGGAAAAACTTTGAACCCCTTTTAAAAACAATTGCGCGAACGGTGGAGTATAAAATACACATTTAAAGTTTACATTACGGAGGACTGCAGAAACCTAATATTTTTAAATAATATGCACAAAAAATACATGATATTAATAAAAATAAACATTACATACACTAAATTCACGTAACATACATAATATTATACACACATGTCTAATATTTTCTTTACGCCTAAAGTCAGTTTTAAAACTTATAAAAGATTTTATTGTTTAGTCAAAGATCGAATTTCGGCCACAAGCGAAAGTACTTATATTGAATTAAGCAATCGCATGAAATAGTAAAATTAGCGTATTTTTTAGGAAACTTTAAACGATTATCACTTACGCTCCATCCAAAGCCTGGTGGGGCTAGTCATTAACTGTGTTATGGGTTGAGTAAATAAGTTTTTTTCTTATTTCTGCCATGGCCACTAAGCGAGTGTCGGTACAAGCATTTACTTTGAAAAAACTAATAGTTTGCTAACAAACTGAACTATTTTATTTTGAACCGACTTTCAAGTAGGAATAGGTTATCAATTCGACTTATATTTTTTAACTTTCTGTTACGTATGTAGATAAGGAAGTTACTGATTTAGCCCCGATTTTCGAATATCGAGTTTTAACTAGATCTCTCACGTTTTGAGGTCCTAGGAACCTTTTCCGACTATTTTCACGATGACGTCAGAATGTCTGTATGCATGTATGTGTGTGTGCGTTTGTGTATGTGTGTACGTAAACATCTCCTAACTTTTGAATGGCTAGACCGATCAAAACGTGGTTGACAGCATACGATTAGATTCTGCTCAACTTAAACTTCCTGAAAAATTGAATCAAGGCTAGGAGATTTTGAGAAATTTTGAAAAAATCCAAACAAAATTTTGGTGAAAGTATTATTTTCATATAACCTCCAGATTAATGTACCGATTGAGTACAAAAACTAATCAGCTTTTTTCCTCATAAAACTGCGTTCAATTCATAAATTGTATTAAAATCGGCTTATCCGTTTGGGAGAAATCGTTGACGAAAAATTTTGAAAAATGTGTTACCTAACTTCGAAATTTTTCAACCAATCATTTTTTGGTTTTTTTACAATATTTTAGTACTAAAAAAGCTACGTCGAATGCCGTTTCAAAAATCAAAATCGAATCTAATTTTCAATAGTAGCAGCTTTTCAAATACTAAAATTACGTTGTTTTTATCAAATTTACTTAATCTTTTTTTTAAATAACTTTCAGGCTAATACACCGATTGACTCAAAGATGCTACCAGCTTTTCTCCTTTAAAAACTGCGTCAAATACAGTTAACTGTGTCTAAATCGGTTATTTTTTTTGGAATTTATCAATGACGAAAATTTTTAATTTTTTTTGCCATTAATTATTTAACTAAAGTAATATTTTAGATCTCAAAAATTGAATTAAATGCCATTCAAAAGATTAAAATCGATTATTGTTTCAAAAATATGCAGCTTTTCAAAAATAGGTAATTTTTAACAAAATAGATGTTTGAACTGAAAACATCTGTGCTTACAGTTTTTACTCCTTTGAGCTTAAAATACCTTAATTTAGCGGGAAGTTTCATGGATGGCCTACAGGGTCAACCGTTTACAGATTTTTTTATGTCTGTTATCTCAGAACTCAGTCCACCACATGAACCAATTTTGAAATTCGTTTTTTTTTGGGATTTATACTTCCCATACGGTTCCATTTTAATTATGTAAAGATCTGATGCAGGGTTCCGGAGGTACAGAGAGTGGTAATTCGGTTGTTGTAGTTTTACTGGGCTTAAAAAGGATAATATTTTATTAATTTACTTTCACTTTACTGTACTATTTAACGACAAAAAATAAATGGTATTTAGAATAATGCACGGAAGCTTTTCCCTAAAAACAGAGATTTTTTTCCAAATAACTTAAAAAGTGAAGTTCGGAAAAAAGTGGGAGACATCGTGCACAAACATAAAGACAAACAAATATTATGAATTACATTCAAATTCCGATAATTATTCGTACATTAAAGGAATAAAATTACACTTCTCAATCGCTAGGACTCTAGTTCTATTCCTGATGGGGACAAGCATTTATTTAATTAGCGTAGATTTTTGTATTCCTGAATATATACATATTTCAGTATTTATATATGTATTTCTATGTAATTAACACGTTCACATAGAAAAACATATTCATGTTCGTATCCCGAAGGCCGAGGTACAACAAGTGCACCCACGATTAGCTGAAGATTGTTGGTCCCACAAATGTGATAGGTGTGGCAAACCTATCGACAACCGTCAACCAGACACTTTCTAATGCCGGATAACATTGTTTTTATTATAAAATTGAAAAAACACATTTTCTTATATATTATCTTATATATTATCAATAAATATATTTTCAACCCGGGAATCGAACCGGGGACATCATATACGCAACGCCAACGTAGTAACGTTGGTGATAGGCTTGCCATATTGTGGGACTAAGTATACTCGGCCAATCGTTGTTGTATCTCTGCTTATCTATTCGGGGATACGGGCTTGAAGAAGAAATTAAAATTATTAAAACCAGAACAATCCAGTTTGAAAATGGGTAGCAGTAATACCTGCAGTTGTAGTTTTTTAGAATGAAATTCAATTAATTATATTATTTATGTAGTTTTTAATTATATCTTAATAAAATTATCTTAGTTAAAATAAAGTGATAAAAACACTAAAAAACACTAGCTTGTCACAAAAAGTTTAAACACACACACATTTATAGTGGTACATTGCAGTTTCTTTAATTAGCATGGGACCGAATAGCTCGATACTCACGAGCCGTAAGGACAGTAAAAGTAGTCCTTTATTTAAAAATAAATTTCCACTTGATTGCTCTAAAATCAATATGCTGCCTTAAGACTATCTAGGATATTAAAAAGGTACTATATAAACCAGGACCAAATGTTCTGGGAACAAAACGAGAATATTGGCAACTTTAAACGACAACAATATATTGTTAGGTACCATACTACTTTTCGAAGTTTCTAAATCATTCTGCAGGCTTAAAATTCCCGAAAACACTTTACCCGAAATCCTTCCAGAGAAATGTAATTTTTTTGTCAAAAAACCTTAAATAAACCGTGCCACAAAGTTTACAATTGCCATTTAATATTTAATTGCCTTGTGTAAGAGAAAACCTTCGCAAACATTAGTTCAGTGAACATTTTTAGATAACTCTAACTAAATACTTTTCGAGAAAGCCTCATGATGTTCAGTTAACTTGAAATTATATAAAATATTTGACTAGGACCTGGAAACTTAAATGTTGATTTAATAGCATATTTTTAAATAATTACTTATCGTGAACTGTTCTATATCTGTATATTAAAAATAAATTTAAAAAAAATATTCACGGGACAAATTACACTTACTGACACTACTAACCCCAAAGCAAGCATATTTTTTGCTTGTGTTATGGGTGTTAGTTAACTATACTAATACATAAAAATACATATATAAATACTGCTATATATTTAATAAACACCCAAACCCGGAAATACAAACATTTATGCTCATCACACAAATGCTTGTCCTTGTCAGGGATCGAACCCGAGCTCCGTTGTTAACCACTTGACCAATATTAATAATACTAATAATACGTAAAGCAAAACTTTATACTTCTTCTTACAATAATAACGCAAACAGTGGAGTACGAATTTGGCACAGTTAAAGTGTAAGTTGCGAAGGAATATATTTGGATTTTATTATAAATATTTTTAAATAATATGCATTAAAAATACATTATTTAATAAAAATAAACTTTATATTCGTCTGACATACATGGCAATAAACATACTGTGTGTTGAGAGTGTAATTTTTGCTTAATATCCAATGCCTATAAAATTAAAAAACTAAGACTTAGTTTCTTGTCTCTGGTTATATGTCAATTATACCGCGCTTTTGCTATAAATGTGTTGTAATTCACATTGTGTTTTATTCATAAAAATAAAACTCTTGAAGTATAAAAAGTAAAAACTATTATTTCTTAAAAATAATAACCCGTTACATGGTAGCATGTCTGTGGTTACTGAAAAACCACATAAAACATGAATGAAATCAACAGCGTCGAGAAGCTCAAAGACGAAGTCTCGTTTCCAATGTGGAAGTTTCAAATGGATATTTTGCTTCGAAGTCAAAGGAAAACCATAAGCTGAAAAAACCGAAGCCGCAGCCAAAAAAGATGCTCAAGAAAACTCCACCGACCAAAAAAAAATAATTTGCTTGAACAATTTTTCAAGAATACAACCGAAACCATGACATAGTTTATCATATAGGACAGCTTGAAAATATGCAATTTAAGCTTAACTCACTTAAAGAAAAGGTTAGTAATAGTATGTTAATAACAAGAATTATGTCCATCTTGCCCGAACAATACTTGAATTACCGCACTGCATGGGATTCTGCACCGTTGGCTGAAAAAACATGGAATTCTCTAACAGCCAGCTTGATGGCGGAAGAAAAGAGGCTAGAAACACAGCCTACAACATTAGCTGTAGCCTTCAAAGCTAAGGGAAAACAGTGGCAAGAAAAATACAAGCAAAAGAAAGAAAAATATATGTTTTGTAAAATCTGCAAGAAAAATAATTATACAGAGCAAATGTGTTTCTTTATAAATAAAAGCAAGAATTCTAGAGATAAAAATAAAGACAGCAAGATTGCTTTTATGGCTCAAACTACTAATAAAAATAAAACTTTAATCCAAGAGTTCATTATTGACTCTGGATTTACCGTACATATGGCAAAAAATAAAAACATATTCAGTCAGTTGGAAGATGATTCGACAGACATAAGTATAGCAAAAGAAAATGAAAGCTTAACTTCTTATGGCAAAGGAAAAATAATATCGGATAAATCTGAGTTAAAAAATGTATTATTATTCCTAGATCTCCATTCAAATTTAATATCTGTGAGCACTGTTACAGAAAATAATGTAAAAGTTATATTTACAAAAGACAAAGTGATAATAAAAAAGGAAGCTCTAGAATTAGGAGGTAAAAAAAGAAAGAACGTACTGTACTCTATAAAAATAAATATAGAAAATAATGGAATAGAACATTCACTGGTAACTTGCAAAAAAGACTCAGCGCTCGACTGGCATGTAAATCTTGGGCATGCAAGTAAAACTATAATGCTAAAAATTCTTGAATCAGTGAACGGTATGAATATAACAAAAGAAGAAATTGAAAGATTGCAGAAATGTAAAATCTGTCTCAAAGCAAAACAGACTAGGTTTCCTTTTAACTCGGAAAGAACTAAAGCTGTAAAGCTGTAAAGTCCTATATGTCCTCCGACATGGGACGGAAAAAGGTACATTCTGACAACTTTAAATGATTTCAGTAATTTTTAAAAAAATATCTTCTAAAAAATAAGTTTGAATATTTGAGTCCTTAAAGAACTATATTGAAGAGGTTGAGAGAGAATAGGATGAAAAGATCCGCGTTTTGCGTTGCGACAATGGGGTAGAATGTTGTTCAGAAAAAATAAAAAAACTATTGTAAGGAAAAAAAGGAATAAGAATTGTCTGTACAATATCCTACAGTCCAGAATTGAATGGAAAAGCTGAGCGAATAAACAGGACAATTATGAAAAAGACAAGAGCTTTGCTATTTAAAAATGATTCAAAAGAAGAACTGTGGGAAGAAGCTGCCAGATCAGCTGTTTATATCATGAATAGGACTCCTTCTGAAGGAAAAAGAAAACTCCAATTGAAATGTAGACAGGAAAAAAGCCTGATATTAATAATTTACAAACTTTTGGTTATGAAGCTCATAGCAAAGTATTAGGAAACTTAAAAAAATTGGATAAAAGAAATCAAAGATATAAAATGGTTGGATATTCACCTACAGGTCACAGACTGTGGGACAAAAATAAAAGACAAATAATAGAAAGAAGAGACATTATATTTAAAAAACCTGAAAAAGGAAAACACAAAGAATAAACTATCATTAAACATTTTGCCCCAGAAGAATCTGAAGAATTTCATAAGAATGATAAACACATAGAATCTGAAAAAGAAGATAAGATTATTAATAATGAAAATGAACATTCAGTAGATAACATTGATAAAGAAATTCAGCAAAAAGAAATAACAGAAAATGACCAAGAAGAAAATAAAGAAATGCATGAAACAGAAACAGTTGATGACAACAGTATAAAAAAAGGAAGACCTATCAGAGTGAAGAAAATTCCTGAAATTTATAAAAACTATTCAATGCTTAGTTTTAAAGATGCTTTAATTGGACCAAATAAAGATGATTGGATTGCTGCAATAAATACAGAGAAAAAATTCTTAAATGAAAATCAACTATGGAAAATTATAGATAAGAAGAAGCTAAAGGATAAAAAATTTTAAGCAAAAAATAAAATTTGAGATAAAAAAAAAAAGATAGAAATGTAAAGCATGATTAGTCGTGAGAGGTTTTGAACAGGAAGAAGGAATCGAATATCAAGAAACTTTCATTCCGGTAATAAATGATTGTTCCATAAGAACTCTCATAGCAATAGCAGCTAATAAGATCTTTCAGATAATGAAATTCGATATTAAAACAGCTTTTTTATATGGTGAAATACAAGAAGATATTTACATGAAACTACCAGAGGGATATGAAAAACAAGCAGGGAAAGTCTGCAAATTATAAAAAAGCCTATATGGATTGAAATAGTTACCTTTGAAATGGAATGAAACATTCATTACTATGTTAAAAGAAAAAGGAATGGTATCATTAAAGACAGATCCCTGCATTTTTAAAACAGAACACAATAAAATTATATTAGGAATATATGTAGACGATGGCCTTTTAATAGGAGAAGATAAAAGAAAATGACAGATATACTAAGGGAATTAAAAAAGGGAAATTAAAATGACATACGAAGAAAACCCTATAGACTTTCTTGGCATGCAAATCGGAAGAACAGATAGTGAAATATTGCTTGGACAACCAGAGTATACAGAAACAGTACTAGAAAAATACAATATGAAAAATTCAAAGCCTTGCAATACCCCAATACTCAAGATAAAAAAAACAAAAGAAAATAAAGAAGGTAAAGGGACAAAATTTCCGAATCGTGAAGCCGTAGGATCGCTGATGTACTTATCTATAAAGACCAGACCAGATATTACATAGGCGGTAATTTATAAAAGTAGAAAAATGGAAAATCCAAGCCCTAAAGACGTACAAAACATAAAGACGACATTGAGATATTTAAATGGAAATAAGAGTAAATACACATAGATTATAAAAGAAACTCAGATAAAACAAAACTAGAAGTTTACAGTGATAGTGACTATGCAGGATATCTTGAAATTCGTCCAAGTACTACCGGCTAGGTGATAAAATTCTGTGGAGGACCCATACAATGGTGTACAAGAAAACAGACACACATCAGAAGACATCGTATTTAACTATTGAGGTCGTTGACCTCAGCTCCGCGTTTATCTAATAACGTCCGCTTCATTTTGCAAGCGCGCGCGCAACTATATAATATATAATCTCCTTTACATTTTAAACATTTTTTCATGCGATCGAAACATTTTTTAAAACAGGAGGTCCACAGATCTGAAGGCATGTTTTCTACGTGCTGATTGAACGATATCACTGCCTCTTCGGAGTTGATAAAAGTAAAACCTCTCATTAAATCTTTAAATTTGGCGAAAATACAGAAATCACAGGGTGCTAGGTCAAGGATATGCGCAGGATGAGTGACGAGATGTACTTTTTCGGAAGCTAAAAATGACTGTTTTGTTGGCCGTGTGTGAAGAAGCGTTATCATGGTGTAGGAAAATGCGGCTTTTGGGTCGTCTTTCGCGAACTTTTTTTAACACCCTGGGTAAACAAATGGTAGAATACCACTCGGCATTAACTCTCTTTTGATCGTCAAGTGGAATTGTACAGATGGGACCCGTAGCTGAGAAAAAAAAACGCGATCATTTTTTTACCAACGTTTCTCCTCTGTCTCACTTTCGTTGGCCTGTTCTCATTTTCAAACACCCATTCACAAGATTGCTGTTTTTTTTTTCGGGTTCAAAACAATAAATCCACTTTTCGCCTCCTGTGACAATGTCATAAACAGTATTAAAAATGTCCGTGGTCGTACTTCAATAGCATCTGTGAGCACCATTCCACGCGAGCCCACTTCTGCTCCACTGTCAGTTCATGAGAGATCCAACGACAACAAAGTTTCCGAACTTTCAATTCTTCGTGTAAAATTTTCTGAATTTAACTTACACCAATCCCCAATAGTTCTCGAATTATCTCATAGGTAATCCGGGGGTTTTCTTCAATTAACCGCTTAACAGTAGCCACATACTATATTTTATACACATATTTTCGTTGACGACAGTTGAAGTCCGCCCTTCACGAAATTCGTCACGTAAAGAAACTCAACCTCTCTCAAATTCAGCAAACCATCACCTCATGGTACTCAAACAAGGTTCTTCTCTCTCAAAAGCATTTTGAAGACGAGCGGCACAGTCATGCGGAGAAAGAGAACTTTTAAAATCATAAAAAATCATCGCTCTAAAATCTTTTCGACTTAATTCCATTTTCGTTGCGTACGTAGAACTTTGATATGTGATAAAAAAAAATGACAAATCATTTCCCGGCAATTGCTTTTTTTATTACTGAGTAGATTGCAACGTTTTAAAAATATAACATTCGAAATTCAAATAGTTCCGATTAGCTAGAAGTGCAAAACTTTTAGTGTGGCCCGTGTAAATGCGAAAATTTGGATGTTTGCATGGATGTTTGTTATTCAATCACGCAAAAACTACTGAACGGATTTTAATGAAATTTGGCACGCAAGTAGATTATAATATGGAATAGCACATAGATTACTTTTTATTCCAATAAAATCAGGTGATCTTGCGGGATTCGTCAAAAACTTTTATTATGCAACGGGCTGCACGCTGCAGCTAGTATTTTATAATGATGAAATATGTGGCGATATTTTTTAAACTATCAATATAAATACTAAGTTAAAGTATTAAAAAGATAGACAATATCAAGCTCTTAAATATATCCAGTAAGCTGTTGCCGAAGTAGGTCAATTTTTTATTTATTTTATAAAGTGTATCGGTTTTCATGCTCGCGCTGAACAGGAACTTGGCAGACGTGTAAAGGGTAGGGCTTTAAGGAAACTGTTCTTCAATAAAATTTATTGCTCATGTTTAGCTTTGTAACATTTATTCATTATTCATATTTATGTGCCTTTTTGGAATTATTTGTTTGAATTTAACTTAGTTCCAAGTAATATGTAAATTATATTAGTCATCTCATCAGAGCGTTCAGGTAGTGCTCTACTCTCAACATGATCAAGGATTTTCTTGAATTTAAACTACATCTATTGTACTCAAATTTCATTAATACAATAATACAAATAAATATTCACGGGGCAAATTACACTGACTGATCTAGCCCCAATATAAGCAAATTATTTGCTTGTGTTATGGGTGTTAGTCAACGATACTAATACATAGAAATACATAGGTATATAAATACTTTTACCTAATAAACACCCAAACCCGGAAAATCAAACATTGCATCAATTCAAATTCAAACAAATTCAAACATGTTCATCACACAAATGCTTGTCCCCGTCGGGGATCGAACCCGAGCCCCGTTGCTTGCGTAGTCAGGGTCGCTAACCACTCGACCAACGGGGCGGTCATTCATCAGGTGGTCATAAATCCATAGATGTAAAGAATAACCTTATACAAATTTTACAAATGCTTTTTTAAAAAATATATGTCAAGTATAATAATCAATAAAAAATATTAAAAAAATTATAGACATACCTATACAGAATATAGACAAATACAGGCTGCGCCACGACTACGCTTAAAATACTTAATGAAGCAGTATAATTTTCTAAACCGATTCAGTATGTCACGTGATTGTGATTGATTAAAAATGAAACATATTGAAAATTACTCACTTATTCAGCGTCGCATATTTATTTTTTAAATTCAAAAAGCGTATAAGACGTGCATTTCTGGATTTTTCTAACTTTTATTTTTATTTCTCATTGTGTTAGTTGAAGTATATTTTGTAGAATAGTATCTTTTGAAGAATACTTCAAGCAGCAGACAAATAATGATGCATTACTATCAACTGTACTTAGATTCAAAGTCACTTATATCTCTTAAAAAATGTGCATAATAAAATAATAATATTTTTATTATTTTATACTAATAAAAAAATTGGCATAATATGCGAATCTTGTAAAAAAATAAAAAATGACACAAAAAATTAACCTAAAATTTTAAGTATTGTGTGTAAAATAGTTAATAGCTGAACAAATCACACGAATTGTTCTGCATATAGACATTGTATAAATATACTTTTTAATCTAAGTCTAGAAATATAAAAAAAATATGCTCATCACATAAATACTTGTCCTTGTTGAGTATTGAATTTAAGCTACATCAATTGTGAAGTCAACATCCCTCACACGCTGTTTAATTTAAAAAAATAGTTAAAACCGGTTGACTCGTTTATTTAAAAAAATAAGTGAACATGGATATCAAAAACGAAAATTTACTAAAATCTGTGAAATAGTACAAATGCTGCGAAATAGAAAAAAATCAATTACAGCATAGAGGTAATGTAAATCGTAATACGCGTATAAACTCAACACCATCAATATTCAAACAAGTATTGATTTAATCTAATAATATTAATTATTTAAAGTGCTTGTGAAACATTGCAAGTATAAGTTGTATAAGTTGCGAAATATTAATTTACGAAGTAAATCCATACTAATATTATAAATGCGAAAGTCTGTCTGTCTGTCTGTATGTCTGTTACGCTTTTACGGCTACACCGCTGGACCGATTTTCATGAAATTTGGCATGGAAGTAGTTGAAGAGCCGAGCTAATTTTTTTCAAAAATCGACCCTTAAAAGGTTGAAATAGGGGATGAAATTTGTATGCAAAGCTATCTTGACGACATGTTAATCTACTCGCGGGCGAAGCTGAGCGGGTCAGCTAGTTATTTAATAAAACACATTTTATTAAATTTGTATATTTGCTAACCAGTTTTACGTTTTCATATTATAACAAAGATTCAGATAGCTACCATCTGTAGACATCATAACGCCTTTGGACAACAATGACAATAATCATGCGTTGCTGCCCGTGTGGCAGAATGATAATGCCATAGTTTATCAATGACGTTACATGATTGAAGCTATTGTGGCATAATTAGGTAAGGCGGTGGTAAAAAGACACAGGTGCAACGTTACAGAACTCCACCTACTACTTAGCAATCACGATAGTAGAGACATATATAGCGTATCGTTCGCCTTTTACAAACTGCCTGGCAAAATCTATTCTGATCTATTATTTGAAAGAAGCTGGACCAATAAGAATTTTACAGCATATTACGGACTATTTTTACTTTACCTACTAGTTTTAAAAAGAATCTCACACATTTTTGACACTAACTTCTACAATAGTAATTAAACGCTGAAATCAGTTCTTTTTAAAAAACTGTTTTGTTTCGCCCGGGTTTGGTACCACTGCTTTACATATTCTTGCCGCAATAACGTCAGTGCTGGTTGGTGTCGTGTTCCGGTTTGGAAGGTAAGGTAGTTGGTAAACTTGTGCATATGAAATAAGGACTCTCACCATTAACATCTTTAGTGTCTATAGATGATTGTTGTCTTCTGACGAAGAAAACTAGTTACATATTTTTTTCATCTCATCAATGGAATTTCGCCTAAATCTATAAAAAAATGTTATCTTCTTCCATTATGAGAGCCATCTGCTTGTTTGATAACCCATAATATAAAAAATGGTTTTCTGTAAAATTGGTTTACGGGCAATAATTTTACGTGACAACGTCATAAGAAAACAAGATCGTGCTTCTCTATCACTTGTTCCGCGCTCTCGCTTACACATTTGGCTCAGTCCGAACTTGACAAGCATGACTCATGCTTTTTCGTGGGTGTAGCCGGCCGGCGTTCATACATTTATGAGACGTTGTCATTTAAAAAGTAGTAATTATAATCATGAATGAAAAATATTGTTGCATTTAGAGGTGGGTTAATACCGATATTTCTCAAGATTAGGTGATACTAATATATTCACTTTGAAATATTATAATGTCTTAACTAATATGTCAGTATTAACTAATGTTTCACTGTAATTTGGACCTTGAAGTAACAGCAATAAGATCTGATACTGATACGGCAGAAAATTACCTTAACTAATATTTCACTGTAATTTGGAGCTTAAAGCAATAGTAATAAGATCTTATTCTGATACGGCAGGAAAAAATCTTAACTAATATATCAGTATTAACTAATATTTCACTGTAATTTGGACCTTAAAACGGCAGTACACTTCAGGAAATCCGTTTGTCTCATTCGTACGTACGACGCGGCGTATCGTGAAAATATTTTAATATTTTCACGAATCCGACGGGCGCCAATCTAGTGAATCCGAACTATTACGAAGACCGAATGATATTATCCGATTCATTTTGGATAGCCGTTTCAGATATTAGGCGAATATGAAATATTAGCATATTACAGTTCGCCGGATAACTAATTCACGAATCCTTTCAATATCACTAATATCTTAGCGAATACTAATATATCAGTCACACCATTAGTTGCATTTTATTAGAATTTTGATTCATAATCTTTTTTTCTCCTGTGGCTAATCAGTGTAACATATTACAGACAAACTTCTAACAAATTGAAACGCACTCCGTGATTTCGGCAAGCCAACCACAAATTTAGAGTGGCAATTGTTTTTGTGCCTTGGCACTACCGGTCCGAGTGCCTCGTGATTTATACATGCGCTTTCCAATTAGCCACTCCAAGTGGTTTTATTTATCGTACTCTTTCTATTTTCCACACTTTTGGCTTATGTATGCGAACTTAGAGTCTACGGATACGGAACGATTCTTTCCTAACATTAAAGTGTTTATAATATTTCTAAGATTTTTCCTAATATTATAGTGTTTATCATCACACGCGTGTTTATAAAAATCGTTACTTATCTGTTATTCGTAATCATTTTGTTCCCAGTATCCATAATACCGATGTAATTGATATATAAGTTTGTTTGCGTAAGTCAGCGCTAATTGTCTCGTTCATTATCATGCAGCGCTTAACTTTTTAACTTCCCGCTACGTACTTGTATGTAGATAAGGAAGTTACTGATTTTGCACGTTTTGAGGTCCTTTTTCGACTTTTTTCACGATGACGTCAGTATTTGTGTGTGTGTGTGTGTGTGTGTGTGTGTGTGTGTGTGTGTGTGTGTGTGTGTGTGAACTACCCATAACTTTTGAACAGCTTGACCGATAGAAACGAGATTGATGTCTTTCCTGCAGATTGCACTCATCTAAGACTTCCTGAAAATTGATCCAATTCGGTCCAGGAGATTTTAAGAATTTTGAAAAAAACTTCAAATTAATTTTTGATAAAACAGTATTTTTTTAATATATTATATAACTTCTTAATTAATGTACCCATAAGTACAAAATCTAATCAGCTCTATTCCTCAAATAAGTGCGCTCAATGCATAAATTGTATCAAAATCTGTTTGTTCGTTCGATAGTTATCGTTGACGAAAAATTTAAAAAATATTGTTTTTCGATATAAATTTGACATTTTTCAACCAACCATTTTTTGATCTTCTACGATATTTTAGTACTAAAAACCACATACAATGTGGTTTGAAAGCACGATATTTACAACAAACTTACTTCATGTTTAAAAAAACATACAGATTAATATACTGATTTATTTAAAAATCTAGTGAGCTCCTCTGATAAAAACATTTCGTCAAATACCGTAAATCAGATTTATATCGGTTAATTTGTGCGTGATTTAATAATGACGAAATTCTTTCAAACAGGTTTTTTTTACATTTCTTCGACACTTTTTAACCTATCGATATTTTAGTTTAGATAAAATAATATAGAGCCCAAGATTGCATTGAATTGCATTTGAAAGATCGAAATTTTTCGAAAATTAAATCACTACTTTTTACTAATTACTTGAGACGGCTAAGCCGGATTTGCTCTTTTTAACCGAGACATAGATATCTTCTCCGGTGGATACATCATATCTTTACTACCCGGGGTATAAGTTAGAGCATTAATTTGTACCCTGGGCGGGAGTATGGTAGAGAGGATATCTGTTCCCAGCGTCTCAGCAGCCTTGAAGGCAGCGGACCTATCCATCCTCTGGCTACGCATAGAGTACGACGACCATCCACGCATCTATGCGTTCCTTTACAGGTCCCATAGTGGAAATGCCGAAGTAGACCGACTCGTAGAGCATATACAAATAGCAACAGATTCTGTGATACAGCAGATCCCTCCGCAAAAATCGTGATCCTTGGTCCACCACGCTACCAACCATCACGCAGTGTGACAGTTCCATGCCCAAGGTTCAATTCCTCCAAACAGCAGTGCGTAAAGCGCTCATTTCCCTGCCCCCCCAATTCCCCCCCCCCCAGAGTACGCAGGGTAGCCTGGGCATCCATACTCAGGTTGATTACAAAATCCTGAACATGGATATCCAGAGGGGGATTCTCCACTGCTTAAGCTAATGGTACCCATCTGGGGTAAACTACTACCTTTAAATTGCGCTTCCTTAGTATTTGGGGGGAAGGGCCTTCGGGAACCTCATTAACCAGACGAAACGCAACAGCCAAGCTGTTACTTTACGTTGGTTTTAAGTGAGGTAGTGGTGTTGCCGGCCCGTTCAGCTAAGCATGGCACTACCAATTCAATAACAATTTCCAAAAAAGAAGATTATCCCATGGCGATGGGATCGTCACGTCCCGACGCCGAAAAGTGATTCCAATTAAATTTTGGAAAGATCTAATGCAGTGCTTCGGATGTACAGGAAATGGGATGTCAATTTATACATATTTAATGCGTTTAAAGGGTACTAAATATATTCATCAGTTTAGAAATTAAGTTAATTTCTAAACTAATGAATATATTTAGTGTTGTTTATTTAGTTTAGTTATCCTTTATATATAATGTCCATCAAATTCAAAAACTTGCCAATAGACTGACACGATATTTGTTTACTACATAGTTTTTAAAAAGAAGATTTTACACATTTTCTACTTATATTTGAGAGTTCCAACGAAAACTCATAAAAAACCCTCCAAACAAAAGTGGTACAAAAGCACTATAACAAAGAAAATTGTATCTTTGTTTTCTGAAGTCGTTGACTGTAAATGACACTTTCCTTTTAAATGAAACGCGGTCACACATTCTGCTTTGTCCGTAACGTATGGAAGTTTTGATTTAGACTGAAAGGTTTTGGGACAGACACTATATTTCGTTTATTTACACTAACCGCAAGTAACACATTTCTTTGTCAGTATAAACAAGAATAGAATTGGCACCTTTGCTCAACTTTTGAATTCTATTTCTTTACATACATTTAATTATAATCTCTTTTTATGTCCTATGAGATAAAAAAATATATAATTAATATACGATAGCATTTCAGCTGATAGATCATCTAATGGAAATAGACAACTATCGTCTATTGACACCAAACACGTTAATGGTGCATTGCTATCCATTTGACGGGTAAGAATGTATTTACTGGCTAATTTATCCTTCAAATTGGAAAGCGACAGTGGCAAGCAGTGGGCTTTTGTGGCAGGAATAAGTTTGGTGATGGTATGAAACCCAGACCAGTCGTTGCAGAACTGTACACCCTAGTAATCGCGATATGAGTGACATACCTGGCCAATCGTTCGCCTGTTAGGAATAACCTGACAAAAAGACAGCTGTTATATTCTTCAAAAGGGGCTTACATGAAAAAATAAACTGCCATATCCGAAACCTAGGTAGCAGTGCAATTAATGCATACTCGATGGACCTTCATATTAAATTTTATGGTATGACAAGTGGCTAGCGTCCCGAAAATTACAAACACATCCGATCTGGGGCAAGTTATACAAGTAATGTTTTCAAGACATTTGGAAAACTAATTTCGAACCCATGATCCATGCATGTATATACGGTATCTAATACCGCTGGAACATTGTGGCGGCAATAATATTTAATGACAACAATTACTTACACGAATTGATCTCACCTCGACCTAGTAGCTTTACCTAAAATACGAGTATTACATTATATACACAACGTTGTCAATACGTGGTACATATAATATGGCTTAATGTATATGTTCTTTTGGATAGGACAACGGACGTTCACGATAATTCCCCATTGTGATCAGTTTAAGCTTCGCATTCGATTTCGCTCTACGTTTTGTCAACGTTCTACTACTGTTCTGCTACTGTTCGTCGCCTTACTTGCTTGGGATAATTACTTTCCGTTTTTTTTTGACAATTCTAGTTCAATTTCTGCTTAGCAGTGTATGTAGGGTACTTTCAGAGAGTGTCTCCGTTAAACGTGAGTTCAAACTAGGGATGTGCCAGATCGTTAAAAAACTAGATCCGCGGATACGGACACGAATTTGGATCATTGCTGTTAAGATCCACGAATACGGATAAGGGTACGGACTTTAACTTCTTTACAATTATTTTATTACTCAGTCAGGCATTTAAATGCTACGAATATTAAAAGATAATAACTGTGTTACAACTTTCTATAAAAAATATTATGTTTTGTTTATAAACCCCCGTCTTGGTTCGGGCTCCTTTCAAGAATAGATCAACCATTTTGCCAGGCAGATCGCGAAAGGAGACCGATTGTTTATACGCGTCACTATTATTGTGACTACTAGCTGGTAGAGTTACGCAATGACTCGCCCGAGTATTAGGTACCACTGCCTTACCTTCTCCTTCCACAATAGAATTAATCCTTGGCATTGTCGTCCGGTTTGGAGGTAGCCGATTGACTTATGCATGTGGTATTCCATCCGCCATCCCGTCATATAGATAGTAACACACCGTTACCATATTTGGTGTCTGTAAGTGATAATTTATCTTTCTATTAGGAGAGGCATCTGCTTGTTTGCTATCTAATAATATAAAAAAAAAACAAATTACATAGATTTATATAATTTTAAAGATCTTAAAGTACCTTGTTCTACCACACCATTAAAGGAAGAATTAGTAACTCAGTTCAAATCATATTTAGATATTTGATTTTTGCAAATCTAAGCCAAATGTATTCTTAAGAAATGAAAATATTTTAAATGGAATGAAAATTCTGTGAAATTTTACTCTTTGATTAGAATTTTGCACATGTCATAAAATCTCATAATTTAAAAGATCCGTTCAAGATCCGCTTAAAAGTAACGGATACGGATACGGATCTTTTTTGCCTCGGATATTCGCGTATACGGATATGGATAGGAATATCCGGTACATCACACAGTTTGTACTTAGGAATGGGTTAATGGATCCGTTTGATAGATATTTCGGTATTATTAAATATTTTCTGCAGCTATATTTAGTACTGCAAAGGGTTTGGTATTACCGCTTTGCTAAATCTTGCTGCAATAGCGGAAGTACTTGGTACTTTTTTTACCTTGAAAAGTATAAAATTCTGTAAGCTTATGCATGTGGCTGTGGTTTTATCTACAGGAATATGCAAGTTGGTGACACTCTAGACGGATGAGACTATTCAACATCGTGATTGTATCACATCCCCATAAGAGTATAAAAATGCCTCGTATTTTATCTTGACTCTGAAATGGGAAAGTAAACTAGTTTTTCATTATTATTTCTACAAAATCTTAATATACAACCTCGGGATCTGGTAGCGGACTGTGAACCTAACTTTAGTAGTTAAAGTAAATGTATATATTTTTTTTATATTATAAGATAGCAAACAAGCAGATGGGTCTCTTGATGGAAAGAGTCATCCATCGCCTATAGATACCAAAGATGTTAATGGTGCGTTGCTATCTTGCGGCGAGGTCTAATGCCACATGCATAAGTTTACCGGCTACCTTACCTTCCAAACTGGAACACGACAGTGACAAGCACTGACGCTATTGCGGCAGCAATAGGTAAGGCGGTGGTACCAGACCTGGGCGAGACAATGCAAAGCTCTACCACCTAGTAGCCACGATGGTAGTGAATCGATAGCCAATCGGTCGCCTTTTATGTCCTGCCTGGCAGAACGGCAGTTGGCCTATTCTTCAAAGGAGGCCGGGACCAACACGGCGTGAAAACACGACGTATATGTCGGTCAAATTCAACAGTTACTTTTGTAAGCTTTTTTTATACATGGTAAGATAGAAAATAGGCAGATGGCTTTTCCAGCGTAATTATTAAAAAGTAAATGGGCAAAAGGCTCACCTAATTGTGAATGATCAGTGATCACCGCTACCCATGAACAGCTTCTACATGAATACCAGTAGTTTTGTTGGTGAGTTGCCGACCTTTGAAAGAGAGTAGGTAACCTCTTTTCTTGAAAGCTTTAAGTTATATTAATTCAGAAACACTTACTGGCAACTGCTTCCGCAGGGTAGTCATACGAGTCAAAAATGCATTTAAAATCGTACTGTAGTCAATTTGCAGACATCTTTACTGTGAATTCCAAATTTTGAGTACGGAATTAAGCTAAACAACTTCTCGAAATAATCTTCATATAAAATGCTGTGGAAGATACGAAGAATACCATAACCTCAAGTCAATCATAAAAAGCCGATTCCAGTCATTGTGCTATGTATAGTCAAGGAAGAGGAGGTAATATTATGGAGCCCGTATGACAATGAATATATTGTGAGGCCTATTTACGAATTATAGAGCTACAAGTGCTTTGTTGACATAAACTACTATTTTTTTCTGTTAAGAGCGAGATGCCTCTTAGATGCTTACTTAGTTTTAGCTTCCAAACAATAATAAAAATGAACGCTCTTTGATATATCGAAACCAAGAATTCCCGTATTGGCTAAGGCAGTTAAAGGAGTACTCTTAAACTGAGGAAATACGTCAAAGGGTGATTATATAACATTCTGAGCATTCCACCCAATTACGTCAAGTGGAAACCCTTTCTGTCAGAGGACATTTTACTAAATAATTTGACATAAAACAACTTTTTTAAGATATTTAAGGAATGTCGAAAAGAAAAAATAATAAATATGTTAGAAACGAAGATTCCAATACGATCAAAGGCATTTATTCGCAAAAGGAATATTTCGTCTTCTTGATTTATTTAACATCGATTGGTAATACGAGTACATTACTTCTAATAATGTTATATTTTCTAGATTACTGTTTTATATTCACTAGCGATCAGTTTGTGGTAAAATTTGAGCAAAAACACAACAATAAAACATCTTCTAAGTTTGAGTACTGACTTTTGCCGTGAAGAAAATAGTACACATGTGTATGTTATCATTTATGTTGCATGAATATTGTGTGTAATGTTTATAATGCATATTATCAAAAGTTCTATTCTATTACTATTAGGTTTCTGCAGTCCTCAGAAATGTAAATTTTAACAGTACCAAATTTTATACTCCATCGTTAATATAATTGTCTTCAAGAGCGCTGCAAAGTTTTTTCTTCACGTATTATTATAATATGGATAGATTTTAAAAGATGGAGTTTATATTTTGTAAGTAAATATAAGTCCTTAGACAAACCTTAGAGTTAGTTATTAGTATAGAAATTGCTTATGTTTAACGTAAAAAGCTCATGCCTTGGCTGACTGAACAGCTTTGTTCATCACGGTAACTAATTGCACATTCAAAATTATACAAACATAGGACAAATATGCATTCCGTTTTGTAATTTAGACAAAATTAGCCATTCTTACGTTAATAGCGATTGCCCCAGCTTTGCAAGAGTAGCAATTATTAACTGCAGTCGTATGACATAAAGTTGCTAAAAAGTACAAAAAACAATTCTATTGGCACTATCCCTCCAAACTTCACAGGATCATTCACACGGCTAATTTGCAGATTGTCGGTGCGTGTAGTAAAAAATCACTGCAAGAGCTATGGAACTTTCAGTGAAAATATATAAAACTATCTATTTATACATTAAATTAACACACTTCTGCTGTTTTTTTGTGCCAAGGCAAAATATGAGTAAAGAAAACGCGAGCTGCTGTTTCCCCGATTGAAGGCACAAGGAAGGCCCGATGGATTCAGAGCATTTTCTAGCTGTTTGGACGAAAGCGCTCAAACTTACGCTGCTGCGCGCTACATATGTTTTTCAACGACTACAACTTGTGTCATAAATAGTGGAATTGAGTTAAAACTTAATTCTACTATTTATGACACAAGTTTTACAAGATAATATTAATATTTAGTCATCTTTTAAACACTGTACAAGCATTTTTGCATTTGAAGCGGCTTTAACTATTAGATAGTAAGCAAAATATAGTTACTTCATACAACAAACATGTAACTGATTATTTTCACAGCAGCAAAAATAAGTTTATATTTCTCCAAGATAATAAAAAAAAAAAAATTTATTTCATTCAACTATCGAAATATTTTATAAAACTATCAAAATGACCAAAAAAGCCTAATATTCGTGGCCGTGAATCATTAATTTACTCTGTGCGAGAGATATATATGTAAATTGACGAATGTCAGACTGACTTTCTATAATTTACAGAAAGTCGCTTCATTATACTCAAAGTTAAATAACCAGATTTTTTTTATTCCATTAGATAGCAAACAAGCAGATGGCACTCCTGATGGGAAAAAATCCATGATCTATAGACACCAAAGATGTCAATGTTGCGCATGGTGAGATGACAGTGCCACATGTATAAGTTTACCGGCGACCTTACCCTCCAAATTGGAACACGACAATTACAAGCATTGACGCTATTGCGGCAGGAATAGGTAAGACGGTGGTACCAAATAACCGGGCGCGGCGTTACGGAAATCTACCATCTAATAGCCATGATGATAGTGATTCGTATAGCCAAACGGTCGCTTTTCTCGATCTGTCTAGCAGAACGGCAGTTGGTCTAATCTTTGAAGGAGCCCGAGCCAACATCGGCATTAAAAAATATCAAACCAAAATTCCATGATCGTGTGGTTTTTGATATATTGAACAAATTAAACAGTATTTGGATACTAGTAGTACCTAATCAGTATGTTAGGCACTGCAAAAACAAGATAAAAATTAAAAATTTCAAAAACCCCCGACACATCCTCAGACCGCCATTCCGCTACATACGCATTATTTTAAGAGTAAAACGTGAAAATACCTGATGATCTACGAAAGGGGATCTTGCAGCATCAGATTAAGGTTACCATGGTTTCTTACTCAATGAGTACTCTACTTCAATGGCCTCCAGTTCCACTATGTAGTCCTGGAAATCATTTTGATACAGAGTGTATGTAAAATATAACAAATGAGACCACATTCAATGGACTTATTTTGTTCATATCAGGAGTGCCACGGCCACTTTCTATTTATATTATCAAACCCTGAAAATATCCTAGTAAGAAAAGCCAACGATATCAGCCCAATCTCGATGGCCACCTTTCAGTTCCATCATTATTTTATCTTAGAAAACATCTGGCACCTAAATATTTGCCAAAATAAACCGAATTAACCAACATTCGTTGGGTTTTTCTAGATTCGCTTAAAAGTTATAATGGACCTCTTCCAGCTTTATTGTCAGACACTGGAAAACAGAAAAAAGAACGATTCAAACGGGATCAAAATCGATGGTGCTTCTCAATTTTCATTCGTTCGTTCGTTTCGTTTCCTGCATGACCTTCTCTCACTTTATAGTAAGAGCTTGAAAATAATCTAACACCAGATTATTTGTCAAAACAGAACAAATAAGTTCAAACGTGTTGAGTTTGTCTTGATTAGTTTAAAGGACCCTATATCCTTCAAGTTACATTAATAGATTCTCAAAATCAGCACCAAACAGTATACCAAAACAAACCCAATTAACCCATAGTCCATGGGTCTGTCTGGTTTAGCGAGATTTCATGGACTTTTTTAAGTTTTATCTTGAGAAACTGGAAGTTATTCTATTTCAAATTCCTTATTAGAACGAACCAAATGAACCCCAAATCGCCTGCTTTATCATAGGACCACAGAAATTATCTAACACCAGGGTAACTCTCAAAATAGAAGAAATGAGTCCAAACTCGATAGATTTAACTTGTTTATTTCAAAGGTTCCCACCTAGCACCAAAAAATATGCTAAAACAAATCGAAGCAACCAAACTCAATGGATTTTTCTGGGTTAGTTTAGGATTTCTCACGGACTTCATCCCACTATCATCTGACACTGGAAGTCATTCTGCTCCAAGGACTTTCTCCTTCCTGCTTCATTATAAGACCCTGGAAAGTTTTTAACATTAGAGTATTTGTCAAAACAGAACAAATGAATCTAAGCTCTTGTTTTTTTATATCGTAAGATAGCAAACAAGCTGATATGTCTCCTGATGGAAAGAGTCAATCATCGCCTGTAGACACCAAAGATGTAAATTGTGCTTTGCTACTTTTGGCGAGGTCTAATACCACATGCATAAGTTTACCGGCTACATTACCCTCCAAACCTGAACACGACAGTGAAAAGCACTGACGCTATCGCGGCAGGAATAGGTAAGGTGGTGGTACCAGACCCGGTCGAGACAATGCAGAACTCTATCACCTAGTAGCCAGGATGGTAGTCACTCGCATAGCTAATCAGTCGCCTTTTACGACCTGCATGGCAGAACGACAGTTGGCCTATTTATCAAAGGAACTCGGACCAACACAGGGCTCAACGGTTTTATTTTGTTTAGTTTAAAAATTATCATCGTCACCTTCTAGTTTCACCATCAGATCCTAAAAATTATCCAGCAATTATCTAGCACCAAAGTATATGTCAAAACAAACTCAAGCAGCCCACACTCAATGGGTTTATTTGGATTTGCTTGTAAGTTCTTTTAGACTTTTCCCAGTTCTATTATCAGGCACTGATAAAAAACGTGCTTCAAAATCCTTGTAAAAACTTTTATTTTTACTCCATTTTATTTCAAAGTTCCCATGACCTCCATTATCGGCTTTATTATAAGACCCCAGAAATCGTCTAGTACCAGGATGTTTGTTAAAATACAACAAAAGATCCGAAACTCGATAGATTTATCTTGTTTGGTTTAGAAGTTCCCATGACTACGTTCCAATTCCATCATCAGATACTAAAAATCATCTAGCACCAAATTGTTTGCAAAAACAAACTGAATTTTTTCCCCACTTGATGGGTTAACCTGGTTTAGTGTAGGAGTTCTTGGTTACATCCTTCAGCTCTATCATCAGACACTGAAAGCCATTCCGCTCCAAAGTCCTTAAAATAACGATACAAACTACCTTAAATTCGATGATGTTGTTAATTTTATTCCAAGGTTCCCATATCACTATCATGAGACTCTGGAAATCGTCTAACACCAGAGTATTTGTCCAAACAGAACAAATGAGTCCAATTTCGATTAGTTTATCTTATTTAGTTTAGGAGTTCTCATGGTTACCTTTCAGTTCCATCATCAGATCCCGAAAATCATCCAGCACCTAGATATTTGCCAATACAAGAAAATTAAGTGCTAATTCAAAAACTTTTACCTCGTTTAGTTTAGGAGTTTATTGTAGTTGAACTTTGAATCTGGATTCTTGAAGTTCCAATGTCACTTTTTCGGCTCAATCTTCAGAGCCATATCATCATAAGAAAGATCTTACTGTAACAAATGAAATGACTCCAAACTCCACTATATTAGCAATTTCTATCTGTGAGTTACAATTACACTCTTACGGCTCCATGTTCAGTTCTTCGACCTTATACGTAATGGAAAGTAGAAATCATCAAAAATCCACCGAGTTCGAACTTGACTATCTTATCTCTTTCGGTACCACTTTATGAGCTCCATCTTCAAATCCTCGTCATCATGAGCACTAATCAAACTTAGTATTTATAGCAACCAGACTTAGTCTAAGCAATATTGTCTTGTTAAAGCTCTGCATCAGACAGTTCCAGTCCCTACATCCAGGCTGTATCACGAGCTCAGTTAGATGGTACCATAGTATTTACTTTTCCTTCACAATTCTGTCAAATTTTTGTACTAACGTATATCAGAAAGTCGTTAAGTAGTGGCTTGCAATATTTAGAAAATCTGTTATTTAAATACGAAAATTGCCAGTTAAATAGACGCTGATGATCTTCGAATGAGAATCTCAAAGTATTAGCTCAACGTTACCATGTAATTGCAATATCAATAAAGTAACAGAACACAAAATTTAGTATTGATAAAGCATTTACAAATTATTTAATTCCTTTCATCAATTTGAAAAGAGCTGGTTATCTTGAAACACCTGAACAGATTCTATTGAATCTTAGCTAAGAACCATCTTGCAAAATAGGGCTTTCAATTTAAAAAACCGCAATCAAATCGGACCATCCGCCAGGGCTCCACGATGCCACGGACAGACTCACAGATACACACATACACAGATACACAGATACACACCTGAAACTTATAACACCCCTCGTTTTGCGTCGGGGGTTAAAAATATAAACTATGGTAAAAAGAATAAAACTACACCAGCTGACCACAATTTTAATCTACAATAATGATTTTAAATAGTATAATACATAGAGAATTATTATAAGTAGTAAATGAGCAGGATATTTTAATAAGAATAAATGAAACAATGTTTGCTGTGGTTTTCTATTGCTTTTGGACATTATCGTTATGTTTTGCACCAAATGACGTCATCAACATCAAGCGTCAACTTAATGTGAACGGGTTGTATATACATAAGTTTTCCGGATATTTTATCCTTCAAAATGAAACACGCTGACAAACAGAACTAAAACTATAATGACAGGAATAGGTAAGGCGATGATATAGTTATTTGTTGATAAATAAATAAATAAATATAAGATCTGGTCGTTGGTTTGGCTAGTGTTCCTGGTTTTCTATTGCTTTTGGATATTATTGTTACGTTTTGCACCAAATGACGTTATCAACGCCAAGCATCAAGTTAATGTGAACGGGTTGTACATACATAAGTTTTCCGGCTATTTTATCCTTCAAACTAAAACACGATGATAAACAGAACTAAAACTATAACGACAGGAATAGGTAAGGCGATGATATAATTCTTTGTTGATGAATAAATAAATATAAGACCTGGTCAAGAAGGTGCAGAACTATAGCACCTAGTTAGAAATAATTGTTAGTGACTTGTAATCAAAGAGTTTAATGTATTACGTACTAGAGCAGCCATGTTAAAGTCATATTTCATTTAGTTAACACTCGCTGCAGCCCTGAAATAATAATAAATCTTCAAACCAAAGGCAAAACTAAACACTCCTGTAGCATATACTAGAGTATAATATAAAGGGTTACTTTTAAAGGTCCGGTCAAATTTTAAAATTAGAACTAAATATTCAGTTTTATTAATATTTTAACAAGATAATATAAAAATGTTTGTTTTAAAATATCTCACTAAATTCATAAATTGAATGCATTGAGTCTTGTTAACGAACTCTGTAATGCTGGCAATATGTCATTTTACATTGACCTATTTTTACGATTGTAACTATTATCGCACTAAGTACATTTTTTTCGATCACTTAGAATTAGGTTAAAGATTCCAACTAAATACGAATTCCAACTAAATTTATAATATTTAGAGTTTTTTTTGAATATAGCCGTTAAATCAATCTTATGTAATTCTTTTTTATTTTACACAGCTGATTCAGCAAACGTCATTCCGCCTAGCAGTCAATGAAGGAACCAATTTATGATTTTAAAATTAATACAAAATTATTAAGTTTATTTTTTTATTAAGATTATAAATATAAATAAAATATAAACAAAAGCTCAAGTATTTTAATCGTAAACATTTTAGATTAAATTTTGCGTTATTGAAATTATATCCATGCATTTTGTTTTTGTGTCAGATAAAACGAAATTTTGAATTTGTTAAACTATTTTTTTTATTATGTAAATCGAAAATTTGACCCTGTATATTCGTGAACCAAAAGTTCGTAACTGCCATAATTTTCATGGCGCTTATGAATTTCATTCAAAGAAATCTGACTTCGGTGCAGTCCATTGACTAAACTTTAGTAGAGCACAAGTAGCGTGGCGCATGCCTAGTCTATACATGTACATAGAAGTCTTTGCGTATAATAAATAGCCTTTTTTGCCTTTAACGAAATGCCAACCAGTAAGGCAGTTGATCCATTTTTTAAAACGGGGCCGGATCAACACGGAAGAGCAATTGTCATTACTCAAATATAATGGAAGTAATAGAAACAGGGCAACGCTTGAAAAACCTAATCTAAAAAACGAAAAAACCAATTTAATATTCTTTTCCTGTTCATTTCTTTAAGAACTCTCTCTTAATCCTTGAAAAGGCAAAGTCGATCTTACAGTGTAATTATGAAAGATCAACTGAACAAAGATCTTACTAAGTAATATCTCGTTCATCAAAGAGCTCAGTTATCAAACTAAAACCATTTCTCTGATTGTGTTTGAAATACAAATCAAGTGCGAATTTATGAAGTTCCTATCTTACTGGACAGCAGCATTGGTCAACTATTGAATTAATCTAACTTTGTTATATTTGATATTTGAATAAGTAAGTCTGTCTGTTACTTGGTTCGGGTACATTTTGAAAATTTTGTCATCTACATTTCTACTAAACGGATTGTGAGAGGTAAATTAATGACCAAACGTGTTAACAAGACCATGATTATGAAGTGGTAGAGTTCTGAAATATCTCATTCGGTTTTGGAACCACCGTCTAATCTTTATTAAGTTACAATAGCGTCAGTGTTCGTCACTAACGTGTAAAGATAGGAGGTAAACTTACGCATGTGGGCTTTATACCCTATACAGATTTACCACGTGTTGGTCAGGGTGAGTGGTTTTCCTAAAAAGTCAGTCTATAAACGATGATTGCCTCTTTCCATCAAGAGATGCTGATTATATAATATAAACACTTGTACTGTTTCACAAATGTAATTTAAATTTTATTTATTACACATCACTTTTAAACTTACAGCCAACCGGTTTCGCCAATTGAAGCATCATCAGGGCTTTCCCATTAACTTTTTTTTACATTATACTATTATAAAACTTAAATATTATACATTCACAAAGTCTTTGTGTAAAAGTGATGTGTAATAAATAAAATTTAAATTACATTTGTGAAACAGTGCAAGTGTTTATATTATATAATCAATATGATGCAGTTTCACCAAGTGCCGACGATGGAAGGCATAAATTATATCAAGAGCTGCTGATTTGGTTGTTTGCTATCTTATAGTTAAAAAAAAATAATGCATAGTGGGATGATAATAAATGAGGATGGATATTTGTAAGCAACATGAGGTTGATCTCTTTTTACTTGGGTTTGTAAATTATATTTTTTGTAGTAAATTATATATCAAGACAAATAAACTATTTTATATTGAATTGAATATTCAAAATAAGTGTAACTTTATACATTTTTTGAACGTCCATTTAAAACTCTATAAAATTATATTTGTATCACATAATCTTATTACAATTATCTATACAACTAACTACACATAAAAAAATCGTATTAATTACACTACTTATAATACAAGAACGGCTGGACCAATTCATATGACTTTTGTGTTTTTGGATTTTTCTGTCCAGTATAGGATAATAAGTATAAAAATATGACATTCATTAATAAAAAATATTAATAAATATGTATCTTGCTGGCATGTTTTAAAATATTTAATTTTTTGTTTATATTTCATTTATATTTATAATCATAATGATAAACTTAATAATTTTGTATTAATTTTAAAATCATGAATCGGCTCCTTCATTGACTACTAGGCGGAACGACTTTTGCCTGATAAGCTAGTGTAGCATAAATAAGAATTACATAAGATTAATTTAACGACTATATTCAAACAAAATTCTAAATATTATAATCAATTCAGTTGAATATATGTTACAATGGAAACAAATAAAAAACTTATCATATATAATCTTGATATAAAAAACCCAAGATGTACAATCAGTATCTTAAATACGTCCTCTAAAAATGAGTGCACAATTTTGAATTGTGGGCTCATTTTAAATAGAATCGCATCGATCGCGTCACTGTCAATTTTATTACTTTTGTACATTGCTTTTTAAAATCTACTATAAATCTTGCGCTTAAGGTTGAATATGCAAAAACATATGTTTTTGACATATCTATAACTATTTTTGTGAAATTAGCGACAGTTTTGAGTGTCAGTTTTGTTCGGGACTGTGCATCTTGAGTTTCTTACATCAATGCATATAATATTTATTTTTTGGCAAAACATGTTTTTTTATATCATAAGATAGCAAACAAGCAGATGGGTCTCCTGATGGAAAGAGTCAACCATCGCCTATAGACACCAAAGGTGTTAATGGTGCGTTGCTATCTTATGGCGAGGTCTAATGCCATATGCATAAGTTTACCGGCTACCCTACCCTCCAAACAGGAACACGACAGTGACCAGCACTGACGCTATTGCAGCAGGAATAGGTAAGGCGGTGGTACCAGACCCGGTCGAGCTGATGCAGAACTCTACCACCTAGTAGTCACGATGGTGGTGACGCGCATAGCCACTCAGTCGCCTTTTACGACCTGCGTGGCAGAACGGTAGTTGGTCTATTCTTCAAAGGAGCCTGGAACCAACACGAAGAAACAACGTGTTGTTTTAAAAAAAATACGTTTCAAAATCAAAATACTATTTATTCGACGTAGGTACACTCGGTTACATTTATCGACGTTAAAACATAATACATAAAAGCCTATACACATTAAAAAGAAACATATAAGCACACAAAATATAGAGAGAATACATTTTATGCAAGTAAGGTTTAATGTTTCTGTTATGTTATATATAGCCTTTAAATATTTATCAAAATTTGATAGTCATAATACAGGTACAGTTTAGTTGGGAATTCTGTCTCTCTAAACAATCCTACACTTACCAATTTTCGTAAAAAATTAAGACAATTTAACAATGGGAGAGATCACTGTTATTAAAAATATAACACAGGTGTAATCTTTTTAAGCAATACATGCTTTTTCCGACAAGAACATTACTCTAATTGGTCGTTATTTTTTATTTATTAATCACATTTTTTCGCGTGATCCAAGAACATTTCATTTATTTGATTAGTCAGATTAAATTAACCTATTGAATTCTTCATACAAAACAATAATTTAACAAACCTGACAGGTTTATGAAATAAAATAAAATGAAAATGAAATGAAACAAAACGAAACGAAATTAAACGAAACGAAATGAAATGAAAATTTCAAGTTATTAAAATTAATCAAAGATATTAGATATTCTACCACGATATGGTGTGCAAATATTTATCCGGATATTAGCGCCTTCAAACAAACAAGCACAAAACACCTCAGTTTCATTATATTAGTATAGATTTTATTAACACGAAATCACTTACGTAATCCTAACAATGCACAAACTCTTTTTAAGAACATTAATAATGTTTGTATTTTCTTGCAAATGTTACAACGACGTTCTTTGTATCTTACATACGTGATATGAGTGAATTTTTGAGGCTGTGATACGTGACTTTTCAGAAGTTTGCATATACAAAGGATCAAGTAAATTAAAATTAAGGTAACATGTATCGTATAGCATAAAGAATTTACGTTGAAATATTTTTCGCCAAGCATAACAATCACTAAACTATTAAACATGATGCTAAAGTTTGATTCTTGGCGTAATTTAAAATCTTAATTTTTTTTATTATTAATTTGAAGAATAATTTTGCCCACAAACACGTCGGTGACAAGCACTAATGCTGTGGTGGCAGGAAAGATAAGACTATGGCACTAAACCCAAGCGAGACGTTGCGGAACTCTACAACTTAGTTATTCAAAGTGGGGTCGAAACCAAAATGACGCTTATTAACAAAAAAATACAATTTTATCAATACGGTTTTTACGGTTTACGGTTTTTAACCAATATACATTATCAATATTGGTTAAAAACCGTAAAACTGAAACAATAGATTGTCTGTTCCTGTATCTCTAGAACTTTCCACCAAATTAAAATGAAACCACACGAGAAGTGTACCTAGGTACCTTCTGGGGAATCGCGTTCCATCTTAGGCCAAATCTTAGCTTACCATCAGGCGAGATCATGGTCAAGCACTGCCTTATCGATACTCAAAAACACTCCAAAAAACAATTTTCAAAATCGATACATCAATGATCTCGTTCTGAGGTAACAAAAATAAAACAAATATACAAGCGAATTGATAACCTCCTGTTTTTGGAACGTCGGTTGAAAACTTGAAAAATAAATTACAACGCATATTAAAATTATTATTTCTGTAGGCGTTAGTTGCCTTTTTTTATTAGGAGAGCCATCTACGTGATTGCTATCCTGTGCTATAAAAATTGGTTTTCTGTAAAGTCTGTTTACGGACGATAATTTTACGTGATAACGTCGTAAAAAAACAAGATCGTGCCTCTCTATCGGTTGTTCCGCGCTCTCGCTTGCACGCTCGGTTCAGGTGAAATGTGACAATACGTCATGCTTTTTCGTGCATTCAGCCGGCATTTATCGATTTATAAGACGTTATTAGATCAAAAAACATACATACTGTGTCTGATTACTACGTAATTACATACAATAATACCTTTAAATAAAAACTATGTACTTGAGTTACACATTTAAATAAAATTCTATAAATCAAGTTAGCCTACAAATTCCAAAGATAGAAATGATTTTGTCAAACTTAAATTAAATCTTGCTTCTTTTAGAAGTCTAAACGGTGGAAAGAGTAACAGGATAACCTCCTAAAATATTGGTTCTACTATTAATAACGTCAAAGAGAGTATCCTCTAATTTTAAACCCGCACGAAATTTAAAGTACTGAGATAGGAATTATTTCCGTTCACGAATGCAATTAGAGAAACGGATGAAGATTTTTACCGTCGGTAAAAATTTTTCTTACGTTGAAAATATATTTCCTTTTACGAACGATTTTCGGTTCCTTAAAGATTTAATGCTTGAAAAATATAAATTACATATTCTAAAGAAATATATTTTTAGCTTATTTTCTACGAAGGATGAGGTTTTCAATTCATTTGTTTGTTTTTATGTTTGTTACCTCAGAACTCCGCCATTTCTGAACTGATTTGGAAAATTCTTTTTTGTTTGAGAGAGGATCATAAAGTTTCCGTTGTTCCGTTATATAAGACATGTTAAGTATCTTCTCACCTGTATCCCAGAAGAGACAGACAGGGTGAACCTGTGCACTCACGATTAGCCTCAGATACTTAGTCCCACAACGTGATAGGTGGCAAGCCCATCACCAACCAGGCACTTTTCCAATTCCGAACAACGTTGTTTTTTCGCGGTGTTGGTCCCGGCCTCCTCTGTAGAATAGGCCAACTGCCGTTCTGCCAGGCAGGTCGTAAAAGGCGACCGATTGGCTATCGAGTCACTACCATCGTGGCTACTAGGTGAATAACGAATTTTCATAACACAAAATCGAAGCAAACCCTACACTCGAACTTCCCTCGGGACTTTAGCAATATTTCTTTCCAAACTTTACGCTGTCACTAACACTTCCGGTACAATGCGAAGTATTACTATTTAGTAACTTCCATATTTCAATATTTTATCAGGTGTATTGGCAAAAGTAGTTTGTAATAAATGTCTGAATTTTGACATCTGTGATTTTTTGTTACGTAGGTAAAACGTTAACAAGCATTACAGATGTATTTATATGTTAACACGTGAATTAAAAACTTTGCACCCCTTTTTCAAACAAATATGCGAACAAATAAATAATAAATAAACAAATGTTCACGGGACAAATTAAACTTACTGATCTAACCCCAAATTAAGCAAATTATTTGCTTGTATTATGGGTGTTAGTCAACGATACTCATACATAGAAATACATGTATTAATACTAGAACATATTTAATAAACACCCAAACCCGGAAATTTATGCTCATTACACAAATGCTTGTCCCCGTCGGGGATCGAACCCCAGCACCGTCGATTGCGTAGTCAGGGTCGCTAACCACTCGACCAACGGGGCAATAGCTGAATGTGAAATTTGACACAGTTAAAGTTAACATTAAAGAGTTGTGCAAAAACCTAATATTTTCAAATACTACGCATAATAAATCAATTAAATTAATAAAAATAAACATTATACACTACATTCATTGGTCAGGGCTCTTTTGAAATATAAACCAGCTGCCATTCTGGCAGGCAGGTCGTAAAAGGCGAGCGATTGGCTATATTTGTCACTACCATCGTGAATACTGAATAGGTGGTGGGTCATCGCGGGTGCCACATAATTTCCGTAACGTCTTGTCCGGGTTTTTCGTACCAAAATTGTTGTTTATGGTGGAAATTCAAACACAGGGCAACTGCTAGTAATTAGAAAATAGCTGATCCACGTAGCTTCATATAGATTAACATGTCAATGTAGTTTTTTCACACAAATCCCCATCTTAGCACATTACACCCCGTGTTGGTCCCTGGCTCCTTTGAAGAATAGACCAACTGCTGTACTGCCAGGCAGGTCGTAAAAGGCGACCGACTAGCTATGTGCGTCACTATCATCGTAACTACTAAGTGGTAGAGTTCTGCATCGGCTCGACCGGGACTGGTACCATCGCCTTACCTATTCCTGCCGCAATAGCGTCAGTGCTAGTCGCTGTCGTGTTCCGGTTTGGAGGGTAAGGTAGCCGGTAAACTTATGCATGTGGTATTAGACCTCGCCACATGATAGCAACGCACCATTAACATCTTTGGTGTTTATAGGCGATGGTTGACTCTTTCCATCAGGAGACCCATCTGCTTGTTTGCTATCTTATGATATAAAAAAAAATTACGGTTGATTTAAAAAATAGCCTATTTTTAAGCTAGAATCTTTAAACATCTCTATGCAAAATTACATCAAAATTGGTTTAGTGGTTTAGCCAGATAGATTTTCACATACTTTTAATTACTAATTATAATAGTTCGTGATAATCGAATTATTGGGTTTATTTATTTATTGGATATATTGGATATTGGACAAAAAAAATATCGATTTGACTCGTTGCGGCAATTGAACTCAGGGACAAACGGAACCTTATTACTAAGACTCCGCTACCCGTTCATATGTCCGTCTGCCTGTCACAAAGCTTTATCTCTAAAACCGTGATAACTAGACAGTTGAAATTTTCACAGATGATGTATTTCTATTGTCGCTATAACAAAAAATATTAAAAACCACATAAAATAGATATTGAAGGTGGGCTCCTAATTCCCATACAACAAATATAATTTCCAATTTTTTCATGATCTTAAGAACGACTACTGATTGACACGTGAATTATTTACAGAATATTAAGTTATATATTCGATTTAAACATAAATAATTAAATTAAAATAAATATTTCAGGGGGGGGGGGGGGGGGGCAAACGACGAACGTGATTTTTTGACAATGACAAGCATTGACGCTGTTGCGGCAGGAATAGGTAAAGCGCTGATATCATTTACCCGAGCGAGACTTTGCGGAACTCTACCAACTAGTAGTCATTATACCAGTAACACGTGTAGCCCGTCGGTCACGTTTTACGATCTGCCTGGCAGATCGACAGTCGGTTTAATCTTCAAAGGGAGTCTGAGCCGACATGAGGTAACTTTTACAATAATTAGCAAAATTTAAAATCTTAATGGGATTTCTCGCCACATCGTTTCCTGGATGCTGAGGGTCGGCCATCTGCACGAATCGCCTTCTCTTTATCAACCTTTGCCATCGGCTACGGATATCAGCTGTATCTTATAAGTTTTACAGTCTAGCACATTGGTAGACAAGCCAAATGTGGATTTCTTTCTTTAACCTTGCTGTGACGACAAACTTATCAAGATTTCCCGCTTTTTGCTGGCGATGTGACCAAAATATCCAAGAGCTCTTAATGAGACTATACAAAGCCTAATTTGCAATTTGTGTTTTGCAATTTAGATTGAACATTGACGTTGAGATAAATAAGGCCAAACTTTTCAAGATTTCCCGCTTTTTTGCTGGCGATGTGACCAAAACATCCAAGAGCTCTTAATGAGAATATACAAAGGCTAATTTGCAATTTGTGTTTTGCAATTTAGATTGATCATTGACGTTGAGATAAATAAGGTATGAATCTTATTTAGTAAAATGGGCCATTGAGAACGTCGGTAAAGAATAAACCTCCGATCCCATGTGACTTAAAAATAACAAATCCAATTGTAATTAAAATTAGAGAACACTAGCTGATGCCCGCAACTTCGTCCGCATGGACTTGGTTTACTCCGCACAGCTCTTTCCCCGTAGGTGATAGCGTAATAATATGTAGCCTATATGTTGACCCGACCTGTTAGTAATATTCATGCAAAATTTGAAGTAAATCCATGCAGTACTTTTTGAGTTTACCCCGGACATACATACAGATAAACAGACAAAAATTCTAAAACTTATATTTTGGCTTCGATATCGATTGTAGATCACGCCCCAAGTATTCTTTTAAAAAAATATTCAATGTACAGTTTTGACTTTCCTACAATTTTATTATATCTATAGATAACATTTATACATTATAATAAAATCGTAGGTAAGTCATTTTTTCAAAAAGTCAAGTTTTTAGAATTTTTGTCTGTTTGTTTGTTTGTATGTCTGTTTGTCTGTATGTATGTCCGGGGTAAACTCAAAAAGTACTGCATGGATTTACTTCAAATTTTGCATGAATATTACTGACAGGTCGGGTCAACATATTATCACGCTATCACCTACGGGGGAACAGCTGTGCGGAGTAAACGAAGTCCGCGCAGACGAAGTTGCGGGCAACAGCTAGTATTTAAATAAGATAAAAAATACATATAAATTATATTAATTAAAGCATTTTTTAATATTAATTAAAGCTGTATTTTGCTCCAAATTAAGCTGTATCTACAAATTGAAATAAAATTTAAAAAGTTATATTACGGATGCGCGTTCATACAAATTTTTTTTAAAGTAGAAAAAGTAAAGCAATGTTTGATGCCTAGTGCTCTGGAGTCGGTGTTGACCACATGAGGTCCGGGGGTTTGATTCCCGGGTCGGGCAATTCAAGTTCAGTTTCAGTTTCCAGTTCCAGGATAAGTGTCCGGTTGGCATAGGGTTACCACCTATAACATTGTGGGACTAAATATCTTCTAATCGTGGGTGTACTGGTTATACTTTTGCTTACCTCTTCGGGGATACAGGTGCGAAAATACTTTTGCATTAAAGATATTAATGGTACTTTGTCATTTGTTACTGGATACCCTTAAAACCAGAACACGGCATGTACAATCTCTTACGCTGTGGCGGCAACTATAGGTGTATAAATTCGAGCGAAATGTTACAGAACTATATCACCTCTTAATCACAATAGCAATTATTATGTTTTTTCAATAGTTTAAGAAAACTATCGTCAAAAAAAAACTAACGTCAAAGATGACGCACTCCCTCGCAGGTAAGTTGGGTTAGGGTAGTCAAAAGGAGTCCGACATGATTAGTAGACAAAATATATATAAACAGTTTTATTTTTTCGATTACTTTGTTTTTTTTTTTTTACTTTTCTCGTATAATCCATGTTTGGTTTTGATAAATAACTTTAATAAGTGGTTCTGTTTTTACACGGAGTATACTATTGTACACATTTATTTACATTTTTCCTCCATGTTGGTCCAAGCTGCTTTGATGAATAGACTAAAAGGTTTTAGTGTGTCATTTCCACCGTGACTAATAGACAATGGTCCCAGGAACAAACTTTTTTTTGATTAATAACAAGCCACATTTTTGCGAACAGCTTCGTGTTGCCGAGACGCCTATCTTTTTCTATTTTTGAAAAATCTCGAATCGGGTAACCAACAAAGTTTTTTTTAGTATAAGATAGCAAACAGGCAGATAGGTCTCCTGATGGAAAGACTCAACCATTGCCTATAGACACCAAAGGTGTTAATGGTGCGTTGCTATCTTGTGGCAAGGTCTTATGCCACATGCATTAGTTTACCGGCTACCTTACTCTCAAAACCGGAGCACGAAAGTGACAAACACTGACGCTATTACGGCAGGAATAGATAAGGCGGTGGTACCAGACCAAGACGAGACAACGCAGAACTCTACCACCTGGTAGCCACGATGTTAGTGACTCGTATAATCAATCGATCGCCTTTTACGACCTGCCTGGCAGAACGGCAGTTGACCTACTCTCCAAAGGAGTCCGGGACCAACACGGGGGGAAAAGAGATATAGATAAAAAGGAAACTTTAGAGTGTCGGACTAAGAAAAGTTTCCACTTTACGTGTAAAACAAAGTAACTCTTGAATTATAATAAAAATTAACAAGCTGTTATGAGAAAATTAGGATGTTTTTAAATTATTTATATCAATTTAAAAATCTCATAATTCCGAATTTTTGGAGTGAAGGACTCATTAGAAAAATCATTGAACGTGTAGGACAAAAGTTGTTTCGTATGTTTCATAAAATAGTTAAGCAATTAAAGCAAAAAAATAATAATTATTGTCATTAATAAAATATTTTTCTTTCACCGAATTAAAATGTAAAAAGCTCCCTAACTTTATTAGTTACCCGATTCGACATTTTTCGAAGATATCTGTTCACAAAAATTCAGCTTGTTATTAATCAAAAAAAGTTTATTCCTGGGATCACGGTCTATACTAGGTTGTATAGTTTCGCAACATCTCGCCCGGGTATATATAGTACCACCGCTTTGTCTATTCCTGCTGTAATAGCGTCAATGCTTGTCATTGTCGTGTTCTGGTTTGGAGGATGAGGTAGCCAGTTGACTTATATATGTAGCATTGTTATCCCGTCACACAGATACCATTTGTTTTCTATCTTACGATATAAAAAAACATTTATTTACACTCTATATATGTATAGACTTGGACGTAAACATGAAGTGAAATCCTCTGAGAGATGACAACACAAATACTAAATTACATAGCTATTCAAACATTTTGAAGCAATCATTTAACATTCAGATACAAACGAGCGATATCGAGTTAAAAATCGATTAATCATCTGTTTCGCGTAGTTAGCTAATGCTTTGTATGAAAGAAGAGTTATTTAATGGAAACATGATGATTATTATAAGAAGTAGACTTGGCATATGTCTTAACATACTATATTATTAAGATGGCATTTCTCTTAAATTTTTTATTTAGTCTAAACACAATAGTTATAAAAATATAAAAATTAAAAGTTTTTTAATATTTTCCCTGTGTTGGTTGGTTTCCATCAGGAAACCCATCTGCTTCTTTGCTATCTTGTGTTATAAAAAAAATTACTTGTATAACCACAATTTAAAATTTTCATGTTATTTTCAAGGTTTATTTCAAAAATTCAAAATCACAGTAGCAACTCGGAGTCTGGCAAGTATGTAGTAGTTACCACTCCTGTGCCTTAGATGAGCACGTGAGGCTGTCGTCCCGATTATCGCCAGAAATAGTCGATAAATAATTATTACCAGCTCGGTCAGGACGGCCGACCATATTTACTCATATTTTCGAATGTTTGTATTATCATTCGCCTTTAATTAACTATCTTTACACAAGTAAATAATTTGCTTACTTTGGGGTTAGATCAGTAAGTGTAATTTGTCCCGTGAATATCTTCAGTACTTTTTCGTTAGATTTCTTCTCTGTCCAATTGACTATTTCCATTCTATTTCAGCACCAGGATAGTTGTTACTAAACCATTATGTTGTCATCAATGATCATAATTTATATCCGTAGATTAATTCATATTAATTAATCTACGGATGAAAAACTGTATATTTATTACAAGGCGCTGTACCACGGAATACGGTAATAAACCGTGATCTCCAAATTTTCTTTTGATTAATATCAAGCTGAATTTTTGTGAACAGCTTCATTTTGACGAGACGCTCATCTTTTTCTATTTTTGAAAAATCTCAAATTAGGTTGCAAAGAAAGTTGCGGAGCTTCGAAAGAGCTTATGGAGCTTAATTCGATGTAGAAAATTATTGATTAATACCAATAATTATTTTTTCACTTTATTCGCTTGATTATTTTATAAAAAACACGAAAAATCTTTTGTCCTACCATTCGAAGGTTTTTCTGATAAGTCCCTCACTTTAAAGATTCGGAATTATGAGATTTTTTATTTATATTAATCAATTTAAAAATAACCTAATTTTCTCACAACAGCTTGTTATTAATTATTTTAATTTAAGGGTTACTTTGACCTACATGTAAACTGGAAACTTTTTCTGCTCCGACACTCTAAACTTTTTTTTTATCTATCTCTATTAGTTTACCCGATTCAAGATTTTTCTTAGATACGAAATATGGACGTCTCGTCAAAATGAAGCTGTTCACGAAAATTCAGTTTGTTATTAATCAAAAAAAAGTTTGTTCCTGGGACCACTGTCTATAAACCTTTACTCAGTTTACCGTATTCTATGGCTGTACTATACTAACGCACGCATTAGTATAGTTTAACTCATTGTTGGTTGGCAAGATGAGAGGTGATCTCCATCGTCACATTTTATCAACTTGATAACAATTATCTACTATTTCTAGCAATAATCGGAACCAACGGCTTTAGATTCTCATCCGATGCATGAGAGTTGTAATACACAAGACTGCTGCTACTGTGATTTTGGATGTTCGAAAAAAACCTGAATAAAGATTTTGACCCAGCAATCGAACCCAGGACCTTATAATCTGAGCCAAATAGGCTAAGCCCTACACCACGAGGCCGACGTGAAAATTTAACGTCGTCGTAAAACAATAATTTAATTATGATGCATTGCTTATTTAGGTACGACAGGCCTATTTAAATATGTTATATAGGTCAATGTTTGATGGCCACAATGGCCGAAACTCGTGAGGTGTTGGAAATAAAATGGAAATAAATAATCTGTTTTACAATAAAACAAAGAGTCACGTTACATATACATTTTTGGTAAATTAAGGCCATTGTTTATTAAGGTTCTTTTATTACGTGATGTGCGATTTAGGATTTCATTGTATGAAGGGAGACTTTTAATTACATTTGATAACTGTATTTAAATGACTTTAACATGCATGCGATTATGAACCTACTTATTGAAACATAAGTCTTGATATTGCCCCCTCTTGGTGAATAGAACATATTCCTAACTGCAAGCATTTTGCAAATATCAAACAATTTCTCTGCTTGGACTAGCCCTTTTATGTACGAATATATAACTTACACAGTAGTACATCGGTGCATTGAAGGTTTCGTTTTGTGATCGATGTATTTATAAAGCATAAACCGCAATGAATTATATTTTTTTATATCATAAGATAGCAAGCAAGCAAATGGGTCTCGTGGTGGAAAGAGTCAACCATCGTCTGTAGACACCAAGGATGTTAATCTTGATCGCTCGGAAATAAAGACTTCTTTAAAAAACCACGAGGATGAAGTCGCGGGTACAGCTAGTTTATAATACATTTTTACCAGTAGTCCTAAGTGAAACCATTTATAACAGAAAATTTGTGTTTCAATGTTTCTTAAGTAACTTTCAAATTGTTGCTTCCGCATTATTAAATTCATCTAAAAGTTGTTGAGAGTTGATAAGGTAAATTAGCTTCCTAAATAGTTTTAATACCTTTCATAGTTCGTGACTAAACTAAGCTAAACGTGATTAAATTTAAATAAGAGTAATTTCTTCCCGAACAAGGAAGTCTATAAAATCTAATTTCTTATCTCGTTTTTGCATTATGGTTTATGAGTTTAGTTTTTTTCATAAGGATTCGGGTTCGGTCCCCACGTCAGGCAAAATTTGTATTGAGTTTTTACGATTTTTTCTTAAAACTTTAGAGTTTCTCAATAGCAACTCAAAGTTTGGTGGGTGGTGTTTTACCATCCTCTTGCTTTAAATCAGCACAAAACTGTCATTACAAACTAGCGCTATTTTTTTATTTAGCTATTATACGACTATTGACAATTCCACTGCGACATATATATATATATATCGAAAATTTACAAGAGACCTTTTTTGTAGAGCGTCAAATTCTCTACAAGAAACAGCTATAATCTTAGCCGTCCTGCAAGCCACTCGGAAGTGATAAAATTCTAAAGTTTATAAAAAATTTTGCCTGTGTTATTTAGATAGGAAATAAAAATTCACAGTGCGCGACCCTTAAATATTAATATTAAGAGCTCAGATTTTTACAGGCGTCTTTTTACACCTTTCCGAAGGTTTTTGAGTTTCAGTATCGAAAAAAAACAAATAGTCGATTTTTTTGAATCAGCCTATATATATATATATATATATATATATATATATATATATATACATATATATACATATTTATATATTATAAATTTTATGAAAATCAGTCCAGCGGTTTAGCCGTAGTTGAAAGCGTAACAGGCAGACAGACTTCCGCATTTATAATATTAGTATGGATATATATATATATATATATATATATATATATATATATATATATATATATATATATATATATATATATATATATATATATATATATATATATATATATATATATATATATATATGACGGCGTCCGCGTCGTCAAATGCAAGAATATTGTAAAGTGTAAACAACAAATGCACCGCCTGGGCCGGCAAGCGCATCGTTCGATATCCCTACTACTCAACTTGTTTTGCTACCTATATAAAAGGCTCTGAGCGCCCGCCGATAAGGCAGTCTAGGCTCTGGCGTGTCTCGGTACACTTGTTGTATCTTGCTAGTAGCTTATCCTGGACTCTTGGATAATTAATTTGTGCAAACAAATTAATTATTATTGTCAACTATAAATTAGGCGCAGTACAATTTATAATTAACTATCTATTGCTTAAATTATGACTTATTTGTAATAAGGAATAATTAAGTTACTTGGCATTGTTAAACGAGAACTAGTCATTAGTGATGGAAAGCTTTAATAGTAATCTAATGTTATTCTGATCTAAATATAAAGAGCTATTATATATATATATATATATATATATATATATATATATATATATATATATATATATATATATATATATATATATATATATATATATATATATATATATATATATATGTATGTCGCAGTGGAATTGTCAATAGCCGTTAGATTATAATCTACCTAGGGATTTCATAATTTGGTTAGGTTAGGTTAGCAGTTAAATTGTAATATCACTTAGGTAGATTATAATCTAGCGGTATTGACAATTTCACTGCGACATATATAACAATAGCGCTATATGCTAAATAGGTGATTATTTTTATCAGGTCGGTAAAACATGGCAACCACTAATCTGGTCAACCTGTTGTAGACATTAAGTGTAGTCACAAATTGAGTTTTCACTAGATCTCCTCAAAAAACTCAAAAAAAAATTCGGAATAGCAATACTTTTTTATAATAATTTGCAAATTAATGTACCGATTGATTATTAAATTTTAATGTCAAAAAATGCATCAAAATCAGTTTATCCGATTGGAAGTTATGGTCATCAAAAGCTTAGTGTACTCAGTAGAGCAAAGCAGTACTTCATGCCAGCCCATCGCCTCCAAATTTACAAGGCCCAAATTCGACCTCACATGGAGTACTGTTCTCAACTCTGGACCGGAGCTCCTCAGTGCCAGCTTCTTCTTCTTCATCGCATTCAACGTAGAGCGGTTCGAATCGTCGACGACCAGGCTATTTCTAATCGGCTTGACTCTTTGGCGTTACGCAGAGATGTAGGCTCGCTCTGCATCTTTTACCGTATTTATCATGGGGAGTGTTCCGACGAGTTGTTCGGACTAATGCCTGCCGCTAAATTCCACCATCGGACATCGCGTCAAAATTTAAAGTTCCATCCTCACCACCTCGATGTCTGGAAATCCACAACCGTGCGCTTTTGTCGACACTTTTTGCCTCGCATTACTCCTTTGTGGAATCTATTACCCTCGGGAGTGTTTCCGAATGGATACGACTTAGGGACCTTCAAGAAACGAGCTTATTCATTCTTAAAAGGCCGGCAACGCAGCTGCAATACCCCCGGTATTTGCCCCCTCGATTGCCCCCTCTACTATAAAAAAAACCTGTTATGATCTGTAATGTCCATAGGTATTTGGTATTTTCTGCTTACCTTACAAGGAAACTTGCATTTTAACCGTATGGTTTTTAGACGAGAGTTTTCGTTTGAAACCAAGATTTTTAACTTCTATGATATTAGTATAAGGAATTATCTGATTTTCTTAGATTTTCGGAAATTGAGTTTTCACTAGATCTCCTCAAAAACCTCAAAAAAAAAATTCGGAATAGCAATACTTTTTTATAATAACTTGCAAATTAATGTACCGATTGATTATTAAATTTTAATGTCAAAAAATGCATCAAAATCAGTTTATCCGATTGGAAGTTATTGTTGACGAAAATTTTTGAAAAAAAAGTTTTATGTCATAGCTTCCAGAATCTTCAAATATTACTATATTTAATAACTATATTTTTGTCTTTATGCAATATTTTAGAATTAGAAAAAGTGCGCCCAATATAGTTCCAAAAACCAAAATTAAAACAACTTTCGAAAGTTTTTTACCTTACTTCTGTACTCAATCAATACTCAATACTCAATCATTTTATTGTATTATATGTTACAAATCATTTCCATGTTAGGTGTTGAAATAGATATTTTTCAACCTATCGATTATGTTGCTAAAATAACATTCTAGTTCTCAAAACTTACATTGATTGCTATCAGAGTGCTAAGTGTGAGTTTTTCTTTTCGCATTCGATCGTGAGCGCGTTTGGAGTTTACTAGGAATTTGTATGTGATTTGTACAGCGCCACCTAGTGGTAAACGTGAGAAACCAGTTTACCACTAGGTGGCGCTGTACAAATCACATACAAATTCCTAGTAAACTTGAAACGTGCTCACGATCGAATGCGAAAAGAAAAACTCACACTTAGCACTCTGAATCCACGGTTTCAGCTTTGGATCTGTCATTACTGTCATTTTTAGTAAACTTTTGATTTTTTTATTCTATGCTTTGTTATAGTTTTTGATCCTCTCAGCTTAAAATACCTTCGTTTAATGGGAAGTTTTAGGGATAGCTTACAGGGTCAACTGATTCAGGGTTTTTATCCTTTGATACAATAAACTTAGCTTTTTATATTTGAGAACTAAAAGTTATTAATTTCGTAACTTACTAATTCTAAAACTACTACTACCTACTGAAAGTATACAAGTCTTTATTTTTAAACAAAACCAGTTTTTTTAACTTTATTTTTTCCAATGAAATATCTTGGATTAGTCCGAGGTAAATTAATTAATAAAGCCTAAACAAAGAATGGGTGGCCCCCAGCGGCCGTATATAACGGAACAATGGAACGAAATGCATTGAATACGGACCACACACCTTTCTGTTTTTTGTTTTTATTTACAGAGTTATGAATTTTTGTACGCCTCATTAGTATTTACACAAAGGTTTTGAGGGTAATAAAAACAGGGTATTTTTGTTTTTAACATGATTCGAGCCTTTTGTCACTTAATTTTAATTCTACATTTGTCTATTAGCAATCTTGGTACATGTGCATAAGACTCTGACTTCGAATCACAGGTCAATCAATTTGTTTAATTTAATCTATATATAAAAGGCAAAAGCGACTGACTGATGTGTCAACGCATAGGTCAAACCCTTAGGGCTAGAAACTTGAAATTCCATACACGTACATATTTCTCTTATGATGTAGGAATCCACTAAGGAAGGATTTTTTGAAAATCAATCCCGAAGTGGGTGAAAAAAGGGATAAAAGTTTTTATGAATTTTTGTCATTCCCTGGACATATTTGCATGGAATTTCGTGTGAATTGAGTACAAAAAAAATAATTAATTAAGTGTTTTTCAAAATCCGATAGCTAAAGGGTAAAATAAGGGAAGCAGCTTATAAAAATAGGTTAAATAAGTTCTAAAGTAAATATGCGCGAGCAAAGCCGCGGGTAATAGCTAGTAATTTTTTAAACGCAGTAAAACTGCATAAATGATCCCATTTCCTTTATTTCGGAACTGTGCATCAGATCTTCACTGAATTAAAATGGTACCATAAGGATTCTGTCTATCTTTTTTTCCGTTTAATCCAGTTTCACGGTTAATCCGATTTTAATAAAATTTGGCATATTGATAGTTTTAAAATCCAGGGTTAAACATAGGTTCACTTTTTTAAAATCTACCCCTAAGAGACTTTTTTAAAAATCAACCCATCCCCTCATAGAGGATAAAATTTGTATTAAAATTATATCAGCAATTATAACAACACGGCCCGACGTACGTAAAAATAGAACCCTATGACCTGAGCTAAGTAAGCTAATCACGAGATTCATTTTCTAAAATACATTTTTTCTAGCCAAAATTAATTGTTCCAAACCAATTATTACTCTAATAATCACCAAATTATTGAGTTGACTCCCAAATTGTCGGTTAATTTTGCTGACTGTATTCAACCCAAGCGTTTGCCCTTGCTAAATTAGCGTCATTAGTTGAATAGTTAGCCAACCTTTGAGCGTAGCCCATAAAATATAATTACGGAGAGGCCTACATAAGACGAAAAGGGACATTATGAAGAGGTAATTTGAGATAGTAAGCCGACTGTAGAGCTTCGTGCGTGAAGGTTATATGGAAAATATTTTACAAAAGTGGCTGGAAATAATATTTGAAAGATATATCAAACAAGCAATTCCTGAATAATGAATTACTAAATTTATGCTTTTTTTAAGCGTTCGGGAAAAAATAATGAGACTGAAGTTGTTATGGTCTACGCAAGAGTGACACGGAATTTACAGCACAAAGTTAGCCACGAAACTTCTTAACGTGAAGTGATATAATATTATATATTTAAGATATTTATCTGGCATTTATATATGTATATAAAACATGTATTTTATATCGAGAAAATAATTCGTGTTGATGTTGTAGTTCTCAGCTCACTTAGTTATAAAAGTTTTTGTGAATTTTAGAAGAACTATTTTTTTTTTTAATAAAAAGTATAATTATAAGTTACTTTTATTTAATACCTGTTACACTCTTAGTCCACTTGGTAAACAAAGTTTTTTTGAATCCTACAGAAATAATGCATTTCTATGAAATAAAAAGTATTTAGTATAATTAAATTAAACTTGGTATTTAAGTTTTTTGTGAATGTCATAGGAGCAACACATTTTTTATGAAATAAAAAGTATAAAGTGTGTGTAAACTTTTTATTCAATACCCGTAACGCTCTCAGCCCATAGTAAACAAAGTTCGTTGTTAATTTAACAGAAACAATGCATTTTTATGAAACAAAAAGTGTTAATTATATTTAAATTATTGCTTGCTTCATTCGCTTTTCATTTAATATCTGTTACGCTCTCAGTCCATTTCATAAAACATTTTTTTATGAGTTTCATAGGAACAATGCATTTTTATGTAATAAAGAGTTAAATATGTGAATACTTTTTATTTAATACCGGTTGTGCCTTTAAATCAGCCCAATTTGTGGGATTTTTATTAATTCTTATTATATTAAACATTTTTCTAAAATAAAATATATTTAATATACTTATATTTTTATCTGTACCGCTCTCAGCCTATTTTATGACCAAAGTTTATTTTGTGATTTCCACAGGAACAACAAATTAACTAAATAAGGAAAATTACACGAATCAATCTTATTCCAAAGAAAACAAATTATTTACTTGTAAATACGTGTCAGTGATTAATAGTAATGTTAAAATTAGAGGGTAAGGTTGCTGATAAACTTATGCATGTTGCATTAAGACCCCGCATTATTAACATATTTGATGCCTATAGGCAACGGTTGTCTTTTTCTATCAGGAGAGATCTACTTGCTATCTTATAATAGATAAAAGTCAGTGTATTAAAACAACTAAACATCGATATTAGAGGATAGACTTGGCATTTTCCAGCATAATTGCTACTCATGTGCTCATTCGCTCGGCTCACATCCAATAGTGTTTGCTCCATTAAGCGTATCTCGAGAGACTACAAGTATAAACTTGAGCTTAGATAATAATGAATTTTGTAATAAACTATATCCTTTTTGGTCAGAAATTTAGTGGTCTTTTCTCCAAAAGATACCCTTTTGAGTAGATGCGTTTGTGCCTGGTTTATAATAGGTGAAATATTAGTCAAATGTGTTACTATCTAGGAATCTATGGAAATCCACAGTCATACGATGCTCGAGACGTGCAAACTGATGTACCACACTGCTATTTCGCAAAATAAAAATTGTAGGATTTAGTAAAAGAATTGAAACAACTTTAAAACAAATCTCAGAATTACATAAATTATAAAAACTACAACGCTCAATTTGCGATCTCTCAGTCTTCACAGACCATCAGCTGTATCGCGGAATGTATCTTTGACAATAAACGCATTGTGACTACACACATTTAGCAAAAAATCGTAAAGAAATTCATTGAATTAGAACAGACCACAAAGCATCAATAATAAAAGTATATATAACAACTAAACCGTAGTCCCTCAGTACATACAAAAGATAAATATTATAGTGAATATCACCGAACCAAGCCGACATTTTATTTCTTTTTCTACATAAAATTTTAGTAAAAGACTTAAAACATTTTGTAAAAAAAAGAAATGTTAAAAAAATATCATCGTAATTTGAAGATAGTGATTATTAAAACAGGTCCCCCAAATCCTAACCTCCGCTGAAATAGGTGCATGTATAAGTAGCTAGATGAGAAAAGTATCAGTAGTCTAGTACACTTTACTTGTTTCTACTATATAATAAGTATCTATTGTGCATTTCCTACCTCTCAGCTGATATATTATTATGTTTTAAATCCTACGAAAATAGAATACTGTTTTACCTTAGTGTATTTTATAACTATTGTATAACTTGTCATTTATAATTTTGTTTATAAATGAGGTCGATAAGTGTTCCTATGTACACCTACGTCGAATAAAATATTATTTGAATTTGAATTTGAAAATTTGAGTCATTCATGTTCTAGTTGTTGGTGCGATGTGTGGTCACCTGCTACTCTATTCATTTTAATAGTATTAAAAAAATAATAACATCTCAGCTAAGTAAATAATACACAATTTGAAATATCTATTATTTAGTAGAAATTTTTTACTAATAGACTTTCTGATATTCTCGCCTAGCAGCTTATACATGCACTTATGTCAGCGGAGGTGAGGATTGAGGGATCAGTTTTAATAATAGCTAACTTCAAATTGCGTCGATATTTATTTCCTGTTTTTTTTTTACAAAATATTTAAGTCTTTTACTAAAATTTTATGTCGAAAAAGAAAATTTTTATTGGTTTTATTCGGTGATATTCACTATCATATTTATCTTTTTGTGTGAACTGAAAGACCACAGTTTAGTCATTACATATTTTTTATCTTTTTTAAATTTTATTTTGCTAATTGTTTGTAGTCACAGTACCATTTTTTTTGATACTTTCCAAGATCTGGTTGATGGTATATTTTTGAGTTTTATTTAACAAATTCCAAGATTTGTTCTACGATAATCTTAAGCCTATTACTAAGTCCTACAATTTTTATTTTACGAAATACCAGTGTGGACTATATGTCGCAGTGAAATTGTCAATATCGTTAGATTATAAGATACCTAAGTAATATTATAATTTAACTGCTAACCTAACCTAACCAAGTTTTAAACTCCCTAGGTAGATTATAATCTAACGGCTATTTCTTATATCTTATAATCTAACGACAATTTCACTGCGACACATACGCAGATGCTCTATTTCCTCCACACTACTCTTATATGGAAGGAATTATCGGTAGGCATTGTTCCAAACGGGTACAACTTAGGCATCTTCAAGAAAAGAGCTTACTCATTCTTAAAAGCAAGGCAACACAACTGCAGGACCCTTGGTAGTCTATGGAGAGCGGTGATCACTTACCATCACTTGAGGTTCTTGCCCGATTGCCCTCTCTAAAAAATTAAAATAATGAGTTTTGCAACATCTCGGCTAATTCCTATACTACCTCGATGTCTATTCTTGCCGCAATAGCGTCAGTACTTATCACGTTAGGGCAACCACGTTTTTAACTGTCCTGTTATAGTTTAAGAAAATTATAAAGTAGGTGGTAAATTTATGTATGCATTAAATTTAACGTTTTTTTATATCATAAGATAGCAAACAAGCAGATGGTTCTCCTAGTGGAAAGAGATAATCATCGCCTAGACTAAAAGATATTAATGTCACAAGCATAAGTTTACCCCTTGCCTTACACTTCAAACTGGAACACGACAATAACAATAACTGACTCTATTACGACAAAAATAAGTAGGTAATTGTTTGCCATTTACAAACTCTCCGCCAGAAAGGCAGATGAAGAGAGATGGCTTACTCTTTAAAGGAGCCAGACCAACACTAGGCGAAAACGTTTTTCTTATCCATCAGGTGCTGATTTTTTTCTACAAAATTTCTAATGGCTCTCTGGCTAACAGTCCAATTTTTCGTGTATGTATTACAGCACAATTAATTTCGGGATGAGACAAATTGATCTGTAATGTTATACAAAGAAAGTCTAGAAAAAGATTTCTTTTAACAATGTTAGGAAGTTTGTTTTCCTTTATAGAAAAAGAAAATCACTTTTTCTATTCTAACGACTGTTTAACATGTTACTACCATGAAGTGTTAGGTGGAGCTAGCACTCGTATTAATTTCTCTAATCTCTCCAAAGTTTCTCTCTAAAGCCTCTCCATCTCTTTTTATACAGCTGTGTTAGAAAGAGAGGGTAAGATTTCAGAAGATGACTACAGTATTTAAAATTGTGTTTCAAGTATGCATTAGAAGTGCTACCGATAAGAGATAATACAGCTTCATGGTTACTACCATCGTAACTGTAAAGTGGCAGAATAATTGTGAGACGTCTTGCCCGTGATTGGTAACACCGCCACAATATTTTCTTCGCACAGCTTGTTGTGTCTCGGTTTGAAAAGTAAAGTGGCCAGTGTATTATCATCCCGTAATATTATCCATCTACAACGCTCCATTAACATCTTTGATGTTAAGAGGGAATGGTTGTCTATATTTTTAAAGAAAATGACATCCTACACCATGGAATACGCTAGAAAAATCCATCCATAATTTACCTTCATAGGTGGTACTCTAATTTTTTTATTTTAGCATTGCGTTGGCTTGACTTTTACGTACATTCCTGTTACATCATTTTACTCAGAGTTTCTGAGCTAAGCTTATAATAATTATTCTTTACTTACGTTTTTATTTTATCTTATTACTGTAAATTTCGTCTCCTTATTCAAAAATCCTGTTAAATTATTATATTGCTGTACATTTCCATCTATATTATAAGTTATCCTGTTTATTTCTGTATTATTTTGTTTAACTTATTGTATTATTGGATAAAATATTTTCGATTTACATAATTTTTCTGACATATTTTATCAGGAAAATCGTATTTGTATTCGTTCTTGCTTCAGAGATTTACTCTAAATAAGAAAGAAATTAAAAAATAGACCCAATTCGATTGAAACGTTATAAATAATAAGAACAGATCAAATTTTGTTGTTAACTATGAGGACTCGACCTCATGCTTTAATAGATCTTGAAGTCGAGCCTTCTTCACTGGTCCAAGTCCAGCCAGTTAGGGCTTTGGGGTATTAAACCACGGTATATATTACCGATATTGTCGGCAGGCCTTCTCTGCAATCCAGGTCCAGCCAGTTAAGGCTTCAAATTGTCGTACTCTGACTGGTTGTGACAGAGCCGAAATCCGATCCGAAGCCGAAATCCGAAATTGTCAATTGTAGTAAACAATATTAATTTTGCCCCGATGATGGGTTAAAACGCGAAACCGGTTGGTTTTTATAAATAAAAATCGAGTTAAACAAATACAAATGATTTTAATACAATGTAAATTCAAGTTAACATGGAGTTTTACAAAGTACCAATGATATTCAGTGTTCAAGTATAAAAGCAGTATAAAAACCCATTAAAAAATATTGGACGTTCCACGTACCCGGACAAAGCGGTTCGACTCAATATTCTTCATTAGAACCGCAAAGTTCTGGAACACGCTTCCTGAGTCTGTGTTCCCGGACGAGTACAATCTGAGGATCTTCAAGAGAAGAGTGAACAGGTACCTTCTAGAGAAGCGCGTTCCATCTTAGGCCTCATCTTAGCTTACCATCAGGCGAGTTCGAGGTCAAGCGCTTACATATCGATAATAAAAAAAAAGAAAAATTTACGGAACTATAAAACTAGAACAAGCTGGTGAATTGATATACTACCCGTGTGAAGCCAGACAATTCATGTAAATAAATGAATAAATAATCAAGCATTTCTTGAATTATAGTATAAACTATCAAAGTGGGATGACCTACTTTTCTATTCTCTAAAAAGTATACAAAAATCAAAAGTACAAACTACACGGAATCAGAGCCATAACCTTTTATGTCCTATTGGATGAACGTTAGAGACCGATATATTCAGGACAATGGTTATTTAAGCCGATTTATACAGTCGGTTTACGATCGAATATTTGCATACGTGCCTTCAAACAATGAATGATAATTTTCATTTTACGATGCCTTAAATGAAAATATAATTCAATAATACTTCAAGAGTACTTTTATTGAACTTAGGTATTTTTGTTGAAAACTAATCAATATATGTAGTGGTAAAAAAATATATATCATATCATCGCTTCATCATGTTACTAGCCTGGCGGAGCTAGATGCTGTCTGTAGTCCAAGCAGTAAGACTCCAGAGGAGACTCCCAGCGTTGTGTCACCACCACTTCCAGAGGTGAAGAAAGCAAGAAATGTTCCAACAGTAAAAGCCAAAAAAGTAGCCAAGAAGTAATTATTGGTAGCTACTTTCATTTATAAGAAATTTTCAATTTGTTTTTTGATTAAGCAATTTTACTCTTTGTATTCCCTTATCACTTACTATTATTTGTAAGTGGTCGTCAAGTAATTTGGTTATATTATAGCAAGTTTGTTTTCAGTTTTCTTACTTTAGTATTAATAATTTCTTTCTTTCTTTGTTATATAGTTTTTTTTATTAAGATAAGTTAATCATAAAGTAGTTCAGACTTCTCTAACTCCACTGAAATCTGTTTCCGATGTCTTCCATGGGAAATTCGTAGTACGTTTTCGTATTATACGTTTTAATGTTGCAATGTACGGTATATTTTGATATTATGTTATATTTTTGTAGGTAGTGTACATAAAACTTATTTTATTGTGTCTAGAACTTTCTGTAAACTGTTAAATTTTAATAATTATCCAGCACTTTTCAATTTCACTTCTTTAGAATTCCGAATAATATCTGTCATATGTCTATTGTCTAATGTCAGTTGTCAATATAATACTGTCATTACTAGATGTCAATGCGACATAGAGTATTTCGTTCAGAAATTCACAAGCTGGCTGGTGCGAGTATTTATGGAGTATTGATAATTAAATAATAGTGTGTTTGTTATTGTTAGTATAAGTTTTTTAGTATAGGTATCCGAATTTTATAGTTTTTATTACTTTTATACGTGGTAATATGAGTCAATGTGATGGTAATGATAGTGATAGTTTCTTTTCTTTTTCTTCGAATAGTGATATAGATAGTGACGGTAGTGTTTACAGTACAGCATCTTCTTCTTTTAATGATATCGTAACGGCGTCCTTTCTAAACTCCTCCAAGCATTTCAATGTTGTGCATATCAATGCCCAAAGTATTCCGGCACACTATCCTGACATGCTAGCGTCTTTTAACTGTGATAAGATCCATGCCATTCTTGTCTCAGAAACTTGGCTTAAACCTTGTCTTCCTTCTACCAGTTACTCTCTCCCTGGCTACACCCTTATAAGGAATGACCGCATTGGTAGAGTTGGGGGTGGTGTGGCTATTTATTTACGATCTGAAATACCGTTCTCCAAAATTAGCTCCTCACCACAACCTCCCCCTGCCGATGCTGCTGAGCACTTGGTAGTGGAAGTCACATTATCACACACCAAGGTGCTATTGGGAGTTTTTTATAGTCCTTCTTTATTAGTAAACTATTTTGATACTTTCGATGAGTTTATCTTTACGAACCTTCCCACTTATAATCACGTTATATTAATGGGGGATTTCAATACGTGTATCCTAAAGAGGGATAGTAGAACCCATAAACTTCTATCCGTGATAGAAGGACATAACCTACACTTGTTACCCCTCAAAGCTACCCACTGTGCACCTAATTGTATACCCTCTCTTTTAGACCTTATTATTGTATCGTCACCAGATCTTGTTGCCAATTACGGTCAGTGCGGATCAACACCCTTTTCAAATCATGATTTGATTTACCTTTCTGCCAAACTTCGACCTTCTAAGTTGAAGCCGCAAGTTCTTTTTCGCCGCAATTTTGGTGGAATGGACATGGAGTCTTTGCGGAAGGACGCTTGTAATTTTGATTGGTCTTCTGTGGCTGCCGAAGCTACGGTGGATGCCAAAATAAGTCGGTTCAATAATTTTCTTATTAACCTGTATGATAAATATGCTCCCATTAGACCCGTCAAATTAAAGCACCTGCCTGCTCCCTGGCTTACAGACGATATACGGAGTATTATAAATAAAAAACACCAATTACTGGCAAAATATAAAAAGAATAGATCTCCAGAGTCTCGTGAACAGTATGTAAAAATTAGAAATCGTTGTAATTTGCTATGCAGGGACGCTCAACGACGTTATATTCACAAATCTGTAGAGAATGGTGACGCCACTAAAGTTTGGAAATTTTTAAAATCTTTAGGAGTAGGTAAGCCAGCCCCAGGTACCCCTGGTTCAGGTATTGACCTAGATACTTTAAATCAGTATTTTTCCAAACCTTCTCTTGACTATGACATTAATACCAAAATACAAACATTGCAACATCTTGCTTCTCTTCCTTTAAATGACTACACTCCTTTCACTTTTAACGAGTTTACTGAGGCTGACGTTAAAAAGAACATCTTGTCCGTTTCATCGAATGCTGTTGGTTGTGATGAGGTAGGTCGTAATATGATCGTTCCCATACTTGATATTGTTTCTCCTATCCTCACTCATATTCTTAACCACTCCATCACATCAAGAGTTTTTCCTAAAATCTGGAAGGATGCTAAAATTATTCCCTTACCCAAAAAGACAAATTCAGCTTCTCTTTCTGACTATCGTCCAATTTCAATTTTACCTTTCCTGTCTAAAGTATTAGAACGCTTAGTCAAACATCAACTCTCCAATTTCTTAAACGCTAACAAGATTTTAAGTGACTTTCAATCTGGTTTCCGTGCCGGTCATAGCACCACCACTGCCTTAATAAAGATCACAGATGACATTCGTTCTGGTATGGACAGCAAAAAACTTACAGTATTAGCGTTGTTAGATTTTAGTAATGCGTTTAATACTGTTGACCATGACGTACTGTTGGCCCTCTTGAAGTCTCTCAAGGTATCCCAATCCGTTTTGGACTGGCTTAGCAGTTATCTTCGAGGGCGTCGACAGTATATTCAAACTGCAGCAAACGCATCGGCTTGGTCAGATTTAACAGTTGGCGTGCCACAGGGTGGCGTTTTATCGCCTTTATTATTCACGATTTTTATTAATTTTATTACTGCCATTCTGTCCACATCGTACCATATTTATGCTGATGATTTGCAAATTTATTCTCAAGCAACGCTTTCTGAACTGCCAAATGCTGTCCTAGCAATTAATAGTAACCTGGCGAATATCGATGCATGGTGCAAATCATTTGGTCTTAAGCTAAATCCAATTAAAACGCAGGCTATTATAATTGGTAGTCCCGGGCTAATTAAAAAAGTTAACTGGAGTAATTTGCCCGCAGTAAAACTTGATGGCGTCACTATTCCTTACAGCGATTTTGTCAAAAATCTTGGCATTTACATTGATAATACTTTATCGTGGACTAAGCAGATCCAGGAGCTTAGTAAAAAAGTTTTCTGTGCCTGGAGTTCATTAAAACGTCTTAGGTATTTTCTTCCCATTCCTACCAAAATTTTGCTGGCAGATTCCTTACTACTTTCTATTTTAGATTATGCTGACGCTAGTTATGTAAATCTCTCCTTAGACCAGATCAATAAACTTGAGCGACTTCAAAATCTTTGTATAAGGTTCATATTTGGTCTGCGCAAATATGACCACGTTTCCGAATTTCGTGCCAAGCTCAAGTGGTTGCCTATTCATCTTCGTCGGAATACTCATATTCTCTCACAGCTATACTCCACTCTCTATGATCTGAAATCTCCATCTTATTTGAAAGAAAGATTCATTTTCCGTGACAACCAGCACAAATATCTTAGATCGGCTGATAATCGTTCCCTGTTAGTGCCAACGCAGAACACTATTTATTACAGTCGTTCCTTTACCTCACAAGCTGTTACGCTTTGGAACTCTCTTCCAGTAGATATCAGAAAGGCGCCAAGTTTAAACTCTTTCAAAAGTATGGTCAAACGTCACTTTCTATGTACCTAGTAACTTTGTTTAATTTTTCTTATTTAGGTTTATGTATTACCACTGTTTTATTTGTTTTGTTTTGTTTTGTTTTGCTTTTCTGTGTAACTATAACCGGATGTTACTTTTATTATTATTATTATTATTATTATTTAAGAGCATAAAAACTTTAAATTATCTTGTGGTTAGCACCACTTTTTCTATTATATTGTTGTCCTTATTATAAAGGTTGTCTGGAAGAGATCACTTTATTAGTGATAAGACCGCCTTTGTGTATCTTACTTGTATTATTTTTATGTTGTAACTTATAATGTTGTCATATATTTTGGTGCACAATAAAGAGTTATTGTATTGTATTGTATTGTATATATATATATATATATATATATATATATATATATATATATATATATATATGTATGTATGTATATATATCCATCCTAATATTATAAATGCGGAAGTCTGTCTGCCTGTTTCGCTTTCAACTACGGCTAAACCGCTGGACTGATTTTCATGAAATTTAGCATGGAAGTATTTAAAGAGCCGGGGTCAAACATAGGCTAATTTTGTTTTCAAAAATCTAATAATAAATTTGGGGTAAAATTTCAGGTACCTCAGGACCTCAGGTCTCTCACTTGACAGGTTTTTTTATAGCAAATAAATGAACTCTCTGTAGAGAAGGACCACCACCTATAGACATCACAGATGCTTAAGATATATTGCCACTTATGTAGCCTAGTTTTATAACTATACTTACTTTATAATTACTATTGCAACGTTATGGCTAATCGTTACGTACACTACGTGTTACTATAAAGGTATCATGGTCTACAAAATATGTGGACGAGACGATACATGTCTTTAATACTTTCTTAAAATTACTCAAATGTACTTACTATCTTAAGTTTTTGTACCCGTCCTGCAATGCATAATCCTGTACTTGTCTCAACGCTTTAGTATGAAGCGAGAACCGGGTGCTTCTAAAAAGAGAATAGGAAAGCAAAATTAAGACAGTCGAAATGAGATCGTTATGAAAAATCTGCGGTGTGACGCTCGCAGATCATGGTACGAACGTGATCAAGAACGTTAAATGAGAAACGGACATTCTGAAAGGATGGCAAGAGAAGGAATAATAAAACATAAATACAATGCAAATGTGGATGGATATAGATATTTACTGGGAAAGACCAAGACTAATTTATCATGAGCAAATTGGTTGGCATACTTTTTCCCCGTGTTGGTCCCGGGCTCCTTTGAAGAATAGGCTAACTGCCGTTCTGCCAGACAGTTCGTAAAAGGCACCGATGGGTTATATGAGTCACTACCATCGTGGCTACTAGGCGGTAGAGTTCTGCATTGTCACGCTCGGGTCTGGTACCACCGCCTTACCTATTCCTGCCGCAACAGCGTCAGTGCTTGTTACTGTCGTTTTCCGATTTGGAGGGTAAAGTAGACGGTAAACTTATGCATGTGGCATTTAGACCTTGCCACAAGATAGCAGAAATCAGAAATCGGAAATACTTGATTCAATTAAACTTTTTACAAGTTATTTTGACACGTCAACATTTTTTTAAACTACTAACGGATCGGAAACGCGGCCAACGCACCATTTAACATCTCTGGTGTCCATAGGCGATGGTTGAATCTTTCCATAAGGAGACCCATCTGCTTGTTTGCTATCTTATGACATAAAAAAAATAAAGGTATTCAAGAATCTCCGAAACGGGCGTGTTCGAATGAAAAGATTTGTAAATATGAAGAACGCAGGGCAATTTCGTTTGGATCGTCATATATGGCACTCCATTCGTAAGGGATTTAGCGTGAAATATACAGTGTGTAAAGAAAACCCTGTCGGATAATTAAAGGTGTTATTTGGTACCGTAATACTGTTATATATGTGTAATTATTTTATGGATATTATTAATTAGTTTTCCCAATAAAAAAATAAACTTAAATGGTTTTTTCATACAATAAGTATGACAACACCAACAAATAAATAAATTCTACTATCAAAGAATGCCGCGTAAGTCGGATGCTACCGAAGGACAAGCGATGCGTGTGATGCGCGTTTAAAGTTCCTTTGTAAAAAGCCGAAAAAAAAAATAGCGCGCCTTCGCGTGGTGTTTGTGCGAAAGCCGCCAAAGCGAAACAATGAAACAAACGGCGAGAAGGTGTTGTCATTTTTAAAATATTTGCTTAAATTTAGGGAAATATAAGTAAAAATACGAATATTAAAAGAACGATATATTTTGTATTTTCTGAAATAAATTCCTTTTAATATTTTTTTTCAGTAATGCATTTAACCAAACTATATGCCTCTTTTGTATCGGACAGTGTTTTCTTTACAAACTGTATAAGTAAACTAGCTGACTTGGTAACGTTGTTTTTTCACACGAGTTACTTGTATTGAATATTTCGGTGGGGTCACTTGAGAGGGGGGGAGGGTTAATTGAGATAAAAACTACCCTATCCTTTAAGTTGGCTCAAGCAGTAGATATCTGTATAATTTCATTGAAATCGGTTAAGTAGTTAGAAAGATTGGTTTAGAAAGTCCGTCGCGGACAAACAACGTGACACGCAATTTATATGTATTAAGATATTTTATGAGATGATATTTTTTTTGAAAAAAAATTACGAATATTCTAAAATGTCCTAATATTTTATTTTTATAAATACATTATTAATTATTCGATTATTCTTATGTTTAATTCCATCAAGACACTTATATGTCTCTTTCAGTTTGAAATGTTTTTTCTTACTGTATATAGTTCTTACTGTATATAAAAAGGAAAGTCCTGACTCAATATTTGATGTATCAACGCTCATCCTTAACTATTAGACCAATAAGACTGATTTTTTCCACACGGGTTATACTAACAATGAAGACGTGGATTCAAAACTTATCCTCTAATAATGTGAATTAACGAGTGCAATATTACCAATATCTTGCATTGATGACATGTTAATTTATCCGCGAGCGAAACTGGAAGGGTCAGCCAGTAAACAATAATTTTACTCGATTCCGGAGTAATAAACTTTATATCGACATGCCGTAAAATCAGAATTAAGACGTAACACCATAATAACCGCCCTGTTTACACATTCAATACCATACGCAACCTTTTATAATGTGAAGACTTATTTTGTTAGACATAGGGCACATTTTCTATTAGCTGAAGAACATTTTTGTCCAGTACATACTACAATAACAGCGAGTGTCCAATAACTTCCCATTTTGAATGTAAACCCGTTTTCAGGCTGCTGCTTTAATAGCAATGTATGTAGATGCGTTGGTAAGAATGTATGTATAATACCGCAAAAATACCGGTGTTTCATAAACAATGTACAGTGCTATGGACACAAAAAGAGAACAATTAAAGCCAGTTCATACGTTGCAAGTATGTTACAATATCTTACATATAAACCATTACACTTATATGGATATAGTATGAAAGTATTATTAATAATTAGACACTTGTTCCTTTTCACAATTCACACACCATGTACTTATTTTTACCATAGATTTTATTTTACCATAGATTTTTATCTTCATATGTGTTTAGATTTTCACTTGATTTCACTACATTACATTTGATTTTTGGTTATGATTTAAGTTTATTATTTTACGTAGTTCGTCTTTAATTTATTATATTAATATAAACAAATAGGCTAATTTGTTTCTCTTGATCTTAATATGTATTTAGATTTTTTTTGTATTTACTACAGTACATTTGATTTTTTGTAGTTGTGATTTTAATTTGATCTTTTACGTACTTTGTCTTGAATCATTATATTGATTTCAAGAAGTAATCTAATTTGTTTTATTGGAATATCTTTTCAAATTATTGTCTTTCTTAAAGGGTTTTCCTTTTTTTTTTCAAGTATCATTACGCTTTTGTTTATTTGTTTGTTAGGTACACGAGTGATTTTAGGAATGAATGTTGGGGTGAGCGAAGGATTAGTCAATGGAAGCATGGGGGTTGTTCGGGTATTTGAGTGAGAAGGTTTAAGAAGAGATTAGTTGAAAGACAGAGAGCTGCCTAAGATTTGTTTAGTTCAATTTGATAATTGTTCTATCGGCAGTAAGTGTATCTTTTCAAGGGAAGAAAGTTTCTGGTAGAAAAGAAAGTGTGATGATTTCACTTACGCCGGTCACAAACCAAGAAAATAGTCATAAAATTGCCTTTGTTTTTAGTTCCACACTTAATTTTGCGCTTAAAGCGAGGATGACGTAGGTATCACAAGTTATTTTCTAAAATTTTTAGAATTTCTGCATCACCTCTACAGAAGTACATAACTATTGAGTTCTATCGGTTTATTAACTTTTCGATACGTATGTAAATAAGGAATTTATTGATTTTGCTCCCCTCCGCGTTTTGAGATCTCAAGAACTTTTCCGACTGTTTTAACGATGATAATAGTATGCCAGTACGTATGTATGATGACATCCTATTGAATTTCGCTCAACTTAGACTTTCTGAAAATTCGTACCAATTTCGTCCAAAAGATTTTGAGAAATTTTGAGAAACCTCAAAAAATATTGGTTGAACAGTATTTTTTAATATATCTTCAAGGTTAATGTACGGATTGAGTACAAAATCTAAATCTCTATTCCTCAAAAAATATGATTTTTTTTTTTCAAAAATTAAAATTAAATCAAATTTTAAAAGTTACAGCTTTTCACATATTAAAATTACATTATTTACAGTGAATGTACTCTACAAAAGTAAAACTTCTCTACATATAAAGCGGGTTTTTTTTCTCGTGTACCCCATAGTGTGCAGTATCGTTGGATAGGTTTTTAAAAAATATTGTAGTTTTATGAAAAAAAATTGTCGATCAAGGGACTCGTTTTTGAAATATTAGGCTTTGAAGTTCTAATTTTTGTTAGAGTCAAGTCCCCCCGCCAGCTATTTAACCGGGCGAGGGGAGGACCGTTTGGTTGGGTTTGATTATGTGAAAAAATTCACGGTATTACCTAATATAATAAAATTAAAAGGAAAACTATCACGGCTTAGAAAGCTTTACAAATAATTGTCGACCAAATTATACAATGCATTTGGTTTATTTTTATAGGCAGTGAACCTGTGGTGTGGATATACTCGGCATTGACGTGAAATAAATTAAACTTTTATAGTTTTGTTAGTTTTGTTAAACTTTTATAGTATGAAACAATAAAAACCCTCTTCTTAAGCCGCATTATTGTGATGGGTAACTTTAGAACCCTACATTGTGCGTGACCCGACTAACTTTACCTATTTTTAATAAATAAGACACACTCATATGCATTTATTGATATGAAAGATATTATTTAGTATACACAATTTATATTTAGAAGTTTGAATTTGAAAAATAACGCGAATCAATTTATTAAATATACCAGATCCGAGTAGACCAACGGAGTTTTTTTAATATTGCTCAGTAAAAACAGGCAACTGATTACTAAGATTACCATCAACTACGACGAACTGTCAAACCTTAAAAATTTATGATAATGTGATACTGTTCATGTGTTTACTTGTTACTTTACCTTCAAAGTCATGACATACCAATGACAAACATTTAAATAATTGTGGCAAGAATAAGTAAATTGATACATTCAAATTTAGACTATTTTCAAGGACAAGAATAGGTAAGACACTGGTACCAGAGCCGGAGGAGATCATGCAAGTGATCTTTTCTTAAAAAGAATAAGCCCAGACCACCACGGTATCAAATTGATAAAGCACGTATAAAGCACGTGTAATAAAAATTAAAAATAGGCTAAATTATATAATAGATAAATTAAAAATAGGCTAAATTATAAATAAAAATATCATGATAAATATTACATTGGTATTAAATTGATAAGCATGTATAATAAAAAAATGGGCTGAGCTCTTTTACTAATAAGTAACTACCACAATAAGATTTGTAAAAAGTTCGCATCGTACAAATCGTATTCTATAAAAATCATTAAATTTTACTGTAATTAAGCTAACAAAGTGTGACTGAGGCTTAAATACGAATTGCTCGCTATTCAGAATTTAATTAAGAGGATTTTCCGATTGTAATAATTATGCAATGAACTATCACTAAATAGAATCTCATTGTAATGGGAAATTGTTTTAGAAATTACAGCTTAGCATAAATAGTGAGCGTTATTAATTAAGCTTACTAAAATTCAATTTGTTCGTAGAATTCCCACACACGATCAAAATCAGATGTTAATAAAGCTCATTTTTAATTCTTTAAAATGCTTTGATGTGCAAAATATTATAGTTAAACTAACTTGTACTTCTAATTTACGTTTTATACTCTGGTTCACATGTACTATTTTTTGTAACTTTTTTTAGAGTCTCCGAAAATTACGACCAATGTGTCATTCGATTCGTATTATTACGTAAAAAGGAAAAGCCTGAAAAGGCGCTGAACAAAAATGCAAAAGTTAAAAATAAATAAGCGAAAAAAGTAGGAGTTTGGTTTTTTGAATATCTCGAAAGATATTCACATTTTTTGAATTATTAAAAAGATCCCAAATGATCATCGAATTTGCTTAAAATAAGTTTCGATTCCCGGAGCTGTATGTCTAATATTTATAATTAAAAAATTCTAGGGTTTTAGTTTAATATTTACCAGGGTTTTCAAGTCATCTAAGTTTAGAAAAAGTAATTGATTAACAAATAAATAATTAAAATTCTGACGTATTCCAATACTGCATGATTTTGTTTATTCCTTAATTTTTATATTTAATATGTTTAAATATTTTATGTAGCTGTGTTAGATTGACGCAACGCTCGCCATCCGTTTTTAATGTTAATCAAATAACCAAAGCTGCATGGACTAGCTAGTGTATTATGAATGCAATATCATAGTCTTATTCTAGACTGTCAATTTATTGCAATCTGATTGCAACTCGACTGTAATTTCAAAAAGCACTCACCATAATATCATTTAACGACTTCGAAGTCTCACATATTCTTATAGTCAATTGAATTAAGTTGAAACCGAAGATTTCAAAACAAATAAAATGGTTATGAGAGAACATAAAATTTTTCACTAAATATGTATGTTATATAATTTTGCAGTTTATTCAATAGGAACCAAATGTGTAGAAGAGAGCATTCTATTCGAGCGTTTGTAGATTTTAATGCGAAAAAATAGGATACCATACATTCTTTAGTCAGTAGTTTACCTTCCAGTCTATTGGTAGGTAATATAAAGATATTCATGACTCTTTTCATAAAAAACACCACCACGCGACTCCTAACACCATCTCTCAATCACTTCGATCATGATATATCGATGTGGGTCTTTCAGATACCTACATATTTTTACATTCATATTGTACATTTTTTGTTAACCTGTTATTCGCCATTTTATTACACTGCTTCGTTATCGAATCGAAATCGAAATCGACAATTTCTTTAAGACCTAATCTCTCTCTCCCAATTATTATCAATTGTCGATGACGAAAAGATCTATAAAATAAAGGTGCTTAAATCTCTCCACGCGTGCTTATGAACACGGAATTTTTGTATAATACTTAGTATTTCTTATATTTATATGTCTCCTTTGATATGCATCCCTAAAGCAACAACAATTCGGTGTTGTATATTTGTTTTGGACCTTACTTATTTACTAGTCAAATACAGCAAATTTTTTGTCAAATATATGATTGAATAAAAGTTGTTTATTTAACACATACTCCATTATACTATAGAGGTTGAACACATCACAATTCAAAACAGATACGAAGAAAAAGAAAAATATATATTTTTATGCTATAAGATAGAATGACAGGAACAAGCAGATGGTTTTCCAGATGGGAAGACACTACTATCGCCTATAGAGACCAAAGATTTAATGGTACGCACCATTAATCCTTGTGGCGTGTAGCTGTTCTTGTGGCGGAGTTTTAATAAGTATATAGTAGAGTTTTAATAAGTATATAGTATGCATAAGTATACAGTCTACCTCACCCTTAAACCTTCAAACAAGCATTGACGTTGTTGCGGTAGGAATAGGTAAGGTGGTGGTACCAGACCCGGGCGAGACAATGCAGAATTCTACCTGGTAGCCTGGTACAATGGTAGTGACTCATGTAGCCAATCGTTTGCCTCTTACGAATTCTGGGGCCTAATTCACGTAATCAAGCGGCTCGAGTCGAAGCGTTTAAGACACTTATACATTTTCTTGTATATTATGACGCGTCGCAGCACATCTCAACGTTCCATCGTGTTTATGTGTGAAAGCCCTAAGCGCATTGACTCAATTACGTGAATTGGGGGACTGGCCGAATGACAGAACGGCAGATAGTCTATTCTTCAAAGAGGGCCCAGAACAATAGGGAGGAAACAAATGAATAGATATATAATAAACCGGCCAAGTGCGAGTCTGATTCCATACTTTCCGGATTCCGTACCATCATTTATAAAAAACGAAAAAAAACAGTACAGAAAGCCCCCTAAAATATTAATTTAATTTAATTTTTTTTCTTTTATACCCCCGTGTTGGATCCGGGCTCCTTTGAAGAATAGACCAACTGCCGTTCTGCCAGGCAGGTCGTAAGAGGCGACCGATTGGCTATGCGAGTCACTACTATCGTGGCTACTAGGTGGTAGAGTTCAGCATTGTCTCGCCCGGGTCTAGTACCACCGCCTTACCTAGTCCTGCCGCAATAGCGTCAGTGCTTGTCACTGTCGTGTTCTGGTTTGGAGGGTAAGATAGCCGGTAAACTTATGCATGTGGCATTAGACCTCGCCACAAGATAGCAAAGCACCATTAACACCTTTGGTGTCTATAGGCGATGGTTGACTCTTTCCATCAGGAGACCCATCTGCTTGTTTGCTATCTTATGATATAAAATATATATATATATATATATATATATATATATATATATATATATATATATATATATATATATATATATATATTTTTTTAAGTGAATATATAACTATTCGATAAATTTTCCAAGCGTCTTCCAGTTGCCGTTATTAAGACAAAGAAAAATTGCAAAAGAATCGCTATTGTTGTATTAAAGTATCTGAAATATTTATTTCATTCTATTTCAAATAAGTATTTGTTGTTATAACGGCAACAAAAATACACTATTTGTGAAAATTTCAACTATCTATCACGGTTCATGAGATACAGCCTGGTGACAGGCGGGCAGTCAAACGGAAGGACAGCGGAGTCTTAGTAATAAGGTTCCGTTTTACACGTAAGGTACGAAAGCCTAGAACGACAGTACCTACTAGTTAACATTACACTATAATGACTTATATAAAAAGCTACAACTTAGAAAAACAATAAATAAAACACAATTCTATATATCACATAAATATTGCAGTTGTTCGTCAAATAATACAACACAAATACGCCAGTGAGAGAGTATCACTATAAAAGTAAAATTTGTATGATATAATATCATTTGTAAAAGATAATCCAGCCATGAATTCTAGTAAACCGTTTTTAAGAATCGCTTTTCCAATATCATTTATGTACCCTCATAGAATTTTACCATGGTTGCAACTTTTATCATTCGTGTGGAATGAAATTACGAAAAGCGTCAGCTTAGTGTGACAGGAGATAAGAGGAAATGTGTGCTAGTTTCAGATGCCACATTATGATTTCATAGCTTTGTATTTTTTTGTATAAAATACAGCTTTACTAGAGATATATTGATAGAATATATATAAATATTTTCATTTTTTTATGAACTACTAGCTGACCCGCTCAGCTTCGTCCATGAATTACACGTCATCAATATAATCTTACATACAAATTTTGGTCCCCAAATAAATATACGAATAATATAAATTTAAATCGGTTTATTGGTTTAGCAGTGAAAGCGTAATAAACAGACAGACAGACCGACGGACACACAGATGGACTTTGCCATTAATAATATAAGCAAATAATATTTTTCACTTTTTTTTTTTTTTTTTGTGTCATAAGATAGCAAACAAGCAGATGGGTCTCCTGATGGAAAGAGTCAACCATCGCCTATAGACACCAAAGATGTTAATGGTGCGTTGCTATCTTGTGGCGAGGTATAATGCCACATGCATAAGTTTACCGGCTACCCCACCCTCCAAACCGGAACACGACAGCGACAAGCACTGACGCTATTGCGGCAGGAATAGGTAAGGCGGTGGTACCAGACCCGGGCGAGACAATGCAGAACTCTACCACCTAGTAGCCACGATGGTAGTGACTCGATAGCCAATCGGTCGCCTTTTACGACCTGCCTGGCAGAACGGCAGTTGGCCTATTCTACAAAGGAGGCCGGGACCAACACGGCAAACAAACCAACACACAAACCAACACCAACACTTATTATTATTATTATTCCCGTGGTGGTCCAAAATCTTTTATTTGTGAAAGAATAGGCGTTCCTGTCAGGCATCACCATAGTGATTACTGGGTCTTTAATACATTTACCGCCCCGTCGGTCGAGTGGTTAGCGACCCTGACTACGCAATCGACGGGGCCCGGAGTCGATCCCCGACGAAATCAGAAATCAGAAGTACTTTATTCAATAAAACTTTTTATAAGTTATTTTGACGCGTCAACAATTTTTTAAACTACTACCGGATCGTAACCGCGACCACACACTGAGAAGATCCGGCGGAAGAAACTCAGCGGGCTTGTCTTTTTCTCATAAATTTTTTTAAATAAAATATTACATAATATTTAAATAGTATCTAATTGTTACATTAATAATAAGGATTGCCGATATGAGGAGCAGTTAATCCCATGCTTTCCGGGAACGGGGATAAGCATTTGTGTGATGAGCATGTCTGTATTTCTGGGTTTGAGTGCTTATTAAATTTATTCTACTATTTATATATGTATTTCTATGTATTAGTATCGTTGACTAACACCCATAACACAAGCAAATAATTTGCTTACTTTGGGGTTAGATCAGTAAGTGTAATTTGTTCCATGAATTTGTCCCATGAATATTTGTACGTCTCGCTAGGGTTTGGTACCACCAACGCCACTTTTCCCCTTCCAAAAGCATCACCGCTTGTGACCGCCGTGTTCCGTTTGCGAATGTAAGGTAAGATAAGGTGGCTGATAAAATTATATATGTGGCATTACAATATTGTCAAATAGCAACACACTGTTGTCAAATAGCAATCTTTGTTGACAATCGGTGATTGGTTATCTTTTTATATCAGAAATATCTTTGTCTGTTTGGTATCATATAAAACAAATTTTCGCTACACGTAAAGCAATGTTAAGTATTGGGAATGAAATTTTTCATCTCTTTGACGTCTTCAATGAAAAACATAATCTCATTTGCTGTCCTATAATGGTAAAAACATTGTTTATAATATTTTATTAATAAATTATGAAGATATAGAAATCCGTAAACTTAAACTTATGTTATTAAATTATAATTGTAGATTAATTTACAAATATATTAATATTCTGATACGACGATAGTTAACAATTATTACGGAAGTATCGGGAATTTGCGAGTGGAGATATTAATAATTACGGTTCACTGATTTTAGAAGTGCATACTTCTAAAATCAGTGAACCGTAAATTTTAAATCATGTTTACTTTGAGTAAATGTTTGTCTATTTGCATTGTTTCAAAATATTTTTGAATATTATGGTATTTTAATCTTAAAATTAAAAACGACTGCACTCACGTTTTTCGACGTTCCGACTAGTTTCGGATCTACATGAGGTCCTTCTTCAGGGTGAGTTTGACGTTCGCTCGGTAGTGACCCGTCTCGAACTGCGGGTCGATGCTCGAAGTGCACGGCTTGATGGCATTGGGTGTGTGAGTAGTGAGGTTGAGGTGGTTGGCGTGTTCATATCATTAGTAGAATTTAAGTGTGCACAGAATGTACTCACAATATCTACCATACTGTCATCTTCTACATTGACTTTTTTTCCGCGTTGCGTTTAATAACACGGGTTTCCAGGCTGGCGGCAGTGTTCATCCCTTCTCTCTATTAAAATTAGGACAACGGTCAATCTCGATGGCCTCAACGAACTTACGCGACACAAAGTTCTTTTCGCGGGCCAGCACTTTTACCTTGTCGAACATTATATAATGTTACGTTAGGAGTGAAGATTGTCAGAAATTCTTTCAGTTGTCCTTTGAGACAGACCATAACTCGTGAGTTTCCAAATAAAGGCAAAATTATACCAAAAAACAATAGATATCTACAAAATTCCATTGAAATTTGTTTAGTAGTTTAGGAATCCATGCCGTCCTAAGAAAGAGTACAGTAAGTTACCCAAAACCGATTCTGAGATAAGCCCGCCCAAAGTTGTGCTGGATATTTTTGACGAATGTGTGAAAGTCTGTGATTTTATAAAACTATTGATTAGTTTATTGCACTTACTGCACTGTTAGTTAGTTTTATGATTTTCCTAGTAATTTTTTTTTATAGTATAGGGAGCAAACGAGCAGATGGTGCACCTGAAGGTAAGTGATCACCGCCGCCCATGGACATCCGCAATACCAAGGGTATTGCAGCTGCGTTGCCAGCCTTTTAAGAATAAATAAGCTCATTTCTTTAAGGTCCCTAAGTCGTATCCATTCGGAAAGACCCCCGAGGGTAATAGATTCCACAAAGGAGTAGTGCGAGGCAAAAAGTGTCAACAAAAGCGCACGGTTGTGGATTCCCAGAATCGAGGTGGTGAGGATAGAACTTTAAATTTTGACGCGATGTCCGATGGTGAAATTTAGCGGCCGGAATTAGTCCGAACAACTCATCGGAACACTCGCCAGTATGTTAATTAAAATACGACAACTTGGTGTTCTATTTCTTAGGAATTCCTAATATGTGAATTAAACATGCTGTATTTTATTTACATGCAAAGTCGCGGGAAAACGTAATATAGCAACGAAACCTAGAAAGACGCGTTATTTTTTAGGGATCATTTCTGTATAATTAAGTCGATTTTGCCAAAATCACGACTTACTGGACTCTTTCTTAGGACGGCATATTAGCGAGTGATAGCGGATAGCTAACGTGACACGTAATTTATATATATTCAGATGTAGTTTCAACATTGATATCGTTTGCATATTGGTAAAATTCCATATTAACGTATATTTATATAATTTTATAAGCATTGTACTGTTTTATTTGATTTTTATATATTAACGCCAACTGTTTTCGAGTTTTCACGTATCATCGGGGCAACACATCCTGTTTATAAAATTTTATATATACAGGATTATAAATAAATATTTTTCATTTCAAAAGGTAGCAAACAAACATAGCTGCAAGAGTTTTCCTTGGCCGCCAAAAAGGCGATAAAAACAATTTCAGACAAAACGCGGAAAGAAATCGCAAAGGAAACTTTTTGGGGTCTGGGGCCACATACCACATTCTACAAAAAATGTAATTACTCTAAAACCAAACCACATTTTATCATTTTCTAAATGACGATGTAAAATTGATATATTTCTTATATATAAAAATAAACTAATTCTCTAAATAAAAAATAATACGTTTTAGACAAATCTACAAACAACAACCAAAATACTATGAACTCCCACTGAACATACACTGAGCTAAAGATCACAACTACTGAGCTATCCAAAAATTTAACGAGGTTATTATTAGTCGTCAAAGCGGCGATTTCCCAATTTTTTTAAATAATTCATTATTTGCTACAAATACTGCTGCAAATTTTACATAATTTTCAGAATTCTAAGATGTTAACAAAACAGAAATCGTTGAAACTGAGATTTTTTCAACGACCTGAAAACACATTTGCCTGATCCAAAAATAGAGTCAGAGACTTCATGACTTGACTATAGGCTGATTTATATTAAAAAAGTGGTATTGGTCCGGGATCCTTTTAAAGAATACCATTAACATTTTTGGTATCTATAGGCGATGGTTTATATTTCCACCAGGAAGCTTATTTAATTTTATAAAAAATAGTTACAGATGTACAGGAGATTGGAAATAAGTTTTTACAATTTTTCTACATTTAAATTGATTGAGTGAGTTGAATTGGTTGAGTTTAGTCGAGAGAGTCACATCAAGGAATCACTATCTGCGTTGATACACACTTTGCTACTATATACTACTTCAGGAATAAGGGCTTCACATTACTCGTTTATTTATTTAACTTATCATTTTCTATCTTAAAAAAAGCAATCACCAATTATTACATCTATCTTCTCAAATATCCTGAAAGTTTATTCATAGTCCAATGGTTCTAGTGACATATTTTATGGCATGCACACGTAAAACGAAGACCGCATACATTGCACGAAATTTCCACAATAATGGAGCAATAATTTTAAACGGAACGAATGGACCGCCTCTTCATATTTTACATACATGACTCCGATAAGCTGAACAACTTTATATTTTAAAGCATATCAGCATAAATACGGGCTAAAATTAATTTTGTTTTTAACAAAGCTATTTCAGAAAATAGTAACTGCCATGTTGATTAATGCCTGGTTCCATATATCCATAAAACGACTCAATTTATTCAAGAGAAGTAATACTTTGTATAGGACGTAAGCTAAAACTGATCCTATAAATGTCAAATTACCAAATGGTCTAGAAAACACGTGGAACGCCTGGTTTAGTTTCAGTTTGGTTGTTAGTAGTTGCTGCTATGAATAACGGATAGTTGAATATAGGATCCTGGCATTAATAATTCATTTGTAGAATACGAAGTAACTGGTTTGTTTTCTATGTCGGATCAACAAATATCTCTGTTATTCCAATGTATAATATGTAAACAAAAATTTTAAATTAATAATCTCTTTACAGTCACAATTAATAAATACTTTGCAAAATAATCTTCCATAGGCTTTTGGTAATAAATACAAAATTATAAATACTGTCACGCATTTGTCACAAAAGGGGTAGGGAGAAAAAGGTAGGAAAAGCTCAAAAATATTAAGTTTCTTAATATTGTGATGTATTGACAAATCAGGCACATATCTAACATTAGACAAATGTTTAAAAAAAAAAACTGAAAATTTATTTTGAATGAATTTTTAAAATCCTAATTCGAGTCCGTGATATCACTCTTAGCTAGTATATCTCGAATACTGAGACAAATAATTCCATGGTTTATTACTTATATAGTGTTATTATAACAATTTTGTATCTTTCGTCATTAATTTGACTCGTTATTGAACAAATATTTCTTTACATCTTAAATGTGTACTTATGTTTCATGCGACTCGTAATTTAAGTGGTTTTTTTTTATTATTGAACAGAAATTCTTTTATTTTTATTTCCTGTTCTTCCATTTTTTATTAATATAAAGTTTTGCTTTCATAATATCATAAACACTTGCACAGTGTTTCACGAATATATTTTTTATTTATATGACAACTACTCACATATTTTACATAATATCCTAAAGCCAATCAATTTTACCTATAATAGTATCACCAGGGCTTCTAGTTTATACATAATTTATAATTTCCATCGTCGGCACTTCAAGAAACTGCATCAAATTGATTTTGTTGAACAAATGTACTGTTTCACAACTAACATTTATTTATTTTAAACTTTAAAAAACATCATTACTGTATACACATAAAGACAATAACTGGAATGCATATAGTAGATCAGGTAGTAATTAAAATTTCACGTATGAAAAAATCAACTTTCAGAAGACTAAAAATAAAAAAATACACTCTCCATCATTGGCGCTTGCGCAAGTCCATTACACTTTTCGATTATTTTAAACTTAGACACTTGTACTGTTTTATAGTTCACAAACAATATATTTGTTTTTAATTAAATAGCCAACCAGTTTCACATTTAAAACTTAATTTTAAATTACATGTATAAAAAACAGTAAAAGTTAAAAACAATCACCAAAAATATTAACTTCCTCAGCAAAAGGGAATTACTAATTGCATATAAATTTTTGTTCTCTTCAATCTTTATAGGAGTTAAATTTCAAAAAGGTCGATATGTTATCAAATATCTAAATGCGAATCTACATTATCACATCCGAACTAAAAGACTAAAATATGGACAATGTCATGGAAGATAGAGAACAAGGGGAAGTGAAGAGTGGGCGTGCCGCGTGCGTCACTATTATGCGCTTTTACTCTAAATTGCCTTAGTGATACTTACCATATCATTAGGAGATAGTCGTCGTGCGAAAATCTATTATACACTGAATTATGCCGTATTGTGCCATCCTTGAATGCAGAAATGATAGTAGAATACAGATGATTAAAAATGGAGATATTTCATATCATTCGAAAGTACAATTTTCATTTTATTTTAATTAAATTCCTGATTTAATATAATATCTAATGATATAACAGAAAGTCAAGCTAAACTCAGCCGTACACCTTACATATAAAATTCTATTTCATTCCATCTATTGTAGAATAGCGAAACTATTAAGATCTTAAGTTTCACTATTGTACAAATAGATGAGTCTATTTTGAATAGACTACAAAAGGACGTAAATACTCTTTTTTTGTAGCAAAATAACATTTATTGTAACGCAGTTTGGTATATTTTTAAATGTTCTGTTTGTGTGTTTCGGATTATTGTTGTTTAAAATGAAAACGACCAATTAAACAATGTTTGCATTAGTAGTTTATATGCAATAATGATTATTTTATGTGTGAGTATGGCGATCACGGTCCTGATACAAATGTTTGTACGTGCCAATTCCGCTTGTTCTCTATCTTCCATGGACAATGTAATGAGGGATGTTTTAAGTTTTTGAACTTAGTTCTTAGAAGTCTTAAAGGCATAAGAGGCAAGCAATTGTTGCCCTAATACTAAAAATACTATTTTTTTTATATCATAAGATAGCAAACAAGCGGATGGGTCTCCTGATGGAAAGAGTCAACCATCGCCTATAGACACCAAAGATGTTAATGGTGCGTTGCTATCTTGTGGCGAGGTCTAATGCCACATATGTAAGTTTACCGGCTACCTTACCCTCCAAACCGGAACACTACAGTGAACAGCACTGACGCTATTGCAGCAGGAATAGGTAAGGCGGTGGTACCAGACCCGGTCGAGCCGATGCAGAACTCTACCACCAAGTAGTCACGATGGTAGTGACGCGCATAGCCACTCAGTCGCCTTTTACGACTTGCCTGGCAGAACGGCAGTTGGCCTATTCTTCAAAGGAGCCCGGGACCAACACGAGGAGAAATACTACAATGTAATCAAATAAAAACCATATAGATTTTATTGTTTGCATGCATTATAGGTATATGGTGACACCCATTAAATCTTCCCTACAATCTTTCATGCCAATGTTCTACGTGCGTTAAGCCTACGTGTATCTACTCATTAATAGAAAATTCAACATGCTTTTTATATCATAGCAAAACAAATAAGAAGGTTCTACTAACAAAGATATTAATAGCATGTTAATATCCTGATGGTGAGAGTATAATGTTTTATGTATAAGTTTTATAGCTAACTTAATCTTCAAACAAGAACACAACAATGAAAAACACCGACGCTATTGTAACAGAAATAGTTAAGGGTAAAAATATTAAATTTTAAACTATTTTCAAACAAAAAAATTCAAAAAAGATTGTCTATTTTCTAAAACTGTTTTCAGCTGTTTCAGAAAACTTGATCACAATATAAGATATTTTTCATACGTGTTGGTCCGGTGTCCGGTCTTCTTTGAAGAATAGACCATTTGTAGGGGTACGTAAATTTTGTTTTTACGAAATAGATGCGATAAAAGCTAAATTTGAAAATTAAATACTTTCGCACCTTTTTACGTTACGTGCTTTTAAATGTTGATCAGACGCGCTAACAATTATTACAACTCTGTTCAAAACAGACACAGACGGCACGAGTTGTTGCGTAGATGAGGAGCGAACAAAATCTTGCTATCCTTGATTTGCAAAAAACAGCTATTCAATGTCTCAATTGCCCTGTCAATAGTGTTGATTCCGAGAGGTACTTTAGTATCTACAACATTGTCGTAACTGATCGCAGGCAAACAATGAAAGATGAAAATGTAGAAATTACAATGCTAGCCTTTGATTGAGTTTATAACACTGTATTTTTTTGCGAAATAAATGCAAAATATTCTATTGTGAGTTCTTTTAAATCCGAAATCACGATTTTTTATTTGAGAAATTTACGTACCCCTAACCATCTGTTTTTCTGCCAGGCAAAATGTAAATGGCGAAATTGATTATACCCGTCACTACTATCATGAATATTATATGGTAGAGTTCTGTAAAGAGTGGATAAGGTACCATCGCTTTATTTATTTCTAGCGCAATAGCAGCAGTGAGTGCCACTATCATGTTCTGGTTTGGAGGGTAATGTATCCAGTAGATTTATAAACGTAGCATCAATATCCCATCACATGAATAGAAAAGCAAGTGTTTTTTTTTTATTTTCCTTCATTCTGATTTTTTTCATCGACACTAGAAATTGCCTAGTGTATTGGTTAATATTAATTAGGAAGGACCCCGCTAGATCGTATTACTTCGACGGACAGAAAAGTACATTTCTGGAAAGGTTGTAAGCAGATGTCAGTTTATTCGAATTTTTTTTTTCTCAATAAATCCCTTTAATTTGATAACCATATTAGTAGAGTGCTTAAACAAAAGCATTCTGTCATCTTGGATGGCCCACCAGAACTTTATTTTAGTATAAAGTCATTTTTTTCTTGGCATTTTTTTCTTTTCTTTCTTGGCAAATCCTTTCATTTGATACCACTGGATAAACTACAGGAATTAATCCAAGCCCAAAGTAATCAATTTATTTGCTTATAGTATGGGTGTCAGTCAACGATACTAATACATAGATATACATAATATATAAATACTTAAATAGATTCAATAAACACCCAAACCCAGAAATACAAACAACTATGCTCATCACATAAATTTTTGTCCCTGTCGGGAATCGAACCCGAGCCCCATTGATGCGCAGTCAGGTTCGCTAACCACTCGACCAACGGGGCGGTCATGCCCTCAAAAAAATCTGCATCCCTGTAACTTCCCGGTTAATTAAGGTATTTTAAGTTTAAGCTCGAAGAGTAAAAAATCTGAGTTTGTTAAAAACAACACTTTTTTAATATTTTTAAAGTTGTAACTTTTGAACGCGATGATCAATTTGGATCTTTCATTGAATGCTGCATTCCCTATGACCCTGAAGTTAGCGGACAGCAGACAAAATAAAATTTCAGATAGGGATATCTACAAGCGAAATTAAGTTTTTCGAGTTTACCAAATTATAAATGGTTTGTCGTTGACTTACCTACAGATGATAATAAACAATTTTTTTTTTGCTAATAAAAAATTTTTTACGTTAAAAATTAAATTTTGGGAAACTCTCACCGTGTTTCCTATCGTTTCATAAATATGAAATTTTCAAATTTAGTTTATTTTTAGATCCAAAAAAGATGATTTCAGTTAGTTTTTTAAATTTTGGCTTAGGTCATTCTGGGACGTATATCTGCGAGTAAAATGATTATTATTAAAAAAAAATAAAAGTCACCTTTTCGTCTTTGAACAATCTAAAGATGATATTTTTTTGATTTTAAATTTGTTAGTCGGATCGTTAGATATCCTTAATTTTTTATTTTTTTGAAAATATTGGTGCCGGATATCAAAGTAAAAAATAATCAAAATCAAAATTAAAAAACTGTCATGTTTTCATTTTTCACGAATCTAAAGATGATTGATCTCGGATTTTTTATTTTCTTATTTATTTTTTATAAGAATATTCAAGAAATAAATAAGAAAATAAAAAATTTAAAAACCTAACTGAAATCATCTTTTTTGGATCTAAAAATAAACTAAATTTGAAAATTTCATATTTATGAAACGATAGGAAACACGGTGAGAGTTTCCCAAAATTTATTTTTTAATGTAAAAAATTTTTTATTAAAAAAAAAAATAATTGTTTATTATCATCTGTAGGTAAGTCAACGACAAACCATTTATGATTTGGTAAACTCGAAAAATTTAATTTCGCTTCTAGATATCCCTATCTGAAATTTTATTTTGTCTGCTGTCCGCTAACTTCAGGGTCATGCATTCACTGCATTTTTTGAGCTTCAAATTCTTTCAGTCATAAAATCTATTGGTTGAAAAATCTCTAAGTAATGTCAAAAAATCAATTTTAATACGTTTTTTTAACGATAATTCCTGAACTAATCAATTGATTATGACTTAATTTATACAATTTGACGTAATTTATTCAAAGAAAAGAGCATATTAATAATTGTATCATAAGACTGTCTGAAAGTTATTTTGAAAATATGAGGAGAAATTTTTGAAAACAACAGTATATTAAAAATTTAAACGCTGTAATTTTTGAGAATTTCATTCGATTTTGAGCTTTCAAACGACAGCAATACTAACTGTTGCAGTATATAATACTTGTATACTAGTATGGTCAGTCAATTAAGTGTTAATTTGCACACTTATTTATTGTTATGTACGTTACGTATGTATATTTCGTCATGTCAATACTATGCCATTTACTGAAGAAGAAGAAGAAGAAGAAATAAATAAATAATTTATTTTTAAGAATATGGGTGTTACAAGTTCTTAAAAATTAAGTTACCATCATATTCTACCATTATATGGTGTGCAAATATTTAAAAATTATCATTATATAATATTACATTTAAAAATTGCATCAAATTTTTTGAATTATTACCAGATCGGAACGCGGCCACACACTGAGAAGATCCGGCGGAAGAAACTCAGCTGGTTAGTCTTTTTTTCTCTATTTTATGTAATTATTACTAATGTACAAGAATGATTTCACATTACAAAAGTTATTTTTATAATTACAAGTTTCATTTTTTGTGTTATTATTTTTTTATAATTTACAAAAATTTCACTAATTATAAAATGTTATTACATTGAAATTTTTTTAGGGCGATTTCAACAAACTTAAATTTTATCCATTAACATTAAATTTAATCGGCTAAAAATTCTTTAATATCATAATAAGTTTCATCTAACAGCAAACCAAACAACTTTTTCCGAAATTTATTTATAGACAATGATTTAAGACTATCAGGAATATGATTGTATACAATATTAGATATACAATACACCCATTGTGTGATATTATAAATAATCATTTAATTTTAATGCAATTTACTAATAAATCCACTTGTGTACAACATTTTACGAGTACATTATATAAAAATTAAATTAACAAGTAAACAAAATAATATATTTTCATGCTTATTTGTAACTATTTTTAATAATGGTTGGCATTTTGTACCAAACCACACATTAGGTCAACATCGTATAAGTTTTAATTAAAAACACTGTTAATATACCACGACCCATCTCTGAATTGGCTCGTGATAAATTGAGCAACAGATAAAATATTGCTTTGTAACGAAAAAAAATTAATACGAATTCTGCATACGAGAAACCGGTAAATCAATCTTCATGCAGTTTTCAAGTAGGTCAGCGAAAATTTGTAGTCCGGGGATGTTTAGAAGTGGCGATTAATTTTAAATACTCTAGCAATGACCAAAGTTTGTTTCTAAAAAATAATTATCAAGTTCAAAAACTAAATATGACAATATCATACCATTACATCGAAAGGTACTGCAACGAGTTGCCCAATTTGGTATTCATTGGTTATTAAATGATTTTTTTTGCTGATAAAATGAAATATTAATCGAATAATAACTCTTTTATTGTATAATTATAAAAAACGTAATTAATAAATTTAAACTAATATGAATTAGAAATTACCCTTGTTGAATTACAAATATGTAGATTTATAAAATCGTATATAAAAAAATATAATTTAAGCACCATATATAACATATAGAACACATATAGAACATGTTGACATATACACATGAAATTGTTACAAATTATCTATTTATTATCTTTCTTCTATATACTTTGCAAAATGTCAACATTTTAATTAAACAAAAAATGAATTTTGTAAATTATAGAAATAAGTGTTGTGATGTAAAATAATGTTTGTAATTTGTATTAATTATAATTGAAAAATAAAACACAAGCCCGCATAGTTTCTTCCGCTGGATCTTCTCAGTGTGTGACCGCGTTCCGATCCGGTAGTAATTGTAAAAAAAAATCGACTCACAGTATTTTTAAATTCATAATAAATAATTATAATTTTAAAATATTTGCACACCATATCATGGTAGAATATTTCGGTGACTTAATCAAATTTTAATAACTTGTAACTCCCATGTTCTGGCAAAATAATTAATTTCTTTCAATATAATTCTTACCTCATATTAGTGATGTTTACCACTACAGAATTAAAGCTAAAGAACTAACATATCCTACAACTTTAAACGAACAATTTTTGTATACATATATATTATGTATATGTATATAATCTGAATTTCGTAAACGGCCTCAACGATTTTCATGAAATTTAGTATGCAGGGGGTTTCGGGAGCAATAAATCGGTCTAGTTAGGTTTATTTTTAGTTTTTATTTCGAAAAAATTAGGTGATCCCGCGGAATTCAACAAAAACTTTTAAAATGAAGCGGGTTGCACGCTACAGCTATTAATTATTATAAATTCGAAAGTTAAGGTGTTTGGATGTATTTTTTTATATTATAAGAACGCAATCAAGCAGATGGGTCTCCTGACGGAAAGAGTCAACCATCGCCTATAGACACCAAAGGTGTCAATGGTGCGTTGCTATCTTGTGGCGAGGTCTATTGCCACATGCATAAGTTTACCGGCTACCTTACTCTCCAAACCGGAACATGATAGTGACAAGCACTGACACTATTGTGGCAGGAATAGGTAAAGCTGTGGTATCAGACCCGGGCGAGACAATGTAGAACTCTACCACCTAGTAGCCAAGATGGTAGATGGCCACGTGTAGCCAATCAGTCGCCTTTTACGACCTGCTTGGCAGAACGGCAGTTGGCATATTCTTCAAAAGAGCCCGAGACCAACACGGGGAAAGATGTATATTTGGATTATGGATTTCTGTTACTCAACCACGCAAAAACGACTGGTCAAATTAAGATGAATTTGACAAACATGTGGATGATGACCTGGAATAGCATGTAGAATACTTTTTTCCCAGAAGAATTAGTTATTCCTGTGGGATCCACCAAAAACTTTTATTATGCTGTGGACTGCATAGTACAGCTGGTTATCTAATAAAAAAATAAGTAAGGACTCCCACGCATAGATATCGCACGCTGATAGACGCCGCATATCGAACTATGCGCGCGCCTATTGCCCACATGGTGATTACCTGCAATTTTTTAGTATTACTATTTTAATGTCGTTGTTTACTGTGTAGTTTAGCAATATTCCCGTTTTTTATTGACCATTATCAATCGTGTACCTCAATATTTACGATCTCTTACCTGTTAACCTATATAAGTTTATTTATTATAAAAAAGAATTTTTAAATTTTCTGGTAAATAGACAAATCCCTCGGTATCATCTAATTTTTTCTGTATAAAAAGTAGCATTTGTGCTATTCTAGGTTATTATCTATCTGTGTACCAAATTTCATTCAAATCCGTTCAGTAGTTTTTACTTGATTGAGTTACAAACGTGCTTCCATCCATTTGAACATCCAAACATTCAAATTTTCGTATTTATAACATTAATATAGATAACACGAAGAAGGAAAACGTCATGTAAAGATAATGGACACTGGCCCTAGCGAATAGTCCTAAGCCTAGTCTTACGAGTATTTTCATGTCGTATTAGTTTTGGTCACTTTGAGAAATAGACAATCTGCTTTCCCGCCAGTCATTTCGTGGAAAGCTTTTTTCTAACAGAATAGTTTGTTTCTCTCCATCAGAGGTGCTTTCTGCTTGCTTTTATCCATACTAATATTTAAAATGCGACAGTAACTCTGTCTCTCTGTCTCTTCTTCACGCCTAAACCACTGAAGAAATTTGGGTGAAATTTGGTACAAAAACTGTCTGAGACCCGAGAAAGGATATAGAATAGTTTTTATTCCAAAAATCCCTCGGGAACGGGAACAGCGCGGGTAAAACTCTGCGGACATAGCTAGTCCTTGATAAAAAAACTCTAATTGCACAATTGTTCAAAAAACTATTACAGATTAAATAGATCAAAAATAAAAATATATCAGGGTACTTCTAAATATTACCAAGTCTTTTTTCTCCTTTCCCCGATGCGTTTGTCACCGGCTGTCCGACCATAGATTAATGAGTAAGCGGAATAGACAGCTCACGTTGAAAAATCGAATTCGAGGTCGCTGGAGACCGCGCACCGCGCAAACATATTGCTACCGTATTACATGGAAAGAAAACCTTAAAAATCAGAGGCATTTTTAAAATATTTCAAGCGAGAAACCGTATAAATTGCATTACTTGCAAAGAACATTTTTAAAACTAGGAGCATTTTTGTAAAATCTGTGTTTATATAATAATGATAATGTTTGTTCGAATGCACCAATCAGGTGCGTTTGAATTTGAGTCAAATTATAAAAAATATTTAAGCATACGAAAGCTGTTATAAAAAAGGCTTTTGGCTGTTTTATACTTTGTTTTTTATATCATAAGATTGCAAACGGTCAGATTGCCCTTCTGATGGGAAAAGAAACCATCGCCTATAGACACCAAAGATGTTAATGGTGCGTTGCTATCCGTGTGGCGGGTTGGCAATGCCATATACATAAATCTATCGACTACTTAACCCTCCAAACCGGAACACGATAATGACGCTATGCGGTAGGAATAGATAAGACGGTGGTACCAAAATTCTAAGGCAAGACGTTGCAGAACTCTCCTACCTAGTAGTCACGATAGTAGTGACATGTATAGCCAATTGGTTGGCCTTGTTTTATATCATAAGATAGCAAACAAGCAGATGGGTCTCCTGATGTAAAGAGTCAACCATCGCCTATAGACATCAAAGGTCTAAGGTCTTTTATCAGATACATTTTTGAGAGTGCGCCGCGGAATTGCACGACTTAATTCCGCACTCCCCATTTTTCTATCGATCTTCGAAGCGCACAGATATGCATCGCCATATGGCGGACGTTTCACGTACCCGAACAAAGCGGTTCGACTCAACATTCTTGATCCGAACCGCAAGGGACTGGAACATGCTTCCTGAGTCTGTGTTCCCCGACGGGTACAACCTGGGGTTCTTGAAGAGAAGAGTGAACAGGTACCTTCTAGGGAAGTGCGTTCCATCTTAGGCCGCATCTTAGCTTACTATAAGGCGAGATCGTGGTCAATTGCTTCTTTATAAATAGTAAAAAAAATTTGTTAGTGGTGCGTTGCTATCTTGTGGCGAAGTCTAATGACACATGCATAAGTTTATCGGCTACCTTACTCTCCAAACCGGAACACGATAATGACAAGCACTTATGCTATTGCGGCAAATAGGTGAGGCAGTGGTACCAGACCCGGGCGAGACAAGGCAGAACTCTACTAGCTAGTAGCCACGATGGTAGTGACTCGCATAGCCAATCGGTCGACTTTTAGGACCTGCCTGGCAGATCGGCAGTTGGCCTATTCTTCAAAGGAGCCCGGGACCAACACGGGACCTCTTACGACTTACCTGGTAAATGACAGTTGGATGCTCGGACCAACACGGGGAAAAACTAATTGTACTTTTTCATATCTTGTCTGGAAATACGAACTTCACTATCGACATTTAACTTTATTATAGCCTTTTGTAAGCACTTGTATCGAATAAATATCAAATAAAATTAATTAATGCTTACAAATTTCTAATTACGCAAGTAAATTAATAAATGAAAATTATTAAATAAAAAACGTCGCAAACATTTCTAAAATAAATTAATAATAATAATAATTATATTGCTAGACAAATTACACAAATCGATCTAACCCAAAAGCAAACAAATTATTTGCTTGTTTATGGGTATTTGTCAACGATACTAATACATTGAAAATACATATATAAATACTGTTACATAAATAATAAATACCCGCATCCAGAATACAAACATATTTATTGATCACAATAAAATATTAATTATCAAAACAAATTTATAATGAAAAAAATTGAAATCCAAAAAAACATAACTAACCTTTTAATCAAAATTAATACAAATTTAATGACACTTCACAATGTTAAATCCATTAGCCGTTAAGGTTACGTTGTAACTATTTAATAATCTGTGGTGGCTACAAAGCATGTCAAAGAAATCTTATGAAACACAATATAAATAATAATAAATAAATAAATATAAATAAATATCACTGGACAAATGACACGAATTTATCTGATCCCAAAGTAAGCAAATTATATGCTTGTAGTATGGGTGTCTGTCATCGATACTAATACATAGAAATACATATATAAATACTCTAATATATTTAATAAATACTCAAACCCAGAAATACAAACATCTGTACTCATCACACAATTGCCTGTCACTGCCGGGAATCGAATCCGGACCCCATTGATTGCATAGTCAGTGTCGCTAACCACTCGACCAACGGGGTGGTCAAAATATATACAGGGCTACCTTTAAAGGTCTGGCCTATATCATTAGATACATTACCATCACTCATAAACAAAAAAAATGCGTTTTCATTCGTGAAGTAGAAATGTAATACCACATTCTTAATTTACAGCTACTTTATTCTTTAAACTGGAATACTACAGAAACAATAATGGAAGATAAATAAACAATAAGGCAGTGATACCAAAGTCAAGCGAAAGATCGTAAAATTCTACCACCTAGTAACAGAGTTTGAATTGATTGTATAAGTGATTATCTATCGGTCAAAAAATGTATAATAATATAGCATAAAGTAATTTCATTGAATTTAATATAGGGCTTAAATAAAATTATCTCTGATACTTTCCCAGTTACTTATTATTGAAAAAGTTTTATTGTTTTGATTAGTTATATGTATAAATCGTTACTTGGCTTTTAAAACTACAATGATAATGTAAATTAATTCATTTAAATAAAATTTAGGGTTTAGAAAAAATTTAATGTCTTTTTAATGTATTTTTACAGTTCAAATAACGAATGAAATAGTTTATAACTATAAAATAATTACGAAATTATGTAAAAATAACGTGCCAACAAATTTAATCTGATACAACTTACAAAAGTACGAACTACCTTTTTGGCAACGTTTGAGGCAACTAATAATGATTATTATGACATAACTTGTCCGTGACTGGATTTGTTCTCAATTCGCAAATAAGTGGACCAAATCCTGATACTAGCAAATCATTATATTGCCACTTCTATCTTCGTGTTTATTTATCAGTCGCAAGTAAGATACCAAGACCACATAATACGCAAAAATAAGCTAAAACACAGATAATATGCATTCACATTCTGTTTTATTAAGAGTAATTAGGGATTTAATATCCAAAATATTGAATGTGGAGTTAAAGTCATCATTCATATCAGTCCTGCGTGGTTGCGTATGAAAATAAAATTAAAGTTGTTTTCTCTTGGTAACAAATTATACAGAAACTACATAGAAACATGTATAACTAAACAGTTCCGAATAGATAAGACAGATGGCGCTGTAATAAATGTGACTGACAAATAAGCTGTCTAGAAAAATTTGATATTTTATTCAAAATAAAAGAAAAAGTTATCGTAGTTTTTATTTCAGGATATAATTTTTAACTACGTCAAACAGCGTCGATAGCTCTCGTTCTATGCTGCTTAAAATTTTGTCTATGTAACGCCGTAGCAGAAGCCCGTACGTAGCACAATACATTCGTAGTATATACCAATCGTAGCAACTAGATGACGTCATAGCTACAACAAAGCGAATGATAGCCTCAGAGTTCACGTAATTTTAATTTGGTTTATTTAACGTTAATTTAGTGCAGCAGAAAGTATTTGAAAATGGTAGCCTTATTTGATCCCTCGGATTATCCATTATAAGTTAGAACTTAAACGGGAACCTTTAATATACGTAAATATTTTAGGAAAATAAGAAATTGTAAAAATACCCCAAAATACAAAGTTTTAATATTTACTAATGAAATAAAATCACTCACGAGAAATCCTTTAAGCTTAGGCTTTTTATTCGACACCACAAAATAGCACAATATGGTATTTTCCTATTTTCTCACGGTATAATATATGTATAGGCGTTTGAAATTTACCTAAATTTGCTCATATGAGCGGCCATGCATTTTCCGCCCAACACCATGTCTATTAGTATAAGTGTGGTCTGTGTGCGGACGTAGCCTAATGGTTTTAAATATGTATGAAATTTTATACAATATTTAATAGTCTTTTAAATAGGGGATTAAATATTGTGCGAAATTTCTTACGTCTATGAACTTTTAGTCTAGTCGCGGACGAAGCTGATGCACAGCTAACTAGTGTACATATATCGTCTTTAATTGTTACGTAAAATGAAAACTTTTACTCCTTTTTACAAAAATTATCCGAACGGAGGAGTACAAAATTTGAAACAGTTAACGTTTACATTGCGAAAGAATGTAAAATGATTTTTTTTAATATTCATTAGTAACATATAAATTATAGAAAATAAATTAATTTAATATGTTACACTATTATAAATTATAATATACACATGTAATTTATACTATTTTAATTATTATTAAAATCTATCACAGTATAAAGGATTTTTTTGTTGAATTATGTTTAAATTACGACCAGAGGTCAATATATTATTGCATGTTTGTTTTTGTTATTTGATATTGTTAATATTGTTATAACATGTATATTGATGTATTGATATTGTTATAACATCCTTATATATATATATATATATATATATATATATATATATATATATATATATATATATATATATATATATATATATATATATATATATATATATATATATATATAGATAGATAGATAGAACCAGGCTCCAATTACGAGATAATTACGTTACGTAATTATCTCGTAATTACGTACGAAAAAAAAACGTTTAAATTACGACCAGAGGGCAATATATTATTGCATGTTTGTTTTTGTTATTTGATATTGTTAATATTGTTATAACATGTATATTGATGTATTGATATTGTTATAACATCCTTATATATATATATATATATATATATATATATATATATATATATATATATAGATAGATAGATAGAACCAGGCTCCAATTACGAGATAATTAAATTATTCGACGATTAATAAATACTCTTTAGAAGTTAACGCAAATAAACAAACTTTTTGATAATAATCCTAATTTTCTGTGAATTCTTCATGTTATTCCGGGCTCCTTTTTGAAGAATAAATTAACTGTTTTATTGTTAGTTATCTCGGGAAAGACGGGTGATAGGTATATTAAAGTATTAAGGACATATTAGCCTATCAAGAAAACTAAATAAAAGGAAAAAAAATATCCATGCTTTGCTGTGCATTTCGGTGTCATAAAAATTTATAAATTAATATAATATTAATAATTTATACATATTGCTGTTATTATTTGAACTGAATATCTATTGAAATTAAATTGATGGAAAACGAAACAAATGTCGCCAAACTTGATAGGTTTGAATTTAGCTCACCGCCAATTTGTACGGCTAACTTACTGAGATATACGAAATAAGAATAAAATATATTTCAATTAAATATTCTGACCGTATTTGTGCTACTTGTTTATATTAGACTGGTTGTTAGCGTTGTTAAAAATTATTTTGTATTTGGTAAGTAAAATAGTATTATGATTCCATTATCATGTATGTATAATGTAAAAAGGATATAAATCACGTTGTTTGGACCTTTAAGCTAAATACGGACGGTAAAACTAGGAATCTGTTTTAGTTATTTTGGGTCGCTTGAACTATATTGAGATAAAATTAGTATACATACTTTGTTGTACAAAGTTACACTTTTTTATAACTATTTATTTAAATTTAATTGTTTAAAAATTAAACTATGTACCGCATCAATCACTCTAAAAATAACATTTTTAATTTATTTTTAGAAAAAAACCCATGTCTATTAGATAAAAGTAATTTCTTCCGTGAGTAATATTAGATCTAAAATTGATGAAATACATTAATGAGTGTAAAATCGTATTAATTAGGGATCAGTCTGTGTGAGTCTTTCTTTTACAACGGGTAATATAGTGTCATGGGGCATGCAGGGTTCATCGAAATAGTCATTATCAAAATCTATTAGGAAAATCTAGTAATTGAAACGATACCGAAAACAGTAAAAAACTTACACGATCATAAGTAAGCCATATGCAAACAATTTAACAACAACAATTTAACAAATAACAAAAAAAATTTATAGCTGTCAATATATAAAAATGTTGCGACTGTAAAATAATTATTTATTGTTGTTTTTATCCGAAATCGATTCCAACAATCGAGAACTGAAATTATAATAGATTTTCTAATTGTTACATACTTCATGTTAACATTTTAGTAATAGAAGATTAACGATATAAAAGACGTTTATTTAATGATAACCAATATTATTTGCAATATTTCAATATATATATATATATATATATATTGAAATATTGCAAATAAATAAATATATATATATATATATATATATATATATATATATATATATATATATATATATATATATATATATATATATATATATATATATATATATATATATATATATATATATATATATATATATATATATATATATATATATCATGTTAATTACGAACGCGTATGTTTTCTTAATTTATCAATAGTTATTTTTTTCACATATATTACATACTTACACGTACTGTAGATTGTGAAAATGGTATGTGCTACCTACTATATATATATATATATATATATATATATATATATATATATATATATATATATATATATATATATATATATATATATATATCATGTTAATTACGAACGCGTATGTTTTCTTAATTTATCAATAGTTATTTTTTTCACATATATTACATACTTACACGTACTGTAGATTGTGAAAATGGTATGTGCTACCTACACATCATTTTATCTAATTTCTACTTACAGTTTCTAGTTACTGTTAACTAGTATTAAATTAATATTAATTATTTGTATGTTACAGCTATTGGTTATTGCTAACTACTAGTAAATAAGTAACATACTGATTTTCTAGTAGTTGAAAGTAGCTAAAAGTTTTAAACAAAAAATAACTTTTTTGCCTTAGTTCAAAACCGTCGTATATGTTGCAACTTGTATTTAAAATATCGTTCAGATTCAAAAATACCTTTCCAATAAACGAACATTATAAGAATCTTGGTTGAAAATAATAAAAATTATGAGTACATTCTAAGTTTTTAAACTAATATAACAAATAAGGCAAAATTATAAGACATTCTGAGAATCGATTTGGTGAAAATAATAAAAATTATGTGTGTATTCTAAGTTGAATTTAAACCAATATAACAAATAGGGGAAAATTATAAGACATTGTGAGAATTGATTTGTGTTGACAAATCGATTTTGATTTATAAAGTAAGAGTTTAATTAGCAACATTGGCAAATAAAATTGTGGCCTAAACTCATAATTATTTTGATAAATATTAATATATGGCCTTTAAAATAATATTTTTTAATATAACATGTAGTCACTCCATAATTAAGATATTTACAAAAAAATATGTTAATGTCTTTGGCAAATATTGCCTTTTTATAGAATGATGTTTGTTAAATAGACTATTATAATAGCACAAATCCTTTGAAGAGGGTTTTGGGCAGGACTTTTCCCCGTGTTGGTCCCGGGCTCCTTTGAAGAATAGGCCAACTGCCGTTCTGACAGGCAGGTCGTAAAAGACGACTGATTGGCTATACGAGTCACTAACAACGTGGCTACTAGGTGGTAGAGTTCTGCATTGTCTCGTCCGGGTCTGGTACCATCGCCTTACTATTCCTGCCGCAATAGCGTCAGTGCTTGTCATTGTCGTGTTTCGGTTTGGAGGGTGAGGTAGCCGGTAAACTATGCATGTGGCATTAGACCTCGCCACAAGATTACACACCATTAACACCTGGTATCTATAGGCGATTGTTGGCTCTTTCCACCAGGAGACCCGTCTGCTTGTTTGCTATCTTATGATATATAAAAAAAAGATTAGATAAGACAGTGGTATTCAACCCGGAATAGATGTTTCAGAACTCTACCACCTATTCGACTCACCTTTCGCCTTTCATTAACTGCCTGACAGAGTATAGTTGGTCTATTCTTTAAAGAGACCAACACGAGTAAAGTAACTGGTAAAGTTATGTATGTGACTTATTATGTATTTGTACGTACAAGCGATTGCCTATAACCGGAATTAGACCATAGACATTACCAGATTCGAACATAATGATCTCTTATAAAACATAAACGGGTCAAAAACGTGTACATTAGGCTGTATCAAAAAAATCGACTATTTTTTTTTGAAAAATATAATGAAAATCTTGTTCAGAATACCGAAAAACTACGCCAGTATAACGGACAGCTCTTAATTTTAATATTAAAATGTCCCGCTTCACGATTTTCCATTTCCCGTTTAAATAACATGGGAAAATCTGATTCTTCAAGTTTGGAATTTTGTAGCTCTGCAACGAATTATCAAATTGGTTAAACCATGACATATTCTTATAGGAAATTTAATGCTCTACAAAAAAGGTCTCTTACAAAATTTTGATTAATGTACTCCTTCAAAAGTTATTCAAGGTCAAAGTTGAAACCATTGTAAATTGTTAGAAATTTTCACTTTTTTGGAGCATTTATCATACTTATTACAATATTTTGTCATTAATAAGCTTTTTTAAAACTTTTTGGAGTTTCACAATTTTTTTCTGACTATTGATTTATATTAATTATCCTTGATATTAAAATTATTGAGTATAATAATAAAATAACAAAAAAACAAAAAAAAAATTCTTTAGAATCCTGATTTTGATGGCAATTTTGATAATTAATATAAATCAATAGTCAGAAAAAAATTGTGGAACTCCAAAAAGTTTTAAAAAAGCTTATTTATGACAAAATATTGTAATAAGTATGATAAATGCTCCAAAAAGTGAAAATTTCTTACAATTTACAATGGTTTCAACTTTGACCTTGAATAACTTTTGAAGGAGTACATTAATCAAAATTTTGTAAGAGACCTTTTTTATAGAGCATTAAATTTCCTATAAGAATATGTCATGGTTTAACCAATTTGATAATTCGTTGCAGAGCTACAAAATTCCAAACTTGAAGAATCAGATTTTCCCAAGTTATTTAAACGGGAAATGGAAAATCGTGAAGCGGGACATCTTAATATTAAAATTAAGAGCTGTCCGTTATACTGGCGTATTTTTTCGGTATTCTGAACAAGATTTTCATTATATTTTTAAAAAAAAAATAGTCGATTTTTTTTTGATACAGCCTAGACTGTACATATTATATAGAACTTACTTGTAAAGCTCGACGTTTCGGACAAGTTACATTGACCGTGATCACGAGTCCGCTCATCATTTAAAATTTATATTAGAACGCGTGAGTTTAAAAGTTTATAATATCTTTTAAAGTTTGAAAACGGACTTGGGTGGACAGCTGTAAAAAAATAGTATAATTGTGTGTAATGTGTATATTATCATGAATGTACTATGCGTGATGTTAATTTTTACTAATTTAATATATTGCTAATGCATTTTATTTAAAATGTATAAGAAATACATTAAATTAATTTAATGTATTTCTAATGCATTTGATTGCCAGAAAAAAGGGGTACAAATTTTTCACTTCGCGTATTAAGGTATAGATTTGATGTTACGATTACACCATATTGACAGCAGTGCTTTATAAATATTGTTCGTGTCTATAGGAGCTGGATAAATCTTTCCTTTGGACGAGTTATCTACTTGTTTACTATTCAAAAATAAAAGCAATTCTTCATAGTTTAAATAAATCTTTTGCAAGTCCTTTTTAATAATATGACATATCAATTTATTTGTAGCTCCAGGTTAATTTGAAGTGAGCTTGTTCGAGACAGTTTCTCGAACAGATGACAAAAGTTATATACTATCTAGTTAAGTAGGCACAACTTTAAAGTTTGTTGCATTAATTTAACATTAATTTACAATATTGATATTTCAGAATATAAAGCTTATTTTTGGCCATTATATTTATACGCATTGGCTTTTCGGTATCATGTTAAGCTGGTTGAATGATAAATTATAGGTACGATCCTTGGTTGTATATATTTTTTTATATTATAAGATAGCAAACAAGCAGATGGGTCTCCTAATGGAAAGGGTCAACCATCACCTATAAACACCAAAGATGTTAATGGTGCGTTGCTATCTTGTGGCGAGGTCTAATGCCACATGTATAAGTTTACCGGCTACCTCACCCTCCAAACCGGAACACGACAGCGACTAGCACTGATGCTATTGCGGCAGGAATAGGTAAGGCGGTGGTACCAGTCCCGGTCGAGCCGATGCAGATCTCTACCACCTAGATATAAAAATGTAATCCTTGCAGAGGTTGTAATTTATTCTGTGTTAAAAGCAGCTGTTTAGTGGCCCAATATATATAATAATATTTTGCGGATATAGGCATTGTTTAGTAGCCTAATATACTATATGATATTATTTTGCGGATATTGGCATTGTTTAGTAGCCTAATATACTATATGGTATTATTTTGCGGATATTGGCATTGTTTAGTAGCCTAATATACTATATGATATTATTTGCGGATATTGGCATTGTTTAGTAGCCTAATATACTATATGATATTATTTTGCGGATATTGGCATTGTTTAGTAGCCTAATATACTATATGATATTATTTTGCGGATATTGGCATTGTTTAGTAGCCTAATATACTATATGATATTATTTTGCGGATATTGGCATTGTTTAGTAGCCTAATATACTATATGGTACTATTTGCGGATATTGGCATTGTTTAGTAGCCTAATATACTATATGATATTATTTTGCGGATATTGGCATTGTTTAGTAGCGTAATATGTATAATATTATTTTGCTAATAGAGGCATTGTTTAGTAGTCTAATATATATTATTTTGTGGTGATATACTATATATGTTTTTTGTGGTTATATAATTTGTAGTAGGTTTTGCGCAGATCAAAATAAATATTCTTATGATGTAGTTAGAGACTATATTTTAGAAATTTAAGTTTAAATACAAGGTTTTTAAAAATACCACAATATTAAATTTTAACAAAAAGTATATGTATGTATATATAGTCTATATTATATTATACATTTTTTATTGGTTGGCACTTGGTGAGATTCCATTTCAATACAATATTTATCGATTAAAATAACTCGTGCGGTTTTATTTACTGTTAAACAGTATGTACAAATAAATGTATTAATCGATAAATATTATTGTTTTGAAAAAGTATAGTATTTTCACGCCCGTATCTCTGAAGAGGTGTGCAGAGGTACAACCAGTACACCTTCGATTAGCCGAAGATACTTAGCCCCACAATGTGATAGTTGGCAAGCCTATCCCCAACTGGGCACTCATACAATCCTGGGCGTTGTCTTTATCAGATAAACTGAAAAAAAAAACATTTTGGGCTTATCAAACCTAACCATAGAGGTGACTTTATTTTACAAATAGAATCATTTCATTATTATTTTTATAATATCATCGGAATACTTATTTACTAACCTTTCGGATCGGGCAAGTATTGTTAGACGCCGTATATGTATATAAGACTTCAGCTTGCTTGTGGTTATATCTTAAAACTCAAAAACTGGCCAGTGAATTAACCTGATACTTATTAACGACATAGCTGTTGATCAGAAGAGTGTTTTTATATACTTCTTAATACGAAATTCTAACGAAAATAATTTTTAAATTAATCCACAGTAAATCATGGCCATATTCAGTTAGTTTTCGTCTACTTAAATCTTATTAGTAATTAGAAATCTAAAAGAAACATGTATCAATAATCAATACCTAGGCGAAAACGTAAAATTGAATTTTGCTGTCAATACCACAGACCACATAAATACTAATAGACTTTGGCACTGAACGTGCAGCCGTAAATATGAGCGAACGCTCATATCGCTGTCTAAAGTATGGTAAATTATTGACAGTAATTGCAATTGAGTATTGTTGACATACTATTGCATACATTGACGTATTCATGTGAATATAAAATTTAGCTACGCTTGATGTCTAAGTAATGTCTTAAGAAGGCGCCGCCATTCACTCCGTGGTAAATACATTTATCTTTCGATAACTTAACAGCTTCTTATAAATATAACAGTTAAAATCACCACTCTTCACCTAAGCAGAACAATAATCTATTTTCAAAACGTTTGTATTCAGCTGCCTTTTACCTGCAATGGCGTAGCACTTTCCTTACGAGTTGGAAAGATTCTTGTAGACGACGTAGCAATAACTCTCTACCCTACTGAAGGCAAAACCAATAACATATTCGCTGTGTTTAGGCAAAAGTTGTTTCTGTTCTTCGCGAGAGCCACGTGCTTTTTGCTATCTCGTGGTAAAACATGTTGTACAAATCGTGTTTCCTCATCATTGCTCTAGTATCTAATTTTCTATGAAGTGCGAGTGAAAAAATATTACAATTATCTAGAACTCAAAAGTTTTTTCATGTTGATCCAGTCCCTTTTTGAAGAATAGATCACCTGCTATTCTGCTAACGATTGGCTATACGTGCTACTTAGGTGCCCCACAGACCTACAATACTATTGCGCAATACTTTTATTGTGCAATAATATTGAATACCCCTTTGTTTCTAAACGTTCAATAAAGTTGACAAACCAGTCTGATCAATATTTTCGTGCGAGCTGGTGATTTTGTTAAATAAATCTAAGTATACAATTCTATACACTCAAGCAAAAACTCCCGTTCTTCTTTTTTTATTGATTGGTTTTGTTTCGATCAACACTTATATCGATTAGTCAATTGGCCTGAATGTTGAATTTCGGTCAAATGTTGAGTTTCGGCTGAAATTTGAATTTCGATCGAATGTCGAAATTAGGCGGAATGACGTATTTCGGTCACATGTTCAATTTCGACCGAGTGTCGAATTTCGGCCAGTGGTCGAAATTTTGACCAATTCTAGTAATGAACTATTAAATTAACAACATGAATAAAATTATTTATTTATTTATTTAATACTTTATTGTACATAGAACAATTAGAATAAAAATATATAAACACAACATAAGTACAATGGGCGAGCTTATCTCTACTTAAAGAGATTTCTTCCAGCTAACCCGATAAAGGAGATAAAAAAGAAATCAAATAAAGTAGACTTGATGTACAAAAAAAATAGATATTACGGTTACATAACTAAACTAAATATATATATATTAATGAAAATACAAGAAAAAAAAATACGTACGGTATAAGGAAAAATTACAATTTTGTTAGAAAGTGTTCTTTGACGCGTTTTTTAAAAGAATCAAAAGTCTGGCAGAGGCGAATCTCACTAGGCAGAGAGTTCCACAAACTTACTGCATGTACCGCAAAGGAGTGCGAGTAGGCAGCAGAGTTACTAGGAGGAAAGCGCAACAAGGTTCTAACGTTAGAGCGACACGGGGTATCAGGAGAGTGCAAAAAACTAAAAGAATCACGGAGATATTTAGGGGCTATAGGATTGAAAAGGATCTTGTATAGCAAGCAAAGGATATGAGTTTTTCTCCGCTGTCTAATAGGAAGCCACCGAAGTTCAGCTCGGAAATTAGAAACGTGATCATACTTTTTTATGCCATAGATGAAGCGAATACAAAGATTCTGCAATCTTTCAAGCTTATTTAATAGCTCTTCTGTAGCATCCAGATAACAGGAGTCAGCGTAATCTATTATTGGGAGAATAAGGGAGTGCATTAAAAATATTTTTGTTTTAACAGGTAAAAAATTTTGAAGTGGTTTAAGAGAGTGGAATGCAAAATGCACTTTACGGCTTAGATTATTAATGTGAGTGTTCCAAGAAAAGTCAGAATTAAAAGTTACTCCCAGATTAGTAGCGGAAGAGGAGAAAGGTATAGGCGTATTGTTATACGTTAATGTAGGAATGTGACTGTCATTGATCAATTTCTTCATAGGACGACTACCAAGAATTAATGCTTGTGATTTGATTGGATTTACTGATAGACCAAAGGATTTGGTCCACTCATAAATCCCATCTAAATCGTCATTCATGTCTCTGATTGCCTCCGCTATATTCGTGACGCTAAAGTGGCGGTAAATCTGTAGGTCATCAGCATAAAGATGGAATTTTGATTTAATAATGGAAGTAATCGTGTTGATAAATGCCGAAAATAGAAGCGGAGAAAGGACTCCACCTTGCGGAACGCCTGCATATAAGTACCGCATAATAACGAAAAGTTCTTGGTCGCCATTTTACTTAAATTTACAAAACGATCATACATTAAACACCGCGACTGACCGACCGCGACCGCTCCAAGCTCTGAAGTGAAAAATATTGTGCATTATTAAAGCTACACAGTGCAAGAAAATAATATTGTACAATAAAAATTAAACCCGCTCAAACTTTCGTTCAATCATTGTGCAATCTTCAATATTAACTCTAAACGGTCAATAATATTGTACAATACGTAATATTGCGTATTATTGTAGGTCTAGGGGCCGCCTTACATCGTGACTACTAGGTGATAGAGTTTTACATCGTCTCGCCTGGAATTTTGGTATCACCGCCTTATCTATTCCATTTCCATGTAGCGCCAATGCTTGTCACTGTTACGATCAGATGTTAAGGATAAGGTAGCCAGTAAACTTATGCATGTGGCATTGCCATCTCGCCAAATGGATAGCAACGCACCAATAACATCTTTAGTGTTTATAGGCGATGTTAGTTTCTTTCTATCAGGAGACCCATATGCGTGTTAGCTACCCTATGTTTAAAAAAATAATTATCAGCTTTTAGTTCAATATTTTCTACTTTTTAACCATACCTAGAATATTCTTTCACGGGTATGTAGAAATTATTAACTTTTCACTTTTAAATTATAATAAAGTTACGTTTTTCATTTCACTCGCAGTATAAATCACATTTGTTATTTATAGCTGTTGCGTTTGCAATTATTCGCTGATAAATGTTTCAATAACATTAATTTACGGTTGTTATATTAATTATATATTTCCCAATTTTGTGGACATATTGCGATAAATACAATTAAATTAATTGAAAAATATTTATTTTAATGAAATGAATAAATTATAGTATTGTTTTTTGACATTATAATGAAGCAAACAAGCAAACGGCTCTTCTGATGTAAAGAAATAATCTTTGCCTATAAACACAAATATAAATTTCTATCTTTGTGGTATAAAGTTAATTGGCATTAATTTCATGCCACGCAGATAGCAATGTATGAATTTACCCTAACACTCTACATCAAAACACGACAGTGACACACCGACCGACAAGCATTGACGGTATTGCATGAGGAGTTGGTACTACGATGGTACCAAAACTCGAACGAAACGTTGCAGAGCTCTACTAAGTGGTGTCGATGGTAGTGACTTGAAAGCCAATTATTCGCCTTTTATGAACTTCCTGGTAGAACGGCAGATGGTCTTTTTTCAAAGTTGGCTATTTTGTGATGGACAGAAAAGTTCCTAGACGTTTGAAAAAAAAAACTAGCGTTATGATGCCTTTTTTCCAATTTTCTTGCTTAGTAATACTTTTTAAGATAAAGAAGATTGATGAGACCGGTCTGTAAGTGGCACAAGAATATAGCGTCAACCGAAAGTATTAAATTAATTTAATTTACAATAAGCCCATATTATAATTCAACGGATATAATTTTTATTAAAAAGCAAGTTTTAAAAAACAATGTATTTCGAAAATCATAAAACTAATCAAACTTGTGCGCTTTTTCTTATTTCTATTTCAAGCCGACAAGCAAATATTTTGCTTATCTACCTTTAATTATGACCAACCAAACAAATTAGCAAAATGTCTGATCGGTACGACAAAAAATGTTAATTAAAGTATTTATTACTATAGTCGAATCTTACAACACAGGAGGCTGTATATGCGAGCTACTCTTAGAATCATCCCAAAGAAATAAAAAAAAAACAAGGGTTATCGGTTTAATCTATGAACGAGTAACAAATATTTTGCTGTAAGCAAACGTTGTTCATATTTTAAGTTTTAAGTGGTTAAAATTAAATTATCTTCGTGATGAAAGACAGAAAAACGTGTTATATCTATGTTAACGATATATTGCAACGTGATTGGCTTAAAATAGTATGTAATAATTGTGAATTCAAGTAATGTTAATCTTTAAAGGTTTTTAGATAATTTTAGCATTAGAAAAGTGTCCATGATATAATTAACATTTCAAAAGAAAATAATAATGTATTACAACACGATAAACATATATTTATTTATTTAAAACATATACAGATTAATATAATAAACGGATTATATAAAACATGTACAAAGGACTAGCTTAGCTCTCAAATAGATGTCTACCAGCAGACCCGAGAAGCGAGAATGCACAAATATAAGTAGAATACAGTCACCAACCACACAACCCATAGACCCCTAATAACAGGCGAATGGTTCTGTCAACACATCTGACTTATAGTTCCGATGTAAATGTCCATGCACCAATACCCAATCAGTGTCGACCAATCAGACTCTCTGTACATCACTGTGGCCTTGAGTAAGCCAATCACGATGTTGCAGCTCAGCTCAGCTAGTTGCCAGAATGTATTCCATACGGAAAATCGAACATTAGGCGTCTATGGGCTGTGTGGTCGATGAATACAGTATACAAGTTCGTTATATTTTAAAACTATGATTAAAATACAATAATTTATACATAAAAAAATTAATACAAAACCAAAAGAAAAACGAAAGTTTATCTATGGCTTAGTTAAGCTGTTATAAGCTATCAATGCCTTTCAAATTAAAAGGAAAGGCATTGATAGCTTATAACATTTATGCGTTTTCTTAAAGACATGGAGAGATTCGCTATTACGAATATTAGAGAGGAGAATGTTCCAAAGTTTAACAGTGTTAAAAGAGAATGAATGACTGTAGAAATTAGAAATTTCAGGAGGGAACTTGAACTTGCATCAACATGTGAAACATGTATCAATATGTGTGCTTATGAGGCCAACTTTGTATGGACCCTCGTGTTCTCCTTTAGAGTTTACTTACTTGTCGGTAATATTATGATAGGACATTAAATTATGACACAAATATAGCAATTTTTTTTTATATCATAAGATAGCAAACAAGCAGATGGAAAAAGTCAACCATCGCCTATAGACACCAAAGATGTTAATGGTGCGTTGCTATCTAGTGGCGAGGTCTAATGCCACATGCATAAGTTTACCGGCTACCTTACCCTCCAAACCGGAACACGACAGCGACAAGCACTGACGCTATTGCGGCAGGAATAGGTAAGGCGGTGGTACCAGACCCGGGCGAGACAATGCAGAACTCTACCACCTAGTTGCCACGATGGTAGTGACTCGATAGCCAATCGGTCGCCTTAAACGACCTGCCTGGCAGAACAGCAGTTGGCCTATTCTTCAAAGGAGGCCGGGACCAACACGGCGGAAAATATGGTTATCTTTTTCTATCAAGAGTGTATCTGACTAATCTATTAAATAAACTTCATAATTTGATACTACTTTCACTCGCGACTTCACTGACGCGACTCAAAATCATTACATTATTTTAGTCAGAAGTTTAAGAAAAGAGCGTAAATTACTCCATAATACTATTTTTAATGATAATTCTTTTTTTATTCGTTATACGAAAAAAGCAAATGTTTTCTCTTATTAAATTAGTATAGACGAATGTAAGGGATTACGAGTGACACTCTCAATATCTTTATAGAATTTAAGCAATATCGCTTTTCACCAGGAGAGCGGGTTTGCTACCTTATAATTTTAAAGTAATTCAAGCGATAATCGTAAACAATAACAAAATGTGAGGATGTCAATCACCCTTATTTCGAACTACCCGAGAAACTGGTGAATCATGGTAATGAGAAAATTTTTATACGAATAAACCTTTACATGCATACTTAACAAGTCTACAATTTTACAGCGATTTCTTGGTCAAAAATGCGACTATAAAGTACGAAGATCCGGCTGGTTCATCTCGTAATAGTTCAGAGCGTAAGAAAGCCAGTAATCATATGGCATTATAATACCGCCACAAGGATAACAACGCACAATTAACATTTTTGGTATCTATAGGCGATGGTTTTCATTTTTCATCAGAAGGAGCCATCAGCTGCTTGTTTGCATGATAAAAATATTATTATCGTTCATGATTGTACTTTAATCTAGTGAAGCGTAAAGATCAAAACAATACTCGGATTGTTTGTTGAAATTTTACTTTTTGTAAAAATATTTGATATTTACGATCCAAGTACATACAATCACAGATTATATTATGATACTAGTGCAATGACGCGATCAAATTCTACTAACTAGATTATGTATAAGTACAACGCTAATATATTTTGTTTACATAATGTAATGTTCTAGTAATTTTGCAATATGATACATTATAAATATTCTGCCAAATATATTATTATTGTTAATGTAATAATTAATATGTTAATTTAGAAAAAATAAATCTAATTTTTTGGAACAACTAATGTTACCCGCTATTTTATATGCTTTCTGAGGATTATCTGTCTTTATACTTTTTCACGGATAAGACCAGGTATGTTGATGTCTGAGATACATCTATATTTGTTTATTATTTAAATTATGAACTTGCTATTATCAATTGAAAATTATAAAATTTACTAAAAATTCGATTCATTTAACTTATGTTAGTCTATTATAATGTTGTAAGGAAATCCAAGAGATTACTAAAACTAACCAGCAGTAGTCGATGTTAGCATTTCAAATATGGAATTATATGATATTTAATACTGAATATTAATCGTAGACCGGTAATATTAGCTCAATACAATTTATATTATATATAATAGATGATAATGGAACCAAAATAAGTGAACAAACTAAGAGTGCTTCAATTTTTAGTTTTCATGTTATGTTAATCTATTTAGTAAATGTTAATCGAAGAGAATATGGTATATTTGCAATTCAGTTCGAATTCATAATGCTTGCGAATGTACACAAATGATGTTGAATAAATATTCCCGAATACATTTAACTGTGTAAGTTTCGTTAATGCATGTAGACATCTATATTTTAAACTCTTTTATTATGCGGTGAATCGATCACGAACCACAGTCTAAAATAATCAGAGAAATACTATTTTTAGATATTTATTTTAACATAATTGAAAATACCCTCACTTTTATAAATAACTACGTTGTTTTTTTATTTTCAATATTATTGAAAAAACGAATTTTTGATAAAGATCCTATTAATATTTTAAATAAAAAAGAATGAATATTTTTTATATTTTATAAAAACCAAATAAAATTTTGGAAATCTTTTTGACATTGTTTTAAGCAACCTTAACGGTTGACTTGTACCACTTTTTAAATGAAATTTACCATGGCTAGATACATTTAAAAAGTATTTAAATAGTGTGATGAAAGTCGAAATAAAACTTTTATTTTCATATTTAAAACAGCCCATGCCTGTACCACATTTATTTATTTATCAGTTATTATATATATATATATATATATATATATATATATATATATATATATATATATATATATATATATATATATATATATATATATATATATATATATATATATATATATATATATTTTAAAAGAAAACACAATATACATATTAGTAACACCAATAAACCTTGTGAAGGTTTAACTTGGTGTTAGATTCTCGACACTTGAATCTAACACAGAAAAAAAGAGATAGGTAAGCAATGTAAATAAACAGGTAAATTAAATAACAATAACTAGTAAACGGTTAAATAAAACAATTAGAAAACTTTTAGGGTAAACGTATAAAAGTAGCATCACGTCACGGCAAGCCGGAGAGGTGATGCTAGAGTTAATATGGTAAAAATAATTAATAATAAATAAAATCATTGCGTTGCTACTCCGTGATGCAATGCAAAATAGTTTAGTATTATTTTCCGGTTTTTGACATAAAATGGCACTGAAAAGCAATGCAACGTTGCTACAACAGGTTTTGTAAAACATTAAGCTATATACAAAAATAATTAATACAATAAATAAATAATATAAAGTAATAAAATAAATTTATGCATTTATTTTGAACCTGTCAAATACATAAAATTACAGCGTAATTCATTATATTATTTTAATAAAAGTAAAAGTGTTACTATTTGACAAATACATTCAAACCGATAGTTTAAAATTGCTTTATGCTTCAGATAAAAATTTCAATAAAAGTTAACAGCAGCATTCAAAGAAAAATATTAACCAAATTTTTAATAGAAAATACTTTTACTCACTGATTTTACACTGTATTGATTGTAAATTTTAATCTGTGGTCCAATGCAATCAGAGATAATAAAAGCGTTGTATTGTGGTACCGTTTCATTGTGAATTCAAGGAAAACCTCACTGTTTTTAGTCGAACTGGATATTTCGTATTGTTAAGCAAATACATTTTATATATTTTGTAAATTCAGTTTGACTCATAAATAAATGAGTATATGTGTTAGCAGCTCCGAACAGAGTTTACAAACTATAAATTATAATAACTATCGTTTGATCATGATTTACTACGATGGACCAGTTTGACAGGCAAGATGTTCAATGACAAATATATCGCTTTTCGACCAACGGCTTCTATGTACTAAATAAAGTACATTCATCCCTTTGCTTTCGACTAACCGGTCACCGTATTTTTCGTCCTTTTTTAGATGCTTACCTTAACTGAAACCAGCAGCTTTACATACTATCCGTAACCAGGTGGTGTTGATACACCATTACCTAGTTCAATATTAAGCTTCTTTAAGACAAAAAAATCTCTAAGTCTTAGAGATTTGAGTTTTCACAATCCAAAAATCAAAGGCGATAATCAGATGTATCATTTGAAAAATAAAACTGAAAATGGTATTTGGGAAAGAAGAATTTTTATTATTTTTAAGAAAATATTTTATAAATTCAGGCTTTTACTTTAAAGGAATCCATAACTCAACGAATCAAAAAAAAAATGCAAATTTTTACTCACTCTCCCAATATGCAAACTTTTACTAAGTCTGCGATGCCACTGAAAGGAAAAAACCAGTATAATTGTACATGACCACGCTCCACTGAGCTCCACTGCTCCATGAGCTCCACTGAGCAGCAAAAAACAAAGAATCGCAGATACATACTCAAGGTACATTTCACTTCGCAACCGAAAAATCTTTAGGAGAAACAAAACTACTTCACTTGACGAAAGACGAAGAAGACGACGAATTTAATTTTTTAAATGAATAAATTCTTGAGAAAATACTTGACTCAACGAGAGCCCAAGTTTATAAATATTGTTTTCTTTGATTTTTACAGTAGTTATAACAATGATCGCCCCGTTAGTCGAGTAATTAGCGATCTTGACTACGTAAACGACGGGGCTCGGGTTCGATCCCCGACGGGGACAAGCATTTGTGTGATGAGCATAAATGTTTGTATTTCCGAGTTTGGGTATTTATTAAATATATTCTAGTATTTATATATGTATTTCTATGTATTAGTATCGTTGACTAGCACCCATAACACAAGCCAATAATTTGCTAATTTTGGGGCAAGATCAGTAAGTGTAATTTGTCCCGTGAATATTTATTTCTTTGTTTTTTATTTAATTATAATATTGATTTCTACAATTTTTGCAGGATTCATAACATTAGAATATTGATATGTATTATTTTTGCAGTAGCTATACTCGTATCATTAATTGTATTGATTTCTATTTTTCGCTTTTTAAGAACTTCCTGGAATGGTAGATTATATTCTTCAAAAGGGACCGGACCAAAACGGGGGATAATTTCATTTATTTTTCTTAAATTTTTCTCTTACTTCTCTTATATCTTAATTCTTAAATTTAGTGCTATCCATGCAAAGCAAGGGAGGCTCGCTAGTATGTTACAATAATGTTTAAATATGAAAAAGTAATACACATACAACAAAATAATGTCTTCAAATGAATAAAATACATCTTTTATGTCTAAAAAGACTACGTTTAAAAGTAACATTTAAAAAAAAACATTCAAGGTTTCGAGCTATTTAAATACAATAATCTTAAAAGCGTGTCTAATAGGAATAAAAGTCTTCCCTTAAAACATTATCTACTTTGTAACCTAGTTGAGTAGAAATTATTCCTCTGAAGTTTTAAGTGTTTACTGAAATAAAGAGACATCTATCAACATAGCGTAATTTTACTGTATATAAACTGAAATGAACCACCAACGATTTTAACTTAAATATATATCTATAGATGGCAGGACGCTGTGTTTTTCAGCGTTGTATAAAGATAAAATATAAGAGATATTTTTAGGCTTTCACTTAAAACGGGCGATGGACTGTCGTATAAAATCGAATTTAGTTAAACAGTGAAAATCATACTCTATGAATATAACAATAAGGTATAAAATGAAATAGCTAGTCAACAGTTGATTGTTTATTAACCTATTTACAACTACCAGGTGTAACTCTTGAGTTTTAGACAAACTTAAAGCCCTATACTTTGTATTAACCATGTGGTTTAGTGTTAAAATATGTGGAATTAACTAATTTAAGAAAAACATGACGATCAACTGTGGGAATTTATTAACACTAGCGATCGACCTGTGTTCGAAATTTGACAATACACTAAACAAAAAAAAATCTGTTTTAAATTTTGGCAACGAAAATAGTCGTAAAAAATAGTATACATTAGTGTATATTATAATGTGTGTCACATAAATGTAGTATTTTTTTATATCATAAGTTAGCAAACAAGCTGATGGGTCTCCTGATGGAAAGAGTCAACCATCGCCTATAGACACCAAAGACGTTAATGGTGCGTTGCTATCTCGTGGCGAGGTCTAATGCCATATGCGTAAGTTTACCGGCTACCTTACCCTCCAAACCGAAACACTACATTGACCAGCACTGACGTTATTACAGCAGGAATAGGTAAGGCGGTGGTACCAGACCCGGTCGAGTCGATGCAGAACTCTACCATCTAGTAGTCACGATGGTAGTGACGCGCATAGCCACCTGATTGCCTTTTACAACCTGCCTGGCAGAACGGCAGTTGGCCTATTCTTCAAAGAAGCCCAGGACCAACACGGGGAAAAAATATGTATAAATATTAATATAAAAAATAGTGTGTATAATGTATATTTACATTGATTTTGTCAAACACTTGTACTATTTCACAAATATTTCACAACTAATATTTAATTGTTTTAAAGCCAACCGGTTATAGCATCACCAGAGCACTTTATATATTCTTCGAACACATGTTCGAACATGTGTTATAATATATAAACTAAAAGCTCTGATGATGCTGTAATAAGCGAAACCGGTTGGCTCCACAACAATTAAAGATTAGTTGTGAAATTTAGTTAGATTACGCCTCTGTGGTGTAGTGGTCCGGTGTCGGAGTTGACCACAGAGGTCGCGGGTTCGATTCCTGGGTCGGGCAATACAGAAATGTGTTTTTTTCAGTTTTCTGATAAAAACAACATTGCCCGGGATTGGAAAGTGCCCGGTTGGCGAAAGGCTCGCCACCTATCACATAGTGGGACCAAGTATCTTCGGCTAATCGTGGGTGCACTTTTTGTACCTCTGCCTACCCTTTCGGGGATACGGGCGTGAAGATAGTTTTTTTTTTCTTTTTTTTTTGTGAAATATTTGAGAAATAGTACAAGTGTTTGACAAAATCAATATGTTTCACCAAGTGCCGCCGATGGAAAGTATAAATTATATATTTACATTAATTAAATACATTTTTAACGAAAATTATTTGAAAATGTTAGGGTTTGTATGTAAACCTTAACTGTGCTAATTTCGTACTCCACTGTTCACGCAATTGTCATAAAAGTTCGCATTCAGTTATAATTTTTATTTTGCTTCTTCTGCCATAAAAATTATGCTTAAATTAATAGAGAAAAAAACTCAAAACGACAGCGGCGTGCACAAGATTATGATACTGAGTATGCGGCGGAGTACTCGGCCACAAAAACTTTTTCTTTTATAGATTTCAGCGGCGTGCACATGATTATGACACATATTATTCATTTACTTATTATTAATTAAAATCATCTAAAACGTACGAACGTTTTATTAAAATACTGTGAATGGCAAGTAAAGCACTGCTTTTTTGCCTATAAGGAGCGCACGCGCCTGCAAAACGACATGATTGAAGAAAAACGTTTTACAGAACCAATACCGTTTATTAAACTATGAACATGGTGCACCCGCCATGGATAAGTGATACCAGCTAATTTTTTGGCCAAAATATTTTTACATTGAATTTGTTTTGCTTAAAATACCATATTTATAAAAACCTAGTTGCACCCAGTGATTATTTAAAGAAAGTAATTAAATATGTAAACCCTTTGAAATTATAGCGTAAAATTGAATTTAGGTAAGTACAAAAGATACTGTTTTAAATAAAATCTTAATATAATTAAATATGCATTGAGGGCGTCTTATTTGCATAAAACGTTCAGGAAAACGATTGTGGAGAAAAAAACAGTTTTATTTTTGAACGAGACGTATATTTACTCTTCTTGCACAGCTGGACAGTGTTAACAAAGTAATAATATTGGTGCTGTTCTGAATTCTTTTTCAAAAGGAAGCAGATGGATACTAATTCAAGCAAGTGGCTTAGATAGATTTGTGGAAAATGCAACATCAATTTTGAAAAAATGGGTAACTGATTATTGGTTCCAAATTTGCACCAAAATAGCCTTTTTATATTAATAATGCTTCGATTTTTAGTAGATACTAGCGGCCCGCCCCGGCTTCGCACGGGTATAAAATATATAGCCTACTAGCTGTAGCGTGCAGGCCACTGCATTAAAAGTTTTTAGTGAATCCCGCGGTTGCCACGTGGTCTAGGGGTAGCCAATTCGGCTCAGGTCATGATGACGGTTTTTCAAGGTTTTTTTCGAAAATCTAAAATCCCCGCAGCAGCTCGGAGTCTGGCGGAGTGATGTAATACTATTCCTGTGCCTAGGATGAGTTTTGGTTATCGCTAGAAATAGTCGATAATCGTTAACATGTCGGTAAATGCGGCTATTAGGATCGCTACTGATCTCGCAAACCGACAAAACTGAAAATCTGTAGACGTTCGGCTTACTCTGCTTACTGCGCAAGGAAACCGGTCATGATAATACTTATGAATGTTTTTAAGCTGTCATGGAGCCCGAAAAATTTCTTGCTACTTTTCTTCTTTCAGCCTGATTTATTTATGCGACATTTTTGTATTACAGCACTTTCGAAAAAGTCGTTGATAATAAGTTACCCAAGCAGCAATCAAGCATGTTTAATACCCATAAAGCAGCTCATATATTACATAAAATTCTATTGCAACCGTACAATGGTGTAAAAAGATGCTTTTATCGGTATAAAAGACCTTTATGAGTTTTTATACAGCCTAATGCTGTACAAGGCCTTTCTTAGAGTTTCGCGAAAGCTTTAGGCGTTATATCTGAATATTAATACACTACTGTACAACTTTAAGTATTTTGTAACTCATTAGGCTTATTTTAATACTTAAAGCTTTACATTAGCTGTATTATGTTTAGCACGGGAATTTATTACAGCTTTAAGTGTTATTATAGTATCACTCAACGCTTATTTCTGTAAAATGGGAGATGCAATCACCGTTCTACAGCTAATATTTATGGCGTTATTATAGACTGTTATGCAGCCAATGGTGTTAAAAAATCTGCATATACAACTGTAGTGCAGCTCAAGGCTGTATTACTGAGAAAATTGTTATTTGCTGTTTTTATATCTGCATCGTTGATATCATGTGGAAAAAATCAAGAGGAAGATTGAAAAGGTTAATATTATAAATTACCAACCGAGTAATTGTGATGAAGATAAAGTTGAAAAATTACTAAATCAGGTAACCTACAATCGCCATTTTTATTAATGTTCAAGGAAAAGGGTTCCGTAACCAAAACATTAAAAAGTGATTGTAGGTTATCTGATTTATTATTTTTTGCGCTTATCTTCTTCATTAAGGTTACTTGGTTGGTAATTTATAATATTTTAATTTTTTTTAATGTCATGAGACAGCAAACAAGCAGATGGGTCTCCTGATGGAAAGAGTCAGCCATCGCCTATAGACAGCAAAAATGTTAATGGTGCGTTGCTATCTTGGGGCGAGGTCTAATGACACATGCATAAGCTTACCGGCCACCTTGCCCTCCAAACCGGAACATGACAGTGACCAGCACTGACGCTTTGCAGCAGAAATAGATAAGGCGGTGGTACGAGACCCGGTCGAGCCAATGCAAAACTCTATCCCCAAGTAGCCACGATGGAAGTGACTCACATTGCCCATCGGTCGCCCTTTACGACCTGCCTGGCAGAAAGGTCAATTCAAAGAATATATAAAAAAGAGTTAAAAAGAGAAATAAAAATCATTTTACTGAGAACATATATATATATTTTTTTATTTTTAACTTGCTACTATACGGAGTGTTACAAAAGCGGTATAGTAAGCCGAAAAGTTGTGAGTCAGAGGGTCATTCTGAACAACTTTGGTCAACGATTTGTGAAAATTCGCGAAAAACAATTTTGTTTTTCCATTGTGAAAAGACACGTGACCAACAAAGTTTCTATGGAGAATCAATATTTTTTTCACGACTTTCTAAAAGTGGTTAAACAAAAGTTGTTAAGAATGACCCCCTGAGTCACCCCCTCTCGGCTTACTGTACCACTTTTGCAACACCCCATATATATGTATACTTACAATCATTTTAAAAATATTATATACTTAGATACAATTACAGGCAAGAGAGTATGTGTTTCTCTTTGAAGAACTAATAATATTAAATCAAAAGCACGAAATAACGTATTTTTCTTAAAAATATTTTTGTGATAGACCATTCTTTAAAGGGCTATATTTTTCGTTCTTGATCAACTTAGTTACATCATTTTGTTTTCTTGGCCATTATAATTCACCTTTATCCTTCCACAAACTAGATACGATGCAAATACAGTTTTAGCTTCTCTCAATTGTTTTTATTATTTTATAAGGCATATTTCCCTGAAAAATAAAGTAAAACATGATTGAAATACATATCCCATAAGTTATAGTTAACAATAAATTAGTTTAGTTGTAAAGTCAAACGATCGACATCAATACATCACAATAGCGAAATCAAGTGAAAATCATATATGTTTTGTATTTAGGGTTCTTCAATTTTTGTACGCATCTCTAAACATAAGTGATTAAAAGCCAATGACTGTGTAATAGATTTATATAGGGACTTAGTACAGCCTAAAGTGTATTTGGACGGTAATAAAAAACTAATAGCGGTATAATAGAATAAAAAAGAGATTCAGTACAGCTATTTGCAGTATATCACCCTCCAAATACACTTTAGGCTGTATAACAAAGCGTCGCCATTATTGTGTATTAAAAACCAAATTAAAGAAATATATTGTTAAATAAAAGATATATTTAGCAATAGCTAAATCTATATCGTGACAAACAACTTATATTATAATCATTATGCCTTTATATACAATATTGTACCATAAATACTTGTATATTCTAACCTTAAACACTAACACTTACCGTATTTTGCAATGATTTTATTCGTGTTATCTTGATTATTTCGTTGGCGCGTGAATATTTTGAGTGAAAAGATATATCTTTTCACAGTAAATTAGAGTTTGCACTTTGAATATACCGTTGAATACTGCTCCAAGTCCAAGAATTTATCGTTTATTAATATATTTATAATTATGGCGTCTGCAGATACGTGATATAATTAATGTTATACAATATCAAAAACAGATTGTTACTTTTTATCATTTTCAAATACCTATTAAGAACATTTAGCTGTATGAGAGAGTATATTTAGTGTTATAGTTTCTTTATACACCGAATAACAGCCTTTGTACAGCCTATAATAGCTTGTACAGCTACTGTGCAGCCTATTTAACGCTTAGCTGTACAAGACAGTTACAAGAGAGTATCTTTAGTGTTATAGTTTCTTTATACACCAAATAACAGCCATTGTACAGTTTATAACAGCTTGTATAGCTATTGTGTAGCCTACATAACGCAATAAGCTGTATAACTTGGGGTCCTTTTTGGTGTTATATCGGCTGTAGAAGCGCTTCTACAGCCTTTGTACGGCTTAGTATACAGCTTTAAGTTTAAAAATGAACCTAAATGCAGCCTATATACAGCTTAACGTGCTACTTGGGTAGACTTATCAAGTATATATTTATCGTTTAAAAATTGATGTGATGTCCTGTAGACTATAAAAAAATATATTTGTCTGTGCCAAATTGAACATACTCAATAAAAAGCACCAGACCAGATCGCATTCAACGTAGAGCGGTTCGAATCGTCGACGATCAGGCTATTTCTAATCGGCTTGACTCTTTGACGTTATGCAGAGATGTAGGTTCGCTCTGTTTCTTTTACGATATGTATCATGGGGAATGTTCCGAAGAGTTATTCGGACTAATTCCTGCCGATAAATTCCATCATCGGACATCGCGTCAAAATTTAAAGTTCCATCCTCACCACCTCGATATCTGAAAATCCACAACCGCACGCTTTTTTCGGCACTTTTTACCTCACACTACTCCTTTGTGGAATCAATTACTCACGGGGACTTAGGGACCTTCAAGAAACGAGCTTATTCAATCTTAAAATGCTGACAACGCAGCTGCAAGACCCCTGGTATTGCAGTTGTCCATAGGCGGCGGTGATCACTTGCCATCAGGCGCACCACCTGCTCATTTGCCCCCTCAGCTATTAAAAAAAGGTACCTTAATATAATAATTGTATCATTTCTCCACAACGATTTCTATCAATCAAATAAAGGGTGTCATCGAAAAGCGTGAAGTAACAAAAACTACCCAATTCCAATGACGGATATTCTCGTTAAACCGACGCTCATTCTCACTATTACCAGTGTCTGGATCAAAAAATATCCTTAACCTTTGAGTGGTCATCGTTATATTGATAGATGCGTTACTCAGCTTCGGCACTTGAGTAACTTTTCATTTTTCATTCGACGATCCACTTAAGTTGAGTGCAATTTCAGATAAAGATTTCAAGGGTAAAAAGTAGTGGCATTTGATGATACTTTGGGATGAAATATCTTTTTGTTATGATTATTTTTTTGAACATCGGCGCGAAATTGAATTCCTATTTTTAGGATAAACGGTATTTCACACAAAACCCTATAGTAATTCAGTGGTATTTCGCGTATTATTAGAAATGTATACTTTTTTATGTCCTGTTATGAATTACTGTTCTTTCGATCGAGTTTTCGAATACGCACTACGATGGTTGTTTGGATTAAATTCTCGACAGAGAGAAATTTTGTATTCCTGGGTTACGTGTTTAAAGTATTTCGTTATTAATATGTTACGTTTTTCTAAGTATGCCATTTTACAATCATTGGGCAACGCTACTGACATATTTTTTTATCATAAGATAGCAAACATGCAGGGTCTCCTGATAGAAAGAGAAGCCATTGCCTATAGACACCATTATCCCTTTGGTTTGTATAGATGATGGCTTCTCTTTCCATCAAAATACCCATCTGCTTATTTGCTATCCTATGATTTAATCTATTTAATTGTGTACAATAAAGTGTGAAATATACAAACAAAATAAAAAAGGTTAGCTGATAAGAGTTTCCTTAAAATACACTTGCAAACTAAAAGGAAATTTCAAAAATCAGTTAGATAGAAAATAAAACATACGACTTAATATCTAAATATAAAACCAAAATATTGGATAGGCAAAACAAAATATGTATTTCTTCTCTTTGATCTACCCATGACTCTTATGCTGATGATATCAGGGATGTCAGTTGATTAATAAAAAATCGAAAACTTTGAAATGAAACAAGCTTTATTCAATTAACTACCTCTAGCCAAACAAGTATAAGTTGCATATTCCTATTGTAGAAAGAAAACCTCTTTCCCTAAGGCCCTAATATAAACTAGGTGCATCATAAAAGTATTGCGTGTGCCCAAAACTTGCCCAGGGTGAGATTTTTTCATCGTGCGATGTCGAACGAAAAACTGTTCATTGCCGGAGGGAACAGAATGTATGGACGACGGTTCTGCCGTATATATAAGCGGGCGTATGCACCGCCCTGTCTGAACCTAGTGCCAGAAAACGTACATTATACACACATTTAAACAAGTTTTAGGACCTCAAAATATACTGGTATGTATCCTTTAGGTGTACAATATCCTGAAAATAACCCTACTTCGTTATACATATATGCCCTGAAAAGTGCTACTTGCTATCGAAAGACATTATTTTACCTATGTATATGATCTTTTCTTACAAATAAGATTTATGTACATTTCAGGAGCTTTTCAAAAAATAGGTCCGTGCGTATTTATACAATCTCGCACGAGTCGACTCGCTTACAACCGACCACACGGGCTCATTTATGACAATTTGTGATATATTCTATGTACAATTTTATGTATTGTCCATATATAACATTGTCTATACGTATATTTAAATATACAAAATAAAAGACTGCCAGTGGTATATTTTAATTTACTTACAAGCTCACTTAAATATAATTTTTACACACTACCTTATACAAACATAAATAATTTAGAAAGTTGTGGCATTTGCTTCTGTACTAAATACATAATATTACCTGTTAAAAAGGTTAAATTAATTAAATTTGCTATTATCCGCGAACTGTTCTATGTATTCTCCGCGATGGTACCGAAAAGAAAGACGTCGGTTTAATATATACGGATAAGACTCACAGATGGTCCGGACAAAAGAAGACCCCAGCCTACTATTTACTACAGACTTAGCAGCAAGAAAAGTAATTGTGCTAGGGTCTTCTTCTTGTCCGGACCATCAGTGAGGCTTATCCATTTATTAAACCGACGATGGATAATACCAAATTTAATTAATTTCACCTTTTTAATAATGGATTTCCGCAAAGTAACGCCTGAATCAATAAAATATTACCTGTTGTTTTTCACTAAATATACATAAAAAAATTTAACATCTTCGGCTATCCTACTTTAAACTATGCAAAAGCCGTCGACCTTAATTTAATCAAAACTTTTGACTACTGTAAAGGACACCTTAAATAATTAATAGACGGTTAACGTTTCACTGACAGGGGAAATAGGGTACATTTAAAAAGTCTTTAAAGTTCTCGCTTAAAGCGCCTAATTTAAGAAATGATCTCATTAATTAAATAAATACGACTTCCTTAACTCTAACGTAATAAAACTTTCAGGAATTATGTGGTGAGTTTTAACAGTAATTTACAGTTTATTTTTGTTTCATTCTTAGTTATCTACCTTCTTTGTCTAGCCTGCCTTATTATTTTAATGATTAGCTTAATTGACTGATATCATTGGGTCGTGTGGTAAAATTTGCTATTAGACATAAGATAAATATGGTTTTTAGAGTTTTGGCAGTTATTTTCCCTGTATTGGCCCCGGAATCCTTTGAAAAAATAGTCTTACTGCTGTTCTCGCCAGGCAGGTCGTAAAAGGCGACCAATTGGCTATGCTATGCTAGGCTATGAGTCACTACCATTGTGGCTACTAGGTGATAGAGTTCTGCATTGTCTCGCCCGGGTCTGGTACCACCACCTTACCTATTCCTGCCTTGTCACTGTCGTGTTCCGGTTTGGAGGATAAGGTAACTGGTAAACTTATGCATGTGGCATTAGACCTCGCCACAAGATAGCAACGCACCATTAACATCTTCAGTCTCTATGGGCGATGCCTGACTCTTTTCATCAGGAGACTCATCTGCTTGTTTGTTTCTTATGATCAAAATGTTGAGCTTTAAATTTTGTTATCATCTACAAAACTGAATAAAAACGGGTCTGAAAATATCTCGGAAATGCAAAAAACAATTTTCAAAAATTTTCGTTATTAATAAATCCCGAATGAATCAACCGATTTCAATCCAATTTACGGTACTCGTATTTGACGTAGTTTTATTATTAGAAGAGCTGACTAGATTTTTAAGTAAATCGGTAAATTAGTTTGAAAGTTACTTTGAAAATTTGAAGTAATTTTGCCGTAAACTACGTAATTTTAATATTTGATCTACTGTAACTTTTGAAACACGCCGGTAGCGTAGACTCTTGAAAACACTTTTCAAGAGTCTACGCTATCAATCAATCTGATCATGGTATGTCAGTCTTGGTCTTCCCCGGTACCAACATCCTTCTACATTTTGTTCTATATCTGTTTATTAACCTTTCATTCTGTTTATTAACCTACAAATCTTTCTACGTATCTGAACTAACAGAGCATGTTTTATTTTATTTTTACACCGACACTTTCAAGCCTAACCTCTCTCTCAGTAGGTAAAATAAATATGTCTTTAAATAGCCTATAGCTTTATACCATTCCTAATTTGCTCCGGGCTGATATTAACAATATTTCGTTACATTAGTCACACCCTGCATTAAATTAAGTCTATAATATAATTTATTCGAAATCCAATTCAGCGAAGTTATCAAGTTTTCCCTTAGGCGCTACGGGCCCCTGTATTTTGAATTTAATTTTACAATCACATTTACTTCCGCCGAAACTATATACTTGTTATGAATTATAAATTAACACACAAATTTATAATAAACGAACCTATCTAATCCCATACATATTATAAACGTTAAGATTTGTTTCTTTAGATGTTTATTTGTAATAAACGAATAAATCTAATCCCATACATATTATAAACGTTAAAATTTATTTCTTTAATTGTTTATTTATAATAAACGAATATATCTATTCCCATACATATTATAAACGTTAAGATTTGTTTCTTTAGATGTTTATTTGTAATAAACGAATAAATCTAATCCCATACATATTATAAACGTTAAGATTTGTTTTTTTTATGTTTATTTATAATAAACGAATAAATCTATTTCCATGCATATTATAAACGTTAAGGTTTGTTTTTTAGATATTTATTTATAATAAACGAATAAATCTATTCCCATATATGTTATAAACGTTAAGATTTGTTTCTTTAGATATTTATTTATAATAAACGAATAAATCTATTCCTATACATATTATAAACGTTAAGATTTGTTTCTTTAAATGTTTATTTATAACAAACGAATAAATTTATTTCTATACATTTTATAAATCTATATTAATAGGTATTATAAACGTAAAAGTTTGGATGTTTGGATGGATGGATGGATGTTTGTTACCCGATCACGCAAAAACTACTTAACGGATTTGAATGAAATTATGCACTCAGGCAGATGATGACTTGGAATAGCACATAGACTACTTTTTATCCCGAAAAAGTTTGAAAATCCCGCGGGATTCATCAAAAACTTTTATAATGCAGCGGTATGCATGTGACAGCTAGTTTATAATAGACGAATAAATATATTCTCATACATATTACTAGCAAAAAGCAAAGCTTTGTAAGGACTCGCTAAGTTATATTACTTAGTAATATTCTTAGGAAAGTATTTTTACACGAATTACATCTTTTAATGTATGGACTTTATTTATAATTAACTAACCTAAAAAATCCAGCGTATTTTTACTCAAACATTATATTCGCATCAAAGGCGTCGTCAGGCTTTGTATCTAGGGAGGCGCAGAAAAATAAAACCAAAAAAAACTTGAGAGGTGTCAAAGGACACCCGGATAGAACGAAGTTCCTTTCGATACAAAAAAACCGAAATTATACACTCAACAAAAATAATCATCGCGACACCACACTGTTCAATGCGAAATAGAAACTAAAATATCTGGCTTGCTTTCTATAAGAGAGAGAGAGAGAGAGAGAGACAAACATGCGCACGCCGCACAGCTTACAATACCTTACTATAGCAAAAAGTGTCGTGACAACTTTTCGTAAGAATTTTTTCCGTCTAGCCCCCTTTCACAACGCGCGATAAGGAACTTCGTTCCAATAAAAAAATAAAATGTTTCTAAGATACATTTTTTAATACTTATGTATGAGAAAAATTCTTTAAAATTTTCTTGATTTATTAGAAAAACGATTTAATATAATAATCAATGGTATCTACACAGAACAATTATAAAGGTTATCTACATATTTTAAACCATATTTTCTGGTCTACCTATAATATAGTACCTACCTAAATTTTTTTCGAAGTTTTTTTTAAAGTTTTTTCAAAATTTCTCAAAATCTCTTGGGCCCATTTGGTTAAATTTTTCAGGAAGTATAAATTGAGCGGAATCCAATCAAATGCCATCAATTGTGTTTCGATCGGTCCAGGCGTTCATAACTTATGAATTGTTGACACACACACATTGCATTGCATCGGCTCAACCTTTAGGCGTATCATCTAACGTTTGCAATTCGCTAGCGATCAGCGATGACTCATAAACGTAATGAAAAAATCATCAAAAACGTCGCCAATTGCTTGCTGGTCACTAGATGCACTTTTTGCAATGTCACAGCATCAAAACTAATCAAGCGGCAACGACTACCACTAATGTACAAGGCTGTTATGTGTCTTGCAATAACTAAACAATCACAATAATTTCGCATTGCGAGTTACGTGATCACCTCGCCGGTCAGGTACCACCGCCTTACCTATTCCTGCCGCAATAGCGTCAGTGTTAGTCGCTGTCGTGTTCCAGTTTGGAAGGTAAGGTAGCCAGTAAACTTATGCATGTGGCATTAGACCTCGCCACAAGATAGCAACGCACCATTAACATCTTTGGTGTTTATAGGCTATGGTTGACTCTTTCCATCAGGAGATCCATCTGCTTGTTTGCTATCTTATGATATAAAAAACACACACACACACACACACACATACATAGAGACATACTGACGTCAAAGCGAAAATAGTTGAAAATGGTTCCTAAGACCACAAAACGTGGACATCTGGTAAAAAACTCCATTTTTGAAAATCGGAGCAAGATTAGTAACCTCCCTATCCACATACGTAGTGGGAAGTTAAAAAGTACAAGTGTTTTAATAGAATAATATTGTATTAAAATAGAGTGAATGAAAATGAATTAAATGAAATAAAACTACCACGCCAAAGCTTAAACCTAAATGTGCGATATTTTTTTAGTAAAATGTACCACTAAAGGGCACAGATCGTCGCCTAGTGTAGCTTTGTAGCATTTTAACTCGTTACTTTTATAATAGATGGCGTTAGCAGTAATAAAATTCTAATACAAAATGTATCTTCTATTTTTTTAATGTTTATGAAATAACATTTTAATGGTAGATAGCATATCTAGACATGAATTTAAACCACCACGTCAAAGCTCAAACCTAAAAGTGTGATACTTTTTTAGTAAAATGTACCACAAAAGTGCATAGAAAGTGGCCTAGTGTAGGGCTCGCTTCGCTCGCCCTAATAAACGTTAAGATTTGTTTCTTTAGATGTTTGTTACGTAATCACGAAAACCGGCTGGACTGATATGAATGAAATTGGGCACAAAGATAAATGATGACCTGGAATAGCATATAGGTTATAAAAAATAAGTTTTTCCCGTGGGATTCACCAGAAACTTTATAATGAAGCGGGCTGCAGTGTGAAAGCTACTCTGTATAGAAAGTACTGTGTGTTAACAATTTAAATATTATTCTGAAAGGATGTAAGTGTTTTTCAAAACTATTCGACCGATCTTAAAAATGATTTCACCTTTAGAAAGCTACATTATCCAGGAGTAATATAGGTTACTTTTCCTGACTCAGCATAGGAAAGTAATGATTTTTGATCACGCAAACGAAGTCGCGAGTAACTACTAATATAAGATATAATAATAAAATATTAAATTACCATATAAGAAAAAGAGAAATCTTTATTATAAGCCAGCTGCTTGCCTCGGTTTCGCACGCATGGCAATCATTTGCCTGGCAGGAATAGAATATCCTGCATATTTAATGTAAACTATTGATATTTATAGAAGTTAGGCATTATCTTTGGTATAATTAATTATTATTCATGTTTATTTTAGGACAAGATAACATTGGCAGGGATAAGACAGGTGGTAGTAAAATCTAAATAAACATTCAGTAGGGTAAATACTAACGGAATCACTAATTGACAAACAAGTTTTCGCCCCGTGGGGTGAATTAACAGGATAGCATAGCAACGTGACTTTAGTGTAAGCGTTATTAAGTTTTTTTTAAATTATAAGATAGTAAACAAGCAATTGGCTCTCCTGATGGAAAGAGTCTATCAATCAACTATAAATATCACAGATGTCACTGGTGCATTGCTATCCATGTGTTCATGCCACTTGCTAAATTTTATCTGCTATTTTACCCTCCAAATCGGAAGACGACAATAGCAAATTTTGACTATTCTGGCAGCAATGTAGGTAAGGAGGTGGTAAAAATACCCAGGCGAGACGTTGCATTATTTTTTTTTGTTAGGCGCAAATTCGGCCTCATATGAAGTACTGCTCTGACTTGTGGTCGAGGACTCCTCAGTACCAGTTCCTTCCTTTTGACTGCATTTAACGTAGCGGCTTGAATCGTCGACGACAGGACTATTTCTGATCGGCTTGATTCTTTAAAATCACGTAAAGATGTGGCTTCGCTCTGCTTCTTCTATCGGATCTATTGTGGAAAGTTCCGAGGAACACTTTGGATTAATTTTTGCCGCAAAATTTCACCATCGGACATCTTAACAAAATTCGAAATTTCATCCTCACCATCTCGATATCTGGAAATCCACAACTGAGTTATGCACTTTTTTTAGCGTAATACTACTCTGTGAAATCAATTACCGACAGAGGTTTATCCGAACGGATATGACTTAGGGACATTCAAGAAAAGAGCCTACTCTTTCTTAGAAGGCCGGCAATGCAACTACAAGTTTTCTTATAGTGTAGTTGTCAGTGGGCGGCGGCAATGACTTACCATCAGGTGAACCTGCTGACGGTTTGCCCTCTTTTTCTATAAAAAAAAAAATTGTGCGTGTCCGCTCCGACGCACGACTGGAGTTTACTCCTTAAGTACGATTGTCAAAACAGACGCAAAAAAACTCACGATCTAGCTGCACTGCTCATACCAAATTAGAAAGTTGCGCACCAAAAACGTAACGAGGTCATTCGTTCAGTAGATTTTACTCCTCATATTTTTCTCATACCGGGCGCCTTATATAAAAAACCGATTCTTAAGGAGTAAACTCTCAAAAACACTCCAAAATGGCTCGACCGATTTTTATGTTTTTTTTAATATATTTGGTGGTTATGAGAATACGTGACATCGATTTTCGATCTTTTACTTTTAAATATATTTCAAGTGATTAAAATTGTCAATCGTGGTTTGAAAAAGATTTGCTTCACAATCACTTTTAATTCTTCATAGTTATAAAAATATATGAGTATGGCTTTTCTAAAATCAGTTTAATGTATTTTATAACGAGAATATAAGGAAAAATTAACCTTCATACTAAGATAGCAAGATCAAATTTAATTAAACGAATTATTTTCTTCTTGTTGATTTACCTTATGTTATTTTCTGTTTCCTACAGGAAAATTATTTCTTAAACGTGGCTTAAAAATAATTTATAAAAAATTACAACTTGACAGGACACATTAAAAATCTAAATGTCAAAAGCTAATTCGGTCTATTTTATTAGAATATAATATAATAATAATATTATTCAATTTATTTCAGATTTACATCCATAATGCGTTCGTCATCACTTATGCTAGTTAATTTATGTCATTTACATTAATAATTAATTAAGATAAGACCAACTGAATAGATCTAAGCAATCAGAATAAAAAACCGTAATTGTAGCATCAAATATTTTATATTATTCAAAAGGTCAGTTAGCGCTAGACTATCTTCTTAACAAAGTTACGACATAGTAATCCGGTTCCAAATTTCGTTTAGACAATTTTCTGCAGGTTAAACTATGTTGATCGCATGCATACAACTTAGTTTTTTTGGTCGCTTCTATATTAAATATAGATAAAATACAATACCATACAATAACTTTTCCCCGTGTTGGTTCCGGGCTCATTTGTAGAATAGACCAACTGCCGTTCTGCCAGGCAGGTCGTAAAAGACGACCAATTGGACCGATTGGGGGGTGGACCGATATGCAAGTCACTACCACTGTGGCTGTTCTGCATTGTCTCGCCCTGGTTAGGTTCCACCGCCTTACCTATTCCTGCCGCAATAGCGTCAGCGCTTGCCACTATATATATATATATATATATATATATATATATATATATATATATATATATATATATATATATATATATAAGTTACAAAACATATAAGTTACAAAAAATATCTCACAAGTAAGTAAGATACACAAAGGCGGTCTTATCACTTATAAGTGATCTCTTCCAGACTACCTTTATAATAAGGATAACAATATGCTCGGAAAAGTGGTGCTAACCACAAGATAATTTAGTTTTTATGCTCTAAAATAAAAAACAAAAATCTATATTAATTATCTATATTATATATTATAGTTATTAATTATTGATTATCTATATTAATATTATAAATGCAAAAGTTTTGATGTTTGGATGGATGTTTGTTACCCAATCACGCAAAAACTACTGTACGGATTTGAATGAAATTTGGCTCAAAGATAGGTGATGACCTGGAATAGCACATAGGCTACTTGTTATCCCGGAAAAATTAGGTGATCCCGCGGGATTCACAAAAAACTGTTATAATGCAGCGGGCTGCTCGTGGCAGCTAGTTTATAATAAAAGTAACATAAGTAACATTACACACTAAAACATATTAATAGATAGATAATTCTATAATAAATAAATAGCAGATATACGTATAGATATATATTTTATATCTATATCTATATCTGCTATTTATTTATTCAACATGAATCACCGCCAATATTACATATTAAGATATTACATATTTAAACAATAGGCAATAAGGTCCTCTTGAACCAACATTTAAAATACTTTAAAATCTTTTTATAATAATAATTTTTAGTAATATCATCATGCCCGGTTCCCTTGTGAGGTAGGCAGAGTCAACCGAATGTGACTTACCAGTTCAAATTCAAATAATATTTTATTTGACGTAGTTACACACACACTTATCGACGCCATTTATAAGCAAAATTATACAATAGTTATAAAAACACTACGAAAATAAAAAAACACTAGTTATAAAAGATAATTTTTTTGTCTACAGGAATGACTTATACTTAAATAATTTGAAAATAACAATAAAAATTAAGTAAATATAGAAGCAAATGTTATATAAAATTGATGAATTGGTATAAATATTCAAATTTACTAAGACAAAATTTAGTGATGCATAATTTAAATCACAATCAATATGCATAAAGAGTAATGAAATTTATTTAAATCAAAATAAAATCAAAATTCGAATACATATGTATCTATTAAAATTCATAATTAATTTGGCAAATTAAAAGATAAAAGTAGCATAAAAAATACAGTAATGTCAAAAAAGTTCGAATGAAAAGTCAAAAAAAAAAATACCAAATAAAAAATAAAGTTCACTACGATTTTTAAAAATATATAAACGGGTCATAAACGCGTACATATATAGAATTTAGTAGTTAGTAGTCACGAGTGGTAAATGTAACTTGGCCGAAACGTCGAGCTTTACAAGTAAGTTCTATATATGTACGTCTTTTTGACCCGTTTATATATTTTTAAAAAAGTTCACTACGATTCACCGATTTGTTGGTTGGCGTGATGAGTGGTGATCCCTATCGCCGAACTTAACGACCTGAAAACTAGAATTGAGTAACTAGTAACAACCGGGACCGACGGCTTTACATACTCATTCGAGGCACGGAAGTGGTAGTACACTTTGAGAAACTCCGAACTGCTACTGAGATTTTAGATTTATGAGAAAAACCTCAAAAAAACCTTATTAGCTTTTTATAATCTGAAACTATAACTATAACTTTGCCTAATCTGAAACAATGACTTACTTTGGTTAAAGACGTTTAAAAGTATTTAAATGCTTGTTGAAAGCAGGCCTTAAAATTTACATAAAATTTAACTTAAACATAGTTACGTCATGCATATTAGACATATCAAGTCATAAGAAATTTAACTAATATTTTTTCTAAGTATAAGGTAGTAAGTGCGAATTTTTTAACATGAATTCTTTTGCCATATTCTATTTATTTATTTAACCATTTATTGTACACAAATAACAAAAGTAAAACTAAAGACAAAATTAGTACAAAAGGCAAGCTTATCTCTAAAGAAATTTCTTCCAGCAAGCCCAAAATAAGAGAAAAAACATACATAGAAAAACACGTGTACAAAACAATAGAACAACGAAAACAAAATACAAAGAAACTTAACTACTAAATTAATACAACTTTTTATGACCACTTACTAAGTCTACAAACAAAACAAACTATTAAATGGATAAGTAGTGCTGTTTCAGGCGACTCTTAAAGGTATCTAGAGATTGACCGCCCCGTTGGTCGAGTGGTTAGCGATCCTGACTACGCGATCGACGGGGCTCGGGTTCGATCCCCGACGGGGACAAGCATTTGTGTGATGAACATAAATGTTTGTATTTCCGGGTTTGGGTGTAAGTATATTAAATATATTCTTGTATTTATATATGTATTTCTATGTATTAGTATCGTTGACTAACACCCATAACACAAGCAAATAATTTGCTTACTTTGGGGTTAGATCAGTTAGTGTAATTTGTCCCTTGAATATTTATTTATTTATTTATTATTATTCACTTATTCTAATGGAATGAGGCAAAGAATTTCAGAGCCTAACGGCATCAATAGTAAAAGAAGAGGATTCTTAAATGACTTGATACCTAGTGAGGAATTAAGTCATTTAAGAATGAGTTTATCTTTATTCTTTTCTAATTTGTTACTAAATAATTCGATGGCCTCGTTCCTATTTGTAAACCACTTTATAGGTTAGTTAAGTTTATACAACGCGATCAAAATAATATCGATAAGGAAAATATGTAGTGTAATACTCGCGGACCGCTTTCGATATACCATGAGATAATTAATAGGGCTTAAAGAAAGTATCGATGTACAACAGAGAAAGATGGTCAGATATTTTTCACCGATTCTTTTCGCCTGGTAACCACCACTTCACCTATTCCTGTCGTAATAGTGTCTAAGACTTTTAGTTTCTTTAAGAAGAGAACATTAATGTCCTACCTGCCATATATGTTGTTAAAGTACAAACAAAGGGCAATTAGATTGTAGAACTACCATTGTGACTGCATGATATTGTAGTATTTAAACGTTTGCTTACTACGTAAGAAACCTCGAAAAAGAAAGTTATCGATAAAATACCTCTTGAGAGTTATTATACCACAGAAAATACGCATAAAAACACAATTTTCATATATTATTGAAAAATTGCACATGTACTTTTATTACAACTTATGTATATTATTTGCACATTATTTTTGCGGTTACATTTTTCAAATAATTCCCAAAAATTGTGGGTCAAATCTCGCAAGCTGAATTTGACCCTCTTTCTAGCTTACGATTCAGCTGAAATTTTGAATAGATACACCTTTAGTTCTTATGAAAATGCAATTATATATAAACAGTATTGTTGTTAATACAAAGTGGCCGCCACATCAAAATGGTGGATTTCATATTTTTTATTAAAATTATTCAAAATAGAAATCAAATGAAACGGCTCAACTTGGGAAATACAATAACATCGTGAAAAAATTTCAAAGTTAACATGGTCGCCATCACAAAACTTATTTTCGTACAAACCACCCGATATGAGTTAGATGAAGGCATCTAACTTGAAGAATACGAGGCACTATTTAAAAAAAATATTTAAATCCGCGTAAGTCTGAAATCTAAGCTGGAAAGTAATCAAAACAAGTATGTTACAAAACCTTTGAATCCTATAGATTTCGGGCTCGTTTGTACTTGCAGAAGAAGAAAAACAAAACTCAACTCTAAATTCCTAGTAAAGTAGGATTTTATCATATTTTAGTGGAAATACATGTTTTACTTAGTTTTACCAAGTTTTTCTTTAATTACTGTGGAAGTCGTTTGCTGTGGAATACATACGTGATATTTGCTGAGTTATGACACATCCACGTAAGATTTAATGAGATTTTGGTTAACCCTTTCCCTTAATCCCTTTAAACACCTAAGGGATTAAGTGTAAATGTATGTGTGTATAATTGTAATGTATGTGTTCAGTATAACGTACATAAATATTAGTATTTTGGGATTTCGGTGTTGTTTGAAAATATTTCAGTGTTTTTCTTGTATTTATATCTTTATGAATCGTATCGTATAATCTACTTTAGGATTAGATTAAATCATGTTATTTGTCCAGCGATATTTATTTATTTATATACGTACATAAATATTTGCGTAAATTCGGAATCTTTTTCTACCAAAGAGTTGGTTGAATGTACCATACATAAAAATATACGTGTGAGTCATCACATAAATCTTTATAGAAATTCATGTTTAAAAAGCAAAAGAATACGGACTATTTCCTGTGATTGTCGGAACTAACAGAGAAAGCACAAAAGGTTTCTATTGCCTACGTGAGCTTAAAGTTAGAGAATTTTAGAAACTCAGGCTTTACGCTAAACTTACGTGAACGGGTTTATGTTTAGCTTAAGGTAGTGAGAAAACGTTTTATTCTGTACAAAATAATCAATACATTTTAAAAATAGGATTTTTCTCTGTGTGAATTCAGACCCTTTTGAAGAATTGACCATCTGTCAACTGTAAAGGCTTAGCTCAACCTTACACTACCACCGTGACTGTTAGGTGGTCGAGTTCAGCAAAATCAGCACCGTTTTTGGTATAACCATTTTACCTAATTTTTTTCGCTTAGCGTCAGTGCTTGTCAGTGTCGTATTCTAGTTTGTAAGGTGACCACGAGGTGGTGGTGCAACATCTCGCTCCGGGTTGGTACCACCGATGTACCTATTCCTACAGCAATGATGTCACATTCGCGTTCCAATTTGTAGTGTAAGATAGTCGGTAGATTTATTCATGTGGCATTACTATCTTGCCACACGGATAACAACGTACCATTGGCAAATTTTTTATTTTATTTACAAAAAAACATGCGTTTATAATATTTGCAAGATATAAAGTGCAAACTTAATATAGGTATGGAGCGTTTTCTGCCAGCTAATTATTGAGCTTAACCGACAATCACATAAAACGGTTTAATTTTGATCATAGTCTTAGATACTCGTATATAGATTATATAATATAACAAAGATTCTTACATAAATGCATACATATAAATATACATATACACATAATAAACATATTTGCATATTAACTCAGTGTCAGGACTTATGTTGATTGTATGAATACCATGTCGGCTCGAAATGTGCATCTTAGATTTTTTCTTGTATGTGCTTAGAGAAGCTGGTAGTTAGTACAATGATATTAGTCGGAACTCGGAACAGCATCTTATATCTTTAGTGTCGGTAGCCGATGATTTTTTCTTTTTATCAGGAAAGCTATTCACTTGTTTGCTATCCAATTTTATCACAAAAGTACAGTAAATAAATAATAATAATAGATAAATATTGCTGAATAAATTACACGAATCGTCCTAACTCCAAAGTAAGCAAATTATTTGCTTGTGTTATGGCTGTTAGTCAACGATACTAATACATGGTAATACATATATAACTTCGTTCGCGCGGACTTCGTTTACTCCGCACAGCTCCCCCCCCCCGTAGGTGATAGCGTGATAATTTAGCCTATATGTTGACCCGACCTGTTAGTAATATTCATGCAAAATTTGAAGTAAAATCCATGCAGTACTTTTTGAGTTTACCCAGGACATACATTGACTTTTCTACGATTTTATTATATGTATAGATATATAATAAGTTATTTATAATATGGGCCATGTTCCCTGAATTAAATGGTAAAAATATAAATAAAATGAAAAATGATATGATATAGATTAAATTTCAGTAGTATTATAGAACTAATAGATACGTGAGAGCCGAGCTTTGCTGTTTTTTTTTTATACTTAACATAAATCTTCTACATGACTAGTCAGAAATACTACTAAAATTAGAAAGAATATATTTTGAAGAAAAGAAAAAATGCCCTTTCAAAAATTTAAAGAAAAATTAGAAATAATAGTTCAAATAGGGTCATTTGTTTCAGATGTACATTGGATGTAAATATACCATCAACACTTGAACACATTGAACTAGAGAATAGGTTATAAATCTGAGACATTAACTGCAGCTACTTAATTAGATAGATCCGTCCCAAGTAAGCACTGCATTAGTTTGTCAAAGATTAATTCATAGATCCTTCACTTAAAATAAACATGAAATTTTATACTTTTCATTACTTGATTGTATTGCATTATCTATATACTTATAATAAAATCGTAGGAAAGTCAAAACTGTACATTAAATATATTTTTTTTAGAATAGTTGGGGCATGATCTACAATTGATATTGAAGCCAAAAATATAGTTTTTAGAATTTTTGTCTGTTTGTCTGTTTGTACGGGGTAAACTCAAAAAGTACTGCATGGTTTTACTTCAAATTTTGCATGAATAATACTAATAGGTTAGGTCAACATATTATCACACTATCACCTACGGGGGAGGAGCTGTGCGGAGTAAACGAAGTCCGCGCGGACGAAGTTGCGGGCAACAGCTAGTTACTAAATAAACTCAATAAATAATTCTCTTTTACTTTTATTTTACTTTACACATACCCCATTATTTTTGGGGCCCCATAGAAGAATAAACCAATAATTTCTAGTCTGTCAGGCAATACGTAAAAAGCGAATAATAGGCTATACATATCACTACCATTGTGATTTGTATTGTAGTGGTTGCGATTAAATAATTTGCAAAACCATAAATTAAAAAATACAAGTGCACTATTTTTTATTATATTTAACAAAAACTTGAAAAAAAATCTTTTTAGAAAGTTTTAATGTTATTTATGTTGATGTAGTATTAAATCTATACGTTTGCAAATTATTAGGCCTTGGATTCCTTAAAATATTTAATGATATTGTTCTATTTACAAAAAATGTTAATAGTTCGAAATCTGTTAGTCTTTTAACCAAACATTTCATTGATTTATAAAATCTATATGTTATATTTCATTAGCAATAAAATAATATTTATAAAAATATACTAGACATCACTACGTCGGGTCAGCAGCGGTGAGGTCTTGTTTGACACCTTAGCTAAGTATGTGTTGGCCTTGTTATTAAAATACATCTGATACATATACTGCCAAAGATAAAATGTTATTTAAAAGATGATGGGGAAAATTTTATTTATCAGTATCCACAAAATAATTACACACACACACACACACACACACACATATATATATATATATATATATATATATATATATATATATATATATATATATATATATATATATATATATATATATATATATATATATATATATAAATAAATAAATAATTATTCACGGAAAAAATTACACTTACTGATCTAAACCCAAAGTTAGCAAATTATTCGTTTGTGTTATTGGTGCTAGTCAACGATACTAATACGCAGAAATAGACATATAAATACTGAAATATATTTAATAAACACCCAAACCCGGAAATACAAACATTTATGCTCATCACACAAATGCTTGTCCCCGTCGGGCATCGAACCCGAGCCCCGTCGATTGCGTAATCAGGGTCGCTAACTACTCGACCAACAGGGCAGCAAAATATATATATCGTATTAAGCTATTAGGTTACACCTTGGACGATCGAGAAGAGCTTTTTTGTATCAAATAATAGTTACTAGACAATCTATAAAAATTGAATAAATTTAGTTATCTCGAACAGTAGCAGCATACTTAAAACACAGTTGAAATATCAATGTACAAATAAACATATTCAATCCGCATTCCATATAAGTGGGCGTGTATTTTCAATAGCAATGCAATGAATTTCATATGTAAAGGTATTCAGGATATTTCCGCTCCAGCTGATCCCATCCGACCCTTCCCAACACATCCTCTCCTTTATTTGATTTAGTTATATTATTTACTTATACTATTGATATGTTTATTGATACAAATCATAAGAAGTTTCCCTAACGCATCGTGCATTATCTTTCTTGACACATGCTTCATTTCAGTACCTCGGCTTTCTTTGCATTTAATTATAAGCTCATATTCATTTTAAACGTGTTTGGGCTTAATGATTAGTTAAAGTTAGTTTATATCCTAGTTGGGCGTAATGATGATTATTTTACCATCAAAATTTTCTTTATTTGATATTTTACGTCAAGGGCATAGTTGTTATAGGTTTTATAGATATAGTGTTGATAAATATTGCAATAAAAGCCTTTTACAACATTACGTCCGCAATGGTTAATTGTAAGCCTTAAACTGAGATGAAAACTAAAGTGACGTTTGGATTTGAAAAAAGATTAATACCACCAATTTGAATCTGAAGGAGGAAAATGCACCCCTGGAGGCCCGTTCTTACGTTAGAAGTTTGTCCTAAAACTCCATCTCGGTGTGATTTATTCTGTGAAGGCTGGGTAGAGCTAGCAAAACAGATACGAGAATCGCACAGATCTGTTTATAAGGCTGTAATATGTTTTGAAGAAAAGAGCTTAGAAGACTTTGACGCGAATCGTGTTATCATCAAGACCCATTCAAAGATATACTATATGTACACAAACAACAGCGACGGCCAATTACACAGCTTTCCGTTTGACAGGGTTTCTAAAACTAAATTTGGCTTTGGCAGCCCCATTCTCGTTCACATACAGAATAATAACAAAATACGCCAGGGGTCCTTTCAAAAAATCAATAAAGACAATTATAATAAGGGATCTCATCATGTAGAAAACAAGACCATGGCTTCTCCGGACACAAAACGTTTTGAGCACTGTCTAGATAATTTTAAGAAAAATGAAAATCAAACTAATTCAGAGTATAGTATAAGATGGTAGACCGCAACGAAGAAGGCTACCACCTTCTCGCAACAGCTCACATAAGACCGCAACAAAGAAAGCGATAGGCGAGAGCTCGCATAATTTCAATCCTAGGCTAATAATTTAATTTTAATGCTAAGCTTGAAACAAATATGCTAACATGGTCCTGAGCTTTAAGGATGTGAAAAAAGAACGATAATTGTTTTCATTTTTTATATAAATTAATTTATTGAACAAGATTTTATCCTCTAAATTTTTAAATTACGGTAGAAACTGCCGCAATTTGCCGCAATTTGATTGATATTCTAAAAACAGGAAATTTAATTCTTATGACGTAATAACAAATTTTGATAGGCAATTTAACTTGAAACGGTATTTTTAATATTAAAGCCAAAAAGATATAGCCTTGAAATTAAAAAAAAAAAACGATTTTGTGTTTAATACTATTATGTTATACCTTAGATTGATCTTCTTGATTTACATGTAGAGACAATTGTAACTGTAATGAAGGAATCATTGAAATATCTCTAATGAAAATGAAGTGTTGTGAGTATACTTTCGAATATATTTTTTACTAGCTGTGCCCGCGACTACGTTCGCGTGGAAAAAATTTTAAAATAAAAACCCGCATAGTTCCCGTTCCCGTGGGATTTCCGGGATAAAAACTATCCTATGTCCTTTCTTGGGTCTCAAACTATATTTGTACCAAATTTTATCCAAATCGGTTTAGTGGTTTGGCCGTGAAAGCGTAACAGACAGACAGACAGACAGACAGACAGACAGACAGATAGACAGAGTTACTTTCGCATTTATAATATTAGTATGGATTTTTTATGTTATATGCCAAACTGTAGGCCAGTTTCTTGGCATAATAATCCGATCTTTACATTTTATAAAATAAAATCGCACCAGTTGTATGTTCACGTAAATCTTTTAAATTATATAACGAATTTTAATTTGGTTTTCATCAATATATCGAGTAATTCAAAAGGAAGGTTTATATGGAAAATCCGAGAATCCAAAGATGGGCCGTGTAATTATTTTTTCGCTTACATTGTACCCGTACGATATCAGGGCGAGTTGCTAGTAATATATAGTACTAAGTATAACTTCCATTTACAATAATCATGTAGAAAGTAAGCCCGTAAATAAAATTAATGACACGTTATTGCTGCTTCATTGTGAACAAAGGCAATTAAGTTGCGAAAGTTTAAAATTTACTCACAAATTCTATTTGGTTTCCGATATACAGCGAGCATCCGCGCATACTTGCATAATAATGGGATTATTTATGACTTTCCCAGTTGTAGTGAAGTAACAACTCAATTGTTTTGTAATTTTAATTGATGAGTTGTGTATTTTTAATAAAGTTATTATTATTTTTGTAACAGGCTTAGATATACCTGAATTCAGACAATGTTTTACGAGTATCTACATATATAAAAGAGATTTTAGCATATAATGCATGCTAAAATCTCTTTGCAAACATATGCTAAAATCTCTTTTATACATGTAGATTCTAAGTTAGTTAGTTCTCTAGTTAGTAAAAGAACCACATGGCTCTTCTGATGGAATATATCCTATAGACACCAAGTATGTAGCCGGTAAACTTGTGCATGTGGCATTAGACCTCGCCACAAGATAGCAACACACCATTAACATCTTTGGTGTCTATAGGCGATGGTTGACTCTTTCCGTCAGGAGACCCATCTGCTTGTTTGCTATCTTATGATATAAAAAAACCTACGATTAGTCGAAAATACTTGGTCTCACAATGTGATAGGTGGCAAGCCTATCGCCAACCGGGCACTTTTCAATCCCGGGTAACATATAAATGGCGCATTTCTGTCATGCGGCGCAATTAGAATGCCAGAGTTATAAGTTTCAAACTTACCTTCTAGATCAGAACACGGCAGTGAGAAGCACCGATGCTATTCCAACAGAAATAAGTGAAGCGGTTAAACAACGACTGGGTTTAGTATCAATGACTGGCTTTCTTTGCGTTTAATTATAAGCTTATATTCTTTTTAAACGTGTTTGGGCTTAATGATTAGTTAAAGATAGTTTATGTATAGCAACATTTGGTTTATATCCTGGTTGTGCGTGATGATGATTATTTTACCATAAAAATTTTCTTTATTTGATATTTTACGTCAAGGGCATAGTTGTTATAGGTTTTATAGATATAGTGTTGATAGATATTGCAATAAAAAGCCATTTACAACACTACGTCCGCAATGGTTAATTGTAAGCCTTAGACTGAGATGAAAACTAAAGTGATGTTTGGATTTGAAAAAAGTTTAATACCACCAATTTGAATCTGAAGGAGGAAAATGCACACCTGGAGGCCTGTTTTTACGTTAGAAGTTTGTCATAAAACTCCATATCGGTGTGATTTATTCTGTGAAGGCTGGGTAGAGCTAGCAAAACAGATACGAGAATCGCACAGATCTGTTTATAAGGCTGTAATATGTTTTGAAGAAAAGAGCTTAGAAGAATTTGACGCGAATCGTCTTACCATCCAGACCCATTCAAGGATATACTATACATACACAAACAACAGCAACGGCCAATTACACATCTTTCCGTGTGACAGGCTTTCTAAAACTAAATTTAGCTTTGGCAGCCCCATTCACGCTCACATACAGAATAATAACAAAATACGTCAGGGTTCCTTTTGACGAAAAAGTCAATAAAGACAATTATAATAAGGGATCTCTTCATGCAGAAAACAAGACCAAGACCAAAAATTTTTTAGCACTGTCTAGATAATTTTAAGAAAAATGAAAATCAAACTAATTCAGAGTATATTATAAGATGGTAGACCGCAACGAAGAAGGCTACCGCCTTCTCGCAACAGCTCACATAAGACCGCAACAAAAAAAGCGATAGACGAAAGCTGGCATAATTTCAATACTATCTAATAATTTAATTTTAATGCTAAGCTTGAAATAAATATGCTAACATGATTCTGAGCTTTAAGGAAATATGAAAAAAGAACGATAATTGTTTTCATTTTTTATATAAATTAATTTGTTGAACAAGAGTTTATCCTCTAAATTTTTAAATTACGGTAGAAACTGCCGCAATTTGATTGATATTCTAAAAATAGGAAATTGAATTCTTATGACGTAATAACAAATTTACTTTGAACGCAATTTAACTTGAAGCGGTATTTTTAATATTAAAGCCAAAAAGATATAGGCTTGAAATTTAAAACAAAACGATTTTGTGTTTAATACTATTATATTATACCCAGCGGCGTGCACAGGATTATGATACTGAGTATGCGGCGGAGTACTCGGCCACAAAAACTTTTTCTTTTATAGATTTCAGCGGCGTGCACATGATTATGACACATTTTATTCATTTACTTATTAATAATTAAAATCATCTAAAACGTACGAAAGTTTTATTAAAATATCTGTGAATGGCAAGTAAAGCACTGCTTTTCTACCTATAAGGAGCGCACGCGCCTGGTTATACCTTAGATTGATCTTTTTGATTTACATGTAAAGACAATTGTAACTGTAATGAAGGAATCATTGAAATATCTCTAATGAAAATGAAGTGTTGTGAGTATATTTGCGAATATATTTTTTATTTTTTATATTATATGCCAAACTGTAGGCCAGTTTCTTGGCATAATAATCCTATCTTTACATTTTATAAAATAAAATCGTAACATAAATCTTTTAAATTATATAACGAATTTTAATGCGGTTTTCATCAATATATTGAGTAATTCAAAAGGAAGGTTTATATGGAAAATCCGAGAATCCAAAGATGGGCCGTGTAATTATTTTTTCGCTTACATTGCACCCGTACGATGCCGATTGCATCCGTAGGCTTAACCTAACATTTGCAATCCGCCAGCGATCAGCGATGAATTTTAAATGTATCGGAATCATGAAAAACGTTGCCAATTGCTTGCTGGTCACTGGGTGAACTTTTTGCGATGTCACAGCACTAAAAATAATGAAGCGGCAACGACTGCCACTAATATTTACAAGGCTGTTATGCGCTTGCGATAACTAAACAATTACGATAATTGCGCATTACGAGTTACGTGATAATCCCGCCGATCATTATACCAAACGTTGCATATCCTTATTACTTTCACACACACTACATCCATGTGACATGCACGATAATAAACACACATCATTGATATAAAAAACCCAAGATGTAAAGTCTCGAACAAAACTGACACTCAAAAGTGTCGCTAATTTCATTTAAGTAGTTATAAATACGGCAAAAACATATGTTTTTGCATATCCAACCTTAAGCGCAAGGTTTATAGTTGATTTTATAAAGCAATGTACAAAAAGAAATAAAACTAACAGTGTCGCGACCGACGCGATTCTATTTGAAATGAGCGCGCAATTTAAAATTGTGCACTCATTTTTGGAGGACGTTTTTGAGACACTGATTGTGTATCTTGGGTTTTTTAAATCAATGACACACATCAATATTATTTTCTTTACGGCTATAGTCAGTTGTCACACTTAAAATAAATTTTATTGTTTTGTATATAGCCGAATTTCGGCCACAGGCGATCGCTAGTTACGAGTGTATTAAATTTTGTTATAACTGTACCATATAGTGAATTTACTTACCAAGGAGTTAGTCTTTGAGCGAACGGCAGGAGACAATTGTGCAGTAATTTGCCGTAAGTATGCGACGACAGACAGAGATTAGTGTAACGTTATTGTTATGGTAATAATGTTATAATATATTGCATTTAGTACATTATATTCACGACATTAGAGCTGTTAATTGACTAGAAGATTAAAGTTCATTTTTAGAATATTTTCCCATATATTCCGTATATTGTCTCTGCGATTGGTCTGATGTTGATGCTGACCACATGAGTTCCCGGGTTCGATCCCTGGGTCGGGAAATTCAAAAATGTGTTTTTTCAGTTTCTGATAAAGACAATTTTACCCGGGATCATTGATATAAATAAAAATAACTACGTTAAAAAAACCGACTTCAAAAACTAAAAAGAAAAAATAATAAATATTTAATATTAATTAAATACTACCTATTATTTATATGTGCTATTTACTAATAGGTTTGAAGTCGGTGCCAAGCCAATTTAATACATACACCGGCAGACACGCGCGAGCAGACATTGTTGACGAAAGTCTTGAATAAGTACATACAATTTTTGAAAGAAAGAAAGAAAATAGTTATTTACAAGAATATAGCTTTTACGTGTTGTTAAAAATTAATTAAGCTACCAACATTTTCTACTATTATATGGTGTCAATTTGAAATTAAAAATTTTGATGCATTTTAGCTTAATTAATAATTCTACATTAATTCACATGACCATTTAGTTTAGGAATTTTGTTGAATACATTTTCGTATTTATTTTTTCAGTATTCTTCGTATTGATTGAAGCTGCTTGAAATATTAAGAGTTAATTGCTATTTATTAGGTTTATTTACGTATCTTTATCTTTAAAGTAGGAATTTCATTGTATTAATTTGCTCGTATTCATTTAAGTAATTAAAACATTATTATTTGCTTAAGGCTTGGCACCGACTTCAAACCTATTAGTAAATAGCACATATAAATAATAGGTAGTATTTAATTAATATTAAATATTTATTATTTTTTTCTTTTTAGTTTTTGAAGTCGGTTTTTTTAACGTAGTTATTTTTATTTAATACTTTTTAGTGTATTGTTGTATTGTCAACTTATTTTGGGTAGACCTACAACAGGTGCTGCGCGCCTTAACAAATATAGGTCTCAAGAAACGGGACCGAATAAAATAGTAGGGGAGCCCAAGAGGGGATTTTAGTATTTACTCGAGCGCGGCAGATTACCATAGGAAGGGGTACCTTGTATACTGTTAAGTCTCTCCACCAAATATAAGCCCTTTCTATAGAGGGGGGTAACTATGGCAGAAGAAAAAACAAAAGATAACTTCGGCTTGTGGAAATTGTCAGATTATATTTTTTTCGTAATTCTTACATCATGTCCTTCACAATAAAAGAAAATTCAGACGCGCTCGAGAATGTCAAGACAACGTTTTCTTTGCAAGTTTTTAACCCTCCCCCTACCATACGCTATACTGGAATCGTCAGATTTTTTAAATTTTAGCGGTAATTAACCCACCATACCCTAATCTAACGCGCTTCAGTGTTTCCATGTCACTGATTTTTTTAAACATTTTTTTAACTGTAGATTTTTTCCTCACCACTGAAATGAAAAACATTATATAACTTTTTATTTTTCCTGTAATTTAGTCCGCCAAGCAGAAAGCTCATAGATAGAAGTGATACGAAAGCTACTCAGCAACGTGAGAACCGGCTAGCGGCAGCACGTAAGACGTCATAAGGACTTCGTTCAACGACTGAGCGTAATTTTATAACCACCATAAGTCAATACGCTGAAGTGGCATGTACAATCTGTAAGAAATTATTATATCCGAAACAACAGACGTCATTAGTCACAGCATATTTTTATTTCCTTCCGGAGCAGCTACCGTTGCTCGACTACCATATAAAAAAAGTTCCGTCACAGGCCTACTGGAACAACGTGGAAGTTATATCTTTACCTCCTGAACTGATCAAATTGACAGACGTAGAACGAAGACTTTTGCCAAGAGTATTTCCTTTTATTTTATAACTAGTTACCAACCGCACCAAAATGCTCGTCAACACGAATCAAATAAGCCCAAACTCGATAGAGTTGTGTCATTTAATTACTGAGCTCCTATGGCCACCTTCTGGCTTTATCATTGGACCTTGGAGGATCCTAGTTACCACCAAGCACCAAAGCGCTCGTCAACACGAATCAAACGAGCCCAAACTCGATAGAGTTGTGTCATTTAATTAATGAGCTCCTATGGCCAGCTTTTGGCTTCATCATCGGACCTTGGAGAATCCTAGTTACCACCAAGCACCATAGTGCTCGTCAACACGAATTAAACGAGCCCAAACTCGATAGAGTTGTGTCATTTCATTACTGAGCTCCTATGGTCACCTTTCGGCTTCATCATCGGACCCTGAAGGATCCTAGTTACCACCAAGCACCTAAGTGCTCGTCAACACGAATCAGACGAGCCCGAACTCGATATAATCTTGTCATTAACCGATTTTTAACCATTTAATTACTAAGTTTCTGTAGTCACCTTCCGATTCCATCATCAGATCAGCTCTATGCCATAATAAGTTTTCATTGTCATCCAATTTACATATGTATACAAAATTTCAGCTCAATCGGTAACCGGGAAGTGGATCATATTTTCTTGCGAGATTTGAATTCAGACATTGGGCTAGGTAAAATAACTAAAAAAATGCTTATAAAATAAAAACTACTGGGCCTACCTGAATCAAATTTTTATGGGACCAATTCGAAACCATTTTGCATCAAACAAAAAAAGAATCACGTAAATCGGTTCAGGAACCTCGGAGAAATCGGTGTACATACATTAAAAAAAAATATACCGGCCGAATTGAGAACCTCCTCGGTTAAAAAAGTCGGTTAAAAACCCAAGATACATAAACAGTGTCTCAAAACGTGCTTCAAAAATGAGCGCACAATTTAAAATTGTTGCACATTTCAAATAGAATCACGTCGGCCGCGACACTGTAAATTTTATTACTTTTTGTACATTGCTTTGTAAAAACAACTATAAATCTTGCACTTAAGGTTGAATATGCAAAGATATATGTTTTGAAGTGAAAACTTCTTTAGGCGCGTTGAGCGTTTTGGTAGAGGGTAAAATCCTCGGTTCGCGTCACCGACATGCTAATGATAATAGTATATCTATAGCTATGGAGAGCCAGACTAGCGCACGCGCAGTAGCCTGTGTACACGTATACACTAATACATCGACTATTTCTGACTGTATTATGTGCGCGTTGGACGCTTTATATAGTTATATAGTTTTAATTACTCTCAACTTAATAGTTCCGTTTTCACTTCTATCGGCAGTCCCACGACTGCTACTGTTTTTTTGTCATATCTTTAACTATTTAAATGAAATTAGAGACAATTTTGAGTGTCAGTTTTGTTCGGGACTGTGCATCTTGGGTTATTTATATCAATGCGGGCACTTATCCAATCAATGCAAATGCAATGATTTGATAAGTGCCCGTTTGGCGATAGGCTTTGCTACCTCTAAGATTGTGAGACTAGCGGCCGGTTCCCGAAACACAAATTAATTTTATCAGATCATTTGCTTGTAAAAATTATGTTGAACAGATATTAATTGCTTGTTAAAATTGATTTGCGTTTCGGAAACAGGCTATATTTTCGGCTAATCATAGGTGCGTTTGCTGTATACCTCTGCCAACTTCTTTGGAGAAACATGGTGAATATAGTTTTTTAATCCGTATGTTGAAGAAAAAATTTCTTTAATAACTAAAGAAGTGTATTCTTATTTTTTTTAATTATTTAATTCTTTATTGTACATAATAATCACTTAGACAAAAACTTAAAAGAAAAAATTACAATGGGCGAGCTTATCTCTAGTAACAGAGATTTCTTCCAGCCAATCCGTTACAAAGAAATATTATAAGCAAAGATAATTATTGACTTGGTGTACAAAGAATTGATTAAATTTGAAAATAATGAAATTAAAAAGTACTTACTGAAAATTTTACAATTAATACACATAAATTAAACGAAATATATATACATAAACGTATATACGTACATACATACATACACATATACATACATATATACAACACACATACATATATACGATTCATAAACATGCATATATAAACCATGAATCATTAAGCAGATAAGAATGTCATTAAATTAAAAGAGAGAAAAAAGTACATTCTGAAATTCATCTTCAGTTTTAATCATAGTGTCGTGTTATTTTTGACAGGAACAAAATTTTTAGATTCACATTAACTTTATGCTTATGACGTATGTTGAATCCATACATTTGCGAGATGTATTGCACAATGCAATGATGTAAACCTACAACCCGACGCATGCATTGATGTATGAAAGAAAATAAAGTTTTAAGAAACAGTAATAAAAAGAATAGATATAATTATATATTGTGTCATAAGCAAATATAAAATTAGAAAAATCTATAGATAATAGAAAATAGTAAATGATTAATTTTCAGAAATAGATAACTTATAAATATGCACGTACTTATATAATACACATTATTGTCATATACAAAAAAACATAAAACTTGTATTCATTGAAATAAAAGCCTAACAAAGACTCTGAACAAACTCTTATCAGAGGAACCAGAAAAAAAAGACATACGAGTATGTTCATAATATCTAAAAAAAACCATAGGAATTTTCCAATCTTAGCCATAACCAAGTGTTGTTTTACATAGCAGTACCGCTTATAGGATATAGATGGAGTTAATATAAATTTACATACATTCATATTTATACGTATACACCAAATGATTTACGTGGTAGGCAGAAAGAACTATATGTACTGCAGTAGTATAAATATTAAACTAACTTTCTTCCTTTCATTCTTTCTTTTGAAATTATGTTTTAATAGCATCTCTTTCAATGTACTTTTATTAAATATCTTAAAAGTTTTTAATTAATTGTACCTATATTATTTGTGTTTGTTTAAATGATACGTAGCACCTAGACCCAGAAACACAAATATATATATTTACTGAATTCCTTATTGTACACAGTAATTATTAACATAACAACAATAATAGAAAACAAGTAAAATAGGTGAGCTTATCTCTAGTAATAGAGATTATTTCCAGCCATATGTATTTTTACACGCTTTTTATTAGCTTCACCTGTATGTTTGTAACCGACTTCTTTGGGCGCGATTTTGACCCACTTTAAAGGGCCAGATTTCGTTCAAACTTTGTAGATTTATCGAGGACCGATGACAATACAATTTTTAATTTGTTTAATATTATCCTAATTGGTTTTTTAGTAAGACATCTATCTTGAAAATTTGATTATTTAAATGTATTAGCGATTACCCTATGTTCTAGTTATAATAAAACCTTTTTAAGTATAAAAGTTTATAATAAATAAACTTTTATAAAAAGATTTTATTATAACTAACTTCTCTATACCGTAGTCGCTACACCTGTTCTTGATAAACTTTAAACTATGCGCATTTTATTCAATCAGATTCCAATAGAGGAGTCTGCATTCTCTACAACGTATTTTTCAGTCAATTTATACTGAATAAGATTTGTTCTCTGTTGTTAGAAAAATGGTATAAAATAGCGACTAAAATATATCTGAGCACAAAATGTACAGCATGATTTTTTTTTGAATTTTGTTTTTTCTTAATACATTGATTAAGGAGAAGTAAAAAATAAAATAAAGCTTTGATCCCCCCATTGAACTCTTCTTATGGACTATCGTCTTATTGCCAAGTAGTTGGTAAGAACCGGACAATTGGACAAACATATCATTACCATAGTGAAGTTTAAGAACTCTACCACCATAGAATATTGGTAGGGTTCTAAATGTCTCAACCGGTATTGTCAACACAATGAGCCACATTACAAGTTTGTGTCTTGATTGCGTCAGTGCTTGTCACCGATATATTCCAATTTAAAAAGTAATTCCGATATAAAGAGATTTTGGACTCCAAATTGTACAGAGGGTTTGTGGTAGCCCCATCGAGCATGTAACCTAACTGGTTACATATTCGACTGAATTGTCACAGTTTCATAAACATGTAGTTTATTAGTTAGCTCCTAGTTGAGTTAGAATGTATTAGTTTCAAGTAATTTTAAGTACTATTTTTTTATATTATGAGATAGTATAAAAACACCGGCTACCTTACCCTCCAAACCGGAACACAACATTGACAAACACTGCTGCCACTGCGGGCAGGAATAGTTATAGCGGTGGTACCAAAACCCGGGAACGTGCACCGTGACTATTAAGTCACGACGGTAGAGATAAAGTATAATCAGTGGTTCTCTTTTCACGAATTGCCTAGCAGAGTAACAGAGTCTATTCTTCACAGGGAGCCCAGACAAACACATGGGATTATTTTTTAATTGGCTGCGAGAATCCTTTCTCGCAGCCAATTAAAAAATAGTCTCCAAATCCAATAGTCCAATTAAGAAATATTCTTTGGACACGCGAATAAAGTTGTGGGTAATAGCTTATATTAGTAAAAATTTTCATTTCACTCTGAAGTATATACGTAATGATGCTAGTTAATATATTACTTGATACAGACCATGAATTTACACTATGACAACACCTGCACTGTTATCTCGAACACAAAGACTTGTAATGAAGTTTAGCAGATAGCACGCGATTCTGAGATAATTGGGGTCAGGTGTAGAGTGATTTGAGCTTTGATCTAAATCGTCACTGCAACATGAGCTCATTAAATTGATAAACTATAATTTGATAAAGAGAAAATTTATTATCTAATAAAAATAAATGAATAAAAATAAATTAAGCATTTACCTATCGCTGCTATCTCAGTTACAATGATAAGAACCTAACATTACACATTAAAATATAGAAAAAACATACTATTTGAACATAATAAACGTATGCATGTAGCATTAGACCTCGTCAAAAGATAGTAATGGACTATTAACATCTTTGGTGAAAAAAAGTGAAATGCTTTTACTTTTTAAAAAAATGTCCCATCGAAATTATAAAAGTAATTTTTATGATTAATGTAAGTCGTTTTTATCAAAATGAGATGACGATTTTTGTCTTTCAAAGACGGGTTTCTTCTTCTTAGTCGTATATATATATATATATATATATATATATATATATATATATATATATATATATATATATATATATATATATATATATATATATATATATATATATATATATATATATATATATATATATATATATATATATATATATATATATATATATAAATAACTTTTATAACTTCGATAGGACATTTTTAAGAAAAATAAAAGCATTTCACTGTACAATACTATACGTACATATATATATACATATCTTCACGCCAGATCCCTTACGGGGTGGGCAGAAAGAACCGAGTGCCATACATCACGATCCTTACAGGCTAGTCTCGCTTCCTCCACATTCATTACTCTCTTCATACACACACGCCGGTTGAGAAGACTCTTGACACCACCTTCGGACAAATAAATATTTATCAAATTAATATACTTGTGATGTTATACACTCGTACATTTCACTATAATTATGACAACTAACTATAATTATGTCAAAAATATCGATAAGGCGAATCTAAATATCAATAATGATCTGCAAAGGTCTAGTTGGTCACATAATTTTGGTAAAGTAGTTAACTCTATTAAAAGGCCATGTATAATATTACGTAACTCTCGACGTGTGGCAAACCTAGACCTAAGCTCCATTAATCCGGTCATTTTTAAAAATATTATAATACCATTCAGATCAAATGTTAAAGATCTTGGCTTGTGGGTATATGTATCTCTAACATGGTCTATATACATGTCACAAAAGTTTGCCGGAAGGTTACAACCTCACTGCGCTCTTTGTAGAGACATAAAAATTTCCTTCCTGTGAGTACAAAGATCATGCTAATACAACTTTTGATTTTACCCATAATTGACTATGCTGACGTATGTTATACTAATATTAGTGAGAGGCTTCTTAATAAACTGGAAGTAATTTTCAAGAATTATATTCGCTTTATATTTAATTTACGAAAATTCAATCACGTCTCTGAGTACCGAGTTAAACTTAACTGGCCTAATATTCTTCAGTGTAAGAAACTCCGAATCCTATGCACATAATTTTCCATTCCATATAATTCTAACTCACCCTCATATTTTTTTTTTTATAGAATAATATAGGCAAACGAGCAAGAGGTGCACCTAATGGTAAGTGATCACCGCCGCCCATGGACATCTGCAATACCAAAAGTCTTGCAGTTGCGTTACCGGCCTTTTAAGAATGAGTAAGCTCTTTTCTTGAAGGGATGGTTAATCTTAAGGAATGGTTTGTGTTTCAGAAAGACACACATGATCGCCCTTTACGTTCTAATGACGATTTAAAATTACATTAATATTACACGTACCTGTTTTTTGGTCTGATTTTTTGTTTTAATATTTACGTTTACAAGCCATGAGGCTCTGGAATGATCTCCCTCCGGTTATCCCACATGCACCGTCTAAATGCTCTCTTGAACGCATGCTTAGAGAACATTATAAATTTTAATTAATACCAAAGAGCATGTAAAAAAAATAAAAAAGAGACCCCTTTAAATCATAAAAATAACTTGTCACCGAAACAAAAATTTAATTTCGATGTGATCGAGTTGTCATTTCACGAAAAAAAAAATCATTCAAGAATGCCGCGGTTATAACTTGTTTGTAAATTGCTTTTTAAATTCGCCCCTTTATTAATATCAGGCTTTATTGGACTTTCAAAATTTTCATTAACGTTATGAACTTTTCGCAATCTATTTTGTTTATTTTATTAATGGATGGAATATTGAGGTTTGCTTCCAGTTCGAGTTTTGATATCATGCTTTAGGGCATTACTTGTATTCTTGACAGTATTTATGTTAGAGGAAAAGATTTGATTTTGATTTATGTGAAGATTTAAAAGTTTGGAGTTTTGAACATGGCAAAACAGTATTTCATAACAAAACACAAAAGCATTTTTTAAATACTAATTTAATTTTTTAAATAATAAAGTTGGTTTAAAAAATACCTCGTATTGGTCCCAGACTCTTTTGAAGAATGGGCCAACCGCCGTACTACCAGGCAGGTCGTAAAAGGCGACCGATTGGCTATGCAATTCACTACCATCGTGGCTACTTAGAGTTCTGCATTGTCTTGCCCAGGTCTGGAACCACCTCCATACCTATTTCTGCCGCAAAAGCGCCAGTGTTTGTCACTGTCGTGTTCAGATTTGGGGGGTAAGGTAGCCGGTAAACTTATTCACGTGGCATTAACATCTTTGGTGTCTATAGTAGATCCTTGTCTCTTTCCATCAGGAGACCCATCTGCTTGTTTGCTATCTTATGATATAAAAAATGTATAAAAAACTTATCTCATTTAAGACTTTATTGAAATTGGAATTTTAAATTTCGCGCCATTACTACAAATGCTGCAATTGCTCGCAGCGGCTTTCGAAATGAAACCTAAATAATCGTTGTTCTGAATGAAGTTCAAATACTCGTTAAAAGATGGCGCCACTACACTTAATTTTTAAGTTGATGGGTTGGAAAAGTCCTTATATCTTTAAAAACACCCCCTTTAGGTTAAAACGGGAACTTTCTTGTTCGAGGGGGGGGGGGGTATAGGGCTCTATCTTACTATATAAGTCCCTTTATCGTACCGGGACTCTTATTTAAGTTTTATCGGCATGCACATTTTATCAACTTAGTTTTATTATATATAATGATAATATTTTTTTCACGCAAGTGAAGTCATGGACTTCGGGCTTCGCACAAAAAAAATATTAAAAAGTAAAAAATAGAACAACTGGTGTGAACAACATATATAGGCGAAGATTGTCTGTTTGCACCAGGAGAGTCACCTGTTAGTTTGTTAACCACTCGCTTTGAAGAATGGATTATCTACTACTCTGCCAGATACCGCATTTTCTGAGGCGAACAATGGATATATGTGTAATTAATGTAACTTTTAACTTTTTTACTGTCGATAGGGAAGCGCTTGACCACGATCTCGCCTGATGGTAAGCTAAGACGCGGCCTCAGATGGAAGGCGCTTCCCTAAAAGTATATAGGAATACAGACTCAGGAAGCATATTCCAGTCCCTTGCGGTTCGGATCAAGAATGTCGAGTCGAACCGCTTTGTTCAGGTATGTGGAATGTCCACTATATGACGATGCCTAGTATCTGCGCGTTTGGACGATCGATAGAAAAACGAGGATGGTGAAATTAAGTAGTGCAATTTCGCAACGCACTCTTCAAAATGTATCCGATAAAAGACCGACAAAGTAGCCACTCTGCAGCGATGAGTGAAGCTCTGGAGTTTTTTGCTTACCAGATCATCGTCGTTTATGAGCCTCTTGGCACGCCTCTTTATCGCCTCAAGCGTCTCCAGCTGATATTTGGCAGGTCCATCCCAGAGGTGAGAGCAGTATTCTATGCACGAACGGACTTGTGCTTGATAAAGATTGAGCAACTGTCCTGGGCTGAAATACTGTCTCACCTTGACCAGAATACCAAGCTTTAAAATATAAATTATTAAATTGTACCTTGGTAATGTTATTTTAAACTTAAAGCGTAAGTTATGCCTATTTAGACTATACTAGCGATTGCCTGTGGCCGAAACTCAACCATAAACTAATCAATAAAATCTTTTTTAAGTTTGACAACTGCCTTTAGGCGCAAAGAAAATAGTATTTATGTGTGTATTTTACCGTGTATGTCACATAAATTTAGTGTGGGTAAAGTTTATTTTGATTAATTTAATGTACTTGTAATGCATGTATTCCTCCGCACAACGTAGTCTTTAATTGTGCTAAATTTCACATTCCAATGTTCGCTAAATTGATTAAAAAAGGGATCCATAGTGTTACCTTCTATATATATATATATATATATATATATATATATATATATATATATATACATATATATATATATATATATATACATATGCAGACAGAGTTACTGATTTACTCTACTGGGCATATTTTATCCGTTTTTCCAAGTGAGCAAGAAAATTAAAACCATTAGATATAATACTTCCAATAATTTCAAGTGCTAGTTAAAAGTGCTAAAGGAGAACCTACAATATGATAGAACGAAATAGGACTTTTCAGCGGTAAACCCGCAGCCTTCTATCTTGGGCTTCAACTGGATTGAAACTGGTAAATTGCAGTCCGAAACTTTCTTAAGTTGCTCCTAGATTTCAAATATAAGCTTATTCAGACATTCGACATTTTGCTGGCAAATTCTACAGTGGCCGGAGTATGATAAATTTGTATAGTAATTAATGTTGCTAATTTGCAGAATGTCATTTATATACAAACGCAAGCAAGTTGAAAAAATACATATACCGTCTCCTACATAGACCTAGTCATCGACATAGTAATACCTCTGATTTCGCTGGGCCTAGTAGATCACACCAATATAATATATGCATATATGCATTTCGCGTATCTGAAAAACTGTTTTGCGTTTCTTACACTCGAACGTTATTGCCGTCGGTTGTCAAAACATGTGATTTGTTTCTATCTATCTTCTATCTATTTCTATATAACTGTAGCTGGTACTCGTATTAATCTGTTGAAACCAGTACCTACGTTATATCTCAGTCTACGAGGGCTCGCTTTCTCTTTTTATATAGTTATGTTAAAAAAGAGGGTAAGATTTTAGAAGATGACAGTAGTATTTAAAATTTTGTTTCAAGTAGATATTAGAAGTGTTGCTTCTAGGTTTAATACAGCTTTATAGTTTATAGTAGATGACGGATACATGCGTCCTCTAAATATTTGCTTTATGCTTAAAATATCGACTCGTCAAAGTGCCTTTAAAGGTTTATTTGAATTAAACATTTTTTATTTTAATTTTGTTTTTGTGTTCTCCCATATTGAGTGGGAGAAATCATAAACCGACCTATTCCAGGGTGGTTGCAAATATTGGCATTAGCATCGGCATCCGCAGATTATCAGTAAGTTTTTTAATCAGCAACAATCGATGCTTATTTTCTGACATTCAAGTTATAACATGTTCGTTGAAAGTCGATCCTAACGCGTTACGTGTATTTTAAATCGATTATAGACAAAAAAGTAACCTCTCGCTTGATCCCGAGTTTGTGTCAGCATAAATTAAACGGAAGTTAATAACTTAAGTGTGTAGTGTTATAACGCATATAAACACGAAAACGTATGTCGTACAAAAACACGCACACATACACATACTTTATATAACTTTTTACATTAAAGGCAAACTAAAGTAAGAACGTCCTGAAGATGCTTTAAAAAGCGAAACCGGTCGATAAAATTAAATAATTTAGTGTATAATAATAGTGAAATAAAAGTACAAGTGAGTGATAAACTAGTTTCAACTAAAAATTATGGAATTTCACCAAGTGCCGACGATCGAAAGTGTAAAATCTAAAGTAAGAAGAAGACATGAACTAGTTCCTATAAATTTTGTTTGTGTTGCCGGTATTATTATCACATTATTGCATTAAAACAGTTCTATAGTATGATATAAAAACCTTTACTGATTAATTAAGTTAAACGTTGTAAAAATATTTATTTAAATTGATAACAAAATTATACCTTAAGGCAAAGATCATAGAAAAATAAAACTGTAACCAATGTAAATTCTCCAAGTTTTTTGGGTCGTTAAGTCAATACGATCCTCAAATACCGTGAATAAAATGTCTATAAAAAAGCAATTCTCCTAAAAAAGTGCTTTGACGTAATCTCCAATATCAATAAACTCAAAAACAATATTTGGTTGGTCCATATCCCTTGCAAAACCGACAATAAGTCGCTGGGATTCGTTTCCTGTCATAAAGTTAATATAAGAATTTCTTACTGTGATATTTTTATAGCTTTCATCTTGACTGTATACTTTTAGAAAGGTCACAAGTGTCCAAGATTTGTTTATAGCATTTGGTTAGCAAAAAGGCTACAACAATGTATATTTGACATTATAACACTAATAATGTTTGCTATATAATCATTATAATTTTATTGATATTAAAAACTTTTTAAATTAATGATCCTGAAAGTGGCAGCTAGCTTCTAGAAAAAAAAAAATCTCTACGTTGAAGCGTTTTTATGACATATACCAAACAGAAAATTATTTGTTGTTAAATTTCCTGCATATAGTAATAAATGCAATACTTTTATTAATTCTGGGTTTTTTTTAAATCAAAAATAAAATTTTGGGAAGCTCTCACCAAACCCATCAATAGAGATTTATAAAATTTTGTAACTGAACTCTTTTTTAGTTTCAAAACCATGGTTTCCAATATTTTTTTATTTTTATCTTCGAAAATGTTGGAGCATATAACTACTCCAAGACTCATTTTTTGAAAAGTCAATTTTTTTTAATCTTTGTTATAAAAAATCAATATATAATGATTATACTTTATATAAATATACTTTAAGATGTATTATATCTTCAGATCAAGTATTATAGTATCTTAGGCATGTGTGATGAGCTTAAAAATCTTTGCGTTGGCTGTTTTACTGTCTTTACTCTGAACAAACCCTTCTGATTACATTTCCTGTAATAAAATCTCGAACCCTTGCGCATTTAGAAAACAATGTCGTATCCTAATACAACTCCTGTAAGCGGTATTAATTACATGACTGTTTACTCTCAGATTATTGGATAATTTGTTACTTGATCTTGTTTGTAATAATTATAGGATGTTTGAAAATTTGAGAACAAGGATTGAAAATTCCGGGGATTATATGATATTTTTATATTTACTTTGTCTTAAATAAAATACTAACCAATTGTAATCTCTTGAATTTTCAACTTAACATTTAAGAGATTAAATAATATTTGATAGATTGTTGTATATTATGTTAGTGTGATAATAATAATTGTGTTTTCAATTCTTAAGGTTGACTGGAATAAATCGTTCTTATTGAAAATAATCTCATTTATGGTACTTTCGTTTTAAATAAGTTTTTTTATTTATATGTTGTGAAGCATAAACAGATAAGTAAATAAACATAGCATTTACTTAGTAAGGAAAGATGATGCGACATTACTCTAAGCTTAGCAGTTTTTTTTTAAATCATAATTAGGAAGTTTCACCAAGCGTCGGACGGAGAGTATATTTTTTTTTATTACTGGCAATTTATTTAAAAACAGACTAAATCAGCGACTATCTCGCCTCAAAATCAGGCAATGTTTTTCCAGCTGACTTACAATAGTAGGACTTCATAGGAGGTAACAACAAACCCAGGCAAGACGTGTTAGAGATCAACCATCCAGTAGTTACTTTGACTGTAACACGTTCAGCTTAAGGGTTGCAATGATTATGACATGTATTGCTCTGGTTTGTGAGTGCTTGAAAGGAAATTTGCATTAAATAACCTCTTCACATTCTATTACTAAATGAAAAAACTTAGTATAGCAAATAAGATTGTTTTACGTACAAACATATTTTTATTTAATTGTTTTCATCAGAAATATATTGATATTACACATATTATCACGCTTTAGTTCTATTAATTGTAATTTAATCCTTAGAAATAACAATGAATTGCCGAAATGTTTGCACGCGCTTACCTATAGAACAAATGCACCGGATATCAATGGCAGTTTGTCATACACGCATATACCTTAAAGACAATTGCAATGTCTTCAACAACTTGAAGGTTTTTGGAGTTGAAATTAATGCTAGAATATTTTCAATAAATCGTTACATCACACAATATTTTGTGTCAATAATCAGAGCATATGCATCAATAATCATTGCCTGATCCCTTTTACTGAAGGCAAAGTGAACAAAGTCTATTGGCAAGGGCCCCCTTTGAAAAATCATCTTCCATTCTACTAGACAGTTTGTAAAAGGAGAATCAACTAGTTTTCTGGGTGGTAGAGTTCTGCATTGTCTCGCCCAGGTATGGTACCACCGCCTTACTTATTCCTGCCGCAATACTATCAGTGCTTGTCACTGTCGTGTTCCGGTGTGGAGGGTAAGGTAGCAGGTAAACTTATGCATATGGCATTAGACCTCGCCACAAGATAGCAACGCACCATTATCACCTTTGGTGTCTATAGGCGATGGTTGACTCTTTCCATCAGGATACCAATATGCTTGTTAGCTATCTTATGATATAAAAAAAAAAAAAAAAATAGTAGCTACGTCCATCGTAATTAATAGATGGTAGAGTGTTGCAACGTTTCGCCTGGGTATTTGGTATCTACCGCCACCTTACCTATTCCTGCTGCAATAATTTTAATGCTCCTAAGATCTTTAATCTTGAATAACTTTTTAGCACACACGGAATCTGTGGGGACTTTTAGCACTTTATTTCTAATTATGTACTTGGGTTTTATACCAAAATTCAGCTCTGTCGGAGTTTTTGTTATTTGATCACTATTTTATATCTATTTTGATCGGATATATGTTTTTCAACACTTTTACACCTATGCTTTTTATAAGTTACTAGTTGACCCGGCAAACGTTGTTCTGCTTTTTTAACTACTCTTGTTTTTTCTATATTTTCTCACCTTTTAAACCTTCCCTGGACTTAATTAATACAAAACCAAAATTAGCCAAATCGGTTCAACCGTTCTCGAGTTTTAGCGAGACTAACTAACAGCAATTGATTTTTATATATATATATACTAGGTGACGCAGCAAACGTTGTTCTGCCTTTTTAACTACTCTTATTTTTTTCCTATATTTTCACACGTTTTGAACCTGCCCTGTACTTCAACAACTAATTCAAAAACAAAATTAGCCAAACCGTTTTAGCGAGACTACGAACAGCAATTGATTCATATATATATATATATATATATATATATATATATATATATATATATATATATATATATATATATATATATATATATATATATATATATATATATATATATATATATATATATATATATTTGATCCATGTAGTAGCCATAATTTACCGTAAAGTTACTGATAGTATAGTGTATTGCCATTGCCAGACGTAGATGCCATTAGTGTACTGATAGTACACTAATGGCATCTACGTCTTTTTTATTTTTTGAAACTTAATATTATATTACAATTTATTTAACCATGGTATCTCAAAAAGTATCATCATGCCAGTTCCTTCCCCGTGTTGGTCCTGGGCTCCTTTGAAGAATAGGCCAACTGCCGTTCTGCCTGGCAGGTCGTAAAAGGCGACCGAGTGGCTATGCTGTCACTACCATCGTGACTAGTAGTAGGTGGTAGAGTTCTGCATTGTCTTGCCCGGGTCTGGTACCACCGCCTTACCTATTCCTGGTATTATACCAAGTTAGGCTAATCGAGTTGAACGAAAATAAGCTTTGCGGTTCATCACAATTCACCGAACACAATGCTTATCCCCCCCCGTCTCTCTATCTCTCTCTTGCTAATTCTTGTCTTCTGTCTCCAGCAGGCTTAGGATAAGCACCACGAGATATATATCGATCGAGAAAGTGACGTTTGCTTGACATTTATTAATATCTCGATGGACGTTATTAAGCATGCCACGATAAACATTTAAAACGTCAGAGATAAATTAAACAAAAAGTTTACTCGAATAGAGAAATCAATGTTGTCACTAGAAGACATAGATATTATACTAATTCTGATTTTTAAGATACACCTTTGGTGCATTTAACTTGTGTTAATCATTATGAGCTTTTGTTTACATTTATAACTTCCTGTCATCATTTCTCTTCTTTGTCAGAGTCAAAGAAAATATAACCAAAGCCTAGTGTAGCCGTACCTATTTACAATTATAATTAAAGATATTTTACAGGTTTTTGAATTATTCTCTCTTTTTAGTTTTGACCATCAAAACTAGTTTTTTATTCTATAAAACTGAAACAATGAATTATGATTCATAAGATGTTTTAATGTAAAGGGCAATTAAGATGCCAGCGTGTATTTATTTCTGGGTGTATAACTGCGTAACTAATTATGCGTAAAAGTGCGTAACAATTATTATTAACAAGTTATTTTTTTCCACTATAATTATTCCTTTTAATTATAATTCTAACATTATTGAGTAAATTAACATCTTCTTTTAGACTAATCAATCAACATTTTTGATTAATTTTTTTGATGAGAAACTTCCATAGAATTGTTGTGATTTGACAATGACACGAAAATGCATTACGATAAACAAACATAAATGTATAGTATTATGCCAACTAGAAAATAAGATAGAACAGAATACAATTCACAGTATTTTATGTTACAAATAATGTTATCTATTAATAGCTCCAAAAATCAGCTAGATGCAAGCAGTCCAACCTAAGACTTACTGTTAGACCGTGGTCTCCAAGAACAAACTGAATTTTTGTGAACAGCTTCGTTTTGACGAGAAAACCATATTTTCTATCTTTGAAAAATCTCGAATCGGGTAACTAATAAAGATAGATAAAAATAGGGAAACTTTAAAGTGTCAGACTAAGAAAAGTTTCCACTTTACGTGTATGACAAAGTTACCGTTGAATTACAATAATAATTAACAAGCTGTTGTGAGAAAATTAGGTTATTTTTAAATTGATTAATATCAATTTAAAAATCTCATAAGTGGGATTGTCAGAATAATCATCAAATATGTAGGACAAAAGTTTCATCGTAGTTTTCATAATATAATCAAGCGATTAAAGTCGAAAAATAATGATTGTTATTAATAAATATTTATTATTTACCGAACCCAATATCTTCGCAGCATTAACTTTATTAGTTACTCGATTCGAGATTTTTCGAAAATAGAAAAGACGGTTGTCTCGTCAAAATGAAGCTTTTTACAAATATTCAGCTTGTTGTTAATCAAAAAAAAGTTAGTTTGTGGGACCACGGTCTGTGATTTACATCTCAAGAACGAAAAACCTTTTTCTTCGACTTTTCAGTTTATCTCTCTTTGATTCAAAGACTTACTCAAAGAGTATATAAATTTTATTTTATTTTGTTTTCTTACATTTACTTCTAACGAAAAAACGAGTGTGAGCTACACTCGATTTTTTTGTTATTTTTGATTGATTAATTAATATTTTGATTATTATAATATGTTTTTATGTATTATTTTTCCTGAGTATATGTTATTAATAGTAACATTAAATAATACAAAATAAGCACCAGCTTTAAATTAACCTTTTATTTTACATTTAGTTTTCTACTGAATTTTGTAGAAAACCTTGTAAGTAGATGTAATTTTGAATAGAGTTGGTAACACTGAGTAGCACGAGAATTCGTAGAATTATTTTCTCTATACGAAAAATTAAAAGTTTATTTACATTACGTTAGAAAGTATTGTACTTTAACTAATTTGTATTTTGTAATTTATTATAAATTAATTAATTATCTAACCATTACGTACAAGGAATTATTGATTTATACTGTTTGGTTCACACATCTCTAAAATCATCATCATTCTTCCGATTCTAGTACAAAATTAAATTTTGTTAGGTATGTGAAATGGGAACACAAAATAAAACGTAAGTAGTGTACTTCTTTATACTTATATTTTTTAAAAGCCTATATAGGTTATTAAAAATAATTATGATTTTCTTTTCAGGATAAGAAGTAATAAGCATAAATTAACTTTGTCACCATGGTGGATTCATGGACTAGACTTGTAGCACCAAAGATTAAAGTCTTTAATATTGGGAAAGCATAATATAACACCATATATTCTACAAATACTTCATACATTATAGTTTCTAGAGGAAGAAAGGAAAACAATGGAACACTGTGTAAGTATTTATTTACATACATATCTCCATGACAAATCATCTAACAAGGTAGACTGAAAGAATCAAATTTTAAACATATTTTAATATATTTCTTTCATTGTAAAAGTTGTGGTTTTTTACAAAATAATATCATAAATTCAAGATTATATCAAAAACTTGATTCTTGTAAAAAAATCCTGAATAATATGAGAAGCTTTCTCTGGAGAATAGTGTAGGCTTCTTTCACTCCCTTTTATAAATGTAACCAATTGTTTTTTCGACCCCATTATATAATTTACAATGCAAATCTATATAACACTACACAAAATGCAACATGCAAGACTGGAGTCATAAGTCCTGAGTTAACTGACAAAAAAATATATTAAGTAAACATATATAACAACATTTTGATAAGATATATTTGTTTACAGGTTGACTAAACAGCGAGTAATGGAAATAGAATAAAGAAGCCTTTCTATTTATTACATTTTTTGAAATTGTTGATTAAGAAGATTTATAAGTTAATGCTGAATATTATATTTTTCTTGCTGTTTTTAATGGTTGTGCAAGATTGAAAAATAAATTTTAATTTGTAGAAAACAATTAAGTTTATAACATGATAGTCTTAATGTACCTAATATGTGTAATTTTTAAAATCTAAATTAATAGAAAGTTAATGTTACCTTAGGAAAAAATATTTTACTTGTTGATTTTTTATTTTCAAGTGAAATTCCATACTACTCATACTATATAGTAAACTAATTTTTGATATTGAATTTTCATTACTGATTAATTATGCGAGATAAGAGATATTTAAATTGTAGAAAACATTTAAATTTAAAATATAATAGCTTTAATATAGTGCGTGTAATCTTCTATAAGTTTGTTACATTAGTGAAAATTCAAAGATACATGTTAATAAATTTAAGTCATAAGGTGATAAATTGTGAAAATTATTTATCTATTCTGAGAAGTACAAACATTAATAATAATTGTTAGTTTAGTAAAGTAGATGTGTTTGTATATTTTTTAAAACTCAAATTTAATTTTCTTTACAAGACTGCTTCATATTACACACTTTTTATAATTATTTATTTTATATTTTGTGTGATTTATTCATTTTGTAACTTTGTTAAAGAAAATAAAAATTATTTCTCAAGACTTTTCCATATAGTAAAATCTATGTTTGGCATTAAAACATTAAATACTATGAATAGTGTGTCATTAAACTTATACTTAAAATTAGCCATTGATGACTATAAGTTTCATTTTTATTATATAAAATTATTTAATACTTAGATAGAAGGTTTGCCTAGAGTATATATTTTTTTAAATAAATCTTATACAACACTAAAGTATTTTATTATACCAATAATCCACTAAGTATTGTTACTACCAAAATCACTTCGATTAAAAAACAACAACAAAAGTAACAAAGTTAACACTTCTAAAAGAAAATACTTGTAATTATCATATTGAAGGGTCCTACGTATACTTGTGCAAGTGCAATGACACAACTTTACTGGAGGCCGGATTAAATGTTCTGTAGCTTGTAATCTATACCTTCATATAATAAAATCGTAGAAATGTATGTCCGGGGTAAACTCAAAAAGTACTGCATGGATTTACTTTAAATTTTGCATGAATATTAATAACAGGTCGGGTCAACATATAGGCTACATATTATCACTTTATCACCTACGGAGGAGGAGCTGTGCGGAGTAAACAAAGTCTGCGCGAACAAAGTCACGGGCAACAGCTAGTTTTGACATAAATCAATAGAAGTATTTGAAAATTTGTACAAATTTTCAAATACTTTATTACATTAGGACAAATATAAGGTAATTTTAAGGCTTTTGAAGCAAGAAAATGGTTTCCGTTGTTTTGCAAGTTGCACCAGTATACATAGGATCCGTCAATATCTTCTATTATGTAGTCTTCGCATTTCATCCATTTCAATTATGCCATATGAGGGCATCATTTGTTCTTCTAGGATATTTGTCAGTAATATTAAAAATTCTGCAGTTGTAGTCTTATCTGCAAATAATAATTATATTTTTATTGACATATATTATTGTAATAAACAATAATAACAAGAACTGACTGCCTTTCTGTATGGTAAATTATCTTTAAATGTAGACAAATATAAAATAATAATGTTTACACATGTAGGTACCTAGGTAATTGAGAACTACATGTGTCATATTGGATATTTTAAGTTATGAATATTACAGAAAATAATACATCATAGTTGTATGTTAATCATACATGGAACTTGGTCTGAAAACAACTGATTAAAACATATACTTTTTTTGACTAAATATAACTTGAATGGGTAGTAAAAACTCCTTAAATACATAATCAATGCAAGCCTTAGAGGAATAACACATTTGCATCATTATTCTATGATGTAAGCATTGTTGTTGTTTGTTGGTATGTGGCTGTAAGTATTGTGAAAAGTTGACCACCAAGAAAAGGATTATTACTTGTATCCAGCTGAAATTTAACATACACTTGATATGTATATGTAACATATTAAGTGTTTAAAAAAGAAACTCGAAAAACTACGGATAACTTTTGAAAAAATATAACTTTATTGAGTTCACCTAAGTCAAATTAGTATTTACTACAAAGATATTCTGTTATTACAGTTAATGAAGTTGGATGGCTGTCATATCTACTAGAAACTGAATTACAAGTATCTTATGTTCACTTACCTTTAACTAAAGAGGCATACCTTGATCGGTGTGTGGCTCTAAACCTCAAAATTTACAAGGGTCTATATTATTTAGAGAGCCATGGTTATTGGGTTTATTGAAGCGCTATAGTGATTGGAATGCTCCGTCCGTTGTGTAAAAAGATCACACAAATTTCCTATGTGCCTTCTTTGTATTTTGCAGGCTTGCCGTTAACCGTAGATATTTAGCACATAATAGGTATAATATGGAACTGCCACAACTATTAAATACATATATGCCATACTGCCTGCCTGCCAGCCTGCCTGTCATACATACTACTGCCAACACTGGACCGAAATCTATATTTAATAAAATGAATAGAAATCCAAAAGTTTTGTAATTATTGTATAATTAAAGTATAATAATATGAAATAGTGGATAAGGTTATCAACATTTTAACCAAATTTTAACGAAGTGTCAAATGACAAATCGATAAAATGACAGCAAGACGTTTCGATCGATAGAGAAAATAACTACCGTCGAGTAAAATTGATCATTTTCTCTTCCTTTGAAGTATCATGTCGAATCAAGTGTCAAATGCGTTAGCGAATCGAGAAAGTGACATAAAAGTCGAGAAAACGAGGTCGATAAAATTTTATCGTGTTGCTTATCCTAAGCCTGCAGGTCAAAAAGGTTCGCAAATTTGGTAATCCTAGCTCAAAAAGCTATTCACTACATATATATATATATATATATATATATATATATATATATATATATATATATATATATATATATATATATATATATATATATATATAATATAGTGATTTATGAAGCTTAAATTTAACTCGAATTTTACCTTTAAGTAAATTAATTAATCAAGAAAGCACAAAAGACGTGGTTTAAATTGAAAAGCTACAGTGGTCAGATGAATAAATCTTGTCCCTTGTCACGGAGAAAGATAAGCTACACTCGCCGAGTATACGTTAATATGGAGTCCACGCGTTGCAAATAACGTAGCTCAATATATTTAAAAAAAAATTAGTATTAAAAATAGGTAGGATTTGTTTGTAATGGATTATTTCTAAAAAATACTTGATCTGTTATAAAAATACTCCGGTTTGATCCAGGCCTTTTGAAGAATAGATCATCTGCCGTTCTACCAGGCAGTTTGTAAAAGTCGAATGATTTGATATATGTGTCACTATTATCGTGACTACTAGGTAGTAGTGTTTCGTAAAGTCTCGATCGAGTATTAAGTCCAACCGCTTTACCTATTTTTTTTTTAAATTTATATATACATATTCCTGTCGCAATAGCCTCAATGCTTATCATCGTTATCGGCCAAACAGATAGCAAGTTACCATTAACATGTTTACTGTTTATAGGCGGTGGTTGTCTCTTTCTATCTCGAGAACCATCTACTTGTTTGCAATGTCATAATATATATATTAACTTTTACTAGTTAATGAAAAATGATTACTGAATAATATAGATTACCTTTTGCCCGACTGCTTAAAAGAAAGTAATGGGTGTCATGAAAAAAAATCGAAGGTAAGTTTTTTATTATTTCATATAACAGCTTACATTTTATTGAAATAAAATCCTATTGATCGAATAATGAAAATAAAACAATGAGTAGTAAGCTGTAATTATTTCAAACACGTTTATAAATTTTCGAGATTCTTAGCGCATTTTAATAATTTGACACCGATATAGTTCTGCCACTTAAAAAGTTCATGAACATATTTTGAAGACGTAAATAATAAGTGATAAGATAAAATTTTATTTTAATACATTCATTGTAATTATTTGCTTAAAGATAAAAAGTAAAGATCGTTCGATAATGTTATTTAGTTTTTTATCAATAAACTTTTTTTAGTCTTCGTCTTAGTATTATTGTACACCTCAAAGTTATAAAAGCTCTTTTGAACTCTTAATATTTGGCTTCATAAGTTAATAGGTTTACCAGACACTGATACATGGAATGTCGCACTATATTTAAACATAAATAAGTCTTTCTAATGAATAAATATATATTTGTAGACTTGATATATATGTGGCTGTACAAAAATGTCAATGTGTTGTAATTTTCTTAGCTTTCCAGCTAGAAAGCATGGTACAGAAGACCTTCTTCTTACCTCCTTCTTTATAATAGAACCCTACGGTGACAGAGATTGGCACTAGTAATCGATGCTTGTATTTTAGTAGAAATAGGTAAGAATGGTGGCATTTACACATACATTAACGCCTAATATCTTAACACATTATGCTTCAATGTGTGTGTGTGGGTGTATATAGCCAAACATGCTCGGTGAACTCTATAAAAACATAAGTCTATGGCCGAACTTCTTTGGTTTCACGTGTAATCTGGCGGCCATCACGTAAATTTTTCTAATCTTACTGACGCGACGATTCGTCTCACTTGACCGTTTGCCGTACATGTTGAAATAGTGCTTATCAGATAAGAATGATCAACTCTCGAACTGGTCAACGGTTTAAAGAATTTCCTTTAACTTTTTAAGATTTATATATATATAAGTCTATATACTATATATATATATATATATATATATATATATATATATATATATATATATATATATATATATATATATATATATATATATATATATAAGTCTATATACTAATCCAATCCAGAGAAACGTTATTTTTGTCTGGAAACTGAAAATCCAGGAATCGAACCTGATTCCTCAACAACTCAACAACCTAATGATACATGTAATCCCTCCCAGTCAATTTTTGAAATTCATTAGTACGTGTATAATACGAACATAAAAACAAGACGTACGTACTAAAACTGAGTTTTGAGAAAAAATCGGAGGCAGTCATGACGGCTGCAACATCTTTTCCTTACTTTTCCGCTACCTTTCTGCTTCTTTTCCACTACCCTCCCCTCCCTCCCCGCTACCTTCTCGTTACCATCTCATTATTTCCTAATGAAAAGAGAAAGCATTACCTGTAGACACCAAAGATGTTAATGGTTCGTTGTCATCCGTGTGGCAGGACACTTACCTTGCCTATATTTTTCCCACCTTATATCTAACTTCCTCGTACCTTTCCGCTATCTGCCCACTATCTTGATGCTACTTTCCCGCTACCTTATTCCTATCATTCCTTACTTACCCCTAACATCCTCAAACTTCTACATTAATCCTAACTTTTGCCTACTTAGTCCCTACCTTTTGCCTCCTTATCTATACCTTCCCGTCACCTTCTCGATGACTTCCCCCTACTTCCCGCTTCCTTTTCGATACTTTTCGTATACCTACCCCACCTTCCTACTACCTTATTCTTACCTTCCCCTGCCGTCCCCTTACCTTTCCCCTACCTGGCCCCTAACTTCTTGTACCTTATCCCTAATTCTTCATACCTTTCCGATAACTTTTCGCTATCTTTCCCCTACCTTTTCGCTATCTTCCTGCTACCTTCCTTTCCATTACTTTTTTCTACCTTTCTGCTACTTTTCCCTTACCTTTTCGCTACCTTCCTGTCACCTCCCTTTTCAATACTTTATCACTACCTTCCACCTGCCTGCCCTCTATCCCTACCTTCTCTCTACCTCCCCCTCTCTTAACCCTATCTTCCTCTACTTTCCCCTTACTTCCCCCAAACTTTCTCCTAGCATCCTTATATAACCTTCCCTATCTTGGCTCTACCTTCACACTAACTTCCTGCTACATTACTTTTCGTTCCCACTACCGATTTTGCCTTTCTTTATCTTCCTCCTAACTTTCTCTACCTTTCCCCTACCTCCCCTACCTTTCCTGCTACCTTCTCTCTACCATTTCTTACCGTCTAACAACCTTCCCCTAATTTACCCCTTCCTTGCCCCTACGTTCCCACTACCTGCCGCTACGTTCCCCCTACCTTCCCGCTCCTTCCCCTACCTTAAACCTACCTTCTTCTACTTTCCCTTTACTTCTACCTTTCCCTACCTTCCCCTTATTTCAGCCTTTCTTTTTCCACTCTCTATCACCTCCCTTTATCTCCCTGATTCGTATCTTCTCCTATCGCTCAAATCCCCATCTCCCCCTTTCCCTAACCCCCCCTCCTTACTCGTGTCTTTCTCTTTACCCCTATCTTCCTCCTACCCCTAACTTTCCTTCCTCCTATCTTTCACTCTACCCCTCTCTACCTCCTTCTCCTATATCCCCTTCCTCCTTTATCTCCCGTCACCAATTTTTCTTCCTCCTATCTCTTCTTCCTTCTCCCCTAGACCCTTCTATCTTATCCCCATCTCTCTTTATTTAATCTATCTCTCTCTCTCTCTCTCTCTCTCTCTCTCCTCCTACCTCTTTCTTATCTAACTTTCTTCAAATTTTTTTGTTCCTAGTTATTTTTAATAAATTTAAAAACGTTTTTTAAATTTCAGTTCAAATAGATCATGCAATCAGAAATCAGAAGTACTTTATTCAATAAAACTATTTACAAGTTGTTTTGACACGTCAATATATATTTTTTTAAACTTTTTGAAAATGTAAATGAATACAAAAAAAAAACATAATTATTTGAATTGTTATTAACCATACAAGTAACAAATAATTATACCTTGTGTTAGGATTTGAACCCTTGCCCTATTGATTTCATAGATAACATGATTTCTGTTCGCTTCATCAAGGATAGCATGTTGCTAATACAAATCCATTTAAAGAACTTTTCACTTCAAAAGAATTAAGCACAATAGACAGATTTTGGGAAGTAGATGACCAAAGTCATAAATTATGGATAGTTGATAAAATCGTAACTTGGGACTTTAGATAAGTAAGGGATAGGGGATCAAAGAGAATAGAGTACAAAGTGCATATTATCCTGAGTTTACGACGTTGTGGGATTGTAAGGCACCGCAGCCTATTTTGATATTTACAGATTTGCTTATATTTACAGAGACAAAAATAAAACAAATGACTTGATTCTGCAGTTTATCGAGTTTTTGATATCTATATGTTAATACGCAAAGGAAACACTTTGGACGCCTTTTAAAATAATTGTGTGATCAGTGGAGTATTACATTTAGCATAGTTAAAGTTTAAATTGCTAAGGACTGCAGAAACCTAATATTTTTAAATAATATGTGTAGGAAATACATTAAATTTATAAAAATAAACATTTCCCACACTACATTCACCTGAAATACAATATGATAATAATAATATACATAATAGTATACATGTGTGTGTATATATACACATGTATACTATTTCCTTTACGGCTAAAGTCAGTTGTCAAATTTTAAAGAGATTTAAATTGGATACTTTCCATCGTCTATTTATTATCCTTTATTATTTAGTCTATGGTCAAAATTCGAATACAGGTGGTCGCTAGTTCTAGTAAGTAAATGCATCAGGACTTTGACAACAGAAGATAAGGACTTGGCATTAATTTCCATAAGCAATCAAAATTATAAAAAAAACATGTATTCCAATGTTGAACATATAAAAATGGTTTCATCTCCGTGTAACGAGGTTGTATTTTCATAATAGACAAAGCTAAAAAAAATTTGTCAGTGCTCTAATTTCAAATTACGAGTATTTAAGAAAATAACGTCATCAGCTTGCGGCCGATTCGCCATTAGGTACTGATACACGCTGTCAATGTACAATGATTATGTATACATTAACTGTAACTAAAATCGTGTAATACCGATTTTAATTAAATTATTGTAGTTTTTTTTTAATTGTATGTGTATTTAAAATATAAACGTGAAAAAAAATTAAAGTGTGAAGTCTAATTTCAGCACTATAAGATGTAGAACAAATAATAGAACAAATTTACCAAATGAATCATTGCACCGGTACATATTGTTTAAATGTATTTGATAATTAAATACGTCTTCGTGTTCTCTTTTTAATCGGTGTTTTATTCAATCATATTTGAATTAAAGAATATTAAATATATGAATAAAATGTCGACATTTTTTAGATTTAAGTCTTAACATTTTGTCAATTTTTGTATATACAGCTGTAGGTACTTAAGTTCGCCTTTATTCGTAACGCAATTACACGGGTTTTCCTTAGTTATTTTATATCTAGTAATAGTTTCCTTAATCTAAGCACCAGGATAACAAATGTCACCATGATCCAATATTGGCATAATTTCAGAATCGCTTTTCTCTTATACAATTTAAAATAGGTTATCCTGATTGAAATTTTTATTTTATGAATTTTATTAAATGTTTGGGGAAAATATTTAATTATATTTAGAACAAAAAAGAATAATCCATAAATATTTGCCGCAAATATGCATATGTATTGCATATTTGCGGAAAATATTTATGGATTATTTTTTTTATATAACGTAATTTGTCATTTTACTCCATCCGTTCCGTTTGTTATAATTTTTTTTATAACGACGTAATTAGGTTTCAATAACTAGAAACTAAAAAATATTGTTAGACATAAAGACATGCCTTTATCAAAACAATTATAGTTATAAGCATACAATATATATAAGGGAAATTAAAAAAGAAACCAAAAGTAAATTACAAAATAGTGCTATAAATTAATAATTGCATATAAAAAATTCGAAATTTCTCTAAACTTAACTGTAAAATTATAAATCGAATATTCTAGCAAAGTGACGATTACATGACAGGCAAGAAACACGAACGTATTAGATAGGTATATATTTGGTTGTAGTAACGGGCATATTAAAAATACTTTTACAACAGGAACTTAACAGGGAGCAGGCAAATCAAACTTTACTAAAAGCATGTTTCTATTTTCATTGATCTATCATTTACAAATCTAATTATAACGAGCCGTATCATACGATTCCACAATTTTCTAGGACCATTTGATAATTTGAGATTTATAGGAACAGTTTTAGCTTACGCCTCGTAGAATATGTTACTACCCGTAACAAAAAGGAGTCATTTTATTAATATATTAGCTGGCCATAAGCCGGTGGTAAGTGTAGTAAATTACAACACAACTTATTGAATATTTGAATTAAAGTTACATCCGAAGTTTTAAATTCAATAATTATAATATAATAATTAAATTTAAAACGTTTGAATATTAAAAAAATTAAAATACGTTCCATTATTAACAAGCTTGAAGTTATTAGCTTTGTATAGTAAAATTCAATATCAACATAAATCTTTTCGAAAATCCTTCAGAAAATATCTTTTGCGGAGGTACGACATTCAAGAGTACTTAAGGCCATTGGGGAAATTTATTTTGCTCCCGGGCGAACCGCTTAAGCCTTATCATCATACTAATAAGTTTCTACCACAAAGACTACTTGTAAGCCAATATAAAGTGAAAAATTTATTTTCCTTCCTAGGCGGTTTAAACTTATACATATATCTCTATAGGTTTTAATTTAGGACGAGAATGCAAGCGAATTATAATATATAGACCATAGGATAGCAAACACGCAGATGACTCTCTCGATAAGAAGTGACCAAATTTTCCTATAAACAAACAATACCAAGATGTTAATTATGGGTTGCCAGATAGTAATAGAATATCTACTACACAAGAAACGTAGGTACCGGGGAAGACCAAGACTGAAGTATCATGATCAAATCGGCCGGGTACTATCCGAATGTGGTGTCGTGACTTTTCGAAACCGGCGTATTTGTAAGAAAAGAGTTATGTAAGTCTGTCTGGACTGTGACATATGGCACTCAATTCTCCCTGCCTACCCCTTAAGGGATTTGGCGTGATATATGATGATGATGACAAGAAACATAACTGTACTGTAATGTTAATCTTTGTTTTTTTTAGTAGTTATAAGAAACACATACGCATATGTGTGTAGCATGTATGTAAGTTTATTAAATGTGCTTTAAAGTAATAATAATAAAAAATTAAAAAAAACTGTATGAGTGATACAAAAAAATTTTTTTTGCGTTTATCGGGTTTGATTTTTGAAGGAACGTATCCAAATTTCGTCGAAATTGATTCAGCAATTTAGCCTTGAAAGAGGCTAAATTGCTTAATCAATTTCGATACAATAGAGAATCGTTACGACAGAGAGACAGCGCTACTTTCGCATTTATTATATTAGTATAGATATGGATTATGGTTATGGTGAAAGTCAGCTGTCAGATTTAAGTGATTTTAATATTATAGTCTATGATCAAGTTTAAGGTCGAACTTCGACCAACGGGCGATCGGCAAATAAAGTTCTTTAATGGTGTTCAATGTTTTTTTTTATTTTCATATAATGTTTTTTTGACTCTATCAAAAGAAACAACTAGCGCCTATAGGCACAAAATGTGTTAAGGCGCGTGTCAATTCTATAGAAAATGCGTTTCGCGGTATGTTCTGAAACCGCTGGGAAACGTGTTAATTTTAGAATAAATAAATATAGGGCATCAGCTGAAAACTAAAATTTAGGACATTCTTTTTTGTATTTACAACTAAATATCACCATATAAAAATCATGGGGAAGATTAGAAATATTATTAACAAATTGTTTTTGTGATTTTTTTAGCCTTTTTTCGGAATTTTATACGATAGAGTAAAGTACATTCTCTCATGTAATTAGTCAGCACATTCCTTAGATAATATCTTTAGGTATATCGTGTAATTTTTGTAAAATTATTATTTAACAATCAATACAAAAAAACGTCATTTAGCAAACCAGTTTTTTCCCGTTCGTCGCGATGCCTCGCCTTAATTTTGTTTTCATTTTATTTATTTATTTCTCTTTATGTACAAAAAACATATCTATACTCAAATATTACATATATTAAACTATGTACATAGGTGATTCTGTTTCGGCTCGGTAGCCAGTTCACTTAAACATCTGAGTGCTAAGTATGAGTTTTTCTTTTCGCATTCGATCGTGAGCGCGTTTGGAGTTTACTAGGAATTTGTATGTAATTTGTACAGCGCCACCTAGTGGTAAACGTGAGAAACCAGTTTACCACTAGGTGGCGCTGTACAAATCACATACAAATTCCTAGTAAACTCGAAACGCGCTTACGATCGAATGCGAAAAGAAAAACTCACACTTAGCACTCTGAACGTATTATTATATTTTGTATCGGGCATCTAGAATAGAATAAGAATTTCTATTGACACTAAGTATACTCGACAATAACAATTGTACTGTTTTACGCTAAATATTTATCAAATTTTATTTAACGTAAAAGAGTATAAGTTTTTTTTACATCATAACATAACAAAAAAGAGAAACTACCGCATATAGATATCAAAAATGTTAACCGTGAATTACTATCCATGTGGCGGGTTGGCAATGCAACGTGCATAAGTCCACCGGCTACCCTTCAAACCGGAACACGACAATGACTTGTCCTGTTGACGCTATTGCGGCAGGAATATGTAAGGCACTGGGATAAAATACCAGGACGAGTGATTGCGGAACTCTACCAAAAGTGTTATTGTACGTTAAATATCACTCACTAATTTTGCGCATTAACGTATCCTTGGGGTGAAGTATGCCGTGCACTGTTTCATTTATCTTTATTAGCGATTTCTAGCCCTGAGGATGCATTTATATGAGAAACTTGTTGGAAATATTTAATCAATATTTATAGTATAACAAATAGTGCTAGTACTGTGGGAAAAGCTAATTACATCAATTCATACTTTCCTTTTTACTTACAACAACACAAAAATATTGCGTTTGAAACTGCTACAAATTCCGACATTTATCTTTATGAGGAATTCATGGTATCTTAGAAATGTAATTAAAATCATTCTGTTCATTGCATGAAATCATGTCTGAATTCAAGAAGCTTTAATTCAGTTAAACAGGGCAGTTGAGTGAGTTTCTGCTTTTCGCGTAATTAATGAGCATTTAAGTAAACAATTTTAGCACGTCTGTTTGTTAATTCATTTCCTTGTATTTTTAAAGTGGTGTTTTTTTAATAGAATTCAAACTAGATTTATGATTAACTTGGAATATGAAAGGGAAAACATTTTTGAATGTAGTCTACGTTTTGTCTGGTATTTTGAAGAAAGTATTACTCTTAAAAATTTAAATGGAAAATTTTTAAGGAATTTCTTGAAAACATTATATTATGAGATAGCGAACAAGCAGGTGTTTCTCCTGATGTAAAGAAAAACCACCTATAGACTAAGACGTTAATGGTGCGTTGCTATCCGTGTAGTGGGATGGGTATGGGCTGGGCACATGCATAAGTCCACCGGCTATTTTACCCTTCAAATCGGAACACAATAATGACAATCATTGAGTTCAGAGATGACGAACATAAAAAATACAGTCGAATTAAAAACCTCCTCTTTTTTTAAATAAATTTTAACATCAATATACAAATAACACAAATTATGATTTGTCCAGCGATATTAATTATAAGCTCAGAACGAGAAAAGTATTTCCTTGTGTTATAGGTAACATATTCTTCCAAAAAAAAGAAAGGTCTAAATTGGTAATTAAATGACGAAGTTCAGAGGTAGCAAACGTAAAATATTTTGGTAAGTTGTTACAGAAATAAATTTTAATATCGCTGTATAAATGACACGAATTGTGATTTGTACAGCGATATTAATTGTAATTCCAAAATGCTTGTGTTATGGGTACATAAATACTGAATATATATTTAATGAACAATCAAACCCAGAAACACAAACGTATATGCTCATCACGAAAATGTTTGTCCCTGTCAGGAATCGAGACCAAGCTCGATCGATTGCGTAATGAGAGTTATTAAACACACTACCAATGGTTTTCAATTATTACCAGAAAATGCATCTGATTTCTAGATATTTTATGCTATAAAATCACATATATTATTACTGTACCAATGGAGTCGAATTTTAAATTTAAAACAAGTGAATACACAAAGCCTTGTTAGTTATATAAGAATGTTTTTTAAATAAATATTCACGGGACAAATTTCACTTACTGATCTAACCCCGAAGTAAACAAATTATTTGCTTGTGTTATGGGTATTAGTCAACGATACTAATACATAGAAATACATATATAACTTAATAAATAATAATTTGTTTTATCAGTGGGAGGGATGCGCTGTGCCACGCTCCCGGCTGCATGGGTACCACCATCTTGCTTATTTCTCCCGTGAAACAGCTTTGCTGTGTTTCGGAGAGAGGAACAAGACAGGCAGTGTAATTACTGGCACCCGAGACTTAACATCTTATGTCTCAGAATAGGCAACACATGAATGGAATACCTGGGCTAGTTCCAGCCCAGGTATACCATTTTTGTTCATTTGCAACGTCGACCACTTACCATCAGGTGGCACGTCTGCCAGTTTACCTATCTCAATAACATTAAAAATATATAAATATTGCAATATACTTAATAAACACCCAAACCCGGAAATACAAACATTTATGCTTATCACACAAATGCTTGTCCCCGTCGGGGATCGAACACGAACCCATCGATTGCGTAGTCAGGGTGCGCTAACCAGTCGATCAACGGGGTGGTTTTATTCGTTATTTTTTAATTAAAGGATTTATTCGTTATTTTTCACAACAGGTTTAAGGACTAAATCCAGACAAAAATAATTAATCAGCTTAAATTGAAATTTCGCGTCTAGCTTTTGCTAACTAAAAGCGTTTTCAACAATGTATTAAAATTTGATATGGCAGAAAAATCATGAACGAACATATCCAGATATTTTTTGTTTGGTACTACCACCTTACCTATTCCTGCCTCGTCTTGCTTGTTACTTTCAAGTTCTAGTTTGATGGGTAAGGTAACTGTATATGTTACATTACCATCCGGCCACCCGAATAAACATTTTCAAAAAAAAATTTAACACAGCAAAAAAAAATCTTATACGAGCGAATACTTTTAGATATATTTTTTTAATTTGGTATCTTCGCCTTACATATTCCTGTCGCAACAGTATCATTGCTTGTCATTGTCAAATTCCGATTTAAATCTATGGGGATGGCATGGCTTATGGCAATGCGAGATGGCAATGCCACACTCGCCACACGCATAGCAAAGCACCATTAAGATCTTTGGTGTCTATAGTCAATGGTGTTTCTTTCATTCATGAGACCCATCTAGTTGTTTGCTTTTTATGATATAAAAATTTTAAAAAAATTATTCCATCACAGGCATTCATACTACATGTACATACATATACACAGGAAAACCATCTTCTTATGTGTTATCCTTTTATTCATATATAAAATAAATAACATGCTATATTTTATACAAAATTTACAATATGTATACAACGATTCGTAACTTAAATTAGTGCCATAGCAACTAGCTATGGGATTTAATCGCTTATTATTTAAAAAAACTACATATTAGTTAATATTATTTAATGTTAACTCTCATATTTATAAATATGAACTTACAATATACCTGTAAGTATCCTTCAGTATTCATAGAAAATTATTTATTACTAAGACATTTAAAGGCTATGTAAAATCTCTTACTCATAAGAGAAAAATATATTTAACATTATGTATAGAACTATCGACAGTTGACTTTACTAGAATGAGAGGGTCTGTAGTTATGCACGAATAGATCTTGTTTTGTTATCGCCACATTTGTACCTATTTCATACGGTTTCTGAGTGGCTCATATATATGTTTTTTTATTTTATTTATTTTTATTATAAGGCCAAAATATGTTTAGACACGTATTGAGTGTTAGATGAAAAATCTTTATTTAGAAAACCTTTGATTTAATTATTCATATTCCTAAAAAGGAAATTGAATAAATATGTCATATCCAAGCTTTTTTACTTTTAACGCTTCTTGTCAAATTAGTACTGCAGCGGTAAAATAGTATTAGCTTATAATCACTAACATAGTTGAGAAAATACTTCATATCGGCTAATACTTATCAGTATTAGTATGAACTGTATGAGCCCATATCTTTATGTACGCAATAAGACAAACAAATCTACTTTTTCTCTTGTTGTTCAAGCCCTTTTTGAAGAGAATACTACCTGCCTGTTAAGCAATTTGTAAGGGGTGAACGGATGGCTACGCGAGTTATTACCATCGTGGCTACTAGGTGGTAGATTTCTGCATTGTCATAGGTATTATCTATATGCGATGGATGCTTTTTCATCAAAAGGACTTTATGCTTGTTTTCTAATATATTATAATATATAAATAGTGTTGAGGCATTGTTGATACTAATATTATAAAGAGATAACTTTTATATTTTTGTATATTTCCAATAAATAAAACAAAAACTACATAATCGATCTTAACAATTATTTTACTACTAGAAAGCTACACAAGAGTTATCTAAGAGTACATAGGCTACTTTTTAACTTCCCGCTACGTATGTAAATAAGAAAGTTACTGATTTTGCCCCGAAATATAGATCTCACCAGATCTTCACGTTTTGAGGTCCAAGGAAGCTTTTCCGACTATTTTTAATAGTACATTTTTTAATCATTTGCAGATTAAAGTAATACAAATTTTAATCAGCCTAATTCCTTGAAAAAGTGCGTTCAATTCCGTAAATTTCATCAAAATCGTTTTAACCTTTTGGGAGTATTTATTGTTGATGAAAAATTAAAAAAAAGGTTTTTTCGACATAACTTCGAAATTTTTCAAGTAATATTTTTTAATCTCCTAATCTATTTTAATTACTAAAAAAATACGTCGAATACTGTTTAAAAAATTAAAATCGAATCAAAAGTTTCAAAAGTCACAGCTTTTTAAATATTAAAGTTAAGTAATAGGTTTACAGTAGAAAGTTAGTTTTACTTTATATTTTAAAAACTACTTTTAGGCTAATATACCGATATATTTCAAAATCTAGTCAGCTCTTCTAATTAAAACACTATGTTACATACCGGCAAACGGAATTAAATCGGTTGAATTTATAAATAACGAAAGTTTTTTATACATTTCTTTGACATCTTCTACTAGTAACCTATTGATTTTGTAGCTAATGAAACAATTTAAAGTTCAAAAATGGCGTTAAATGCCATTCCAAAGATCAAAATCGATCATTTTCAAACTATCATTTTTACAAACTAGATTTTTCAGTCAATCATAATCAATCATACATAATTTATTGCATCAAATATGGTAGGTACATAAAAATTTTAAGATTATTAATAGGTAGTTCGCATATCTGACCATTTGACATGCAATAGTATATCTATCTAAACATATAATTAAATCGCAGGAAAGTCAAAACTGTACATTGAATATTTTTTTTGTGTGTCACATCGGTTAATGCATTCCAAGAGTCAATTCTGCAACTTTTACAACATAAAAAATATTAAAAAGCATAATGTAAATAATAAACAATTAAATTATTCTACATATATAATAATTTTAGTTTGCTCGTCTACCAACTATGAACGATAAAATTATGTATCTTTTTTTGTACTAAATATGTCCAATCATTGTAATAAAGGTTTCTAGATAAATCAATTTTTAATTTTTAAAGTTAAATAAGTTAAATATTGATAGTATGAAACAGTATTAACCGTCTTCTTAGTCCGCATTATTTTGTGCGATTTAAGCATTCCAGTATAATTAAAATTTTTGTCACTATATTTTTTAATGTCAAACATAAAACTCTACAAAATATCAACACCAAGCTTTTAAGAATTGGGAGTACTTGGGATCATGAAAGCGGAAAATAAAAATACAATATTCATATTTTTTCCCGTTATACATATAAAACGCCATTCTTTTATTATAATGTATAATGTGAGAGGGCTGGATTTAACCACTACCTCGATTAAAATATTCACTACAAACTCGATTATTATTGTATACGAGATAATACGGAGGAAGCCGTACAGGTTAAATAATATATTTTTTTAACTATTAAAATTTTTTGTACCTTCACGTAGAAACTAATGGAATTTTGTAAGGAAGAAAGAAAGAAAATATTTATTTCCAAGAACATAGGTGTTACAAGTTGTTAAAAATTAATTAAGTTACCAACATATTCTACCATTATATGGTGTGCAAATATTTAAAAAAATATCATTGTATAATATAACATTTAAAACACTGTATCGATTGTTTAGAATTACTAGAATTACTTGTAGTAGAAATAAGAGTAAATTACTGCTAGAGATGAATCAATAATGGACTTTTAAATTCAATGGCTATTAGAAATTTTAAAACAAAATAGAAACACATTGAAAGAAAAAATAGATGTAATTTAGTATCTCACAACTTTTGCAATACTACAAAAACAAAAAAATCACGTACAAATAAGACAAACTCACCAAAAGTTAGAAAAATAAAGATAAACCCAGCGACTTTTTTCTAAATCCACGTCAATAATATAAACAAAAACATACATTACACGCAAGCAAAGCACTTTTAACTTCTTAACTGAAGCATCATCTGTAAAATTAAATAACACTTCACTATACAATATGTAATCGGCAAGTTAAGTAAAGATCTAGTTTTTGTAAGAATATTATACATTTTTTTTTATATTTAATTTGAATTAATTTTATATTATGCTTACTTGAAATAAAAACACTCTTAAATGTAGAAACTGGAACAAATAGACTAAAAGAACGGGCTTTAAATTAAAATTAATGCAACATGTGGGAGTGTCAATAGCATGTTCATACTAAGAATTTCTATATCTGTAGACGCTTAAAATAATATTGTAAGTTTTCACTAATCAGCTAATATGTAATAGTAGTATAAGTATATGTCAGAGAATACTTTTAATTTTGTTTGTTCCTCTAAGTTATATGTTTTTAGTTTATTTTTGATGATAGATATATGATATTTTAATATAGTGCATAGTTCTATCATTAGCTCGTAATTTCGCTATACACTACCCAATTTTTCTTTCAGCATCGCCGAAGGTAAATTGTTAAAAAATGCGCCTGTTCTCATTTGTGATAAAACGTATTAAATTAAAGTAAAAACTTAATTATTCAAATAAATATTTTTTTATACGCAAAGAATGAATATATTATATATATATATATATATATATATATATATATATATATATATATATATATATATATATACATATATATATATATATATATATATATATATATATATATATATATATATATATATATATATATATATATATAGTATTATAATACACATTAAGTAAGTAGACGGCTCTCTTGACAACAAATATGTATTGATGCTAATGATATGAAGGATATGGAAAACTGCATGTGCCTTAATTTAATTACGTAATTTGTATTCAAAATTGGTATAGATTTTCTATAGCATGTGTATGAATAAATAATAAATAAATAAATAAATAAATATTCACGGGACAAATTAACCTTATTGCTTTACCCCCAAAGTGAGCAAATTATTTATTGTGTTATGAGTGTTAATCAACGATACTAGATTGACTACATAGAAATACATAATAAACACCAAAACCCGGAAATACAAACATTTATGCTTATCACACAAACGCTTGTTCCCGTCGTGGATCGAACCCGAGCCCCGTCGGTTGCGTAGTCAGGGTCCCTAACCACACGACCAACGTTGTATGAAAATCTATTGTCTATAATTTAAATAGCAATGTGGAAGTTTATGCGGCAAATAATAAAAAACCTTCAAGTTAAATAAAAATAAAGCACATTCTAGTTGAATGCGAGAAAAACATAAATAGTAGGAACTGTGTATCTTGCTTTTATTCGTGTCTCAACAAGTCAAAAGAGCTTTAAAAATGAATTGGTTTAAACGAATCCAGCTTGCAATAAAGTAGGACCTAGATTTTGTACAACAGTAATTCAATTGCTAGAGTTATTGGGTTATTTGAAAAATTAGAAAATGTATTAAGTTTTATTTTTCTGTTGCTGGCAGAGCTCCAAAGTACCGATACTAGTGGTGTAGGCAATTTAAGTCTTTTGACTGAACATTTATATCTTAGTTTCTTTAATTAGTTAGAAATAATAGCATATTTCTTTGGCAAATATTTTACACATTTCATAAACACTAGTTGAAACTTGTAAAATATTCTGGGTCAAAAAATGAGACGACTTAAATAAGTCGTCTCATTACCAAATGGTAGTTTCCTAAGTTCAGCTAAGGTCAAATATATATAAATATTAATTTATGCAAGGTTTATTAGGTGAAAAATAGTTTCTGTATCGATAGTTTAATAAATTATTTTTTAAGTTAGGTTATGGTTATCGCCAATGGAAATTTAAAAAAATTAAAGGTGGTGGCACATTATCGATTTCTAAAGCGTTTAAATCTCCTTCTTCTTGCAATGATGTTATTCTATGTTTATTTTAATTAAAAAATAAGGCACAGTTCAGCATATAGGTGGACTCAATGAAAATTGGAATTTTTCACCAATGTACTCAAACTCTTACAGAGCTGACTCGGCAAACATTGTTTCGCCACATAAATTATTTAATTGCTAATATGGCTATTAAAAATATGAGCTGATAGTAGAAGGATAAAAATCTAGGGTTGCATGTATTATTAATGGTACATAATAATAATAATAATAATAATAATAAATAGTTGAAAAATCACGGTTTTATAAAAACTGAACAAAAAATGAAAAATAATTTAAATTGAGAATAGTGCAAATAATTTTAATAAACCTGAATTAATAATAGTGGAAATAAGAAATAATGTACTCCATAGTAAAAAAGGGAATGAATAGTGTCAATAACATCCCACACCTTTTAAAATAAAAGCGTCTTTTTAATTTTTTTATCTTTTATTTATTTTTCATTTTTTAGTAGAGAAATAGCTGATCGGGTAAAGAAAACAAAGCGCAAATGCTGAAGATACTGGTCAAGATAACAGGACTAACTATTTATATTATTGTACTGACATCCGTCCTTAATAAGACTACAACCTTTCAAATTAATCCGAAGATTTAAAGTACCTTTAAATTCATCTTCAAAGTTTTTATTACTATTATATGCCACATTCATAAGTAGCATGCATACCTATTACCTTACCCTCTAAACTGGAACACTGCAGTATCAAGCACTGACTCTTTCGCGACAGGATTAAGTAAGACATTGATGCCAAAACCAGTGAAGACGTTGTAGCACACTAATACGTTGTTTCTTGTCACATTGTTAATGAAACTCATTAGTTTTCGCTCGCTTTTTATGAGAAACCTAACAGTTATGAAATTGATATATTCATCAAAAGGCGCCAGATTTAACACAGAGATTATATTTTCGAGACAAGTAACAAGTTATTCATAATAAATCAACCCAATAATGTAAAAATATATATTATAACAAAAAAAATCTACTATTAGTTCTCAAACAAATAACCGAGAATCTTGTATAATAACAAATTGCACCGTCTAGCGCGTCTCTCAAATGTTACCAACCCGTATAAATCACGAAAATCGCATACGTAAGCATCTGAAATTGCATTTCCTTGGTTCGGACTTTGTATTACCGAGATTAGATTGGCCAGGTGAGATCTGAAATGAATGTTATTTAAAATGCACTTTTAATTTTCTTATGCTTAAAGATAAGTGTGTATAAATTAAACACTCTCTTGGTGGAAAAAAGACAATTCCAGGTGTTTTTTAAATCATAGGATTTTGTCCCATGTTGGTCCAGGCTCCTTTTGAAAAATAGACCAACCTTTTCTCCTTTAAAAAAAATAGTCCTTTTGAGAAGTAGACCAAATCGTCCTGCCTGCCTCGTAGGTTGCAAAAGGCAATCAAATGGTTATACGTGTCATTACCATCCTAAATACTAGAAGGTAGATTTCTGCAACGTCTCGCCTGAGTATATGGTTCCACCACTTTACCTATTCCTGCCGCAATAGTATCAATGCTTGTCACGTAAAACAAGTAGATAGGTCTTCTCAAATTTAATTATAACATTATAATTCTATTTCAGTTCATAATTTAATTTGAACCAAATTTTATAGATCTTTAGCCGTTTTGGATTTTTAATATTAATAAGAAGTTCCTTAACTTGTATTTTTTTTCTACATGTTTTTTTTTAAATACATTATTACTAGTATATGTTAATTTAGTTTCATAGTTTATAATATTTGTTACTTTTTTATACACTAGGTCTACTCATTTCTTTAATTTCATTATTTTAATCTCCTTTAACGGGTTGGCTGGAAGAAATCTCTTTAAGTAGATATAAGCTCGCCCATTGTACTTATTTTAAGTTAATATTGTCTTTTTTGTATTGTTTTCTGTGTACAATAAAGTATTAAATAAATAAATAAATAAGAGTCATTTAAATTATCGTTGGAGGGATCGGCGTGAAATATAAGATTTGTAAATTTTTATTCTAGTTTTGTAATAGTAAACTAGGCAAAGAAACAAAAAAAAAATTGTTTTGTAAAAGAATTTATAAGAAAAATATTAAGTAAACAAAAGTATAGCTTACCCAGATTGAAATAAATTTTCGATTAGGTGTACCACCAAATATAAGGTGGCTTTCTAAAGCATCATATCACGTATTGTTTTCTTCAAGGTTAATAATATTAAAATTATTTAAAAAAAATATTTTTAACAATATAGCGTTCACGATCAAAATTCTCAATTTGAGGTAACTAGCGCCATCTGTTAGCGTTCTTATGAACCGACAAGTGAAAACATACGTCATGTCTGCGTCATCTACTTTAACCATGAATACGAGATGTACAGTACCCACAATATTTTCGTTGAGGTTTTCAACGTTATTTACGTAGGTATATTTTGAGATTGGTTTGAAAAAATTTCTTAATATATTATGATAATTTACTGCTATAAATCGACTTGTCTTACGTAAGTTGTCGTAACTTAAAAAATGCGATTGTTGTTATATTTATGAACTAGTTGTGCCCGCGACTTCGTCCCCGTGGTTTTTTAAAAAAGTAGCTTAACTTACTCCTTATTAGATCAACTATCTACCAGTGAAAGTCCCGTCAAAATCGGTCCAGCCGTTCCAGAGATTAGCCGGAACAAACAGACAGACAGACAAAAATCATAAAGAGTGTTATTTTGGTATATGTATTATGTACCGTCTATACACCCATATGCATTAAGTTGAAACCGGTTATTTTAATATTACAAACAGACACACCAATTTTATTTATTTGTATAGATATGACTCCTCTCTTATAAAATTTTAATTATATGAAGAATAAAAATGAATTTCCTATAAGAAATTGGATTTTTATAATAAAAATTTCATTGTTATTCTTCGTGTTATTAAAAGATCTAAAAGTGGCGTTATTTTCATAAATAAAACAAAAATCGCATTTTTTAAGTTACGACAACTTACGCAGGACCCGACAAAATATACGCCTTCATTTAATATTTCCTATTAGTTATGTCGTTCGGGTTGCCTTAGTATAAAATAATATTTATCTTCTTTTATTACCATTGTGATTCTTAGGTGGTAGAGATCTATTTCTTTTACAGTATTGCAAACATGCAGATACGATAGAAAGAGATAACCATCGCCTATAGATACTTAAGATGATAATAGTGTTAATACTTAAGTTGTTATACATGTTTTCCTCCCGTTTTGGTCCGGGCTCCTTTGAAGAATAGACAGGCAGGTGGTAAGAGGCGACAGATTGAGTCATTGTAGCCCATAGACTCAGACGTATAACTACCATCGTAACTACTACGTGGTAGAGTTTTGCAACATCTCGTCTGGGTATTTAATACCACCGCCTTACCTATTCCTGTCGCAATAGCATCAGTGTTTATAAATGTCGTGTTCCGGTTTGGAGGGTGAAATAGCCGGTAAACTTATGGTATGTCATGATATTGTCATCCCGCCAAACGGATAACAACGCAGTATTAACATCTTTGGTCTCTGTAAGCGAAGGTTTTTGTTTCCATCAGGAAAATATCTACTATGATGTATTAAAAATGTGGTGGGGTTGAAATACAACATGCATAAGCTTATCAGTTTACTTACTTTTTAAACCCACACACGACAATGATGAGCATTGACGCTACTGCGCCAAGAATAGGCAAGGCAGTGATGTAAGCGGTGGTGGGTGGACCTGATGGTCACGATGTTAGTGACTTGTATAGCCACGTGTTGGTCCTGGGCTCCTTTTAAGAATAGACCAACTGCCGCTCTGCCAGGCAGGTCGTAAAAGTAGACCGATTGGTTATACGAGTCACTACCATCGTGGCTACTAGGTGGTAGAGTTCTGCATAATCTCGCCCGGGACTGGTACTACCACATTACCTATTCCTGCCGCGATAGCGTCAGTGCTTGTCACTGTGGTGTTCCGGTTTGGAGGGTAGGGTAGCCGGTAAACTTATGCATGTAGCATTAGACCTCGCCACAAGATAGCAACGCACCATTAACATCTTTGGTGTCTATAGGCGATGGTTGACTCTTTCCATCAGGAGACCCATCTGTTTGTTTGCTATCTTTTAATATAAATAATTCTGTCTGTCTTTTCATCTGTTTATTTATTTGTCTGTCGAACTTTCATGCCTGGACCACTAAACAAATTTTGATGAAATTTGGCAAAACGGATAACGCACCGTTATGTCTTTGATGTCTATAGGCGGTTTTTCTTTCCATCAGGAGAGCCATCTGCCTATTTATTATCTTATGATATAAAAAGATCCGAGAAAAGACATAGGATAGTATTTATCATGGGAATCCAAAGGAAATGGAAACTATTAAGGCAAAACCCCATTATTTTTGTTTTAGACTAGCTGACCCGCGCAGCTTCGCCCGCGAGTAGATTAGCATATCGTCAAGATAGCTTTTCATACAAATTTCATCCCTTATTTCAACCCTTTAAGGGTTGGTTTAAAAAAAAATAGCCTTTGTTTGACCCCAGCTCTTCAACTACTTCCATGCCAAATTTCAGCGTAACAGACAGAAAGACAGACAGACAGACAGACTTTCGCATTTATAATATTAGTATGGATTTTTTTTTCACGGGGACGAAGTCGCTGAACAGCCAATACATAAATATACGTTAAATTGTTAAAGAATTCGCACTCTTAGAATTATAGTGACCTATTTCAATATCCATTTTAGAGAAACGTCAAATAAAGATTTGTATAGTTAAGATTTTTGTATAAAAAATAGATTATTATTAGACCGAAATATACGTTTTACAGCTTTCTATGTCGAAATCTGCCTGCGTTTTAATAAGAGTCGATAAAGGTAATCGTTTAGGTTGTTTCCTGACATTAGGTCAAAATCATGTTTTTATTAATTAGGTCACTATAATGCTGAAGGTGCGAATTATTAAACAATTTAATTAAAGCTATACAAAATTACGAGCTGACATATACATATCCATCGACATAATTCGTGAAATCTCTCATAATCGCTTAACAACTGTACAGTAAGTAGATAAACTCGTTTAAATAAATGACTTGGTTCAAACATATTGATTTTCATGAGGAAGTTCATAAAATAAATGAATATAAGCGATCTTTTCAATATGTAATTGTATATGAACGACTTGATTCACTCGTGAAAGATTACTCATGAAAGATCTAAAGACTCGGGCAGGGTTGCAGACGACCGCTAGTGTCATATATGTGTTCTACATAATTTGTTGTTTTCAGGAGAATTTTATGCTTGTTAACTATTTTGTGAGAAGTTTTCTTTTACATGTTTTTTATCACAAAAGATGTCTTTATTTTATACTCTACAGAAATCCTTTTACGCTTACCACCAATACCTTAATCAACGCAAATTTTCCTTCAAAATTTAAATATCTTCGTTAGAATTGTTTTACTTAATTGTACATTTGTTTCATAACGACTATAGTTCGTTATGGTCTTTGCAAAAAAATTTAGTAACATGAGTTTACTATTTTTATTTTATTAACCTAAAGTTAATAATATTCATTGCTAATTGAAACAGAAAGATAAACAATGATATTGTATTGTCAAGGATAGTCAAAGCGCTGACAGCGTACTTGGTCAGGATTTTGAAGAACACACTTCTCGATGCTTTTCCATTCCCATATATCAACATATTAATATTATAAATACAAAAGATTTCCTAAATATTTTCTAAAATTAAAAGACAAGATAAGCCTAGTTTCTGGGTTAAATTTTCTTGATCACTTGATTTGCATTTCCCAAAATAGAGTAAGAACACGATATAAAGTTTTCTCGATGGAAAAAATGCAAAGTTGGTTCTGCTGTTTAAAATTTGGTTTGATGCTTCCATATATTTGCGAATTAAAGTACCTAATTTTTTTAAAGGTGGGAAATAGCCATACCTAAATTGTTGAAAAGCAGAATTTTAATTGATGATGATGAATAGTTAATTTACTTAAAATAAAAATGGGATTGGGTGCTTATGTTGTTTATTTCAAACACTAGAATAGACATAGTTTTAAATCCAGGGTTAAACATAAGCAAACTTTTTTTTCAAATATCCTTAAAATTTGGGGGCTGAAATCGTTGATGAAATTTGGCACGAAAAACTATATCAACGAAGCTGCGTAAGTCGGCTAGTAATACGAGTAATTTATAATAACGCATAGGATATTTACCTGGTAAGAAAAAGGCACCAAAACAAATTGATTTTACTAAAAGACAGAAACGGAAGCAAAATCGCTCACTTAAATATTGGAAAGTTAAATGCATGAAATAAATAAATTTGTAGCGAAATCTTTTATTTACGATACGAAGGTAGACTAAAAATCGTTGTATGTGGGTTGCATACGAAGAGTGCACCGAATTTCAAAGGAACAAAGCACAATGCGACAAAGATACCAATCGTTTCGTACATCGCGGCATTTTGCTTTCAGCATGTCCTGTAGCAAAATAAAAAAATGTCAAAGAGAACGACGTAATTACCCCTTATTGTCTGTGGTGCTACTCATAGTACTGTTCGATTGTTCGATTAAAATAAAAATGTAAATGTCTTTGATATTTTGTACAAAGGATTTCGAACTTTACAGCAATAATGCTGAAATCAGTTTCCAATAACGATTTCGAAATTTTTCAATCAGTATGAAATAAACTGAAAAGTAATTAATACAATGTATAAAAGTTTCAATGGTAAAGTGATTGCTATTATTTAAATGTGTTTAAACAGTGAACACAGAGTTTGATTGAAATAGTATGATTCAATGTAATATGAACTTTTGAACTAACGCGTTCTACTATCATTTTTAAATATATAAACCTCGTGCTCATCTGCTCGTGACCACGGTCAATGTAACTTGGCCGAAACGTCGAGTTTTACAAGTAAGTTCTATATATGTACGCGTTATTGACCCGTTTATATATTTAAAAATTTCAATGTAATATTTATTTACTTTGAATATCAAATCTAAATATATCTACACATACAAAAATTAATTGCTGTTTGTTAGTCTCGCAAGTTTGCACGAAATCGGTAGAGCGGTTCTTCATTTATCGCATTTTTTGTAACAAATGGATTCAATAAATGGCGATACGTAGCGAAGCACGTAACGGGCCGCTAGTAATTTATGAAAACCTACATTAATTTCAAATGTTATCAATACGCCACTTTAGAATCACACATATCTTGTCACTCTTGTCATCCTCACAAATGTAGCGTGTAGGCTCTCTTGATGAAAAGACGTACGAGTAAATTTCGCTTGTAGGTACCAAGAGTGTCAATCGTGTGTTTGCTATCCTTGTGGCGGGATATTATTGCCACATGTATAAGTTTGCCCTTCTGACTAGAATACGTCAGTGACAAGCATTGACGCTATTGCGGCAGGAATAGGTTAGGCGGTAGTTAACGCGGGAAAGAAGTTGCGGAACTCCAACTGCTATGTGTAAATATCTGAATATACGGGGATAATGTAGGACATCTTATACTTGTTTGGTTTCCTTGATTATGTATGAAATAATATGTGACGACAAATCTTTTTTTTTTATAATTTTTGGTTCAATTATGTAACTATATTTCGTAAGAACTGTCCTGATTAATAAATATTTAAGGTAGCGTTTGGCGACTAAAAGTTGTTTTTTAATCGTTTGAGCAATCGTTTAGTTGACTATCCATGTCCATCCATCCTTATCGAACACATGACTTTCGACGTTAAGGCGAGGTATTTTGACGCGCGTCAATTCTTTAGGAAATGGGCGGCACGGGATGTTCTGAAGCAGCTGGGAAACGTGTTAATTTTCAGATAAATGAATATAGGACTTCAGCTAAAAACCAAAATTTAGTACATTCATTTTTGTGTGTATGTATGTATTTAAAACTAAATATCACCATATAAAAATCATGTGGAAGATTAGAAATATTATTAACAGAATATTTGTTTTAGAGATTTTTTTAGTCTGTTTTCGGAATTTTATATGATCGAGTAAAGGACATTCTATCATGTAATAAGTTAGTACATTCTTTAGATAATAACTTTAGGTATATCCTGTAATTTTGTAAAATTGATATTTAACAATCAATACAGTTTCAACAACAATCAAAAAATTATAGAACTCAAATCAATAAAAATAACAATATTTGATCAAAAAAACAATAAACAAAAACCCAAATTCAAAAATTTTCCCAGTTGATTTTGGTCTATTAAGGGGAACGGGTGGTCTAGCGGTCTAAAATTTAAGCCATTTTAAAAAAATATGTCTATATGAAGATAATGACTAATCCTATCAAATTTTTACACTTATTCTATTGCTTATCAACTACACAATAATGAAAATTACGACAAAAAAATATTTTTTTAATCAAAAAAAATGACGCTTAAGTTCACCTCTCCAAAAAAAAAATCGACCTGACTGGCGGGGGTTGATTGATCTTTACCTCTGATTTGAAATTAAAAAAAAATGACGAATTTTAAATTAGTGTAAGTATAGTTATCGCAGAAACTAAAATGAAAAAAGAATATTTGAAAATATGGCACGTAGTTAAAAGTACAAATCTGAAACTCGTTTTCAGAAAATACAAATCTGAAACTCATTTTCAGAAAATCCAAATCTGAAACTCTTTTTCAGAAAATACTTTTTTAACTACGCGCCATTTTTTCCAATATTTTTTTATTCTAGTTCCTGCGATTACTATACTTATACTAATTTAAAATCCGTAAATTTTTCCTATGAGGGTTCTGTTTTTTCCTTTCAAGGTACGGAACCTTAAAAAGGATTTAAAAGTTTTCGCTTCACATATTAATATAAAGATAATATTCTACAACGATTATTTTATTCACTACTTGTTTTACTTGTCAACTAACATATAGATAAGAAATAAAAACCCGTGCTTTAGGAATGGAGTTCTCGATACCATAAACAAACCCCAAAATTTTATATTTTTGATGCGGGAAAATTCAAATAACGGTTTTTTAGATTTTACACTTTCAATCGTCGGCACTTGGTGAAATTCCATTATTTTTAGTTGAAACTAGTTTATCACTCACTTGTACTTTTATTTCACTATTATTATACACTAAATTATTTAATTTTATCGACCGGTTTCGCTTTTTAAAGCATCTTCAGGACGTAATATTCTTTACTGACAGTTTAGTGTTAGATATAACGTAAACAAAATATTTTTTAAAAATGATTGTGGGTAAACTTAAAAATAAACACAATTTCTGTATTGCTAGCTTACACGGTTCTCCCTAAACATTTAGGTGTTTCCTAGTATATAATTTTATCCCACTTTAAATTAACTGTAATTACTTACAAAATAATGTCAGGTTTATAAATGTCAAATAAAGTCAACTAACTTACAAATAAATTATTTTACGATGTCAACATTATATTTGTGTGGTCATTACTAATTAAATTTTAATAAATGTAATAATTAATTAATCTAATTGAACCGTAATTGTATATAATTGTATATTAATTTTGACATTTTTATATTTTAAATTTGATAATTGAATACAATGATCATTATATTATCAATAATAATATAAAGGCAATTGTATTATTAATTAATTATTACATTTATTAAAATTTAATTAGTAATGACCACACAAATATAATGTTGACATCGTAAAATAATTTATTTGTAAGTTAGTTGACTTTATTTGACATTTATAAACCTGACATTATTTTGTAAGTAATTACAGTTAATTTAAAGTGGGATAAAATTATATACTAGGAAACACCTAAATGTTTAGGGAGAACCGTGTAAGCTAGCAATACAGAAATTGTGTTTATTTTTAAGTTTACCCACAATCATTTTTAAAAAATATTTTGTTTACGTTATATCTAACACTAAACTGTCAGTAAAGAATATTACGTCCTGAAGATGCTTTAAAAAGCGAAACCGGTCGATAAAATTAAATAATTTAGTGTATAATAATAGTGAAATAAAAGTACAAGTGAGTGATAAACTAGTTTCAACTAAAAAAACGGTTTTTTATACATTTATTACGTTCTGACTTTTGAATTTAACTGTCACCACTTTTATTTTACGATGCTGTTGAAAATTTGATGAAAGAAAAGGAGAAAATACAAAGATGCGAATAGATTTCCTTATTCTAGTAATTCTATTGGGAATCGTCCCATTGCTTCGTTCCGCTACGCAGCTTTGCATACATACATCACACGTTTCAAATGTATGTAAGTCATCTACACTTCGCTGAACTCATGTCCATTGAGATGCATCCATTTCTGTTGGTCATAATTTCTCAACTCTCGTATTTGTCGCAGTGGCAAGCCTGAGACTTATTTTGAAACAAGCCGTAGCCTACGGGTTTTTGTCTGTATTTTAAGTTATACCTATGAATATTTATTTTATTTTATAACTTAGCAAAGAAGTAGGAGACATCGAGACAATTATTGTCGAATAGACAAGTTGAACGCGCTAATTTTTGTCGAATTTAAATACTTAATTATAGTTGAATATAATAACCAATTTTACAAGGAAGGCTTAAAGGATTGAGCATACTGGGACGGGCCCTTAATAAGCTGGACCTAGTCTAGCCTACAGCGCTTTAATACATTTTATATGATCTATCTGTGGTCTGAATCTGAGCGGATTTATATACGGCGGTCCGTTGCACCGTGTCACCAGTGTGCTTCAAGTCGATTGCGCTCACGTGTTCCTTTGTGTTTTGAGTATTAATTTCTAAAATCACATAATTACGGCTGAAGAACGATTAATAATAATTTGAGTTCAGGTGTACAAAGAGCTTTATGATTTGCGAGATCCACGTTATAATAATTAACAAAGGAGAATTGAAAAAAAAAAAGAAAATATTTGAAAAAAAAATACGGAAATGCTTTTCCCCGTGTTGGTCCCGGGCTCTTTTGGAGAATAGGCTAACTGCCGTTCTACCAGGCAGGTCATAAAAGGCGACCGATTGGCTATGCGAGTCACTACCATCGTGGCTACTAGGTGGTAGAATTCTGCATTGTCTCGCCCAGGTCTAATACCACCGCCTTACTTATTGCCGCAATAGTATCAGTGCTTGTCACTGTCATATTCCGGTTTGGAGGGTAAGGTAGCCGATAAACTTATGCATGTGGCATTAGACCTTGTCACAAGATAGCAATGCACCATTAACATCTTTGGTGTCTATAGACGATGGCTGACTCTTTCCATCAGGAGACTCATCTGTTTGTTTGCTATCTTATGATTTAAAAAAAAATTCTCAGTGTTGCAATTTAGCCCGTCGCCCTAATGTAGCATTTTTGTAACCATGTGAAACGTCCCTCAGCGTTATCACGTATCTCGCAATGCGCAATTATCGTAGCTGTTTAGTTATTGCAAGACACATAATAGCCTTGTATTTTTGATGATTATTTTGTTAACTTTAAGAGTAATCGCTAAATGCTGGTGGGTTGGAAATGTTAGGTGACACGTCTGCCGGTCCGTTATGGCCCATTCTAGTGTCTTCAATCCTTAAGGGTACATTTTTTACTTGACTGAGCAAAAGAAAAATAATAGTTTTGGTACACTCGAATGAAATCACGAATAACAACAAGTTTACACATACAATGTCTTTTAACAGTAAAATTTGCTGTTTTGAGAAGATAGGAAAACATAAAAGAATAGATAACAAAGATTTTGAATTCATACCCGACTATGCAGTTAGAACATGCGTTGGGGAAAATATAAACTTTATATTTTGAATCGGATGCTATGAAAAACAACAATTCTTCCCTATAGATTTAAAATATTCCTTCTAACGCCTTGCGCCAGGTTCCAAAGAATAGATCAACCCCTTTTTGCTAGGAATCTCTAGGAACTAAGCTAGCTAGGAATAAAAAACTAGAACATGTCACTGACATCATGACAACTGACTAGGTAGTAGAGTTTTACAACGTCTTGCCCAGGTTTTGGTACCACTACCACTATTCCAATCGCATTTACGTTGGTACTTATCTTTGTCGTGTTCCATTTAGAAGAATAAGGTAGCTAATAAACTTATGTATTTAGCATTTTGTCCCTGCTATACAATGCAATACACTATTAAAATTTCTAAAGTCGATGATTGTCCCAATCAGTAGATCCAACAGATTGTTTACTATTCTATTTCATAAAAAATATAAAATTAAATTTCGAACGAACAAAGTTGCAACCAAAGCTAGCATGAAAAAAGCTTTAGAAAATATACTCCCCAATTAATTTGAATGACATTTATTGTAGCTGACCCGACGGATGTAGTCCTGACCAAATTGAATTTTTTCGTAATCCCATACAAAGAAGCACTTTTAGTTTTTACAGATTTTCCGGTTTTACGGGAAACTTTTCCGATTTTTCTTTTTTAAGAATCCTACTTAGACGATAATGATTATTTATTTGGACAATAAAATACCTCAATCCGTATAGTCGTTATCAAATGGATCGACTTTTAACCGACTTTCCAAAAGGAGGAGGTTTTCAATTCGGTAGTATATTTTTTTATGTTAAAAACATAAAAAAATATACTAGAATATAGAATATAGAATTTGGTCATTTATGAACCGATTTTGAAAATCACTTTTCATCATACCAGAACCGAAATTTGAATTTCTTCTTTTGTTTGCTGGAAGAAAGATGCATATTTCAGACTGCTCACAATGAGTGACAGTTTAAAATTTAGGCTTTTTTTGTTTTAATTTTCTTCCTGTTACCTATTTGAAATAACTCATTACCATGGTAACCGTGCAGGTGTTATTTCAAACGCATATTATTATAGACGCGGCAATAACTTATCATTTAATGAAAATAAAATAAAATAATATTGTTCTAAGAGTTGAAATTTTCTGATTCTGATAAAAATTACATAAAAAATATACGTAGAAAAAAACTTGTGTATAAAAAATTTGTGAATACAGTTGTGTAAAAATTTGTAACTTTCGGCCTGGTATGATGAAAAATAGTATATGCGCCACGGGAGGATAGCAGGACATTTCAACCCACGCTTTTGTCACGATATCACGCGGGTAGAAATGTTTTACTTTCCTCCTTTGGCACGTAATGTACTATTTTGATTAAGAAGACATACTCTCCATGTAGTTCCATTTAAATTAAGTGAAGACTTATGCAGGGTTCTGGATACAAAGTACTTTGTAATATACCTGAAGTTCCGGAAATAAAGAAATGAGAAGTCGGTTGCTGAAGTTTTACTGCGTTAAAAATTATTAAAAGGGAAAATGTCGACCAACTCCGATCTCTGTCCGATCACGAAATGTCGAAAATCTCCGTCCGATTATCAAAACTATTATTTCGCAGCTTTGCAGGATTAATATATATTTACGAAGCGGCAGTTTTCATTTCAATATGATGGTAGGTATAGAAATCAGATTATTTATTCCACACACAGAACTGCTTTTTACGGTAAGAGTGTTACCTTTATGACGCAGCGTATTTATAATTATCTACCAGCCTGGATCTCAAACATAAATGACCTGCAGTTTTTTAAGAAAAAGTTAAGAGTTATTTTATGTAATAACTCATTTTATACTATTAATGAATGCTTTAATTGCAAATGGTAAATAAATGCTGCAAGCAATCACTTGACATACAATTTTAATACTATTTTAGAATTAAGATATGACATGTAAAAATATTATTATATGACTTTATGCTTAGTATATTTGAATAAATATTATTATTTAAGTAATTAAATTAATTCAAATTTTATATTGTTAATTTAATTAATAATTAATATTTTAGTTTGATTTTATAATTTTCTGTACGTCTAAATGGCAGGCCGTAGCGTACTTATTAAAATTCTAACAATATTATAACTGCGAGAGTTTGTGAGTATGTATGTATGGATGTTTGTTACTCTTTCACGCAAGTACTACTGAACCGATTAGGATGGAATTCAGTATATAGATAGCTGAAGACCCAGAATAACACATAAGCTATTTTTTATCCCGGAAAAGTGAGGTGATCCCGTGGGATTCACTAAAAAATTTTATAATGCAGCGGGTTGCACACTGCAGCTAGTTATATATATACATATCTAACTTCTCCACCTACTAACACAGAACAAAAGAGTTTAAGTTTGAGTCTGATATTAAGTGTAACCATTTTATGGATATTGGTACATATATTTTAAAATATTTATTTAATTTAAGAGAAAATTATTTAAATGTTGTACTAAATAACATATCATAATAAAAAAAATATTTATTTTTTCAAAAATAAAATTTATACGCTTGTAAAATAGTTTGCTTATTGTGAGGTTACATTAAATTTGTCCGATAATATACTAGTACCTAATTTTATGTTGCTTGTAAATCGGCACTGTATACCTAATTTTTAACTTTCCACTACGTATGTAAATAAGGAAGCTACTGAGTTTGCCCGATTTTCGAAAATCGAGTTTTCACCAGAGTGCTAAGTGTGAGTTTTTCTTTTCGCATTCGATCGTGAGCGCGTTTGGAGTTTACTAGGAATTTGTATGTGATTTGTACAGCGCCATCTAGTGGTAAACGTGAGAAACCAGTTTACCACTAGGTGGCGCTGTACAAATCACATACAAAACTCGAAACGCGCTCACGATCGAATGCGAAAAGAAAAATTCACACTTAGCACTCTGATCTCGACGTTTTGACGATGACGTCAGTATGTCTGTACGTATGTATATGTGTGTGTGTGTGTGTGTTTATGTGTATGTATGTATATAAACATCTTATAACTTTAAAAGTTTCAGGGTTGGTCTGAAAGGTCAACCGATTCTCAGATTTTTTGTAAATTAAAGCATGCACCGGTGTGGATGCCATATTATGTGTGAAGGAAATAATGAAAAGATGATAAAAATTATCTATATCTTACTGGGCTGATGGGAAAATTAACTAGGGACCATCAACTATCTTTTTCCCCAATTTCATCAACTTACAAGGTAAAAGGCTCATCTGATGATAAGTGATCACCGCCACCCATGAACAGCAATACCAGAGGTCTTAAAGGTGCGTTGCAAACCTTTATGGAATAAGTATGCTCTTTACTTTAATCCCCTAAGCCGTATCGGTTGGGAAACATATTCGCTGGATTGGTTCCATAGAGCAGTTGTACAAGGCAAACAATGCCTTGAAAATTGTACTGTAGTAGATTTGATGACAACCAAATGTTGAGGGAACCAAATGTTTAGCGCGGGGTATTAAGCAGAACAACTACCTGAAACACTTCCATGCTAAAAAAGATTATATATACACACACACACACACATATATATATATATATATATATATATATATATATATATATATATATATATATATATATATATATATATATATATATATATATATATATATATATATATATATATATATATATATATATGAAAATCATGATATTTTTTAATATTAAGTCAAAAAAGGAGAAAATTAATATCTTAAAATTTTAAACAAAAAATTAAGTAAGTAAGTAAGTTTGGGATACACAAAAGTAACTTTTTACCAAGTTTCATAAAAAAAATCTGTTTTTGTAGGAGATAAAAATAAAAAACCAAAAAGTCAGTTTTTTCAAATTTTTCGCATAATTTTAAAGTTATATTAAAAAGTGCAAATACAAAATATTTAGATCTTGTTATTGCCGATAACTTTGCCATTTAACTTTATCCTATAGGACTCACAGTTTTGTCAAAAATCATGATAAACCGTTTTTCCGCCTTCAAAGTCCCCCCCTACCCCCTCACACTTCCCGAACTCAAATAGCCCGTAATTTAATTTTCCTCTTATTTTGCCTTTATTTTCTTCAATTTGCAATGGGTTTCATCCTACTATTATTTTCTTTTTTTTTTAATTAATTTCCGAAGGATCGGCCCCGGTCCAATATTCTCCTATAATTAAATTTTTATTGGTTACTAGCTGTGCCTGCAACTTCGTACGCACGTTAATACCGGAGTTTAAATTATACAGTCCCGGAGCTTTGTCCGCAGAGTTTCCGTGGGATTTCCAAGACAAACGCAGGTCTCAAACTGTTTTTGTACCAAATTTCATTTTTAGTCGTAGTAGTTTAGTAGTTTAAGGTTTAGTCGTGAAGAAGAGACAGACAGACAGACAGAATTACTTTCGCATTTATAATATTAGTATGGATGTTTGACCTTAACTAGTCCTTCAGTATTTACAGTATTTTATCAGCAAATCTGTATATATCAATATTCCACTTAATCAATAACCCCAAAAATGTGTTGAAATATCACATTAGCGAATGACTCGAAGCCATATAGTAAATCATTTGCAATATTTTTATAGAATACCCACAATAAATAATATCGTGTGAATAAATATCCCTTTTCCAAACGTCCTTTAGGGAATAAACAAGCGGATGACACCGAAGAGTTATGGTGTATTCGTGCTCACATAAATACGTCGGTTAGAAAAACAGAGAAAAACCACGGAAGAAATTTTCATCTCGGTTACAAAGATGATTTGGCAACTAAAATGACTTTACTGATTTATGAGCTCACTATTTTTACTTGAAGGCATGGATGGTTCTGATTTTTTCACACTTTGAATATATAAAATATCTGTTGATATTTTTCCTTGGTTTCTTTGCAAGGTTCTTTGGAATGAGTTAAAGGTTAACTCAACGGTTTACCACAATTTACCGGTTTATCGTTTGAGGTAATTAGTCGAGAATGTTACTCGTTATGAAGTTGGTAAAATGCAGCTATCATCGACTGATGACTACTTGTTCCTTGGGATAACCAACGCTTTTTATAGTCAAAGACAAACTAAAATTTACAGGCACGTTTGGTGGGTCAACGATTTTATAGCTACTATAGGACCGGAATGAAGAAACTCAGAGGGCTTGCCTTATTTTTTTCAATTAAAACTTTTAATCAATAACAATAATTATTACAGATTGGTATGAGGGGTAATCATTCTCAGGCTTTTTTGTCCTCCAAATAATTTGAAATCTTATAATAAGCTTTACATTCTAATTCAGATATGAAGCTGTTAAGACTATACCACTAGATTCAGTTTAGAATCTGGCATTGACAGTCCCAGAACATTCTCTGACACAAAAAAATTCTCTGACTGTAAGTCAGAGAATTTTTTTTTGGGAAATCCTCCAAAAAATTTCAACACTACTTTTGTCCGACCTGAGAACTAAACATGGGACCTTATAACAAATCAAATAGCCTGACTACTAGACCACAAGACGTTATATATTTTCCTGCCGATTTTCTTATCAGCTATAATTTATGGAGAGTATACCCAACCTATATAATATACATAATATATAAGTTTAGTTCGACCGCCCGTTTGGTAGAGTGGTTAACGGCCCTGACTACGCAATCGACGGGGCTCGAATTCGATCCCCGACGGGGATAAGAATTTGTGTGACGAACACAAATGTTTGTATTTCCGGGTTTGGGTGATTATTAAATATATTCATGTTGTCCCGTGAATATTAAAATATTATTATTTGAAAAATATGATATACTCGATACACATTACCAAAGACCACATGAACACTAATAGACACGCCATTGAGACGAAAACGTATCGCCGCGCATATGAGCAAACGCTCCTATCACTGTCAAAAATGTAATACATTTTCAGACATATTATATCGTGAAAAAATATAAATAAACCATGTTGTACTGTTTTATCATACCGAATGAGATGACAAGGTTTAAAAATTACACTTGAAGTGATTTTATTTCATCTGTAAGTAGTATAACTGTATTTCTGTGTGAATACAAGCTTCACTGACAAACTAAGAAATTGTCTTCAAAGGCGTATCTATTTAATCCGTGCGTATTATGAAGCTGTATTATATCTGGAGGAAACACTTCTAATACCTACTTAAAACATGACTTTAAATACTGCTGTCATCTTCTGTAGTCTCACCCTCTCTTTTTAACACACATGCATAAATAGAGATGGCAAGACCTCAGAGAATGAGTTATAACATATGTATTTGTTTCAAGTGATTAATACAAGTACTAGCTCCATATATACCTAATACTTCATGGTGCACATTACACACACGTATACTATATTCTTTACGGATAAAATCAGTTGTCAAACTTAAAACAGATTTTATTGCTTACTAGCTGTTGCCAGCGACTTTGTACGCGGGGACTTCGTTTACTCCGCACAGCACCTCCCCGTAGGTGATAGCGTGATAATATGTAGCCTATATGTTGACCGACCTGTTAGTAATATTCATGCAAAATTTGAAGTAAATCCATGCAGTACTTTTTGAGTTTACCCCGGACATACATACAGACAAACAGATAAACAGACAAAAATTCTAAAAACTATATTTTTGGCTTCGATATCGATTGTAGATCACGCCCCAAGTATTCTTTTAAAAAAATATTCAATCTACAATTTTGACTTTCCTACGATTTTATTATATGTATAGAATCTATGGTAGAATATTAGCCACAGGCGGTCTCTAGTATCAAACGTTGCTGGGGCCTAATCCACGTGACCAAACGGCAATAAAGTCGAAGCGTTTAAGACTCTTACACATTTTCTTACATATAATGCCCCGTCGTATTTACATCTCGACGTTTTGTCGTATTTATATGTGTGTGAGCCCTAAGCGCATCGACTTAATTACGTGAATTGGGGGGCTGATCCTCATGCTTCAGTATGCCAGATGGTGTCATTTGTTGATGATTGGTGGAGGTAAAAAATTCTTAAAAAATAAATAAAAGCGTGTTAGTTGCCATATCATGTAATTTGAAATCACTTTTTTTTTATATTTTTAGATGTATATTATAAGATAGCAAACAAGCAGATGGATCTTCTGATGGAAAGAGTTAACCATCACCTGTAGACAGCAAAGGTGTTAATGGTGCGCTGCTATCTTGAGGCGAGGTCGCCACGTGCATAAGTTTACCGGCTATTTTACTTTTCAAACCGGAACACGACAGTGACAAGCACTGACGCTATTGCGGCAGGAATAGGTAAGGCTGTGGTACCAAATACCCGGGCGAGATTCCGAACTCTACTACCTAGTAGCCACGATGTTAGTAACTCGTATAGCTAATCGGTCGCCTTTTACGACCTGCCTTACATTACGGCAATTTGCTCAATTCTTCAAATGGAGACCAAAATGGAGAAAACTTCAAATCAACTGCTCTTATTTGGAATCCCCATGAGGCTAAATACATTAGTATTATTGATTTCAATCTACACTACAACCAAATAGTTGGCTTAATTTTTATCAAAGGATTAAAAGAATATATTTTCATTTTAAGGATTTATAGAAAGTCAAAATTTATTTTATTTATTAGCTGCACCGAGCAGCTCGCTGCGTCATAAAGGTTTTTGATGAATCCCGCGGGAAACACTTGTTTTCCCAGGAAAAATGTAGCCTCCATACTATTCCAAGTATATACCTATCAGTATGCCAAATTTCATTTAAAACCGTTTAGAAGTTTTGGCGTTATTGAGTAAGAAACATCTATCCATCCATACATCTATACATCCAAACATCTTAACACTTTCGCATTTATAATATTAATAATGTAAATTATCTTATAAGAACATATATACAGACTAGCTGTCACGCGCAGCTTCGCCCGCGAGTAAATTAAAATGTTAATATAGCTTTCCATACAAATTTCATCCCTTATTTCAACCCTTTAAACGTTAATTTTTTTTAAAAGAAATAACGCTTCTTAATCTTTTAAAAAAAAATTAAATCCATGCCAAATTTCATGAAAATCGGTCTAGCGGTTTATTAGTGAAAGCGTAACAGACAGACAGATAGACTTTCGCATTTATAATATTAGTATGGATTTTACTCATGGGCGTAGCTATAACTTTAGGGGGGATCTTAGGAGTGAGGGCCAAGGGTTCCGAAATGTACAAAGCTAATCACTGTTGCCTCCCATTTGGAAAGTAAGGTAGCTCATAAACGTACGAATGTGGTATTCCCATCCCACTTCATACACAAACGCACCATTAATTTTTTGGTGTCGATAAGTGATATTTATGTTTAATAATTAATAAAGCTTGCTTGCTATACAGTAATATAAGTAAAACACAATACATCACTGTAAGTATGTCACATATTTGTAATTCTGTAGAATCCTTTGTTTCGCTCAACTGCAAAAATGTGTTAAATAAAAAAAAAACATGAAATATGACAAATTATACTTCATTAAAATAAGTGTAAATAAGTGTGAGGCAGCAGTTGTGAAATGTTTGACAAAGTCGCAGATGAAAGCAAGTTGAACGTATTTTAAACAAAGGTTTTAAACTAAAATGTTCACTACGTTCAACTAGTTTACTACTTTGTTTTGTACAGGAAACTAAACTGTAAAGTTTTATGAACCACAGAAAACATTATACTGGAAGAGAAATGCAGTTAAAATTGAACAAAATATACTTACTGTATCGTGCAGCGTAAGCGTGCATTATAAATGTTTTTGGTGAATCCCGCGAGATCACCTATTTTTTCCGGAATAAAAAGTAGCCTATGTACTATTCCAGGTCATCGTCTACCTGTGTGCCAAATTTTATTCGAATCTGTTAAGTAGTCTCTGCGTGATATACAAAATATACAAACATGGTGATGAAAGTAAGTTAAGATACTTCGAAAAGTGGTTAACAGGAATGTAACTGATTAATACCACATATTGTTTGAATAATTTATTTTGGCCTATAAAAATTGAAACCAATTCAAAAGAGTTTTCTCAAATGGGAATTCCATATTGTACTACATTATCTATATTTATATTATTTAAAAATATATTTATAATTTTAGTAATGTTACTGTGGCAGGTCTGAAATTCAACGAATTTTGTTTTAGTTAAATCAAGTTATAAATTATTATTTTTTAACAAGTCTAAAACTTAAAGTAAGGTTTCAGTTCTTTCATTTACTAAATTATTTTTATTTAAACATTTAGAAACTAAGATAGTGTCAACAACAAATAAAAAGGAATCATGTTTTATAGTATCAGGAGGGTCATTAATATAAATTATAAATATAAAGTGTCCTCCAACACTACTCTTTAGTACTCCACATCTTCATAAAGCAGGCAGCGGCCCAAAGAGTGTATCTATTGGGATATTTACTAGGAAAACTTGTGATGGAGCTTATGGAGAGCATCATTAAACAGAGCAAAGTAAATATAAACGAAGTTATGTTTACTTTACTATTTATCTATAACATACAACTTACTTTTTTGCTACTGACATGGTGGGTTTTCTTTAATTTCCAGACCTTCAGTGACTATTTTTTTCTGCGTTCATCACACTATAATTTTTATACGTTGGAATTTTTGTAATTGCATATGAGATTTAACGGAAACTTGCAAATTATCTAAACTTAATTTCGTTTAAGGATTTTGTAGGTGTCCGTAAAAATATTTGGCGATAGCCAGCACTACCGTCAGCTACCACCATCAAATGTCTAACCACGACGGTTATCTCTCTCTAACCGCGTGGGTTATCTCCTTATGACCATGTCGGTCATCCTAAATGTCTAACCACGACGGTTATCTCTCTCTAACCGCGTGGGTTATCTCTTTATGACCATGTCGGTCATTCTGAGTGTCTACCACGATGGTTATCTCTTTCTACCTATGATGGTTACCCTCTAGCGACTTTGGAAGCCGTCTCAAAGCCTAAACACAATAGTTATCTCTTTGTCCATTTAAATCCCTAACCTTCCTTACTTCCCTTTCATACGTTTTAACCATAACGGTTATTGCATCCAATAGCTTCTAACCATGATGGTTAATAACACATAGAATCTCACACTTAGATTTCAACCATAATGGTTATTTTATCACTCTCTAACCATGATGGTCAAATAAGTTATATTTTTTGTATACTTACGATACTTACGATTTTCCGATTTTCCTGGTACCTTACCTCCTTGCACAACCAATACCGGTGTACCTCCTATTACCTGACAACATCACAATTACCAACAAGAAGAGACAAACACAACAAAGGAAGATCAGCCACGGGGAAGAATTGCAATCAAACACCAACAACGCGCACTTTAATTATCACTGAACAAAGAAACGATGGCGGCGGACACCGTTTCACTTTAAGAGCACTTTATTCACTTAATTCACTGAAGAGGCGCAGCCGTACCAGCCCGCAGATGCATCGGCCAGGACCAGCAGCCATGGCAGGGCGATTGACGAGATGCCCAGCAGCCAGGCTTTTCGTAATCCAACCCGGGGAGAGTCGGCACATCCAACTGACAAGTGACCACTGATACCGTGCAGCCCTGAAAAGGACTAATGATGACGAAGACCCGATCACCATGCCGTTCCTATAAGAACGCAACACGGCAACCGTTAAACCAAGCGAACGATCTGGAAGGAGCGTCCGGTCGCAACGAAACAGGTCCGCGCCCAACGTCGCCGCTGCGTGAGCGCAGACTGATGACATCAGACGCCGCGGTGCGAGGCGCGAGCCCGGCGCGCTGGGCGGAGCACACTCCCCGCGCGCACCGCTCGTTTACGCCGACCGTCGTTTGGAAAGATTTCGCTTCGATTTTTAGCGCCAGGCAAGCCGTTCAAAAAACAATTTTGGTTCTAGCAACAAATTATTTAACTTGAAATTTTGTAAATTCTCAGGCTTTCTCTTTTTAATTTAACCGTTAGGCATTTTGAATATTGTATAAATATAGGGCAAAGAGATTAATAAAGACACTTCGCATTTTTACTGCAAACAAGAACTAGTGTTTTATTTACTCCAAAAGTATAATCGAGCCAGCTGCCGTGGAACCTCTGCCGAGTCTCCAGACATCCTGCATCGCCTGCAAAACTGGTGAGACCTTCTGAAAATTCTTACAGGAGTCTATTGCTAGCGGTCACAGCCATCCGCTGCAGTACAACCGCCGCTACAAATATATGGATTTAAATTTATTACCTGAACTCACATCTGACGTTGTCCTGCTAATGCATTATTTTCCTTCATTCTTAGACGATACCCAACTTATCTGATCGTAGTATGTATGTTGATCTTCATATATTAGTATGTAATGGGATTTTTCAGAATGGCTCCAACCATTCCAAATTCCAAAATCCAAAAAAGTTGCTCAGCTAGTGAATATTTAAACACATCGTTTATTCACTTATACCAGAAAATTTACAAATAAAGTTCTTTCCCTGGATAAGTCTAGACCCCCTTGAAGAATAGACCTTCTGTCTTTCTGCCAAAAAGTTTTTAAGAGATGAACAATTGGATATACAGGTCACTTTCATTGTCGCTGTTAGATGATAGAGTTTGTGTTGTCTTCCCTGGGTCTGATACCATCGCCTTATTTATTTCTGCTGCGTTTGCGTCAGCTGCAGCTAATAAAATTATGCTTGTGGCAATAAGACCCCGCCACAAGGACAGCAACGTACCAGTACTATCTTTGATATTTATTAGCGATGATTGTCTCTTTTCATTAGCAGATCCATTTGCTTCTTTGCTACCTTATGATATAAAAAAATAATAAGACGTATCTAGAATCTCTAATCGCTGGTCCACACCACTAACAAGGCTGAAACCACACAGGTACATAATTATATGACAAACGATATCCTGGCCTGCAGATAATCCAGAACCGGGCGCTATTGTACTTTACTGCGGACCTTTCAAATTATGAGCATCATAAACATATATCTGTTTTAAAAGAGAAACTATGTTTTCTGATTCTTTGTGAAATAAAGCATTAATCTCTTTCACGTTTTACAACACATACTCGGCTGTTTTATAAGAAGTGTTATGTCTTAATTGAATATACAGGGAGTAAAAAAAACTCTCTGACCCAAAAAGGGAATATAGGTAGGTCGATGATATTATCACATTATCAAACAACAATATTTTCATATATAAAAATACTAGCTGTGCCCGCGACTTCCTTCGCGTGGAAAAATTCTAAAATAAAAACCCGTATAGTTCCCGTTCCCGTGGGATTTCCAGGATAAGAACTATCCTATGTCCTTTCTTGGGTCTCAAACTATATGTGTATCAAATTTTATCCAAATCGGTTCAGTGGTTTGGCCGTGAAAGCGTAACAGACTGACAGACAGACAGAGTTACTTTCGCATTTATAATATTAGTATGGATAGTATGGATTAGTATGGATAGTATGGATTGCGATTTTTAAAACGTTCGTATTTAGCCTTCAATTTCGCTAAAATTTAGCGCATATTTAATTTTTTTATGAAACTTGGTTGCTTTTTTGTATCCCAAACTCAGTCATCATGATGTATATATATATGTGTGTGTGTGTGTGTGTGTGTGTGTGTGTGTGTGTGTGTGTGTGTGTGTATGTGTGTGTGTGTGTGTGTGTGTGTGTGTGTATTATATAGATCAACTGCCGTTCGCGTCTCGCTGTATTCCGGTTTGAAGAGCAAAATAGCCGGAAACCTTAAACTTATACTTTTAACATTAAGACCTTGCTACAAGGCTAGCAATGCTCTATCTAAAACATTAAAAGAATTAAAAACAAAAACTTCCAATATAGAAATTTGCATATGTTTAATCGAAAATTCGTTTGAATCAACCGAAGAATAGTTCTCATGTAAAAAGCGAAAACAAAAAATATGCATAAAAATTATTGCTACAAAACATTGTAATTAGCATTCTTGTAAAAAGCTCTGCTAAGTAGATATCCATTGTATTGCATAAATATTAGTTGTAAGCAAATATTTAAAAAAAAATGATCTTACTTCTGAGTGTAGACATATTTAGACATTTTCGACTAACATTATAGTTCAATTGTAATGATTGATATTTTAAATTTTTATAACAATTTACATTTATGTGCGGTTTTAGTTACAAGTAATTATAAATAACTAGCTGACCCGCGCAGCTTCGCCCGCGAGAAAATTAGTAAGTCGTCCAAATAGCTTTTAATAAAAATTTCATCTGTATGAATATGATCACTTAATGTTTTTAATTGCAGACCGACTGAGAGCGATTTGCCGAATTTGCTATCTCTGGCACGGTGACCATATTTTTTTGAATATGACTAATTTCTTTGAGGTTTACTATGTAGTTAAGCAATATTCTCTTTTATTTATATTGATTTACGTATGACCACCGCCGAACATGGGGTTCCGGGTTCAATTCACAGATCAGACAGTTTAAAAATGTGTTTTTTCAGTTTTCTGATAGAAACAAAATTGCCCGGAATTGAGTAAGTTCTAGGAGATAGGCTAGCCACCTATCACATTGTGGAACTCATTATCTTCGGCTAATCGTGGGTGCAATGTTTGTACCTCTGCATAACTCTTCGGGGATACAGGCGTGAAGATACTTATTTTTTATTAAAAGGATATTATAAAACATATGAAAATTTATTTGCCTACAATCTCTTAAAATTATTTAAATGTGATTGTATAATTTGAAGATAACCTAAATGTACTTTTTAACACTTTTATAAAGTTTTTTCCGCCGGATCACCTAAGTGTGTGGCCGCGTTTTCGATTCGGAAATAACTTAAAAATGTTGATTCGCCAAAGTGCCCGTAAAGGATATTATGTTGAATTAAAAAACACTTTCACTTTATTTATATTATATATCAAAATACGAATGTAATAAATTAAAATCTGCTAGTTACAAAGCCTTCTATAATTTAAAACATTGTTTTGTGTCTTTAGCAGACAAACAACGTGACACTTAATTTATATAAGTCTACGGGATTGTCCTTTCCACGCAGCCAAAATGGCATTAAACTTTATATGGTGGTTAAGTAATCTTAAATTTTCTAATTTTCCGCGCATTTTTTTAAATATTTTCTTTTATAAGAACCTTCTCCTTACAATCACAAACACAACAAAAAAATATTACCGAAATTGGTCCAGCCATTCAGGCGTGATGTCGTGACCAAGGAAAATATGGATTGATTTTATATATATTTTAAAGATATACAAATAACCTAAACTTCCATGCAATTAACGTATGGCGGAACATTGATTCTTCTTTTTAATATTTATACGACAGCCAAATCCCTTACGAGGTAGGCAGAGAAAGCCATAAATATATAAATTGCTTGCAGGCTTGTCCCACTTCCCTTTTGAATATGTTTGCGTTGCAATTTTGTTTAAAAAGTGCGCTAAAACATTACATATGTGCTAAGAACCCACAGCATTTCAAAACGTAATATCTTATAGACGGATCCCTTAATGAAAAATCGTGATTTCAACCCGCAATATTTTTAAGAACCCTATACAACGATATCTTACACTACGGGGTTTGCGAGAAAACTTTACTTGTAGAGGATACCCTAAAAACATATGTTTTAAGATTTTTTACCATTTTGATGGCATGACTAATATGTATAGGTATAAATTCAAAATAACAGAATCTCCGAGATAAGCTGCGGACGGACGGACTTAATTTTTTTTAATAGCGCTACTAGGGTTTTCGCATTGCAGCATAGTCACTTCGTATTACCCAATTAACGACGAACCTAACTATTTAAATACCATCCGGTAGTCTTATGGGACTAGATTTTGTGTCGCGGGCTCCCGTAATATTCATTTACATTTTTATAATCATTTATCGTATAGATTAGGTACGTTAGGCTATTATAAAATTCATTTGCTTATAAATTAGACCTCATCGAATTGGCATACTTCATGTGTAAAATTAATATTTGAATCAATATAAAATTAAAATCAACCTTCAGTGTTAAATTTAAAACAATTTCTTTTTTTCTTCTTCCATAATTATAATTTAAATGAGTATATATTTCAATTTTATAACCAAATAAATTTTCAATTTTCAATTTTTTCTAAAATTACACTTCGATAATTATTTACATCATAATTAATAAGTTACAAACAATATATTTTTTAGTTCTTTTTATGATATAATATGATTTATAGATTTTAATTTTTAGAAATTGCACGAAACATCCTCCTCTTCATTACAAAAACATACTTAGTACCGGGTTTAAACCGAGACTAAGAAGTCTAGGTTTGTCACGGTAGTTAGTTTTAGTACTAAAATTCATTCTTATTTCCTCAGACTAGGGCTAAACACGGTTTTATAATATCGTTTTACTTAGTACTAGAACTAACCCTGGTATTAAGTTCGGTACTATATTTAGACCTCGTATTGGAATAAGGCGGACTGAGTTTAATGGTTTTGCGATAAATTATGGTTTATTTCACGTAATAACTTTATATTAGAGATTACATTTTCCTCGTGACAAGCGTAGATTCTCATTAGAGAGAAAAGGTAAGTTTTATTTTTATATCATAAGATAGCAAACAAGCAGATGGCTCTCCTAAAGGAAAGACAAATCATTGCCGATAGACACCAAAGATGTTAATGGTGCGTTGCTATCCAGGTGGCGGCATGCAAGCCACATGCATATGTCTGTCAGCTACCTAACCATCCAAGCCGGAACAAGACAATATTATATATATTGCGGCAGGAATAGGTAAAGCAGTGGTACCATACTTCCAGGCGGGACGAAAATCTACCACCTAATTGTGACATATAGCAAATCAGTCGTCTTTTACGACCAGCCTGGCAGAACGGCAGTTGGTCTATTATTCAAATGAGCCCGAACCAACACGGAGGAAAATTAAAATAGCAAAATGTTGTCACACACGTAATAACGTTACTAATTGGCGCGTAAAATCTATGCTTTGGTGATTTATATGATACATCAATTAAATATCCTGTTATCTTCGGCCAATTTCGGATACACTGATTGTACCTCTGCCTAATTCTTTGGGAACACAGAATTGAAGATACTTTTATAAAATAATAAATAAGCCCATTAAAGAGGCAACCATCTTTAGACACCAGGATATGAATGGTGTGTTACTATTTACTCGAGTAATGTGTGGTTTTATAGTGCTATCACATACAAGAGTTTACCAGTTAAATTAGCCTCCAAAAGTGACAAACACAATCTCTTTTTCGACAGGACGAGGTAAAATAGAGAAACACAGGTGAGATATTTCGGAGCTGTACCATATAGTAGTCACGGTAACAGGGCACGTTTGGAGAATCTTACGCCTTTTACGAAAACGCCTGGCAAAATGGCGGAAGATCTATTCTCCAAAGTTAGGCCGGACCAACGTGGGAAAAAATAATATGTTTTTATCCAACCCAGGACTTAAATTAAGGGCTTCATTATTTAAGGCTAAAAAGCCCAGCTGTTTTATTATTAATGCGCATAACGAAAAACATTTGTCTTGTCAAAAAATTAAGTAAGTAGATCATTATAACGCTGAGAACTAATGCTTTAAAATTGTTTGGAATTTCCAAAAAGCTTTAAAGTTTTAAGTGTTATTTTAGACGACGCTACAAGATCTATTTCTTGTCATTATATAAATGTTTAGCGAAAGCATTTCTGCGTCATTTTCAGCTCACATTTACAAAACATTCTTAAACAAATATTCAAGGAATTGTACTTACTCAAAATCGTGTTAGAGGAAATTTTTATGAACAAATTAATTAGCATTTCCAATTATAGTAATCCACCTGTTTTATTTTACATGCTAGCTGTTGCGCATGACTTCGTCCGCGCGGACTTCGTTTACTCTGCATAGCTCCTCCCCCGTAGGTGATAGCGTGATAATATGTAGCCTGTATGTTGACTCGACCTATTATTTCATGCAAAATTTGAAGTAAATCCATGCAGTACTTTTTGAGTTTACCCCGGACATACAAACAGACAAACAGACAAACAGACAAACAGACAAACAGACAAACAGACAAACAGACAAACAGACAAACAGACAAACAGACAAACAGACAAACAGACAAACAGACAAACAGACAAACAGACAAACAGACAAACAGACAAACAGACAAACAGACAAACAGACAAACAGACAAACAGACAAACAGACAAACAGACAAACAGACAAACAGACAAACAGACAAACAGACAAACAGACAAACAGACAAACAGACAAACAGACAAACAGACAAACAGACAAACAGACAAACAGACAAACAGACAAACAGACAAACAGACAAACAGACAAACAGACAAACAGACAAACAGACAAACAGACAAACAGACAAACAGACAAACAGACAAACAGACAAACAGACAAACAGACAAACAGACAAACAGACAAACAGACAAACAGACAAACAGACAAACAGGCAAACAGACAAACAGGCAAACAGACAAACAGGCAAACAGACAAACAGACAAACAGACAAACAGACAAACAGACAAACAGACAAACAGACAAACAGACAAACAGACAAACAGACAAACAGACAAACAGACAAACAGACAAACAGACAAACAGACAAACAGACAAACAGACAAACAGACAAACAGACAAACAGACAAACAGACAAACAGACAAACAGACAAACAGACAAACAGACAAACAGACAAACAGACAAACAGACAAACAGACAAACAGACAAACAGACAAAAATTCTAAAAACTATATTTTTGGCTTCGATATCGATTGTAGATCACGCCCCAAGTATTCTTTCAAAAAAATATTCGATGTACAGTTTTGACTTTCCTACGATTTTATTATATGTGTGGGTGTGTGTGTGTGCGTTTAGTCTTTAAACTATTTTTAAGTCATAAGATAACAAAGAAGCAGATAACTTTTCCGATGGAAAGAAATAACCATCGCATATAAACACCACTGCGATTCTATCCTTGTAGCAAAGTCTTAATTGTATGTGTATGTATGTAGTCTAAATGCCACATGCATAAGTTTATCGGTTACCTAACCCTGTAAACTAGAACACAGTGACAAGCACTAATGCTATTGCGGTTACAGGTAAGGCGAACAACTTGAGTTATCAAAACGCGGCAGATGGCATTCGATTGGATTCTGCTCAACTTAGACTTCCTGAAAATTTTAACTAATTCGGTCCAGGAGAGACCACCAACTTTAATTGCTTTCCAATTTATGAGTGTAGTAACAGCAGCAAATCTAAAATTTTGTTCCCCGTTACGGGATCCTTTTGAAGAATATACGGTCTGCTGTGCTACCAGGCGGTTCATAAAAAGCGAACGATTGTCTATACGAAATACATTGTGGCTACTAGGTGGTAGTGTTTTGCTGTGTCTCACTCGAGTCTGGTACTACCGCTTACCTATTTTTTCCTATCATTAGTTCTTGTCAGTATCGTCTTCGATAGGACGGTAAGGTAGCCGGTAAACTTATGCATGTAGCATAAAACCCCGTTCAAGGATAGCAACGCACCATTAAAATCTTTGGTGTCTACAGGCGATGGTTTTCGCTCCCCATCAGAAAAGCTATCTTCTTGTTTGCATTTTTATGATATAAAAAGAGATGTCCTTCAGCTACTACTAGAGAAAAAATATCACCAAAATGGGAAATCAAACCTCTCGGGTTTCTCGAGAGCTAAGCTAATCGTTTTAAATCATTACCTACAAATAAATTTCGCAAAAAAATATTTGATTTGCTATTAGATATAACATACTAGGAAATCTGTAGATTTAAAGCCGATAAAAATAAATGTTTTTGAATAGAATATAAGTTAATTAAATTTGCTTAAATATGTATATATAAGTAATAAAATTGCAAAATATTTTTTTGTAAATTGTAAAATAAATTTGTAAAAAGTAAAGTATCTTCACGGTCATGTACCCGAAGAGATAGTCAGACGTACAACACGTGTACCCACGACTAGCCGAAGATATTTCCAATAGGGCACTTTTCCAATCTCAGGCAACATTGTTTTTATTAGAAAACTGAAAAAAAATTTAATTTTGTAAATTTAGGCATTTCGTATTCCATTCCTACCATATGGATAGCAACGGACTATTAACATCTACGATGTATAAATACAATGGTTGTGATTGACTGTTCTGTAATTCAACAAAAATATATTAGGTATATAAAAATACTTTCTTCCATCTTTTAAAACGTTATTGTGTATTTATTCCTTGATTAAACTTATGTAAAATGTAGCATGTCGTCGACGAGGCAATAATTTACATGGTAACGTCAAGAAGTCACCAATTAATTATGCTGAGTGAACAACAGTGATGTTTCCTGTATTAAAGGCTAATGTATTGTTTTTAGGAAGCAGTCTATGAATATTTTATTACAAGTAAGGTAGAGCTTATAATCATTCGTGCTCATAACCATTACTAATATTTTTAGATAAATATCTAAAACACATAGTATATCATAATTATGTAGAATATTTATATTAGTAATAATCGCTCATAAATCTAACAATACTATTTTTTATTTATTTTTATAATAAGATTATAAGTGTCTTCAAAAGCGGCGTGTTTGCATGATGAAAGTAATGAATGTACAAAATGCAAGGAAAGTCTATCTGAGCCGTAATATACTCGTATGGCAATTAATTTTCTCTGCCTACCACATAAGGTATTTGGCGTGAAGATATATTATGCAAAACGCAGTAGTTTGGAGTTTGATGATAGTGCTTTAGCATATTGGTCTCGGTACTGGCAAATAGCAAGCGATAATCTTTAACTTAACAAATGCGGTGACGATAATCACCACACATTTCTTTAACCGATAACTTGATATGTCGTGGTGAATTTATTTTTCTGTATCATGAAAATCTATTGATGTTCTATTTATAATGACTACTTTGCAATGAAATAGGCGTGGACACTAGTCAAAGAATAATTCCATACAAACATTTCTTCGCTTTTTAATCTCTTTAGGCGATACATTTTCAAAAATACTATCTTAGTGCTCCTCTATACACTACTTAAGGAATCCCTGAACTAATTCTGTACATAATAAAGGATTGTATTCAATGGGCACATGTAATCAATAGAAATATATTATAAGAGTATATTGCAACTACATAATAAACCTCAACGAAATAAGTGCAATGTTAATAATATTCAAAAAGTACGGTCACGATGTGGGAGACAGCGGTGCGTTAAAAGGTATATTCGGAAAATCGCTGTTTATAAACAATGAAATACTATGCGGAGGTGATCGTATACAAACAAAACAACAAGCAATGATACGACTTAGAGACCTTGAAGAAAAGAGATTACTCATTTTTTAAAGGCCGGCAATGCAACTGCAAGACCTCTGGTATTGCGAATGTCCATGGCAGCTCTGATTACTTAGGTTTGCCCCCTTTTCTATAAAAAAATGGTTCTCCTGAAGCAATGAAAAACCTATGGCCAATGGACATCAAGGATGTTATTAGTGCATTTCCATCCGTATGGCTGGGCTAAACCACCACATGTATAGATTCACCGACTAAATACTTTCCAAATTGGTCGAGACATTACAGAATCTAGTGAATATTCATGATGTTAGTTACACGTGTTACGTCCTTTCTTTTTACAAGAGGCATAGCATTACTGTTTACTGCTGTACGGCATAGACAAAATACCTATTCTTTAAAAATGGTCAGATCAATACAAGTATCATACTTACATATTATTCATAATCTACATATACTTCTATATACATGTGTACAAACTAGGTATCACAGTGTCTTTTTTATATCAAGATAGTAAGTAAACAAATACGTGGTTCTTCTGATGGAAAAAGACAACTATAGCCTATAGACAACTAAGATGTTAACGGACTTGTGGCGAGGACTATTCCTGCCGCAATAGCGTCAGTACTTGTCACTGTTGTGTTGCGGTTTGAAGGGTAAGGTAGCCGGTAAACTTATGCATGTAGCATTAGACCTCGCCACAAGATAGCAACGCACCATTAACATCTTTGGTGTCTATAGGCGATGGTTGACTCTTACCATCAGGAGACCCATCTGCTTATTTGCTATCTTATAATATAACAAAAATAAAATAATAATAATTGAAAGCCCTGTTTCGCGAGATGGTTCTTAGCGATGATTCAATAGAATCTGTTCAGCCATTTCAAGATCACCAGCCCTTTTCAAATTGATGAAAAGAATTAAATAACTTGTGAAGGCTTTATCCATACTAAATTTTCTATTCTGGTACTTTATTGATATTGAAATTACATGGAAACCTTGAGCTGATACTTAAAAATCCTCATTCGAAGATCATCAGCATTTATTTAACTGGCATTATAGATTTTACAATACAATATGGGGTTATTCAACAAGGACTTTGTTTTCTTAGTCAAAATAAAACAATTACTTTAGATAATAATGATTTACATGTATACTTTTAAGCTTTTGCGGCTTTTTTGAACAAAATTATTAATAATTAACGGGATCTTACCATCAACGGGAAACAATACATCACATAATCGCGGTAAAATCCCGTTAGTTATTAATAATATCGCCTCTGTGGTCTAGTGGTCCGGCGTTGGCGTCGACCACATGAAGTCCCGGGTTCGATTCCCGGGTCGGGCACTTAACAAAAATGTTTTTTCAGTTTTCTGATTAACACAAAGTTGCCCGGGATTGGAAAAATGCCCGGTTGGCGATAGGCTTGCCATCTATCACATTTGTGGGACCAAGTATCTTCGGCTAATCGTGGGTGCACTTGTTGTACCTCTGCCTATCCCTTCGGGGATACGGGCGTGAAGATACTTAATAGTTTATAATGATTTACATATTTAGTGTAGTGTAGTAGTAGTGTAGTAAAATTATATCTGATAAAATATGTCCATCATGATCACGGTTACAGATGTCGATTCTTTCATTAAAATTTTTAACAATTTTTTGACAAAATGGTTTTTTTTATCACTTCACAAATTTAAAGTTTTAAGGCTGCAGACGATTCTATTGGATCCGTATTGACTCTTTCTTAAATATTACTTCACCAAAAATAATCCAGCGGTGTTAAATCCCATGATTGAGTTGGCCACTTAACAACTTGTGAAATTATGCGATCGGGAAATGTTACTAATGAATTCATTGATTATGTGTGTTTGTGTAACTTGTAGTACCGCCTTGTTGAAACCACATATTGGTAGTATCCACTCCATCAAGAATAGGCCAAAATGAAGTAGTTAAAATCTCTCGATAGCGAAATTCATTTAGCGTAACCACATTTCCAGTCGGAATTTTCGAATATGGTTTACTACTGCGATGTTCCCACTTGAACGACCAGGTCGAATACGCGTTGGTGTTGGCACATTATGTACCGAGCGTATTGACATCTAATTTATTGACCAAATTCTTAACGGTGGTCTCGGAAGGACAATTATGTTGACTGAAAATATTTCAAATTTTATGAAATGTGACTTTTACAAATACACATCCAAATGAATTATTTTTTTATCGATAGGTAAGGGCTTGACCTCGATCTCGCCTGACGGTAAGCTAAGATGAAACGAAAGATGGAACGCGCTTCCCTAGAAGATACCTGTTCACTCTTCTCTTGAAGATCCCCAGATTGTGTATCGTCATGGAACACAGACTCAGGAAGCATGTTCCAGTCCTTTGCAGTTCCAATGAAGAATGTTGAGTCGAACCGCTTTTTCCGGGTACGTGGAACGTCCACCATATGGCGATGCCTAGAATCTGTACACCACGACGATCGATAGAAAAACGGGGATGGCGGAATTAAGTTTTATTGTTCTCAAATGTAGTATTTGAAACTTTTGTTTATATTTTATGTGAACTGCAAAAACTTTAAAAAATGGTACTATATATTGGTATGGATCCTATATTTATTACACGACTATATATTTGAGTTTGTTGCCAACGTTTCCAGCAATTTATATCAACACTATAATATGTAAAAAGTTTTTAATGAGGACAAATATTAACCTTTCTACTTTTATAAGTATGTTACGTTCATTAAAAGTTTCACATTACATGTACAAATGTCACATTAATTGCGTATGTGGATTTAATTTACGTTTCGATGGTGGTTATAATGATCTTAACTTTATGTGATTGCCTATAGACACAAAGATATAAATAGTGTGGTGCTATCCACGTGGCGAGATGGCATTGTCACATTCATAAGTCTACCAACTACCTTCTCCTCCAACTAGAACATGCCAACGATAAGTAATGCTGCAATTGCGGCAGGAACAGGTAAGACAAAAAGAGCTTACTCATTCTTAAAAAGCAGGCAACGCAAATGCAAGACTCCTGTTAGTGTAGTTGATAATAGGCGGCGGTAATCACTTACCATCAAGTAAACCTGCTGTCTGTTTGCTTCTTCTTCTATAAAAAACCAACCAAGTGTGAGTCGAACTCGCGCATGAAAGGTTCCGTACTACGAAAAAATCACGTTTATTGTATGGGGGGATCCCCATACAATAAACGTGATTTTTTCGTAGTTAATTTTTATTATATTTTCATTTTTTAATTTTTAGTGTTTGTTATAGCGGTAATAGAAATAAATAATTTGTGAAAATGTCAGCTTTCTTGCCATTACGGTTTATGAGATCAGCCTGGTGACAGACAGACAGACCTTTTAGGGACGGAACAATAAAAAAGACGGTAGTACCATATACCCAGGCGAGATGTTGCAGAACTCTATCATCAAGTAGTTACAATGGTAGTAACTGATATACCAAATCGTTCACCTATAACGAATATTGGTCGAGTGGCTAGCGAACCTTACTAAGAATCGAGGGGCCTCGGGTTCGATTCCCGACAGGGACAAACATTTTTGTGATAAGCATAGACGTTTGTGTTTCTGGGTTTGGGTGTTTACTATGTATGTAACAACATTTAAATATGTATTTCTATGTATTATTATCATTGACTAACACTCATAACACAAATAATTAATTTGCTTACTTTGGGGTTAGATTGGTTTATGTAATTTGACCAGAAATAATATTATTTTTATTATTATAATGAAAGATGATATATATTGCAAAGAGGGTGCCGTTTTCGACTGAGTGTTGCCCAGATGCACCGCCGCAGTCAATAATTATTTGCAACATTAGTTCAATCCAATCACTCTCAATATTCTATATCTGCCGACCATTATTATGGCTTACAAAATGTTTTATTATGCTGAAAAATTGTTTTTCTAACCCTGACGATACAGATAAATGTAAACCTAGTTGAAAATTTCAAAAATACTAAATACTAGGATCCTTATTGTAAATCAGGACTTGGGTAATAAATGATTTTGTTTTAGTTATTATTCTGATATATCAATTTATTTTATTAATAATTTTATTTATAAATTTGGTTATAATTGTGTATATATATTGTATAATTGTGTAAGGTAATACCCTACATTTGGCGATTAATATGCTCTTCCACAAATGAGAGAACACGATGTACTATTTCACATGGACAACGGCCCTTTCTTTAAATGTTAGGAACTACCTTTACTAATTAAACCACGTAATCAATTATATTACATTTATATTTCTTTAGCGTCAATGCTAGTCACTGTCGTGTTCCGGTTTGGAGGGTAAGGTAGCCTGTAAACTTATGCATGTGGCATTATACCTCGCCACAAGATAGCAACGCACCATTAACATCTTTGGTGTCTATAGGCAATGGTTGACTCTTTCCATCAGGAGTCCCATCTGCTTGTTTTCTGTCTTAATATGATATAAAAAAATACGGTGCAAGGTACATATTAATTATTAATAATAAATAAAAAATAAAATATATTAATAATATAAATGCGTAAGTTTTGATGTTTGGATGGATGGATCTTTGATACTCAAAAACTACTGAACGGATTTTTGGCAACTTTTGGCTTGGCGGAAAATTTGGCACACAGGTAGAAGATGATGTCAAATAGTACACAGGCTACATTTAATTCCGGAATTATTATTTTATCCCGTGGGATTCACCAAAAACTTTTATAATGCTGTGGGCTTCACGCTGCAGCTGGTTATAAATGAATATCACTGGACTAATTACATGAATTAATCTAACCCTAAAGTAAGCAATTTATTTGCTTGTAGTATGGGAGTAAATCAACGATGTTAATACATAAAGATACTAACAGAGATACATATAGAGATTCAATAGAGATACAAATAGATTTAATAAACACCCAAACCCAGAAATACAAACAACTGTGCTCATCACACAAATGTTTGTCCCTGTCGGAAATCGAAGGTTTGCTAACCACTCTACCAACGAGGCGGTCAAGATTTTTATATCATACTGAAATAACATTTTTTACAAATTCTGTCTGCCTATCTTTCTATTTGTTCCGGCTAATCTCTGAAATTGATCGACTGATTTTAAAGGGAATTTTACTGTCAGATAGCTGACGTAATAAGGAGTAACTTTGGTTACTTTTATTTTATATTTTTTTCCTGGGACGAAGTCGCAGGCAACGCTAGTTTGAAATAAAACAAAGCGATATTCTCGTCTGTTTCAATTGTTTCAAATATGCTTCAATGACCGTGAGTCAAAAACTGAGTTTAAGAAACGATGAATCCATACTAATATAATAAATGCGAAAGTCTGTCTGTTTGTCTGTCTGTCTATTACGCTTTCACAGCTAAACCGCTAAACCGATTTTAATTAAATTTGGTATGGAAGTAGTTGAAGAGCCTTGGTCAAACATAGGCTAATTTTTCAAAAATCAATTCAAAAATCAATCCTCAAAGTTTGAAATACGGGGTGAAATTTGTATGAAATTCTACTCGCGGGCGAAGCTGCGCGGGTCAGCTAGTGTGCAAATATTTAAATAAAAATTAACAATACTCTTTGAACACTTTTTTAATTACATTTAGAAAAGCCGCGAATAATAAGCAAAATGATGATCTACAATAATATTATATGGAAAAACTTATATATTAGGGAAACTTCTCACAGATTATAATAAATTCAATCGATATTCAAATATTCAAATAAAACTGGACTCGAGATAACTGTGAGGGAGAAAAAATAAGAGTTGTTGATTCAAACATCTTTAAAATATTATAAGACCAAATAACAAAGGCTATTTGAGAATTTAGGGCGATTAGGGCTTGAGAACTTAACGAAATAAACTTTTGTAGAAAACGGTCTTTAATAAATAATAAATACTTTATTACTTTGATGACTTTCATTTGTTTGATTGAAGTTGAATTATTGTTAACCACAACATTGTAAAAGTATATAAATAAATTTAAGACTCACTTAGATCTCGACCCATTTTTTGCCGTTTTCTTTCATTAAAACTCTTTATATTCAAAGTGTCAGGTTCTTATTTCAACGGAGGCAAGCATTTTCACTGTTATGTATAATATTACAAGCTTTTGCCCGTAGCTTCGCTCGTGTTAAATTCATTTTAGGGATGTGGGGGATAGAAAGAGACAAAAATAGTCTATGCCACTCACAATCCCTTTAACTATCTCTACTTAAAATATCACGTTAATTTGTCGCTCCGTTTTGCCGTGAACGACGGACAAACGGACGGACGGAGTGAATACAAGAACTAATCAGCTGTATTCCTCAAAAAACTACGTTTACTGTATTAATTGCATTAAAATCGGTTTATCCGTTTGGAAGTAATCGTTAACGAAAAATTTTTAAAAATGTATTTTTCGATATTTCTTCGAAATTTTTATTAACTTCGAATATTATATATATATTTTCAAATATTAAAATTATGTTATTTTTAGCAAATTTACGTAATAATTTTGGGTTAACTTTCAGGCGTATGCGCTGATTGACTTAAAAATTTTATCAGCTTTTCTACTTTAAAAACGGCGTTAAATACCGTTAAGTGGATCAAAACCGGTCACTTCGTTTGGGACTTATCAATGACGAGGGATTTTTAAAAAAAAATGACATTGGAAAATCAAAAAAAATAATCAATATACTGACATTTTAAACAAAACAGATGTCTAAACTGAAAAAATCTATGCTTACAAGTTTAATTACATATACCTTAATTGCTATCTTATCATATTATATAAAAAAACCATTTACAGTTTTTTTATATATGATAAGATAGCAATCAAGCAGATGGCTCTTCTGATGGAAAGAGGAAGAATCACCTATAGACACCAAAGATGTTAATGGTGAGTTGCTATCCGAATGGCGGGATGGCAGTTCCACGTGTGTATATCTACCGTCCTAACCTAACCCTCCAAACCAGAACATGACAATGACAAGCATTGAATGAATGAAAAATATATTTATTTCCACCACTACAGTTTGAATACATCAATAACAAAATATGGTTTACAATTTCATTTCATTAGCGCAGAGTGTACTGAAGCCTAAGCTAGGAAAAACCTGTATTTCAGGACTCCAGGTATCTCACCTTTGGCACTGTACATGTACAAAAACTAAAACTGATTTAAATTTAGTGTGTGGTATAGAGTGAGTTTATGCATTTGTGTATGTGTGTGTGTGTGTGCGTTTACATGTGTCGGTGTGTGTTTATGTGACTGTGTGTGTTTGTCTTAGTGTGTATTTGTTTTTGAATATATATCTACGAATGAGTGCAATTTGTTATATAGGTATGCTGAAAGAAAACTGTTATGTAGCTTGAAGATAATTGCGTTGTGTTTGTGTAGTTTGCATAAATGAACTGTTTTTCGCATAAAAATTATGGTCTGTGGGTCATATTTTACTTCATATTTTATTTATCCATGCTTCATACGGCTAAGTAATTCGTAAGCAAAAAGCTTACGAATTACTTAACCGTATGTAGCATGGATAACTGTCTTACTGTAAGCACACCACAGTCTTTGTACAAGCTAACCGTAGGGTATCTAAAAAGACTTAAGCATAGTAAGCAGTTTTTAAAAGAACTGGTTTGAGTACGTTTCTAAGTTATTTAAAAATCCAGATTAACCTACGGGTACGATCAGTCAAAAGGTCCAGTTTGGTTTACCATACCAACTTGTTATCGAGATGTACACCGAGATGTTTGGCAGTTTGTGTTACCTCTAATGCTGCGCATGTGCATGTGGTTGATTCAGTTTTGTTACAGGAATGTATTCTTAAGTTAAATTCTTTCAACGGAAGCGTAGAGTTATTAGTTGAAAACAGGATATACTTTGGTTTGCTAACGTTCAAGGTAAGAAGATCTTTAGTACGCCAGCTGGATACCTGGCGTAGTCCGTTTTCAGCGTTGCCTTGAACCTTAGCCCAAGTTTCACCCTGAAATATAAGCGCTGTGTTATCTGAATATGTATATATTTTTCCATTTGATGGTTAAAATAGACAGAGGTCATTTATATAGATAAGGAAGAAACTTGGGCCAAGGACGCTGCTTTGCGGAACGCTACATGCAATGGCTAAGGGACAGCTGACATGTTCGCCTATTTTCAGTGATTGGGTTCTGTTGGTAATAAAATACTCGTAAAGTTTTAACGGCAGACCACGTATACCAGTGGTATCTAGCTTACTTATCAGAGTTTTAGTGGACACTGTTGAAAGCCTTCGCCAAATCTAGAAATATACTGATACACTTACGTCCTAAGTGTCAAAATTAGTTAGTTATAATACAGCATCTGCTGTAGACCTTTTAGGTTGAAAGCCAAATTGTGCATATGTGAGAGAATATTTTCTTTTTTAAGTTATTTCATCAGGAGTGTGTTAAGAAGCTTTTCAAATAATTTAGACAAGACGATAATACTGATATTGGTCGATAGTTCTCAACACAGTCCTTGTTGGCACCTTTATGTATAGGCTCTAATGCTGTGCATGTGCATGTGTTTGATTCAGTGCTGTTACAGAAATTTATTCTTAAGTTTAATTCTTTCAACGGAAGTGTATAGTTATTAGTTGAAAACAGGATATACTTTGGTTTGCTAACGTTCAAGGTAAGAAGATCTTTAGTAAGCCAGCGGGTTACCTGGCGGAGTACGTTTTCAGCGTTGCCTTGAACCTTAGTCCAAGTTTCACCCTGAAATATAAGCACTGTTTTATCTGCATATGTATAGATTTTGCCATTTGTTGGTTAAAATAGACAGAGGTCATTTATATAGATAAGGAAGAAACTTGGGCCAAGGACGCTACTTTGCGGATCGCTACATGCAACGGCTAGGGGACAGCTGACATTTTCGCCTATTTTCAGTGATTGGGTTCTGTTGGTAAGAAAATACTCGTAAAGTTTTAACGGCAGACCACGTATACCAGTGGTATCTAGCTTACTTATCAGAATTTTAGTGGACACTGTCGAAAGCCTCCGCCAAATCTAGAAATATACCGATACACTTACGTTCTAAGTGTCAAATTAGTTAGTTATAATATAGCATCTGCTGTAGACCTTTTAGGTTGAAAGCCAAATTATGCATATGTAAGAGAATATTTTTTTTTAATGTATTTCATCAGGCGTGTGTTAAAAAGCTTTTCAAATAATTTAGACGAGGCGATAATACTGATATTGGTCGATAGTTCTCAATACCGTCCTTGTTGGCACCTTTATGTATAGGATGTATATTTGAGTGTTTAAGAAACCTTTAGAAAAACATCCTTCTCCATGCGCAGATTGAAATTTTTAATAGCGCACATACAGGACTTAAAGTCTCTTTGGTAAGTTTGAGAAAAATAGCAAAAATACCATCCAATTCGTTGGCTGCTTCACTTCTCAAGGCCTGGATTCATGTGAGAACTTCCTTGGCATCAGTTTTTAGCAGAACAAACGAATTTAAGCGGGTACTACAGTTCATACTACGGTTTATATCTGGTAAGTTATTAGATTTCGTAATCTTGTTAATCAAGTGCTAACCATTTTGGGCGAAGTGTTGGTTTATAATGTTAACAGATGAAAGCGGGTTACCTGGTCTAGTATTTAAAAGTTCTTCTGTATGATTTTTATGTGACGAGATGTTTGCAATTTTGCGTATACTTTGTCATGTTTGTTTATAATTTTTACATTTCTCAACTTCAGAAGTCTCATATGTGTGCTTGAGCTTTTTTAAAAAAATATTACAGACCTATCGGTACCTGTAAAATGTAACCTTTAGTAGTTCATCGGATTGACGCTGTTATGGTTATGGAAGGAATTGGTAAGACGGTGATACAGTGATACCCCAGCCTGTCAATGCGGAACTCTACCACATAGGAGTAACAATAATAGTGATACGTATAATCAATCAGTCGCCTTTTGTAACCTGCCTGGCAAAACGACAGTTGGTTTATTTTTCAAAGGAATTCATATCTTTTGGAGGGAACAAACAACAACAACAACAACAACAAGGGAACGCTGGTTTTAGCGACTCGAGTGGATTTTGACTTTCCAAACGAATGTTTTCTATGTGTATACGTCGTGCACTATTTCTTGCTAATTGATGAATTGAAGTATACGCAGACCAGCATCCATTTCAGCAATATCTGGCTTGTGCAACCGGTCTTCAACCTTAGTCAATACAAATATTCTCTCTTAACACTCCGATCTTCGCCCATTCGCTCAAGGCATTCGAGCCAATGATTTTGATGCACCTGGGTTTCAACAATTATGTTTGGTCTGTCAACCAGGTCTTATACTTTGGCATCTTCTTAATTTCTTTATGATTCATCTTTTCTTCTCGTATCGCCCAAGATCTTATGGAAAATAATTAAAATGTTAATTTACTTTGTATAAACTTTTATTGTATATATATAATAGCAAGGTGTCATCGTAAGTATTTGTGTAATTTGCTTAGATGAACAATAAAATTGTAGAAAAATACAAATAAACGGTAAAATCAATTTTATTTTTTCAAAGGGTAATTGGAACGAAGTTAGGCTTGGAGGGGATAGGGATTTTGCTGCGCGACCGAACTGAAAAAAATGTGATAGTAAAACCGTAAGAAAAATGCGAGGAATAAAAGCGTTAAAGAGACGTGCGCAGGCGCGACAGTCGCGTACACAAGCGAGTAGTGCCGTTTAGCCGAAGGAAGTTCGTTCCTACCTGGTGTCCCGCGACACCACATCATTTTTGACATTAAATTGTAACTTACCTACATTGACAGCGTATTTTATTTAATAATGGACCGTAATCATTGATATAAAATACCCAAGTACATTAATAATGGACCGTAATCATTGATATAAAATACCCAAGATACATAGTTCCGAATAAAACTGACACTCAAAACTGTCGCTAATTCAGTCTAAAATGTTTATAGTTATGGCACAAACGTGTTTTTGCATATTCAACCTTAAACGCAAGATTTAAAATCATTTTTAAAAAACAATGTACAAAAAGCAATAAAATTTTTGACTAAAGTTAGCCGGTAGGACAAGGCATATGTGGAGTCGAATATAAATATTTTTATGCATTGAGGTAATATTTTAAGGGTTTGTAAAATTTACATAAAAAAAATCTTGTCGAAAATCTGTTTTTGCGTAGAACATTTATATATCAATTAAACAAATAATGACCATTAAAATAATTTATTTATATTTCAAACGTTATAGGTTATTGGTTCTATTACACAGAACCTACACATATAGGCAAACTCTGGGTTTATAGCCATGTAGTATTTGACGCTTGATATTGATACATTTAGTTTGCATAGTCTTAGAGATTTAGAATATACTGAAATAGGAAATTTACTGCAATGATGACTATGACTACGTTATAAAGTTCATAGATTCTTACATGATAACAGACACGATTTTTTTTCAGACTTATTATGTAATGTGTCATACAACATAGTAAGGAAACGCATTAATTTCCTAGAAATAAGTTTAGCTTTTCGTAGAATTCTCGTTTTGAATTAGATTTCAGTTTTTCTGTTTTTTTTTTTTTGCAGTATTATGTAAACGAACATTTGTTTAGTTATAGTATCTGCAGACGTACGAGTGAATACTGTCCATAGACAATTGAAACACAATAGGTTAGTTAATAATGCGATGTCGGCTTCTGAAAATTTTATTGACCCTCGTATAAAAATTCCAATAAAACAATTTCGAGCTAAAAAATTGTGTTCAATGTTATTCGGAAGATCAAATACGTTGATGATTTTGAAAATATATACATCTTTTCAAATACTGAATAACTAAGTATCATTTAAAAAAAATCCTTTGGATTTTTGAACTTTTTTAATTCAATAGTTTATGCTTAGGCATAGTTTTTTTCTTTGAGGTTAAAATACTTAAATTTAGCGGGAAGTTTCAGGTGGCCTGTAGGGTCAACCAGCTCACAGATTTTTTTAATATAGTTACATTAGTTGGTTACATAGGTGTGTTACATACACAGAAATCCTAATAGATATATCATATATTTAGTTTGGAGTATAGTTTAGTACAATAAATATTATTGCCAAAGGTAATTTTAGATTAGATATTTCCTGTTAATTATAAATTTCTTTTATAATTACGTTAGTTTTTTCGATAGGTGTGTTACTAATAGGTATTTTTAGTTTGAGGTATAGTTAGTTATGATATTAGGTATAGAAAATTTAGAAGTTATAGGAAGTTCAGGTCTTACGTTTTTTACTTACATTTTAATAACAAAAATATCGTGTATAAATAATTAAGATGAATATGTAAATATTATTTTTAACGTACTAGCGGCCCACCCAGCAATGTAGAGATTTTTAATAAAATAAAGAAAGATTAAATAAGTTCTAAAGTAAATATGCGCGAGCAAAGCCGCAGGTAACAGCTAGTATGCAAATAAAACAACTCGTACATATAAACAGTCACTTAAAATTTATACGAGACCAGCTGCAGATCTCTGCTTTAGGATAAAAGTATTCTATGTGATATTCCAGGTCATCTTATATCCGAGTCCAAATCCAAATTGGTACAGCCATTTTTTATGTGATTGATTATCAAACATCCAAACATATAAACTTTAACATTTACAATATGTATAGTATAAGATATCCATAATCAAAAACAACATTTTATTAAAAATAAATTATTAAATCAAAAAATAAACATTCTTAATGCAACCTGTGCCTTCCACTTAAGAAATCGTTATCAACAACACGTGTAAACAGAACAAAATTTGATAATACTTATGATTTCCTATTGTTATATTAAAAGTTTCGTAATATATCTCCAAAGTTCATCGTAAAAATCACAATTATATGTTATTTTATATTCGTACAAAAAGAATAAAAAGAATCACCTAACTTGGTCCTCAAAATAAGTAATCAATATAATCAAACATTTTAAAATCGTCAAATTGATGTCCTCTTCTCTTTTGGCAGTTGGTTAACAACTATAAAAGGTATTCAAAATTATTAATGAAAAAAATTAATCTTATTAAAAAAATTTACTTATTAATGAAAAAAAAATCGACTCCACTAATAATAACAGGATCAATTTGTATTATTCGACTAAATTAAAAGGAGGTTGTAACGCACTGTCCTCTTACTGAAAAAGTGACCATTGAAATTTTGTCGTATTATATTTGGAGCGTCGAGTACATTTTTAAGACAAATAAAATGAAAATCATACATTTCACCCTATATTTAGTAATATAAACGACAAAAATAAATCGATAAACTCTTATACTAACCGAAAATACAACATCTTATATTTTTTTAACGTTCATGATGTTGTATTTTACAATTTATCACAGAACAATTCTGTATTTTTGACGCGCGGGCAGTGACGTGAGCGACGGGCTTCTATTTGAAGTGAGTGCACAATTTTAAATTGTGCACGCAATTTTAAATTGTGCACTCATTCTTAGAGGACGTTTTTGAGACACTGATTGTGTATCTTGGGTTTTTATATCAATGACCGTAAGCTGTTTAAGATAACGTTAATTTTCTTAAATGATTTGAAATTAGAACACTGGCAAAATTGATTTAGCTTTTTCTGTTATGAAAATTCTAACTTGTTAGACAGAGATAAAGCCATTTTTATTTTCTCAGCGTTGGAATGCATGCAATTTTATAATTTTGATTGTTTATGGAAATTAATGCCAAGTCTTTATATTTCTCTTGTCAAAGGTAATTTGCATACAACATTTCAAAGAAACAAAGAAATAAAACTCTATTATTACTCAAATAATAAGTTCTAAATCTAATCATAATTTCAAAGAAACCTTTTGCGACTATTTTCACGATAACGTCAGTATGTCTGTATGTATGTGTGTGTGTATGTGTGTGTTTGTGTATGTGTGTTTGTAAACATCTCATAAATTTTGAATGGCTTGACTGATCGTAATGCAGTTGATGGTATTAGATTGCATTCCATTTAACACATGCTTGAGCCGTACTTGCGTCTATTGTCCCGAAGTTATATGCGCGCTAAAGCACACGCAGTCCGGAATGTATACGAAAATAGCCGGTAATAGCCGGTCACATCTGCGTTTATCGTGTCATTGCACGAAGCTTTATGACGGTAGTCTCAAGTGCGGCCCCAGCATTAGACTACATGAAAATCTGTACCGACTCAGCCCAGGAGATTTTGAGAAATTTTTAAAAAAAAAACTCAAACACATTTTGGCGAAACAATATTTTTTTACATGACTTCTAGATTAATGTACCAATTCAGCACAAAATCTCTTTAGTTCTATTCCTTAAAATTCTGCGTCCAATGCCGTAAATTGCATCAAAATCAATTTATCCGTTTGAGTAATATCGTTGACGAAGTATATATAAAAAAAGGTTGTTTTCGATGTAACTTTGAAGTTTTTCAACCAATATTTTTTTGATCGTTTACAGTATTTTAGTAATTAAAAAACTTTTTACTTAAATGCCGTATCAAAAAATAAAATCGATTAAAATGTTTTAAAGTTACAACTTTTCGAATATTAAAATTACGCTGTTTACAACAAACTTATTTCGTATTTTTAAATTAATTTTCAAGCTAATATACCAATTAATTTAAAAATCTGGTCCACTCTTCTGCTTTAAAAATTGCACCATATACCGTAAATCGCGTCAAAATCGAAAAATTTTTGGAAAAGTTTTTTTTATATTTTTTCGATTTCGATTTCGATTTATATTTTTATATATTTTTTAACCTATCGGCATTGTAGCCAATAAAACAAGTCAGATCTCAAATATTGCTTTACATGCCACTTAAAAGATTAAAATCAATTATTGGTTTAAAAATATACATAGTTTCGAAAATTAAAATACTATCTTAACAAAACTTTAGATTTTTTAACCTCTTCAAGCTCAAAAATCTATGCTTACGTATAGTTTTTGCTTTCTTGAGCTTAAAATTTCTCAATATAGCAGAAAGCGTCAAGGATGGTCTTCAAGTTCAACTGACTTACAGATTTTTAAAAAAATAACTAGTCAAAGACTTGTATATATTTTTATGTTAACTTGATATTTATTAACGTACTCGTAAATGGTAGTGAGTTTTTAAAGCAAGGAGTTATTTCTGTTGTTCAAATTTGGAGCAATTGTTAGGTACTGTCTTCTTGTTTTAATCAGAGGTACTTTAGGAATACAAAAAACAATGACGTCATCTTTAAATTTATTTGACAATCGATAAAGCAGCCGTTTTTAGCTTCTTATCGAGTTTCCAATTGGTAATGATTTAAATACATCCTTAGCATTGACGTAATTACATTTTAAGATATTGTTGGTGTTTATTGGCATGGACCTGAGGTCAGTGGAATTTGATCCAGTGTTCATTGTTGTAGTTCAATATAATTGGCCCGTTAGTTTATCTCTATGAGTAGCCAAATTTAAATTGGAGACATAAGTCCACAGACACAACATACTTTATGCTCCATAGCAAAATATGAACTTGCAGTTGGAAAAGGTAAATGAAATGGCACCAAACCTGTGTGAGACAATGTAAAAGTTAGTTGTAAATAATAAGCCTTATTTCCGACAACACAAAATACTGACGCTACCATGTATTTACATTTTAGAAATGTGTAAGTTTGTACGAAACCACCAGGATTGGTACACAAAAAGAGAAGACAAACAGTCAGACAAAAAAATTCGACATAAAAATAGACTAAATTTGCAAACTTCCCGTTAAAAACTTTACACTTCGAGTACTTATGTAATGTCAATAAAAAATTATAATAAATTACCCGAACTAATAAAAATGAATCGAAATTTAATCAATTAGTCATAAAATTAAAAATCTATTAATAAATAAATGTTATTATGACATAATTGAATATTTGAGTGATAAATTTATATAAAATTATAAATGTAAATAATAAATCTAATTCAATTGTAATTAAACATTTCTTATAAATAATTACATTTATTATAATGATAATTAAATAAGATATATAAGTATATTCCTCTTTTCCACCTTGCCATTGCTATACCCGACGTGATCCACGATGATCTCAGCATTATTTTAATCTAACATCTTGTAAACATTGTGGACTGCAAATAAATAAATAAATAAAAATTTACCATAGAGTGATCATAATGTAAACAAAATGCTCGGCCTAGTGTAAATCTTTGACGAAGTCCCTGGTAAAAGAAGCGATAGCTATATATTTTTATATATAGCCATATATAAAAATATATAGCCATTGATCCTTTTACCATTATATTTGTTTTTACAAATATATTAATAAATAATATATATATATATATATATATATATATATATATATATATATATATATATATATATATATATATATATATATATATATATATATATATATATATATATATATATATATATAATATAAAATAAATAAATAAATAAATATATATATATATATATATATATATATATATATATATATATATATATATATATATATATTTTTTTTTTTTTTTTTCCAAAAGGGCCCAGTCACATTAGAGAAAATATAATACACATAACAATCACACACAGACACACACATATACGACGCCTTTGGATTTATATTTCTATTCAAACAGGACAGAATTTGACACTTTGAACACTGAATAATATTTTATAGAATACAGATTTAAATAAATTTAAAAAACCTTGAATTTCATTCTATTTAATTCTTTTTTGTTTGCATGCATTTTATATTCAAAAATTTATTACTACGACTATTACGTCTTACTTCTGCAATGGAACCTCTGAGTTTCATTAAAAACGTTATAAATTATACAAACTGCATACATTAATTGAAAAAAGCACACGTTTTTAATTTATGTATAGTGCGGCTACGACGTAGCATTGCTACGCTCTACGGAGCTACGGTCGTCATTTAAGTTCCTTGATTCGGAGACTGCGCAAGTTTCAGTACTAAGTGACATATTATTGTGTGCGGACGTGTTTCGAAATTTCAGTGAGTTATATTCGAGCGATAATCGTGCGTTAAACCGCCGAATCTGCAAATGTGATAATAATTAATTGGTGAGTGCAGTGTACATTATTTCTGTGTTGGTGCAAGATTTTTTGTAAGAGGAGATTGTTCGTTCTTGGATGGAAAAGTTTTGAATGGTAACTTATTTTTAATAATTAAATAGATGTTATATATTTACTATGAATAAGCATAAATTTTATTAATTTAATCTTAAATATACTTGTATCGATTTTAAAATACTTTTTATTTTTAACATTTTTAGCTATTTTATGTGTAATAATTACTAATTAAAAGCGAAATAGCTTTACGTTATCGAAGAATATTCCGGTTTGTCAGAACATACTCGTATACATGTATCTATAATAACTTTATTTAGAGATAAGGCTTTGTATAGTCCATTTGGCGGCTTTACCCTTGCTTAAAACAGCTATTATGTTGGCCAGTTCCAGTTTAACTAAACTTTTTGTTAGATGTAACATGGTTGAATGATTTTATGATTGATTAAAATAGGTCGTAGGACTTCATGGAGATGAAGTTTGAAAAACAACATGAAAAGGCAATTTATAATTTCATCTCGTGGTATATTATCATAATTGTATGAAGGAATATTAATTAATGATCACCACTGTGGTCTAGTGGTCCGGAGTCGGTGTTGATTAAATGATGTCTCGGTTTTGAATCTTGGGTCAGGCAGTTTTAAGAATATGTTTTTTTTTATTTTTCCGATAAAACCATCGTTGCCAGGATTGGAAAGCGCCCGGTTAGCGATAGGTTTGCCACCTATAATATTACGCGACTGTATCTTCGGCTAACCGTGTTTACACTAGCTGTATCTCTGCTTACCTCTTCGGGGATACGGGCGTAAAGATACTTGTATAAAGAATACTGTAAGATATGCATAATCTCACGTTAATTCTCTAATGTGATAGAGGCATCAATACACTTTTTGTTTCACCATGATTTACTGATTTGACCATTTGTGAAATCATGGAGATCAACACGATCTCCATCGTTATATTAAAATAAGTATTTATATATTTATTTTAATTCTTGCAAAATTACAGTGCAATGGATGACTTAATGTCCACTGGCATTCTCAATCAATCAGCCCCTAGCAAAAGCCAAAAAAATTGGTGGGCAAGCTCATAATTATAATTATAAAATGTATAATAATAAATATAATAAAATATATATTTTTCGGTTATGGTGAGCAATTAGTAATAGTTTATCACTAATTTCTTACTGCAACCGAAACGGACAATATTTTGTGCTCTTTCTTCGTATGGAGGTGCTTACATATCACTACTTCGAATTGTAACTAAGATTTCGGTTTTTTTTTAGGATAGTTCCGGAAACTCTATTACCACTTTTACTGTACCGAGTAATCAAATCAAATTTTATGATCTAACCAAAATTAATTTATTTTGATACCAATAAATGATATTAATTTTATCGCGTATATAACGTTTGGTGCCGATTTAAGTATAGACAAATGAGAATTCCCCCGTTCGTGTTAATGGTGCATTGCTATCTTGTAGTGAGGTTTAATGCCACATGAATAAGTTTACCGGCTACCTTACTCTCCAATCCAGAACACGACAGTGCCAAGCTCTGACGCTATTAATGCAAGAATAGGTAAAACGGCTGTATCAGACCTGGTCGAAACGATGCGGAACTCTACCATCTAGTAACCATGATTTTAGTGACTCGCATAGCCAATTGGTCATATTTTACGACCTGCCTGGCATAAAGGCAGTTGACCTATTCTTCAAAGGAGCCCGGGAACAACATAAGAGAGTCCAAGACCTGTACGGGAGAGATTATTTTTTATTATTAAACTAATTTTGGATTCCCCATTCTATTTGATAAATACGGGAATTTCAAACAAGAAACACAACGTTACAATTAAGCTTCTGGTACATTCCAGTTGAGTCTTGTAGAATTTCTACCTCCAAATATTCTTAACGTTGATACATTTAAGCTTTGTTCGTGTCGTTTGAGGTGACTTGCAAAAATTCTTTATTCAAGGTTCGGCGTACGTAGGGTAAGCCTGTACACATTACATATGACCTGAAAAACTGACTGAAGCGATGCTGTTTTAAGGCTGACCTATTTATTGTTGTATGATTTTGTACAGAAACAGTATTTTATATACGTATTAGTATAATACAGTATGCGAAAGTATATCTATATGCATGTAAGTAGGTGTATGTGTGTTAGTGTGTGTGTGTGTGTGTGTATGTGTTTATATATAATGTGATATTAGATTAAAGGGGCCTTTTCACTTATTTCTTTAATTCTTTAACGGTAGCTTGAAATTTTATTAGGTGTTGACAGTATAAAAAAAAATTAAAATATTTATAATTCCAGGACATAATTACCAGCAAAACCAAAAGCTAAAGAGTTTTCAATTGTTTTTTGAATTTGGATGGATTTCAAACTCTGGATGAACCAGGCGGCTTAAGTTTTTTTTTTTGTATCATAGAAAAAATTTTAGATTGATAATTTGTTTGCATTATATTTTAACTTTTTAACTGAAATGTTAAAAAACTTTAAATATTTATTTCAATTTACACTTAGTCAGTCTTGTTATAATTGACTAATTGTTAATGTAAAGTTAAAATTGAGATCTGTGGTTAAAACATATATCGCATATTAAACACATTTTTAACATTATGAGTTCACTTGTGATAAAACAGATTTTCAGTTAACATCATATTTCTATTTAAATGTAACGATTTGTTTGCGAAAGATGAATAAAGACTTGTACATGCCAACTTAATAGCGCCAAGAATACTTATTACTTTGTTGGCTAGGTTTTAGTCATTTGGAACTAATATCATTAATCTGAAGATTTTGAAAATTCAGCTAATGTAAGTAAAGAGGAATAATAAGTATCTGCACGCCCATATCCCCGAAGGAGTGGGCAGAGGTACAACAAGTGCACCCACGATTAGCCGAAGATACTTGGTGGTGGCCAACCGGGCACTTTCCAATCCCGGGCAACTTTGTGTTTCTCAGAAAACTAAAAAAAACTTTTTTATGTGCCTGACTCGGGAATCGAACTCGGGACCTCATGTGGTCAACGCCAACGCTAGACCACTAGACCATAAAGGCGACTAGGAATAATAAGACTAATCCAAACGAAAGTAGTGATATCAAGTCTACGAAATTGACAAATATCACCAAAGATATTAACGGTATGTTACTATCCGTGATAGCTAACTGATTAGTTTACCTTCCAAACCAGAACACGACACTGATGAAAACAGATACTATTGCAGCTATTATAGCAGGCATATATTAAGTGGTGAAAACAAATTCGCACGAAACGTTGCGGAGCTCTACCAACCAGTGATCACGATGGTAGTATTCACATGTTAGCCTTGTCTTTATTAATATTAATAATCGTTTGCCTTTTGCTGCCTAATAAATTTGTAAAATGTTTTGAAAATCCAAAAGTGCCCGTCTCATAAAGCTCGTTTAAATAATGAAATAATCAAAAGACTCTGAATACGATAATGATTTTCAATACGAAACAATCCCGTGACATACTAAAACTTAAAAAAATAATCCCTATGTTATGTTAAGTATTTTAAGCATATTCATGGCACATAGAGATATCTTTACATCGACAAACTTATTTTAAATCAGTTTTTCATATATTATATTTGATTTCTTAAAACAATTAAATGTGTTTATAAAAGGGATATTCTTCATACACATACAAGGTACACAAACCTATATTATTGTAAATATAGATACAAAAAATACAGATTATATCCAGAAAAATGCTCCACTTTCATATGCTGAGATTAGAGCACTACCTTAACGTTCCGCTTATGAGGCGTGTAATAATCTGTTATTTAAATAGGACCAAGCTCAAGCATAGGTAAAAAAGTATGTAGTCTTTACATATAAACTACTAGCTATTGCCCGTGACTTCATTCGCGAGATCCAAGAACAATACTTCCATGTGTTTAATCTCGTAAAAAGAAGTGCATGGGGGTTTAAATATTTGCCTTTTAAATTGTTGCCTTTCAATTTTTTCCGTGTTGGTCCGGACCAAAGAATAACTTTGTGAGTCATTAACATCGTGACTACTAGGTGGTAGAGTTCTGCATTGACTCGCCCCTGTCTAGTATCACCGTCTTGCCTATTCTGGCCTCAATAGTGTCAAATAGTCGGGAAACATATGCATGTAGCATTAAAAATCTGCTACAAGAATAGCAACGCACCATCACTATATTTGATGTCTTTAGACGATGGCTGTCTCTTTTCATCAGGAGAGCAATCTGCTTGTTTGCTATCTCGTTATCTCTGCTGATATAAAAAAAAATGAAATTGTTTGATCACATTAGTCGGATAGTTTCAAAGTTTAACGAACATATGTGGGTAGAAACATTTTCTAGGTTGATATATATTAGCTATTAGTACAAAGAAAGGCCCGTTTTCGATTGTGATCACGTAACATTAAAAGCGCTTAGTACTAATTTGTTCCAGACTAACTTTAGGGTAAGTTACCCACAAATTGCTTTTTGTTAAGTTATATAAACTTATGTAAGCAAGATTGACTTATACGAAGGCACATAGGCGGACCAACATCTTAAAAGAAGTTTTAGAAAACTGCCCACAACATCAAACAAATTCTGTTACCTTAGGGGACGGTTGTTCTAAAACATTATAAGAAACAATATGCTCGAAAAAGAGAAAAGTTATTTGTAACGTGTGCACCCATGATTATCCAACAAAAAATTAACCTTTGATAAAAAAGCGGAAAATCTATTAAAAATAGGGCACAATTCACAATTTTAAGCTTAGAACAAAAATATAAATATAAACCTCTATAAAGACTGCATCTTGGTCTAGAGATTATATTAACTTACTAGCTGACCCGGCAAATGTTGTTCTGCCTTTTTAACTACTCTTTTTTTCTACATTAGCCAAATCGGTTCAGCCGTTCTCGAGTTTTAGCGGGACTAACGAACAGCAATTGATATATATATATATATATATATATATATATATATATATATATATATATATATATATATATATATATATATATATATATATATATATATATATATATATATATATATATATATATATATATATATATATATATATATATATATATATATATAGCTTAGATCATGAGGACGGTAGTTAAGTCCCCGGGTCGAGCAGAATTGTTATTGCAGTTTTTTCGATGTTTTTCCAATTCAAAATCTCAGGAGCAGGTCGGAGACAGGTGGGTGGTGTGTTTTTCTTTGCCTCGTGCCTCGTTTGTTGTGCCTTGGATAAGCACGTAAAGCTGTTTGTCCCGGTTATCACTAGAAATAAGCGATAATCCTTATCATGTCAGTAAAATGTGGAGATGAAAATAACCACTCATTTCGCCAACTAGCTAATCGGTGAATCGTAAACGAAAGTTATAGACTCGTTTTACTCTGTCTACCTTATACGGGAATTGGGCGTGATGATACTTGTAAATCTAGTGTCGAGACCTCCTGTGGTCAACACCGACACCGGACCACTAGACCACAGAGACGATACATTTATACATAATATTATAAATGAGAAAGATTTTTATCTTTAGACGTTTGGCACACATATATGATAACCTGGAATAGCACAAAGGATAATTTTTATCCCGGAAAAAATGTTGTTCCCGGAAGATTAACTAAAAAGTTCTGTAGTGTAGCAAGCAGCAGAGTAGTTACACTCTACACAGTTGCCGCATTATAATATTTTTTATGTTGTTCAATAATTTTATGTTGTTAACGCACCACTATCAGACTCCGGTCTGTTACTACACTACTATAATTTTTTTTATCGTATTTTCTTCAAAATACGATAACATTTTTGCCACTTAGGCTATTGTTTTTAATAAACCAACCCGTAAAAATTTTAAATAGCGAATGAAAGATTGATGACATTATTGTAGTCGCGGGAGAAGCTACGTGGGTACAACGTGGCTACTGTTATTATATACTTAAAATCAATATGCAAGCCCTTTGGTATAAAAACTAGGTTTTTTATGTCATATAATAGCAAACAAGAACATGGTTCTCCTAATGGAAATAGAAACCATCCCCTATAGACACCAAAGATGTTAATAGATAACAACGCTATCCATGTAACGGGATGTGGAAGTGCCACATGCATAAGTCTACCGGCTACCTTATCTTCTAACCAGAACACGATAATGATAAGCATTTTCACAGTTGCGGCAGTTATGGATAAGGCAGAGGTACCAAATATCTAGGCGAGTTTTTGCCGAACTCTCCCACCTAGTAGTCATGATGGTAGTGACAGGTGTGGTGAGACAGCTGCGTCTCAACTTAAATTTATTAATTGATTTATTTATTATTAATTTATTATAAATTTATTTATTATTTTTCATGTGTAGATTAAGCACATTTTATCATTTTGTAAGTAGGTTAAGGCTTTCGGTAGATAACTAGATATAATATTTAACTCCGCCCTATTGTCGTGATGGGCGGCGCCAGCGCACATTTTGCAAACGCTAACCTCAGTGCCCTTGAGTATGCACCGCAGGACGGACCCTTGCCGTCCTGCGTCACGCGAGCGCGCTCGATACCCGTATAGTGCCCTGTCGTGAACGTTTGTATCTATCCTGTGTATTGTTTGTGTAAAGAACTCATTGAGACCAAATAATAAAGAACAATTTAACGTGTAAGTGACTTTTATTGATATATATTTGTTTTATTTAATGGGGGGTATCAAACACCACCCATAACAGGTATAGCTAATCGGTCACCTATTACGACCTGCTTGGCAGAACGACAATTGATCTATTCTTTAAAGGGCAATCACGGAGGAACTGCTTTCTTTTCTTCTTGAAAATATTCTACTAATTTACATTTAAATTTCTTCTAAATTATCTAATCTAATTCTAATCTATCTAATCTAATCTAAGTATCTTCACTTCCATATCCCCGAAGGGGTAGGCAGAGGTACAACAAGTGCACCCACGATTAGCCGAAGATACTTGGTCCCACAATGTGATAGGTGGCAAGCCTATCGCCGACCGGGCATTTCCAATCCCGGGCAACTTTATGTTTTTCAGAAAACTGAAAAAACACTTTTTTTTATGAGCCCGTCCCGGGAATTGAACCCGGGACCTAATGTGGTCAACGCCAACGCTGGACCACTAGACCACAGAGGCGACTAAATTATGTAATCCTTTTTTAACGGATTGGCTTGAAGAAAGTTGTTTAATTAGAGATATGCTTGCTCATTGTATAAATCTCTTTTTGTATTATTTTCTGTATAATGTTAAGCGTTAAATAAATGAATAATTTAAATATTGCTCCTCAACTACTAAGACCTATTCTAAAATAGCTTATTACGTATTAATAGGCTATTATGTGAGATCATTGCGTGTGTAGTCCAGAAAACGCAGTGAACTAACAGCGATACGCGCTAACTCATCAAAGTAAACTATTTGAGCGTAAAATAATTTAATGCTTGATCTACCCTAAGATGAGGTGTATTTTCTTGTACACAGAAATTTAGTGGTATTTTTGTATTAGTATTTTTGATGTGGTTTAATAGAGAATTTTCTCTTATGTCTGGGCCATGTTTGAAGAATGTTCGTAATAGGTTGTATTGATTTTTTAATTAGGCATTACGTGTCATTGTTTAGGTTACTTTCCGAAAAAAAAAACAAATAAAAAAAATAAAGATGTTCCCAATTTGTCAAGATCTTTTTGACGATGTTTCTTATTTGAAAGTTTGTAATTCCGAATTGACCCCGTTTTAATTTGGTTTAGGATTGGTGATGAGCTCCTTAAGAAAAACTACCAAACTTTAATTTTTCTTTATCATAAGACAGAAAACAAACAGATGGGTCTCCTGATGGAAAAAGTCGCCCATCACCTATAGACACCAAAGATGTTAATAGTACGTTGCTATCTTGTGGTGAGGTTTAATGCCTCATGCATAAGTTTACTGACTACCTTACCCTCCAAACCGGAACACGACAGCGACAAGCACTGACGCTATTGCGGCAGGAATAGGTGAGGCGGTGGTACCAAACCCGAGCAAGACAATGCAGAACTCTACCACCTAGTAGCCACAATGGTAATGGCTAGCGTAGCCAATCGGTCGCCTTTTACGACATGTCTGGCAGAAAGGCAGTTGGTCCTTTCTTCAAAGGTGCCAGGGACCAACACGGGAACGGGGGAAAAATAAACATGTGCACTATAATTGGAAAAACAGATTACAGAACAGTAACAGATTTTGATTATTGCTTTTGTCTTGGAAAATATATACCTTTATAAATTTGGTAAACATCTGAATCTTCGCAACTGGCGTACGTGTGTAAAGAGAGTAATGAATGTGGAGGAAGCGAGACAAGCCTTCAAGGATCGTGATGTATGGCACTCGGTTCTCTCTGCCTACCCCATAAGGGATCTGGCGTGAATATGTGTATGTATGTGTGTTAAAATCCTTAACAAAAAATATATATTTATTATTTTAAGGAAATTTACGATATGCGAACAAACCTACGTTTGTTCTACGCTATCGTGATATTTGAGTTATTGTAAGTTTGTTTTGGCGTAGTTATTGCAGTAGTGGAATTTGAGGAAGGACGATAGAACATTTTTACGGCTAACTATAATGTACACAAATGGTTTTCAGCACACATCTCGTATTACAGAAAATCTTACAAACTTATCAAAGAAAAATTAAACACGACAGAATTTAAACCTTGCCTCTCGCCGGCATGCTCTAGCCAACTGAGCCACGTGTCAAATGTTTAAATGTGGCGAAAATTCTCTTTGTTTTGAGATGATCTATACATACTGATTACTGTTACTGTTAGATATACGTGTGAATATCAAAGATAATGAGTTGATCGTGACAAGTGAACTCATTTAAATAAGATCAGTAAATCGATGGAATGGATCACAAAGCAAACATAAATTTCGCCACATTGAACCATTTGAGATTTGGCCACATTGAAACAAGATTGTAGGCTGAAATCCTGTCGTACCAAAATTTTCCTGTATAGTGTATTCTGTGGTAAAATTTCTAACGGGTTGTAAACAAATTGTATGAAAGAAAGACATTTTATTCTTTAACACGCATTAAGACCAACGTGAAAGAAAAATTATTTAGATTAAGTTACTGAGTTCTAGAGAAATATAGCAATCAACGTTTATTGTTGCTGTTGTACTGCTTAGATTTATAAAAAAAATATCATGCGAAGCTCGGTTATCCAGACACAAACAACTAAGCTGATATGAAACCTTGTTTAAAGAGTGAGCATACGTATATGAAACACTTATATTAATTGGGTACTAGGCGGTTGAGTTTTGCATTGTCTCGCTGGGGTCTAGTAACACCGCCTTACTTATTCCTGCCGTAATAACGTAAGTGCTTGTCACTATGTTCCGATTTGGAGGTAAAATAACTGGTAGACTTATGCATGTGACATTAAGCTCGTATTAAGTTACATTATCCAGAAAATTTGAAAATGTAATTGAGACTGAACGATTTGAGAAACGAATCCAGAACTTTAGGAATTTTTATTAAAAATGTTGACGGATTTCACACGACATACATCTACGCTTATTCCATGCGATTTAAAAGTTTTTTTTTATGATAAAAATTATATATTTGTTTCCTATTTTATGATAAAAACAACACATAGAGTAAGTAGCAAAAAGTAATCTTCATTTTCTCCTAATACTTTATTACATATGACTATCGCATTTATTCTATTTTTTCTGATGATCGCTATATAATAATTATTAGAATATTGAATAGCGCATGTAGCCCTTACATTTATGTTCAAGTATTTTAATATCATTTTCTGAACTTTTAAATCGCATGGAATAAGCGTAGATGTATATCGTGTGAAATCCGTCAACATTTTTAATAAAAATTCCTAAAGTTCTGGATTCGTTTCTCAAATCGTTCAGTCTCAATTACATTTTCAAATTTTCTGGATAATATAACTCACCTGAGACTGGGTATATTCTAGAATTGTCGATTTCATCATAAGATTTAACATCATTGGCTATACTTAGATTCTAATTTTTTAACCAAATAAGGAAACATTCCCTCGAGTTGGTATGAGTCCCTTTTCAAAATTAACTGCCATTCTGTCGAACTTGTCGTAAAAGGCGACCAAATGACTATATGTGACACTACCATTGTGACTACCAGATAGTAGATTTCCGCAACGTCTCGCCCGTGTATATTATACCCAATGATTTAAAACGTTATAATATCGATATGTTTGCTGTTTCGTGATTGGTTCGCCGCGTTTCATGCTGTTTCGTGATTGGTTCGCCAACTAGCGCTAGAAGACAATGTTATAATATCATATACCATAACCAATCACGACGACGCATACATATCAATATTATAACGTTATAAATCCTTGATTGTACTATCACCTTACCTACTCTGCCACAATAGCGTCAATGCTTGTCATTGTTGTGTTCCGGTTTGGAGAGTAAGGTAACTGGTAGACTTATGAATGTTGCATTGCCAACCCACCACACGCAGACCAACGCACCATTAACATCTTTAGTGTCTTCAGGAAACGGTTTCTTTTTCTATTAGGATAGCCTTCTTATTTTTGTGTTATAGCACTCACCCAGTACTTGAGAAAACTGAAAAAACTTTAAAAACAATAAAGAAAAATTTCGGCACGCACAATCGACGTAATTGATCATATAGCAAAGAGGAATTTCGCGACGTCGAGCCTGTCGACACTAACTCAGTGGAAGAGCGTCCCGGCTTTAGGGAGACGGTCGCGGGTTCAATCCCTGTGTGTCGATATTTTTTTGTTGTTTTTAAAGTTTTTCCAGGATAGCCTTCTGTTTATTTCCTATTTAATGATATAAATTAATAAGTTTTAGGGACTTGTGAACTAAGTCACAAAAAAGCTAGATGCGAGTAAAATGATAAATAAAATGTGGCCAAAAAATTCACCCTGTGTTGGTCCTGGCTATTTTGAAAAATAGGCAATCTACCGTTCAGCCAGGCAGGTCGTAAGGGGCGAATGGTTTATTATGCGAGTAACTGCCATCGTAGTTATTAGTAGGTGGTAAAGTTCTGCATTGTTTCGCTGTGGTCTGGTACCACTGTCTTTACTATTCCTGTCACATCAATGCTTGTCACTGTCGTGTTCCGGCATGGAGGGTAAGGTAGAGGGTAAACTTATGCATGTGGCATTAGACTTTGCTACAAAATAGCAACGCACCATTAACATACATTTTTGGTGTATATAGACAATTATTGACTATTTCCATCAGGAGAATCATCTGCTTGTTTGCTATCTTATAATATAAAAAAAAAACATAGTTATTGTTTTTAAAGTTATGGAAAATATTTCCCTTTTTAAAATACCGATTGAAATAACTATCTTTCATTAAATATTTTGTCTATATAAAGCTCGTGGTTGTGAGTGAATTCATAAAATAGCGTTTAAATCTGAAATATTTTATATCATATACAGCCAAAGCTATATAATACATGAGTTTGCATTTTGATCTCATAAAGCTGCGCGATTTAATTGCTCTGTGAATATTCAGCTTAGCAAACATAAAGTTATTTTATTTATATTTCATATTTAAGTCACTTTAATTTTAAATATGTTTTAAAGTATCTTCACGCCCGTATCCCCAAGAGATAGACAACCAGTGCAGCCACAATTAGCTGAAGATACATTGTCCCAAATATTATAGGTGGCAAGCCTCTCCTTATAATTTTATAAAATTTTCATAAAGAGAGAGAGAGGAGAGAGGAAATAATAAGCCCATAGGTGGCAACCTGGCACTTATTCAATTCCGGGCAACATTGTTTTTAACAAGAAATACGCTTGAAGTGCCAGACCCGGGAATATATATATATAGATCTTTCAGATACCTTATTTAGTAATTGGATTGGTCTTGGATTTATCTTGGTGACTGGCTGAGTAACTTGGCGAAAAAGAAACGGGGGAAGACTTCCCATCGGCGGTATGTCTGGCAGCAGCACAAAATTCTGGCAGCCTTTCAAAAGATTCAAATGCCACGTGGGGTGGAGAAAAGTGAACCGCTAATAAATCCAGTTAAATACCAACCAATCATCCTGCGTCATCCCATACCCATAGGGTAAAGTGGAGAAAAGATAGGCGAAAACTGCGGGCTAGTTTTTAACTTGCCAACCGGGTGGGGTAACGGGCGAAGACATCGGGTGATGGACCATTCGTCTTCTCGGCCAATCCGCGGCTGCTCTTATGAGTTTATCCCTTACAATAAATAAAATAAAAATAGGCTTTTTTTACTATCACTTATAATTAAAATTACCCTGCAAACGTTGTTTTGCTATACAAATTAAATTTTTTATTGAAATGGGTTTGATAATTTCGGAGTTCATCGCGGACGAACAACGTGAGACGTACTTTATACATGTTAAGATTACACCGTTTAAGATTACTGTAATTTATTATTAAACAAGTATGTAGTTGTTTGACAATTTTAATTATTAATTATAACTAAGACTCCTCTTTGGCGTAGGCGTCCCCTAAACCTTTCAACGTATCATATTCCCGTGCTTCTCGCATCCATAGCGGTCCACATCTTCGCTTAAAAATATCATTTCACCTTTTACTTATTCTTCTTTTTTGTTTTCATATCTCTGGGCATCCATTCTGTAAGGCGTTTTGCCCATCTGGTATTGTCATCCTAAAGATGTGTCCTGCCCAATTCCACTTGAATAGACTTGTTTTTCCTTACATCTACTATTTTAATTTTTTTATAATGCTGATATTATTGACCTTATCTGATAATTTTAGACCGAGCATGTTTCCTTCCATTTTACGTTGACAGATGGCATTTCTATCCTCATCTTCTTTTCTTAATGACCACGTCTGACAACCATATGTTAATGATCGTTGTATCGTCGATCATCGTAGTAAGTGCCATGCTTTCGTGAAATTTTTTCTTAATATTTACATTGATTTGGTTATTTTTCCTTATTTTCCTCAATATCCGTTACAATGTGTACGTTTTATTTTATAACAGGATTTAATTGGATGGTGAAGTACTGCAACGTTTTTTTAAGTTATTGATATAGGGAAATTGGCAGACGTGCCACCTGATTATAAGTCGACGTTGCCAATGAACAAACATGAGATACCTGGGCTGGAACTAGCCCAGGTATTCCATTCATGTGTTGCCTATCCTGAGACATAAGATGTTAAGTCTCGGTGCCAGTAATTACACTGCCTGTCTTGTTCCTCTCTCCGAAACACAGCAACGCTGTTTCACTAGAGAAATAAGCAAGATGGTGGTACCCATGCAGCCGGGAGCGCGGCACAGCGCATCCCTCCCACCAGCAATTCATTTTTTTCTATTCTTGCTGCAATAGCGCCGGTGTTTTTCATCGGTGTCTTCCGATTTGAAGGTAACCGGTGAATTGTAAATGTGTCATTATTATCACGCCATAGTGACGTACATTCAAATCTTTGTGTCTTTAGACTATTTTTATCTCTTTTTATCAGGCGAACCAATTGCTATTTACTATCCTACATAATAATGAAAAGAATTCGTCAATCTTAAGTTTGATTCTACAATTTAGGGTAAAGCTCGGAGTTTTACCTGCGTTATACTCGTAAACCGAAATCTTATTAATAGCTTAAGTTTTGCTTGAGTTTTGTCAGCATCGCCATGATAATGGTGAGCATAAAAAGCTTTCAGTCCTGGTTATCCTAAGAAATAAACTAGATTTATTATTAGGTGATGTGATGAGTATTACTAATGTATAATTAGTAAACTGTGGTAAACAGTATTTTTACACGTGTTTTCCTTGGCTTAAATTGCGTGGAAAACGATAATATTAATATACGAGATAAAAGAAAAAGACTGATGGATTAGTTTTTTATTTTCGTAGGTAAAATTTTTACACTTTAAATATGTCAGTAATTAATAGTTTATGCTTAAAAGAAAAAGTTATTATAAAATAAAAAAAACAATACAATAACATAATACAAATAACAAAATACAAAACAAATTAAAATATACTTAATTGGACACATCATCCCAAAAATACTTTACTATACCCAATGCACACTATACATGTTTTCACGATATTATAAAATATCTACAAATGTATGAAACTTTTTATACTGATTGGGACGTTTGCTGCGCGACGACACGTTTCCTTCCCAATGGCGTGTCTATTAGTATTCGTTGGTCTGTGCATATGAAATCGCCGTTCTAGTACAGCGATTTCGAATCATGATATTTTTTTGTTTTGCTAAGAATTTTAATTTCAAATTGAATTTTATTTCAATACTCAGTTTGAATAAAATAATATTGTTTTTACAAAATTTATCATTTGTCAATTGATTAACGTAATTTAATCGCATTTGAAACTTTTTTGTTATCATGGATACGTTAGGAATTCGAGTTATGGAATTGAGTGCCGTCGTGGTAGCTACGTGGCAGCTTAGTGGAAATTTCGACCTGAAAAATGAACGCCTGGTCGTCTAAAAATTTGGTCGACAATAACGAATTTAAGGTGATTATAGAAACTGAGGCTACTTGGTCTACGTTTGAATTAGAAACAGCTTTCAAAGTTAGCATCAAAATAATAATAGTCTATTTGCGTGAAATTTGCAAGTTGGAAATGCTTTCCCCATGAACTCAATGATCGCCAGCTGGAAGTACGATCAAGACGTGCCTTGCACTGATCAACACGTGCACAAACGAAATAATTTCGAACTGCATTGTTACCTGCCATGAAAACTGGTTTAACAACTGCAATCACTCAAAAATATAGTTTGATCCTGGTTTAGTACCCTAAACGAAAACTCAGTCCTAGAAAAGTGATTATCACTGTTTGGCAGTCTAGCACCGGTGTGATTTATCACAGCTTACTAAATGGCGATGAGCGATATGAACTGTGAAGAAATGAACACAATGATGGAGAAGTTTACACGTCTCCGAGCAGTTTTAGTCAATCGCTCCTTCCTACTGCCCCTGCACGATAACGCACGACCTTATACTGCACAAAAAGCACACCACTTTTTAAGTTACAAGAGCTGGATTTGGAAGCTCTTCGTCATCCGTCGTACTCACCAGACCTTACGCCTACAGACTTCTACTTTTTACAGAATTACGATAAGTTTTTGACGGGGTAAAAAAAACTCAATTCCCGAGAGGCAGTACAAAATGCCTTCGAAGATTTTGTTGCCTTCCATTCAGCTGATATCTTCAAGAATGGCGACAATAAAATACCACTATGTCGGTTTTACTTTATTAGAAATAAAAAATATGTTAACTTATTTCTTATAAAACCACAATTTTATAGGTATAAACTGATTATTTACCACATATTATTTACTATACAGGTAGGAGACCTGGATATAACGTATCTTTATCCTAGTATGCATTCATAAATCTCGTCATAGAGTAGTTGCCGTTTACTTTGTATTTTATACTTACTTACTTTGTATTGAATACTTACTTGACAATACTATTTTCATCTCTGTTAGTCGTGTTATTCTTCATTACTTACACTGGCTGAATTTACAAAATCAACTCTTTTTCGGTAAACATTTATCTATTTTGTGACTTATCTTTAGATCGTAATAATATTAGTTGCGAATGACTAAAACCTAGTCAACCAAATAATTAGTATTCTTGGCACTATTAGGTTGGCACGGACAAGTCTTTATTTATCTTTCGCAGACAAATCGTTTCACTTAGATATATAATGTTAACTGAAAATCTACTTTGTTAAAGGCAAACTCATAATGTTAAAACAAAATGAATTTTATGCGATGTATTTTTTAACTTTATATTGACAGTTAACGCTTACGACAAATACAAGTATTAGGTAAAATCTGTATTAATCTGTATTAAAAAAAAATTAAAGGTTGGTATTGGATAATATTTGAGTATGATGATCTATTTAGGCGTCCAAGTACGTGTAATAAATTTTATATGTTTGTACGTTGGTATGTTTGAACGTTTGTACGTCCATACGTCTGTACATCCGTACATCCGTACGTTTATATATTATAAATCATATAACTCAGGAGTAGGAGTCCACAAATATCTCAGGAGCTCAAAACTACGCCGAAATAATTCTTTTGATTGTTTTTTGTATTTTAATTTTTTGTAGTTTTTAGATTTCATTAAAATCAGTTCAGTAGTTGAAATATGTGTATGTATAGTTGGCAGATATTTGAAGTTTCGTTAATTTTGTGATTTACTTTTATTGTCACATCCACTTCGATGTAGCAATATCTGATAATGAAAGTGACGGAATAAGGGTGGACTAATACTCAGGATCGATCTTGTTAAATAAGCATGCTAGACCATAAGTATTTTACATTCAAGATTGTCTTAATATTTAACAGTCGGTTGCTGTAGACAATAGTCAAGTCAAACGGTTGTCATTCAAACATAATAGCTGAAAGAAGTTTGTAATGTCTTCAATAACTTGAAATTTATTGTAATTAAAATTAACGCGAGAATACTTCCAATAAATCGTTTTGTCAAATAAAGGAGTGTAGATTTTTAAAAATTAAGCCTTTTAGGCTTAAATATTAAGCCTTTAATTTTACTTTTAAAATATGAAATATGTAGAATAGTTCAGGTTTGTTTAATTACCTTATTTAAAATGGAAACATTATAATTATTGCGAAGTAAAGAAAACTAGACAACAATTAAAGTCGCTCAAATAAAGGCTACATTTAGAAAAATAATATCCTTTTTTCACAGGCCTTACTCAGACTTAATAAATATATGGGAATTTTACAAAATTACAAGGTTTTTATAGTAGGTGATTTTACTACCTGCGTTCCATTATTTCAAACATGAGATGTTTCCACCCATGTTCATTGTAAAAATTATGGACATATATTATGGATATTGTCCAAGCTATATTATGGTACATAACATTTGGCGGGCATTTCGAAAACTAATTCGCACTATATATAACTATATAAAAACTTTTTATTGTACTATTTAATTAATGAATAAATCAAAGATATGCTCTTGTTGAGTGTTCTCAATAATTTTTCCGTTTGTGGCAGGCTCTAGACGCTTGTCTCTGTCTCTTACCAAAATATGTAGTTATTTGCTAAGCAATATTAAGACGTACTAGTACATGAAAGGTTATTACTTTTTTGTAACTGAAATTTATAGAATTCAAATAATGCTATTTTGCATATTAAAAAATCTCCTTATTCTTAAGATATATCTCGATTCCAATTCGATCAGCTTTCTTTAAGTATCACTCCATCTAAACGCATAAAACGTTTAAAACACTTAAAGTTATAAATGTTTTAATTAGTTTTAAGATCACTTGATGGATTATTTTTTATACAATTAATCAGAAAAATTTAATTCAATTAATAATAATATGGAAAGCCCAAATTAAACTTTATCTTGCCTTATTAATTAGCTTAAGGAGCGGGCCATGATTAATCTGTGTTTTAATACAGGTGTGCGAAAAAAAGGGAACTTTTTTGTAGGGCGAATGCTTCACTGATTATTAATGAGTTATTTTAGTACTGGTTTATTTTGGTACCACGATGCTCAAGAAATCTCTGCATTTTCTATTTTTTTAACAATAAAGATTACTTTGCAGTGATAGTTTCCAAGATTGATAGCATGAGGATTAATATTGTGTCAGGTAACATTTTTGTTCGGGTAATTTGGGAGCCTTGGAAATCAAGATGATGAGTTCAAGGTCTGGTAGTGGTTTATGTCTAGAGCATGTGTTTGATTTGAGCGTCGTGTTGACCCATTGGATTTTGTATATTAGATGAAACAGTATTAGATGATATATACAGGGTTTCTTTCAAAGATCCATCCAAATTTTCAAAGACTGTTCAAAATCGATGTCGATTTATGTAATGAAAAGAATAATTTACCAAATTCCGAATTTCATTTTTATCCGACAAAAAAAGCGTGTGGATATAATTTCAATTACACAAAATTCTAACTTAAATATTTTAGTGCCTTCAACCAAATAAAAGTAATCGCAAAAATGTATTCAGAGCGACAGATAACATAATAGTTACTGTCGTAATTATAGGTAAATGTAAAATGACACACTGTCAGATTTACAGAGTTCATTCACAATACTCAGTGTCTGAAATTAATAAATTTAGTGGGATATTTTTAAACGAATATTTATATACGTTTAAAAATATAACGCGTTTCTGTAGTGCATCGCAGATATTCGCAGATAATCATGTGGATGATTTTTATGCTGTCATGAGAAAGAGAACGGCAACGATGATGAACAGATTATGTGAGAGTACTAATGGCATTCTGAAGACATTAAGCGATAAAGTGGAAAATCCATTTTTTCAGAAGTGGATTAAAATGCATATAAAAGATGTATCGTCGAGAGAATTTGTATAGTATGTCATATAAATTGTGTGCATATGTGTAAGTATATGTATACGGATGTATGTGTATGTGCGTGTATGTAAGTATGTGTATATGCATGAGTAAGTGTGTGTGTATGCATATAGGTACATATGTTTGTATGGTATGACATATTATATAAATTATTAAAATTTTCTGCAAACATAATTAAATTATTTACATAAGTACTAAAATAAACATTAAATTTATAAATTATTACTACTAACAATGCTATGGATGTTTTATCTGAAAACAAATTATTATTATTATTATATTGTAATAATTTTACAATAATAATAAAAACACACTTTCAATTCAATATATAGTTCCTAATTTTAAAATTTGGCCGGACGTTAAAGTAACCCTAGGTAAATCCGTGCAGTTATCCATTGATACATTTTTATATCAATGCAGCTATCATGCTCATAGGATTAACACCCATCTCGCCCGTCAGTAAAATTGGTAACACAATTCTCCAAAAAACCAAACGGCAACTAGTGTTCGGTTCACTTTACCTACCACGCAACCAATGCGATGGTATTTGATATGGACTTTTAACAATATCCCTACATTTTTATACATAAATTAGGTGGCAAATGCAACGATAGATCACCGTTTCTGTCATCATATAAATCCAGTGAATTGCGATGAAAAAAAACGAGTAATGAAGTTTGCAATCGATAAAAACCAAACAAGCAAATCGTTCTACTGATAAAAAGAGACAATTATTGTCTAAAGATAACAAGATATGAGTGGTGCATGTGTATGTACATGTGACGAAATAATAATGGCATATTCGTAAGCTTATCGGCTACCTTACACTCTGAGCGGGAACACAACAGTGACAAGCATTGAATATTTTTCAAATAACCATTAGTACTTAAACATAACATTAACATGTCGTCGATGTAGTTTTTCATATAAACCTTTATCCCATATTTTAGCTCCTAACGAATAAAAAATTAGACTATCTTTGATCCAGGATCCTATCTTGTTAAATTAGAGGATTTTCAATTACCTCCATGACAAATTACATCAAAATTAACTGTGCAGTTTAGTCCTGAAAGCATAAAAGGCAGACAGACATATGTTCGTACTTACGAAATTAGTATTAATAATTGGTACTTATATAGATATATTTTTATTTAAGTTGAAATAAAAAAAAATATGCCCTTAGTAACAAAATTTCTCAATCGTAACATCGTGAATGTTAGCTAGGTCTCGTACGGATACACACATCGCTGATTCAATTCAAAAGTACCACAAATAAAAAAAAAATGTTTTTATTGCAAAAATGCAATCATAAGCCTTTATATTTTCATATTTAAAGAGACTCCCATTGATTTTCAATCTAAGATAAAAAACCCACGTAACCGTTTTTTTTGAATTTTCGTTTTAAACGCGCGAAATATAATCTAAACCGCCATATTGTTAGATGTTCATCGATAAGAGAGCTGAAAGCACGTTTCTTTTGTACAAAAATGCCACATCTCGAAAATTAATCTGTGCTATTCATTTATTTTATAAGGAAAATGACCACATTTAGGAATACTGCAGTTTTGAATAAAGGATTCGCGTAAGTACGATATTGTTTTTAAATCAAAAGTATATTTTTCAAAAAATTTATCAAAAGTATATATTTAAAAACTGTTTGTTTTGTATAGACAAATCTGTTTAAAAGAACTTAATTTTTTTAAACTGAAATAAAATTATTAGGCATTGTGTTCGTTTTGCATTTAAGTAATTTAATATGAAGTACAGTATTTCAAAATCGTTTGTTTTGAATTTAAAAAAAAACGACTTTATATTATTATAATTAAGACAAATAGTTAAGTACAATCGACGTAATCGATCATGTAGCAAAGAAAAGATGAGAAGAAGGGAGATGGTCGCAGGTTCAAATCCCGCGTGTCGATATTTTTCTTTGTTGTTTTTAAGGTTTGACGATGAATGTTTAGGAAAGAGACCAAACTTTGTTGTTCCAAAAAGCAATTATGATAGCAACACTTCAAAGTCTACGTGTTTGACCAGCTCTAGTTCAGATTTCTCTTCGGACGATAGTGTTAAAGACCCAGAATTTCTAGTGTGGCAAGACTTAGCATTAAGTGGTTCAGATTCGGATAATGATTGCATTCAAATTGTAAACCACTTAATTAAAAGCAAACAACAACAATTATCTCCTCAACCTGGACCCTCTGGTTTTTATAAAGATATTGAAGAATCTGGCCATAGTAATCTGTTAGCAGACATTTGTTTAGACAATGTACCGATGAGGCTGGAATCTGAAACTATTGATCCTCAACCAAGTGATTTGCAATAAAAGAACAACAACATGCAGGTTCCCAGCGTTGGTATATCAAGTATTGAAACAGCCTCTCCTTATAATGTTAAAAATGAAAACATTGAAAGAAGAGGTCGCAAACGGAAAGCCAATCCAAATTCATGGCGGAAAAATATGTCTAAACCATTAAGAAACTGTGGCTAAGCATATACCTCGATGTCGAAAACAAAGAAAAACGTAGAAGAAAAAAATGGGGTCAGTTTGTTCTGATAAATGCAAGTTTCAGTGTTCTAAAAAAAATATTTACCAAGATAGATTAATTATTTTTAATGAATATTGGAGTACTGGTGATCTGGAAGCACAAAGACAATTTATTTATAATAAATAACCTGACTGAAATAGAACCAAAATATCGATATACTCGCGTTGGTTGTTCTCGAAAAATTCGTAATAATGCTTACTACTTGCCTGTTAACTGCAACTGTACGAGAGTGTTAAAGTTTTTTTATGAGTACCCTTTCAATTTCTGATACAGTAATTCGAACTGTTGTTAAAAAATACCAATTCAACCCCACAGTCATCCAATTCAAAGAACAAATTGCTACGGCCAGCAGAAAAATACGTTCATGGTATCGATGTACCAATACGCCACCAAAATTAAGAAGTGTTACGTATAAGTTTTTAATTAAGGGCCACGCACAAAACGAAGGCCATGCCGTTCATTCCACTATCCAAAAAAATATAACTCGAGAAATTTTTAAAAACAACAAAGTTTTCCTAAGCACGGGGTGAGTGCTATAACACAAAAATAATATAACTCAAGCTTTAAAATCATCGACCATTTATGTACCTGATCAATATATTACCCTAATTAAAACAGCAAAAATGAAAGGCTTGCCTTACATAGTTAAAGAACTTGCCCGTGATAGTTTTGTAGATTTAAAACCTTTGGCTTGCGGTAATTTTACTAATAATGAAAACAGAGAGAAGATTAAATGGTCTGATATAAAAATACTCAAAATAGATAAATACGTGAAGAACAAGTTCCTATATAAGACTTCATATCGAGAAAATGAATTTAAATCAGTGTCCACACTTAATAAGGGCAGGCAGCAGAAAAAGAATCAATCTGCAAATATTATTACACCAAAGAAACTTTATAACCAAAAACTAAATGTTACGCAAGCAAAAAAACAACGTATTCTTAATCTTATTAATAAAAATATTATTTCAAAAAAACTACATGTAAATACTGCAAATCTGTAAGGCTGATAATTTAGATTAATATTTACTGTCTGGTACGTTTTACCAAAGTTTATATTAAGAGAATAATTATGGTTGTGATTTTGTGATCTAATAGGTGTTCCTTAAATGAATAAAAAATAAAAATACAATAGTTATAAGATTTTAAAAGTTATAGTTGATTTTAACGTAAGAGTTTTTAATTAAATTTTAAAGTTACAGATTTTTTTAAAAGTTTTGAATGTATTTTTAAATTTATAAGTCCTTGTTTTATTTTTCAGTTTGAAAAATTTGCTAATATTAGCGTGGTCAATTTTATTTTTTGTTTCCATTGTTTAAACAAGAACTTAAAAATGATACGTAATTATTTTAACAAGAGTTTCAAAGATTTGTGTTTGTTATTTTGAGGAAAACATTGATTTGTTTTAAGTTTTAAATATCAGTATAGTTATTTTATTAAATTGCATGGTAATTTTTACTATATTCTCTAAAAACTTTAAAGTAAAACATGATTAAAACAATTTATTTTTTGATTTATGGTTTTTTTATTCCATATTTAATATATTTGATACCTATTTTTATATTCAAAAGTAATTTATCTGCTTATAACTCCTCTAGTATCAAGTTTATTACAAAACTACTTAATACATATTAAGCGGCCTAAAAATACGCTTCTAACGAGATATAATATGTATATATTTGATATAATTCGAAGAAAGTATTAGGCGAAAAGTATTTTTTTTTAAACTAGCTCTCCTATAAAAACTTATTATTTTGATTTGTGGTACTTTTGAATTGAATCAGCAACATACACCACCATGGCTATTCTTGTCAATAGCGTCGATGCTTATCGTGGTCATGTTCCGATCTGTAGGGTCAGGCAGCCCGTAAACTTATTAATGTGGTATTCCAAACCTAACCACATAAATAACAAGGTACCATTAACATCTTCGGTGTTTATAGGTGATGATTATCTGTTTCCATCCTGAAAACTATCTAATTTTTATAACATTTATAAAAAAGCAAATGGTTCTCCTAATGGAAAGAAAAACACACCACACCACATATGTTAATGGTAGTATCCGTATGGTGGAATGGCAATGCCACATGCATAGGTAAGGTAGCCGGTGTACGGCTACCTTACCCTCCAAACCAGAACACGGCAATGACAAACATCGACGCTATTAGGGGGCGTCCATAAATTACGTGAGGTGTTTTTTTTAATTTTCTGTCCCTCCCTCCCCCCTTGGTGAGATGTCGTGAGATTTTATTCAACCCCCTCCCCCATCCCCCAATCTCACGTGAGATTTTTCAAAATTAGGGTTTCTTAAATATGTAAACGCGTTGGATTTTTATCATAAAAAGAAAAAAAAATTGCTTCGTGATTTTATTTACGACTAGTTAAGACTAAGTATCTTCACGCCCGTATCCCTGAAGAGGTAGGCAGAGGTACAACAAGTGCACCCACTATTAGCTAAAGATACTTGGTCCCACAAATGTGATAGGTGGCAAGCCTGTCGCCAACCGGGCACTTTCCAATCCCGGGCAACTTTGTGTTTATCAGAAAACTGTAAAAACACTTTTTTTTTATTGCCCGACCCAGGAATCGAACCCGGGACCTCATGTGGTCAACTAGTAGTAGTTAAGACTTAGTAATCAATATTACTGAGTTATGTAACAATTTAACAATATAATACTTAAATCGTATACACACGATACTAACACAAGCAAATAATTTGCTTACTTTGGGGTTAGATCATTAAGTGTAATTTGTCTCGTGAATATTTATTATTTATTATTATTATTACGCTTAAGATTAAATCTTAAACATGTACAATATGGATAATGGACCAAAATAGTATATTTTTTTCTGTTTCAATCAGAAAAAAATTGCGTGATATATGCCGAGACCCCCCTCTCCCCAACGTAAGATTAGATGAGATTTGACTCGACCCCCTCTCCCCCTTAAACTTCTCACGTAATTTGTGGACGCCCCCTTACTGCAGGAATAGGTAAGGCGGTTGTAACACATACCCACAGATATTGCGAACTCTACCACCTTACAGTCACGACGGTAGTGACACGTATAGCCAATCGGTTGCCTTTTACGACCTGCCTGGCAAAACGGCAGTTAGTCTATTCTTCAAAGGAGCTCGAACTAATACGGAAAAGTTATCAGCTTGTTTGTTATTCTATGAAATAAAAATATTAAAAAACTAAGGCACAAATATTGTTCTCAATAATATAAAAGGTTAAAAATGAAACTTATAAGCGCTATTCGTTGATCTACAAACAATAGCAATCTGAAACCTGCTACAGTTTGAAAGTTGCAAGTGTTGAGCCACGCGCTCCTTTCTGTAAATTACCTTTTAATGAATGGTCTAGATTTATAGTTTCATGATTGGTTCTTTGTTTAAAGAAAACACTTGAAATTGAGCTTTTAACCATTCTACTTTTATATCAATATCATTCAAATAGTAAATTCCATTTAACATTTAAGGAAAAGAAAATATTTGTAGTTCGCCGTGTTGGTCCCGGCTTCTTTGTAGAATAGGCCAACTGCCGTTCTGCCAGGCAGGTCGTAAAAGGCGACCGATTGGCTATCGAGTCACTACCATCGTGGCTACTAGGTGGTACAGTTCTGCATTGTCTCGCCCGGGTCTGGTACCACCGCCTTACCTATTTCTGCCGCAATAGCGTCAGTGCTTGTCGCTGTCGTGTTCCGGTTTGGAGGGTAAGGTAGCCGGTAAACTTATGCTTGTGGCATTAGACCTCGCCACAAGATAGCAACGCACCATTAACATCTTTGGTGTCTATAGGCGATGGTTGACTCTTTCCATCAGGAGACCCACCTGCTTGTTAGCTATCATATGATATAAAAAAAACATTGATCTGATGTAGCAGAATTTCTTTTCGAAGACCATTAGATTTTTTCTAGTACGCTGCAAAGAATGTGAGTGACATGAAGCAAGAAGGTAGTCTGATGATATAAGAATGAGTCTAGGACTTTTAAATTCTTACAATTTTTGATTTCTAATTATAGAACTATTTATTTATAATATTTTCTTTGTTATGAAACTACATTCAAAAGTTACATTGGTACCACACTATATTCTGTTACTTGTATCAGAATCTTCATGCACTTTATACAAAGGACGACTTAGCTCCTGAGGGAATGTTGTCAACTCTGTTGAGTGCTAAGTAAAATACTTTTACATAGAGATATATTCACAAGTTTACTTGAAATTTTGCCAAGAAATAAGACTAAAAACTATAACTATTTAGATTCTTTAGTGAAACAATTCACATTATATTTAATGTTTTTTTTTATGGTTTTACACACACACATTTAATTTATCAAACTCAAATGATTGGCCGAACGAATATCTCTTTGATATTTCTCACAATAAAAACTATTTTTAAAACTAATATTATAAATAGGTAAGCATTGTAACTTAGCGAGTTTGTTTGTAGGAAGAAATTTCTGGAACTACTGGAGTTAGTGAGTTTGTTTGTAGGAAGAAATTTCTGGAACTACTGGAGTTAGCGAGTTTGTTTGTAGGAAGAAATTTCTGGAACTACTGGAGTTAGCGAGTTTGTTTGTAGGAAGAAATTTCTGGAACTACTGGAGTTAGCGAGTTTGTTTGTAGGAATAAATTTCTGGAAAAATTGGTATCGCAGGAACTATGCAATAGTTATAATTTAAAATTTCCATAAAAGTATACTTGCGTAAATAATAATTATGCGTTAAAATTCTTGCATTTAGATTTGCATTCTTTGCATTCTTCAAAGGAGGCCGGGACCAACACGGCGAAAAAACGTATCTTTCATAAGAGAGAAGCTAATCTCATAAGAGAGAAGCAAAGCATAAACACTGTCGTGCGAACTCATCGCACCTGAAGTGTCGAAAAGAAGACGAAACAGTGAAAACGTCATTACAGCTTGGTACGGCTAAGGCTGGACTGAGCTGTTTGGGGATTTGTCAGCTAAGAGAGAAACCAGAGACCAATAGGTCATCCAACCCCGTGCTGGTTTAAGCGTAAGCCGAAACTCAACATCGTTAGCTCATGACAAAGCGTTCCGTACTTCATGTACTCATCAGATGGGCGACAGCCCGTTACACTGTATGTTATGCTTATCCGCATGGGATACAAGTGAGAATGGACCTCGTCAGGGGAGGATCATCCACTCTTGAGTCTATTGGAGCAACGCTCGCTAAACGAAGGGCCGCTTCAGCGGTAGGATTGGAATCCGTTCCATTCTACACAGCTAATCTCATAAGAGAGAAGCAATGCATAAACGTATCTTTGTTCTATGAATTACGATGTTGTATATCTTTTTGTATATTATACACTTAGACTTTAATGTTTACGGTCAAGTATTTCACTTTACTAGGTTGGCTGTAAGAAATCTATTTTCTAGAGATTTGTTTAATGTTTTGTTTAATGTTGCACTGTTGTGTACCATAAAGAATTATATAAAGTACCTGGATGACCGAGTTTTGCCTTGCTTGCTAAGCGAACATATAATTTATGGAAAAATACTGAAAATATTTCTTCTTAAAGTTTCCTCTTCGAGGATACGCCCGTATCCTCGAAGAGGTAGGCAGAGGTACAACCAGTGCACCCACGACTAGCCGAAGATACAAATGGCCAATTGCACTAACATTGTCTTAGCTTAGGACACTTCTAAATAGTATGCTGTAACATTCTTCCCAGAAGAAGAGAGGGAGAAGTGACAGCATACTATTTAGGATTGTCCTAAACTAACACGATGTTAGTGCAATTGGCCATTAGTCCCACAATGTGATAGTTGGCAAGGCTTTCGCCAAACGGGCACTTACCCAATCTCCGGCAACGCTGTTTTATCAGTATTTAATGTTAACCTAGTGTAGACCTGGCTTTAAGCTTTTGTAATTGTCTCTGTTAGAGAGAGAAAAAATGAAGTATTTGTATTTTACAAATCATTTAGCCCAACAGTAACGATAGAAAAAGAAACGTTAAACGACTCTTATATTTTAGAACATTTTATTAACCGTTAGCTTTTGTGTAAGTTTTACTACACTCATAAAGATAACATTTATATATAAAGAAAAAAGGTTAATAACACTCTAAAACTTTTTCTATAAAGAAAGTATAGGAGACATATTAATAAACGTAAAAAGGAGCGTTTCTTATAATGTTATTACCTCGAAAAGCATACAATCTTGCAAAGCAGTTACAAACTGTAATAGTTCTTGTGGAGGTTTGGAGCTTCCATAGGTATGCGGGTATGTACACTTGTCAAAGATTTAAATTTACACTGAAATAGATATACCGTACATATTAAAATTTTTTTGTAGCTTTTTCAACCTACGAAAAACCGGAATTTATCAATTTGATATATATTTAATATTATTGGAATTGGACAATATTTGATTAAGTATCATGATTTACTAAAGTGTCCAAGCACGTGTGCTAAATTTTGTAAGTGTATGTATGTTTGTCGACGAATTTCTCAGTATCTAAAAGTTATCTCGAGATATTTATTTTTGATTTAAATTATTTTAACTTAGGAACCGTCTAAGTTTCATCCAAATCACTTTAGTGGTTTTTGATATATGATTACAGACAGATTTTGCAGACGGCTTATTTTTTTTAAATAACTTTTATTCAATAAACACGTTTGACCTGTATATCATCTCCTTATATTTTTTATGGAATAGGGGGCAAACGGGCAAGAGGCTCACCTGATGGTAAGTGATCACCGCCGCCCATGAACAGCTGCAACACCGGCGGTACTGCAGGTGCGTTGCCGGCCTTTAAGGAATGAATACGGTCTTCTCTCGAAGCAGAGCAGTCGTGCGGGGCAAAAAATTATTTATACTATTAATAATTTTTTTAATAGCTGACGTTTAAAACCAGAGATGAAAATCACATTTCAGATACATGTCAGTTTTTATTAATCGCGCCATGAATATATTAGGACGTGAATTTAAGGCCTTAAATTTGTATGCACTTCTATCTAGATTACTTTTTGCCTTATTACAAAAATGCGATTTATAAAAACAACAAAAATCTTTTACAGAAGTGTTTCTTTGGATATTTTTATCAATTCTTATTTTAATATATGTGCGTTTTAGTATATACTTGCAGTAAGTTACGGTTTATCTAATCTTTTTTATGTTTTTCTAAGATATTATAAAACAAATAATTATATTTCAATTTCGAATATCATTAAGTTTTGTGGTGCATATTACAGGAAAACTATTATAACTCTAAAACGGAATTTAACAGAGTAATTGTAAATCTTGCACGGGAAAGTGTTTTAATAGAATTTTATTATTAACACATTAAATTAATTTTCAAAAATAAAGATACCTCATGTTGGTAAACGGCCTATACGTTAAGAAATCACAAAAGCAGTAGTGTGTCATAATATTATGAACTACATCAAAGCGTGATATGCGAATATTTGCACTCACAAATACACATTTTTATTTGTTTATTAGTTTATCTATGTCACGCAAAAACATTGTACTTACCTTGATATTCGAAAGTATGTCTATCTCTGATACTATAAATATCTTTCATACTAGACCTCTGTCAAACTTAAATGGGGTTTTATCTAAGGACTTGGCAGATTCTGCGGATTAGAGAACATTTTCCGCAGGGTCATGAAGGTTCAACTGTTTAGGCATTCCATTTAGTATATTTCCGTGTCCAACTCCAATAATATACAGAGACTCGTGATAAAAGGAATGTGAATGTATATATATATATATATATATATATATATATATATATATATATATATATATATATATATATATATATATATATTATATATATAAAAGTATGTGTAAGTACCTATTTTATAATTGTGTATGTACCTATTAAAAACATTGAACATACTGCAATCATCTTTGTTTAATTAATTTGACATAGATACACTGACATTACTTAACGTTCGGTATCTTCAGGCCCATATCCCCGAAGGGGTAGGCAGAGGTACAAGTGCACCCACGATTAGCCGAAGATACTTGGTCCCACAATGTGATAGGTGGCACGCCTATCGCCAACCGGGCACTTTCCAATCCCGGGCAACTTTGTGTTTATCAAAAAACTGAAATAACACTTTTTTTATGTGCCCGACCCGGGAATCGAACCCGGGACCTCATGTGGTCAACGCCAACGCTGGACCACTAGACCACAGAGGCGACTTAATGTTCGGCTCACCAATTAATAGTAATGACAAATGCAAACACCATAATTTGAACCTTATAAAACTTAATCAAGTATAAACAGCCCACATGACCCTAAAGCTGCTCGGTAATTTACCTCTAAGAAGTATCTACACGCCCGTATCCCCGAATAGGTAGGCAGAGGTACAAGTACACCCACGATTAGCTGAAGATACTTGGTCCCACAGTGTGATAGGTGGCAAGCATATCGCCAACCGGCACTTTCCAGTCCCGGACGACGTTGTTTTTATCAGAAAACTAAAAAACACATTTTTGAATTGCCCGACCCGGGAATCGAACCCGGGACCTCATGTAGTCAGCTCCGACACCGAGCTACTAGATCACAAAGGCAGAGATATTTCACATATACTTAGGATAAATGGTTTCATAACAAAACAATCATGAAAAGATTTTAAGTACAGAATTTAAGGTTATGATTTAAAATAATTAATTGACATGTTTCATAATGTGTGTTGTTTCTGTAACATGTATTTTCTATGTTTTAATAGCATATTATATTTTTATGTATAAATGTAAGCGTTACAAATAATAAAATTGTTTTTATCGTACAATACACTTTGCTTTTCTTGCCGCAATATTTTCACGACTTGCTATCAACGTATTCTACGTTAAAGGCAACGTACCAATAAGTTATTTCGTGTATATAGGCTATGATTTTTTACCAGGAGAGTCATGTGATTGATTTAATAAATAAAATAATTAAATAAATAAAAAAATAAGGAAATATGTAAATTTTCAGGCAGTGCTTACAGAACTTCATAACTCCGTATTAAGAAAAAGAGATATACACAGACATAATTATCTCATTTTAATACAGCAATTTATGTTGAATAAATTGATGAAATGCGCGTTGGGCCACGTCGCAATATAGGGTTCGAAAGTTGCCTATCACAATAATGTGGAATAAGAAGACGTATTTTATTGTTTCATATTATTTTTTTTGGATCATAAGATAGCAAACAAGCAGATGGGTCTCCTGATGGAAAGAGTCAACCATCGCCTATAGACACCAAGGATTTTAATGGTGCGTTGCTATTTTGTAGCGAAGTCTAATGCCACATGCATAAGTTTACCGGCTACCTTACTCCACTCTCCAAAAGTATTAATGGTGCGTTGCTATCTTCTGGCGAGGTCTAATACCACATGTATAAATTTATCGGCTACCTTACCCTCCAAACCGGAACATGACAACGGAACCGGAACGGTGACAAGCACTAACACTATTACGACAGAAATAGGTAAGGCGGTGGTACCAGACCCGAACGAGACAATCAGAACTCTACCACCTAGTAGACACAATGGTAGTAACTCCTCTGGTAGAACGGCAGTTGGCCTGTTTTTCAAAGGAGCCTACTATTATGAAAATTTAACCTATTTAACGTCAGTGACGAATATATCCGCAACACAGGTTTAACGCCTTTAAAAGCTTCTCCAAGTACATTTTATAAGTTGCCCTACTATTACTTATAACTTGTAAAACCTTCTAAGCCGTGATAGTACTCCTTTAAACTTCGTTATGTTAACTGCTGCTGTAAATTTACCCCCAAACCAACCCTTTAGTTAGCAGAGGAAATACTTGATTCTAATAAAAAATTGCACTTTAATGTTTAATATTTTACAAACGAGCCTGTTATAGAAAAATTGCTTTCACAAACCTATGATATTAAAAACCTATCCAACGATACCACACACTATTTACATGAGAAAAAATTCACATTCACATCCTCACTTAAGGTGTTCAAGAACTATCCCTAAAAAATATTTTTCAAGATTTTAAGTTACCATATGAACTTTTAAACTAACGCGTTCTACTATTCTTTTTAAAAATATATAAACGGGTCAATAACGCGTACATACATACGCGTAGAACTTACTTGTAAAGCTCGACGTTTCGGCCAAGTTACATTGACCGTGGTCACGAGCAGACTGGTCAATGTAACTTGGCCGAAACGTCAAGCTTTACAAGTAAGTTCTATATGTGTACGCGTTATTGACCCGTTTATATATTTTAAAAATTTAACTTACCACTTTGTTGCCGTGAGTAATATGTACAATAAACATTCATGCAAAATTACAGTTTTTTAGAACCACGGATCTCAAGGATCTTTGAGCTAGACTGTGGACGGACAAACGGCCGGACAGACAGATGGACAATTAGACAAAGCGGAAATTTGAGAGTTCCTAGTTTACTTCGAAATCCAAAAATTATCTTTTGCTTATCGAAGTAAAGTTTGATTCACATTTAAACTTTATCAACTAGTAAGTAATATACTCAACATTTATACAAACACAGCGTTTTCGATACTTAGACTCCGCCTTAGAGAGTATCCGTATCCGTATCAATTTAAATTCAAATTTGTGCATTATGAAACAAAATAATAAGTATCGAAACTTTTCTTTTAACCATTTTTTATACGACGAAATACTTTATGTAAACTCTCGCAGCAATTTTCCGAGATGGCTATGTTGGACTGTCTTAAAAAAAGACCTACCAACTAAAATCCTATAGTTTTAAAACTCTGTCTGGTATAGTAGAAAGCTGTGGGATCGTTGATGGTCCTCATAAGAGAGTTTTCAATAGTAACTAAGGGTAAATTAAATATTTTTTGACATTCAGCTACTCTACAATTAACCATAACACTTCAAACTTAACATTCGCAGGATAGTCTATAGAGTTTAATAATGTGCCTGTTACTCTTTTCTTCAACGCTGTTCCGAAATCGCTTCAATTGATTCTTCTTTCCTATTGTTTCTTTATAGGACGTCACTTGTTCGCAAAATGTTAAAACTATATTCCACACTTCTTCTCTTTACCTGATTCTGTCAAGTTAGTAGTGATAGACCTGTTCCAATTATACAAACAGTATAATTGGAAATTACAGCTTTTCAAACATTAAAATTACGTTGTTTTTAGCAAATATATTTTTGAAATAACTTTCACGCTAATGCATCGATTGGCTTAGAAATCTTATCATCTTTTCTCCTTTTTAAAACTGCAAATATCGTTAACTATATCCAAACCGGTCAATTTGTTTGGGATTTATCAATGATAAAAAAAGTTTTTCATATTGTTTCGAAATTTTTCAACCTATCGATTATTTAGCTATAGCAATTTAAATCTCAAAAATTGAGTTACAATCGTTTCAAAATATACAGCTTATCAAAAATCAATAAACCCCAATTTTTAACAAAATAGATGTTAGAATTAGAGTTATGTGTAATTAGAGTATAGTCTTGGTTCTGAAACATATCTCCGACAAACGTTTCTCTGCCGAATGAGCCGCCGACGGAATGTTTTGTTTATCGGTTGTTCAACGACAGTATCTTACAACTACGAACGATTCGCTGACAGAACGATTCATTGAATCGATGACTGAACTTCTCCACCGTTCGTTTTGCAGAAAGAATCATTAAAAAATAACGGGGTTATTGAGTAAACTTATTGTGGCGTAGTTTGAAACTACTTGTGACACTACGTTTTGAAAGGTTTTTGTTATGATTTACAACAAAAAAATTATTTAGCGTTTTAAACCTTAAATCTTTAGCCTAAGTAATAAGTTTAGTCGACGAACCTTTTTTTAACTTCCCACTACGTATGTAGATAAGATTTTCGAAAATCGAGTTTTCACCAGATGTCCACTTTTTGAGGTCCTAGGAACATTTTTCGACTATTTTCACGATGACGTCAGTATGTCTGTATGTATGTATGTGTGTGTATGTGTATGTAAACATCTCATAACTTTTGAACAGCTGGACCGATTGAAACGCGATTGATGGTGGCTTCAGTGCAGGAAATTTTGAGAAATTTTGAAAAAACACCAAAATAAATTTTAGCGAAATAGTATTTTTTTAATATAACTTCCAGATTTATGTACCGAATGAGTACGAAAGATAATCAGCTCTATTCCTTAAAAAACTACGTCTAATACATAAATTGCATCAACATCGGTTTATCCGTTTGGGAGTAATCGTTGACGAAATATTTTGAAAAAAATGTTTTTTCGACGTAGCTTCGAAATTTTTCAACCATGTTTGGTTTTTAGTATTGTACGGTATTTTAATACTATAAAAACTACGTCAAATGTCGTTTCAAAAATCCAAATCGAATCTAATTCTCAAAACTTATAGCTTTTCAAATATTAAAATTACGTTGTTTTTAGCCAACTTATTATATATATAAATATATATATATATATATATATATATATATATATATATATATATATATATATATATATATATATATATATATATATTATTTATTAAATAAACTTAATATTTTTCAAATAATTTTCAGGTTAATTCACCGATTGACTTAAAAATCTTATCAGCTTTTCTTCTTTAAAAACTTCACCGAATACCGTTAATTTAATCAAAATCGGTTAATTTTTTTGGGATTTATCAATGAAGAAAATTAAAAATAAAATATTTTTTGACGTTGCATCGAAATTTTTCAACCTAACGATTATTTAGCTAAAGCAATATTTTAGGTCTCAAAAATTGAGTTGAATGCCATCATCGTTTCCAAAATATATAGCTTTTTAAAAATTAATATACTGCCATTTTTAACAAAATAGATGTTTGAACTGAAAAATCTATGCTTATATTTTTTACTCTTTTGAGCTTAAAATACCTTAATTTAGTGGGAAGTTTCAGGGATGGCCCGTAGGGTCAAACGTTTACACATTTTTCTTGAAAGATTATTTCGGCGAAACGTTCGCAGTGGAAGAGTTCAGTCATTTGCGCATGAATGAAACGTTCTGTCAGATATTGACACTGATATTAAGATTGTAATTACAATAACGAATAGCAAGAAGTATCATCACGCGCGTTTCCCTTGACGGGAAGTCAGATTAAAGCAAACGAGACTTTCCAGACCACCACAATTCACCAGTTTGTCAGTTAACGAGATGAGTAATGATCCCCATCGCTATATTTTCACCAAAGTGATAGCAATTATCGACTATTTCGAGCGATAACCCGGACCGAATATTTCGTGTGCTCACCAGAGGTACGGAAGTGGATACACATCACCTGTCAGACTTTGAGCTGCTACTGAGATATTACATTTTAGAGTAAAACCTGGCAAATCTAAATAATACTTTTGTATTATTGAGTTTTAATAACAAAAACTATGCCATAATTCAAAACTTTCACCAAAAATTAAACGTTCATTTTCACTCTTTAATCATTGTCGTTTATCACATAAACTTGACCATTAGATTTAATATAATCACGCGCCCTATATTTTCTATTAATGTAATTCGTTTCATACCTTGCAATCCAGAAACGAGAATATAATTATAAAACCCATTACAATCTAATTTCCAAGACGAGAATTGAAGAAATTGCTTTCCTAAATCGTTTTAATAGGTATAGAAATTTGGCTCCAATTTTGTTTGTGCCGAATTGGCATGATATCGGCGTAGTATTGATTGAAACCTTTATTTCTAACAAGATAATGGACAAGTGGGCCATTGTTATTGGGTAGAACTTTTATCGCAAACTTTTCTGTTGTCGGTATTCATCATTCGTTTTCACAATCTAAGTGCTTGACTTACAATGTTTCCAAGAAATTACGACGCTTTGATACTTCATTCGAATTGGATTTTAATAGAAGTTAAACGTGAAACATTTTGTTTCAAGTATTTAAAGAAAATTAAATATAAAATTCCAATGAATATTTTTGCCGCTAAATCTCACTAATAATGTATCTCACTAATCCCCCGTGTTGTTCTGGGCTCCTTTGAAATATAGACTGTAACTGCTGATCTGCCATGCAGGTCGTAAGAGGCAAATTGGCGATATGTGTCACTGCCATCGTGACTACTAGGTGATAGTTTCCGCAACGTCTCGCCCGGGTACTTGGTACAACTGTATCGTCTAATCTTGCCGCGATAGCATCAATGCTTCTCAATGTCATAATCCGGTTTAAAAGGTAGACGGCAGTGTTACCAACTCTACTGTTTTAACAGTAGATTAACTGTTTTCGCCTTGACATCGCTGTTACTGTTTTAGTTCATATGTTTATTGTTTTTTGGTGATGTGTCCCAATTTCAAGCTTTGTTAAAATAATTCATTCCAAATCGCATTATGTTACAACTTACAAGCAACATGTTCAACTTCTTAACAAAACAATAAAGATAGTTTTTGTATGAGTTAGTCTTGCGCCTTATTGATAATTGGTATCTCTGGCAGGCATCTTGCGCTATAGGAGATTCAAAATTTAATGAATGTGTACTTTTCATTATAATAAATGAATATTAATAAATAAACTAGGTATTTGTAAATTCTATGAATGTAATGTCAGACAGTGGATTTGATGAGTAGAAATTACTATTTTACCGTTTTCTGCTGTTTTTTAAGTTCCATTTGCTGCTTTTGACTTTTTTCAGATAGGCAACACTGGTAGAAATTTTTCCTTTCTTCATTTTTTTATCAGCTGTAAAGTACATACCCAAGACAAGAAAAAAAAAGAAATTTAATTTATCCGCTCCATTCTATTGAGTAAGACTAGTAAAGAAGAAAATAACTTGTGTTCATTTCATTTATGTTCTTTTTTTATATCATAAGATAGCAAACAAGCAGATGGGTCTCCTGATGGAAAGAGTCAATGAAAAGAGTCAACCATCGCCTATAGACACTAAAGATGGTAATGGTGCGTTGCTATCTTTTGGCGAGGTCTTATGCCACATGCATAAGTTTACTGGCTACCTTACCCTCCTAACCGGAACACGACAGTGACCAGCACGGACGCTATTGCGGCAGGAATAGGTAAGGCGGTGGTACCAGACTCGATCAAGCCGATGCAGAACTCTACCACCTAGTAGTCACGATGGTAGTGACGCAAATAGCCACTCAGTTGCCTTTTACGACCTGCCTGGCAGAACGGCAGTTGGCCTATTCTTCAAAGGAGCCCGGGACCAACACGGGGGAAAATCAATCAATCGCATTTGTACTGTTTCGCAAAAAAACTCTTTATTGCAGTTTCGGTATAATCGGATTCATCTTCTACGGCATCTTCAGAGCGCAGTACAAGTGCATTTTAATATAAAAACAAAATTATCTTGACCAAACAAAATTATCTTCCCCAGTGTTGGTCGCCAACAACCAATCGCCTATGCGAGTCGCTACCATCGTGGCCACTAGGTGGTAGAATTCTGCATTGGCTCGACCGGGTCTGGTACCACCGCCTTACCTATTCCTGCCGCAATAGCGTCAGTGCTAGTCACTGTCGTGTTCCGGTTTGGAGGGTAAATTAGCCGGTTAACTTTGCATGTAGTATTAGACCTTGTCACAAGATAGCAACGCACCATTAACATTTTTGGTGTCCATATGCTATAGTTGACTCGTTCTACCAGAAGACCCGTCTGCTTGTTTGCTATCTTATGATATATTAAAAAAACATATTTGGTGTCTATAAACAAAGTTATTTCTTACCATCAGCAGAGTCATCTGCTTCTTTGCTATCTAATGTTATTTAATATTTAACTCCAATCAATAAAGGTAGCCTATATGGCTTTCTTTCGCCTCCATGAAAATAAACTGCAGATTATTTTGATGAAATAAAAAATACAAGTATTTGTAAATAAGTTATAGTTTTATAGAAAAGTTTTAAATTAACTCAACTGCTCATTGTGCAATAGCAGCCTCAAACTGAAAGTTTGATAAAATACAAATAGAGAATAATTTCTATTTTAAGTGTTTAATTCGAAATTTTTGTCTAAAAAGACATCAGCCCCATCGTACCTTATATTGTATTGTATCTAATGATTATAATTATAAATACAAAACACGACACAGCCTCCTAGCAGCAGCTGAATAAGATTCCACTAGGATGTTTGGCAATACCGCTGTATCTTATTTATGTATTTTTTTAAAACTTTATAAATAAGATATTTTCCCCGTGATGGTTTCAGGCTCCTTTGAAGAATAGACCAACTGCCAATCTGCCAGGCAGGTCGTAAAAGGCGACCGATTGGCTATGCGACTCACTATCATCGTGGCTACTAGGTGGTAGAGTTCTGCATTGTCTCGCCCGGGTCTGGTACCACCGCCTTACCTATTCCTGCCGAAATAGCGTCAGTGTTTGTCATTGCCGTGTTCCGGTTTGGAGGGTAAGTAGCCGGTAAACTTATGCAAGAGGCATTAGACCTCACCACAAGATAGCAACGCACCATTAACACCTTTGGTGTCTATAGGCGATGGTTGACTTTTTCCATCAGGAGACCCATCTGCTTGTTTACTATCTTATGATATAAAAAAAGATATATAAATATTATAAAACTGAGAGTTTGGATGTTTAGATGGATGGATGTTTGTTACTCAATCACGCAAAAACTACTGAGCTGATTTGAATGAATTTAGCACACAGGTAGATGATAACCAAGAATAGAACATAGGTTAATTTTGATCTCGGAAAAATTAGGTGATCCCGCGGGATTCGCCAAAAACTTTTATATTGCAGCGGGCTGCACGCTGCAGCTAGTAAAAAATAAGTATTTAGAACATTTTTCATTACTTTATATATTTTTACTTTTAAATAACTTAAATTACTTTGCATTTTAAATTAAAGTTAGTAATAAACATGGTTTGTGGTAAAAATGACAAAAATATTGGAACAATAACTAATTACGGCGTTTAGTAATGACAATCCAAACTGAAACACGACACTGATGGGCATGGATGCTGCTGTGGAAGGAATAGGCAAGATGGTGGCACCAGAATCCGGGTAAAATGTTGTAAAGCTCCACCACCTAGTAGTCACGATGGTAGAGACAAGTATAGTCAATCGTTTGTATTTTTACGAACTACTAGACAGAATGACAAAAGATCTATTCACAATTAAATACGTTTTCAGCCGACTTTCCAAAAAGACAAGATTCTTACTTTGGTTGTTTTTTTTTCAATGTTAGCTTCGTCAGAAGTCGATCATGTTTGAATTAATTTGTAAAATACTTTTTTGTTTAATTGGCTAAAACTGTGCGACTTTTGTTCCCACTTGGTCCCATATAAATTATGTGACGATTTAATTCAGGAAACCAAAAATATAGTTTCTTCCGCGGGATCTTCTCTAGTAATTCTAAAGAAATCAAATCATCAAGAATAAATAAATGGGAAGAATATTTCTTGAATTGATGTATAAAATGAGTCTTAATATTTGAATTTAAATAAAAATATTTTGATAAAATTTCAATTTATTTAAGTTAAGTAAATATATAGTATTATGTAAATAAATAATGCATATAAAAATTCTTAATATAGAATATTATGATAACTTTTAAATTTTTTTAATATTTGCACACCATATAATGGTAGAATATGCTGGTATCTTTGATTAATTTTAATAACTTGTAACACCATATTCTTGCAAATGAATACTTTTCATTTTCATTTTTTTTATTTTCATTATAGGAAATTGGCTGTCGTTAGTGCCAGTTTCACGGCATTTATATTATAATTTGTCACCACCACTGAACTGCGCTTTGTAAATACTAGGTTCCTATAATTAACAATCCTGGATTCGTAAGAGTAATCATTAGCAACCAATGTAAAAATAACGAAGCGTTCCACAATTTGTTTGAAAGTTTGATAATTTGATATTTATAGGAACTGTTCAGAGGTTCAATTTTTGACTTCTTTTAAATAGTTGTTCTATTTTTTGCTCAGATAACTGTTAATATGAGGCAATATGTAACGAAGGTAACGCTAGAGATTTTATAACAAACTTAATTGTACTTGAGACACTGTTGTCGTGTTTTAATAATTAATAAAGAACAGTTCCTTGTAATTTGAACTGCAATAATTAAAAATTACCGATATGTTTACATTTCTGAAGTATTTATAAACATTTATAATATACTTCATTTCGTAGTACGCTGGCTAGATACATAAGTCGACCCTCAAGTCAACAGTAGGAATCAAAAACAAAATTGACATCATTTCAAAATGTTCAGATTTAAGATATTTCTCATAGCAAAATTGTAAATTTTATGTTATTATCATCTCTATAGTCAACAATTATATTTTATGAAAATTTTGCCTTTCTATTTATCTCCATAGAATAATAACGCATAGAAACCGAGTCGACCCGCGCAATATTAAGCCATTTCAAAGAAGCCTGAAAAGGCTTCTTACGTTCGCCGGCCCATCAGGCATGCGTCACGTGCCACGCGGAGTACAGCTCTCGCAATTTCAAAAAATGTGAGTTACTGTGTGGTGAAATGCTGTCACCGTGCTTCACAAAAGCGTATTTAGGACTTGAAGATAACATTTCACCGATAAAAACTACTTGGCATCGGATATTTTTGTATAAAATCCAAACAAATAAATCATAAATATCTAAGTAGAACGATATTCAAAATGTTGCCAGCCAAAGGGAAAAATATTCTACCACGTTTTTGTTTTTACCTATTTTCATTATAATTAATAATATGTGTATTCCTATTTTATGTGCGATATTACATAGCCTGGACTTTGCTTTTGTATAAAAAATAGTTTTTAAGTGTTGAGACTCACCCATTACACTGACACAAATATTACAAATCCGTTTGTCAGACCAATATTATGAAGCATTTATTCGTATATAATGAGGACTTTTAGAAGATAAAAAAATGTTCCAACTAGCATTCTACATGCCACAGTGACCATCAGAAAAAAACTCTGTCACTACCAAAGTCATTTTTTTTTAAATTTTCTTATTAAATAATATGCCATCTTACTGCATTATTTCGTATTGCCTAGTGTCAAGTAGTTTTATTAGCGATATTTTCGACTTTTATCCACGAAAACATGTAGGGTAACGTGCCCTAAAATCGGTCTACGCCTAATGTCGACCTCCTAATATGTTTATACTGATAATTAAGCTAATATTCCACATAACTTTTAAGAACGCGGGCAAGACTTCATACATCGTTTTTTAATTATTATCTTAAAGTTTAATGTGTTTCTTAAGATTCTATATCAACTGCTTAATTTATCCGCATTTAATAAATATTTTTTTAACTTGGGGAATAGTAGTTAAATAAAGTTGGAATTTAAGTAAGGTTAACGTAAGCAATCAGTTCTCTCCTTAGTAGTCTGTGGTTAGATATTTATCTTGTCATTGGGTGTCTTCAGTACAACAGCTGTTAATCTCAGAAATCTAAGTTAGGTTGACAGAATTCTGAGCCAAGTTGTTACGAAGACACTTTATAGGTACTTAAAAGAACAAAAAATAAATTAACTTTAACTATTCTTTAATACAAAAACAGGGAGAATTTTTATTTGATACTTATAATGAAAATTATAATATATAAACTTATTGCTGTTTTAATGAAAATGTAAATTAAGTTTTATACAATGATAACACTTAAATTTGATGATAGAATTCAATCAAATTAAAGTCTCAATATTTTTTATATAATTGTTCCTAGCGATATATTTTATTTAATTGATTTAACAATCGTAGAAAATTATTCTAGTTTTATTCTAATAGTGAAAAATAAAACTTTGAATATCAAGTGCCTTTAAATTGTTTCCTTTCTTTGACCACAACTTAATAAAAATAAGTACCCTAAAATAGTTATATTGAAGATTATTTGATATAGACAAAAAATAATTTATATAAATCGTTTTATTTAAAAAATTATCACAATATTGAATATTTAATGCTCATTTCTCTTAATTTTGAGGACCAGCAAGTAACGATCTAATGTAATTTTTACATATCAAATTTTTTCTGCGTAGTTTTAAAGAGACTAAAATATCAATTTATTTCATTTATTTTATGTCTCAAAGAAAGAGACTCAATCATTAAAATTGGTGACCATTTAGATTTTTTCTTTTACAGTTTTTATCAAATTAAAAAGATCATTTAAATACATACCATAAAAATTGAGGGCATATTATGTTTACAAAAGTTATTTAATAAAATTAAAGTAAATTTTAATGCAAAGTCAATACCTTATTTCAATTTCAAACATCCTTTACTGGCTAACATTAGAGAAAAATGGGGCTGAAATTAGGGAAAAATTGACCGACAATAGAAAAGAAACCAGGATAGAGAGGGTCAATCATTTAAAACTTAACACGTTTACATATTTTTATTTCGTTGTTGAAATCAATTCGAAACATCAATAGTGTAAAATTTAAATATTGATTAACACGAAAAAGAAAATTAATATTTTCTTCCCGATAACGGTTTAAGCCTAATAGGGTCCGAAAGTTATGTATTTGGTTAGGCGGCCGAAATTTGGCTATTTTACCCTATAAATTTCTACATCACTGAGATTAATTTTAATTTTTAAAATTTTAAATAAATAATTTGATTATTAAGTATACATATTTTCGTGTCACAATTTGCACAAAAACGAAAAAATCCAAGGTGAAATAGCTTTGGAACGTAGAATTATAACACGTAGAAACCGAGTGGGCCGCGATGTTTTAAGCCATTTCAAAGTAGCCTTAAAAGGCTACGCATGCGCTTGCCGTCCGCTCAGAATCGCGATACATGTCATACGGAGTGCAGGTCTCGCAATTCGAAAAAAATATGACTTACTGTGTTGTTAAAGGCAAAAAAAGACAAATAAAATAAATGCTGAATTATCAAAAGTACCCTCGAGCTAAATTATTTTCATAAGACTTAGTATAAATAATAGTTAAAGCAAATACAATAATTAATTTTCTTAACATTAAGGTCTAACTAAAAATATTGTGCGCAATTTTTTTTCCACAACTAGCAACTGTATAATGATAAGTTATGTGTTTCAAATTATCTATTTTTAGTCGATTTACATAACAGAAAAATTATAAATTGTAAGTATTTACCTGTGAAATGTTCACTTTTTTTGTTTTTCTAAGGTGTTAAAACACTTCTTTATAATGCAATAAGTCATTTCGAATTATTTTTCGTAAACTGTGTCCGATATAACCTGATCTTATTAAGCATTGACAACTCGTAAAACGAATTGAGCCGTTTCTGGTTCAGTTTTATTTACTCGTTTTTTGTGGTTTCTAGGCGTTATTATTCTAAGATCAGAACCAAAACAGTTGCGGACGCTAGGTGGTGCTCAAGTCGTGCACAGAGCCAATAGTAGCCAATATAGTACGTTTAGCTTAAAACATTTAAATTTTTTAAGTTGATTTAAATAAATACTTGATTAATAAGTATCTTATTAATTTTTACCTCAAAACGTTCGTCTATAACGTAAGTATTGTTTCTGCTTGCCCACCCATTTGCTAATTTTCAAGATAGTTTAAGGTTTAGAACCATGGCAAGATTTGTATGAAAGTTAAAATAAAAAAGGTTCCAAGGTAATAGCTTTGAACAAACATACATACACATACACGCACACAGACATACACATAATAACACACAAGTATTTGCCAAGCAATGTATTTCAAACATTTGTATGATATAGGATAATATATTAGTAGATACATATCAATAAGGTTTTTTTTTTGTAAGAATTACTTCAAACACTGTTTTTATAACTTAAATAACGTAAATTCGTATTGACCATATTTTTTATTTACGCTCGGTGCCGGTTGGTTACCGCTGTTTAATTACTGAAATTTAAAAAAAATTGTAAGTTCTAAATTTTCTGTATGACTAATAATACTATTGGAAAGACAGACAATCTTTATTTCAGTGAGGTAAAAATATTTTAAATCACAAATAAAAGCACAAAAGCTAAAAAATATAAGGTTAAATAGCTTTGGAATCATCTTGAGAACATCTAGAATATTTCCCGGCATTTAACATATTTTACCTAACCGAATAAAAAGTGTAAGTTTCAAGTTTATACTAAATGATTAATAATGTTATAGTATGAAAGATTATTTGTATACCAGTCAGGTAGATATATTTTAAATACCGTCTTGGGAAAATATTTATTTACTTGCAACACTATTCGAGTCTTTGGAGTCTTTGTGTGCGTGACGACGCAAGTGATTACACGAAGCTTACACGGACATTGACACGGTTTTGGCCTAAAATATGAACGAAGCGTTGAATGCAATTATCCCTCTAAGCGTTATTACTCTATGTTTATCTCAGTTTTTGTTGATAAGGAACGGTACATCTTACGATGAGTGAATGAGTGAATGGTTTAGAGTAATTTTAGCTTATAATCTGTGGATACCTTTTAATCCAAGGTCCATCTTCGGTATAAGCTAGTCTTCGGTTAGTCTTGTTTTTGTAACAATAATGAATTTTAATACTGAAACTAACTTTAATACCGTAACAAGCCTAAACTTCTTAATCTTGGTTTAAACCTAGGGCTGTTTTTGTAATATAAAGTTTTAGTGCATAGTTGTTTTTATCAATATATGTAATATGTAATAGTATAATAAGATAATGTAACGCCAAAGAATCGAGCCGATTAGCTTACGCCTCGAAGAAAATGTTTCTATTCGTAACTTAAAAGAGTCGTTTTACCTTCTTGGACGTCTAAACAGATCATTATACTCAAATATTATCCAATTTCAATATTATTCACCTTCACCCGTAGGAGAACACCCGGAATTCTGTATCCCTACACGTGGCCCCTGGATGGTGCTAATCAGGTGATATGGTGAAAGACACATGTCACGACTATAAGGACCACCCATCAGCTGAAGTCGTGTCGCCAAGCGTTCGTTTTCCGTCACATTAACGCTGATGTAGCTTTTGTGAAGACGGGTCGAATCAGTTGCGTCTATACAATCTGGACGATCTGATGTACATTGACGTTGATACATCTGGATACTAGTCATGGAGGGTAGCGGGATCCAAGGCACGGTGCACCGCTGGTCGACCGCTAGTCAGTAGAGGGCCCAAGTAGCGTGCTAGCCACATGTGAAAGTCTGCCCCGCCAACTAGCGAAAAATCCCAAAATGCGCCATAGTGCTGGTCGGTGACCGGATGAGAGAGTCCGATGGACATTCTTGGGGGGGGGCTTGGGCGTCTCCGCAGTCTCCAAACTAGTCCCCAACAGGGAAACTTTATACAGTGGGAGCACTCCCTCTCAATGAAAGTGGACCTCACTAACATCAGAGGTTTACACTCTAATTTCGCTGCAGTCCACTACCACCTAGAGACTCATATACCTTGTATTTTGTTCTTCACGGAGACGTAAATAAGATGTCCGTCCGATTTAGCTTACTTAAGCTATCCCGGCTACACCCTGGAGCATAACTTTAAAGCTCGGCCAGGTGTGTGCGCGTACGTACGAGGCGACATCTGCTGTCGATGTCTTTGTAATCTCGAAGACCCCCGCTTCTCCTTACTGTGGACACTGGTGGATACAGGTCTAGAGAAGCTTCTCTATGACTGTTTCTACGGGGCGCATAGCGGAGCTATGCCCATACCAGTGCACTGACCTCGCTGGGAGAGGGATGCGTAAACTCGCTATGCCGTTAAACCTCACCCAGCTAGTTCAAGGAGCGACGCGGTTTCCTGACGTTGAGAGCCACACAACCAATTGCTTGGACCTTCTGCTGACTACGGATCCGGACCGCTACTCGGTGGCGATTTCCTCGCCACTTGGCAGCTCCGACCACTGTCTGGGGAAATCTATATCCGTCTACTCGCCGCCCGATCCCAGTCCCAGGGGCTCTCGGCGCGTGTGGCGATACAAGTCGGCAGATTGGGACGAAATGCGTTGCTTCTTTGCGTCTTATCTCTGCTTTTCTTCTGAAGACTCCTCGACCTACGCGGATGCTGTGGCTGATGTGCTGCAATAGGGAATGGAATACTTTGTCACTTTTACCGACATAGCCATTTGCTGGACAGCAAAGCTCAACTCTGGTCCAGAGCCGATTGTAGACACGCTGAGGCGCTAAAGCGTGAGGCATATCTAGCTTTGGTTGATGCTCGACACCGCAAGGCCAAGGACGTATCGGAGAAGAAGAAAGCCTTTAACCGGGCCACAAAATCCTGCATAAAGGGTCTAATGAAAGCTCGATTCGACCATGTCAGCCGTATTGGGAACAAACTGGCTTCGTGCCCCTCAGGTAGTAAAGCGTTTTGGTCCCTGGCAAAGTCGGTTGAATCGAATTTCTGTCGCCCCTCACTTCCTCCACTGCTGAAACCGGATGGGACTCAGGCTCACACCGCTGTAGAGAAAGCGAACCTATTCGCTACTCTATTCACGGAAAACTCACGTCTCGATTCTGCCAACGCGAAACCTCCCAGTCGACCTGGATGCGAGGTGTAAATGCCAAAAATTTGCATCCGTCAGACTGAGGTTCTTAAAACGCTGCGGAATCTGGATGTGAACAAAGCCAGTGGCCCTGAAGGGATCCCAGCAATAGTGCTTAAAACCTGTGCGCCTGAACACGCTCTTGTCTAGACACGTCTCTTTCGCATTTCGATGACGACCGGAAAAGTACCTAAATCATGGAAGCTTGATAACGTGCAGCTGTGCCAAAAAAGGGTAGTCCTGCCGAACGTACTAACTATAGGCCAATTTCAGTCACGTCCATACTCTGCAAGACTATGGAGCGTGTACTGAACAGGAGTCTAATGGCACACCTAGAAGCGAACGATTTACTCAGTGACCGCCAATATTGGTTTCGCCGAAATCGGTCCACTGGGGAACTTCTATCGTATGCCAATTACGTCTTGAGTGCAGCCATCGAGAATAATGTCTTATTAGCAAGTTTCTTTCGTACGGTATACCTACTGGTCTCTGTGCCTGGATCTCAGATATTCTGAGTAGCCGGTCGATTATGGTAGTCGTCGAAGGCTGCTCGTCCGACCAAATGGATATAAATGCCGGAGTCCCTTAGGGATCAGTTCTCTCCACAACTCTGTTCCTGCTGCATATCAACGGTCTGCTGAAGCCCGGTATCTATGGGTACGCTGACGATAGCACTGTTGTGGAGAGTTACGTATCCAGCATGCGAGCCAGTACGGCACAGATCCGGTCTCTCAGAAAGGCGATGGTCTATCATATTAACCTGTCCTTACAGGCAGTCTCCGATTGGGGCGATGCTAATCTGGTCAAGTTTAATGCGGCTAAGACCCAGGCGTGTCTATTCTCCGTTAAACGGAGTCCATTTCACCTACCTCTGTTTTTTCAGGGTGTGTCCGTGCCGATAACTGATCACCTCGAGCTCCTTGCTATCACCTTAACGCCTACTCTTAACTTTGGTTCGTACATCGAATCGAAAGCTCAAGTTGCCTCAAAAAAGCTTGATATTCTGGCCAAGGTGCGACAGTTTTTCACCCCGGGACAGTTGCTCAATCTTTATCAAGCACAAGTCCTTTCGTGCTTGGAATATTGCTCTCAGCTCTGGGATGGATCCGCCAAATACTAGCTGGAGACGCTTGAGGCGATAGAAAGGCGTGCCAAGAGGCTCATAAGCGACCATGATCTGGTAGGCAAAAAACTCCAGAGCCTCGCTCATCACCGCAGAGTGGCTAGTTTATCGGTCTTTTATCGAATACATTTTGGAGAGTGTGCTGCGGAATTGCACGGCTTAATTCCGCCATCCCCGTTTTTCTATCGATCGTCGAGGCGCACAGATACTAGGCATTAAAGGCAACTACTAGGCAACAAAGCAGTTCGATTCGACATTCTTGATCTGATCCGCAAGGGACTGGAATATGCTACCTGAGTCTGTGTTCTCCGACGGGTACGACCTGGGGATCTTCAAGAGAAGAGTGAACAGGTACCATTTAGGGAAGCGCGTTCCATCTTAGGCCGCACCTTAGCTTACCATCAGGCGAGATCGTGGTCAAGCGCTTCGCTAACGACAGTAAAAAAATTTATTACATATGTACATACTTGACAAACAGATAAGTCTCCATTATTTCCTCAGTTAATTATTTGCAATAATCAAGGTAACCTCTTATTAAAACATCCGATTATATCATTTTTATTTTATTTTTAACCACTTCAATAGTAATATAATTTTACATGAAGGTTTTTGATGTATGAAATTATTGAGAATACGTCGCTCGCTAAGTAATAATTTTATCAAATTGATAGGTTGGTGTGGAAAGTATGACAGATGAAGGTTGCAGGGAAAAGAAGATGCGTAGAAGATGAACGATATTACGCAACAAATTATTTCGCTTTTAAATTAAGGAAGGATTATTTGGGCTTTTAAAATCAAATTTTCTGTGAAATAATATTTAGTAGTGATCTTCCTTTAGACGAAACTCAACGTTTTTTTTTATTACCATCGATAAATTTCCGTTTAAAACTAACAAATTACGAATACAATATTTAATTATTGGCTATTATTCTATCTATGGTTAATATATGGTGTGCGATATGTCTTGCAATTTCTATTCTATTTAAATATTGTAATACATAAAGTAATTGTAATACACAAAATAGAAGAAAAAGCCCGCTGAGATTCTTCCGCCGGATCCTCTCAGTGTTTGGTTACGTTGCGATCCGGTAGTAATTTTAAGGAAATCGACCGAAATTTAAATGTTTGCACACCATATCTTGGTAAAATATATTAGTATTTTAATCAATTTTTAATAAATTGTGACTTGCAAATAAATATTTTTCATTTTTCATTTCATTTCATATTCTTAACTATTAACTTGTATCGTAGGTAACTGCTTAATATTCCAGATTAAACTGTATTTAACCAAAAAGGGAACCAGAATGTGCAAATTATAAGTAATGGTAAGTACTTATACAACATTAGATGTCTGTGTACACTTTCATGTATTTTTTTAACATTTGTTGGTCCCGGGCTTCTTTGCAGAATAGGCCAACTGCCGTTCTGTCAGGCAGGTCATAAAAGGCGACCGATTGGTTTTACGAGTTACTACCATCGTGGCTACTAGGTGGTAGGATTTTGCATTATCTCGTCCGGGTCTGGTACCACCGCCTTACCTATTCCTGCCGCAATAGCATCAGTGCTTGTCACTGTCGTGTTTCAATTTGGAAGGTAAGGTAGCCGGTAAACTTATGCATGTGGAATTAGATCTCGCCACAAGACAGCTTCCCCGTGTTAATTCTGGGCTCCTTTGAAGAATAGACTAACTGCCGTTCTGCCAGGCAGGTCGTAAAATGCGACCAGTTGGCTATGCAAGTCACTAACATCGTGGCTACTAGGTGGTAGAGTTCTGCATTATCTCGCCCGGGTCTGGTACCAACGCCTTACCTATTCCTGCCGCAATAGCGTCAGTGCTTGACACTGTCGTGTTCCGGTTTGGACGGTTAGGTAGCCGGTAAGCTTACGCATGTGGCATTAGATCTCATCACAAGATAGCAACGCACCATTAACACCTTTCCATCAGGAGACCCATCTGCTTGTTTGCTATCTTATGATGTATAAAAAAATCAAAATTAATTGTTTTATTTTGACTAAGAAAACAAAGTCCTTGTCGGACAGCTCCATATTATGTCGTGAAAAAATACAAATATATGGCATATTTCTATAAAATGGAAAAAAATGAAGATGTGCCATGTCGCGCTTTTTTGTCTCACCGAACAAGGAGTCCATGTTACAAAAATACCCTTGAATTGATTTTTTTATAGGTTAGAATTATAGCAACGTATCTCTGACAAAATACAAAACTCAAAGTTATTTTATGTAAAAAGTTTTGTCCACGCTTTTTTTGCCACATGTACTTTACCTATTTATTATAGGTATTTTATATATTTTATATATAGCAACGCACCATTAATACCTTCCCATCAGGAGACCCGTCTGCTTGTTTGCTATCTTATGATATAAAACAATAGGTTTTTTAGTATAAACATCTATTTTGATAAAAATGGCAGTAGGTGATTGATATATTGATTTTTGAAAAGCTGTATATTTTGGAAACGACGATCGATTTTGATCTTTCAAATGGCAGTCAACTCAATTTAAATATTGCTTTAGCTAAAAAATCGGTAGGCTCAAAAATTTCGAAGCAATGTCAAAAAACATTTTCTTCAAAAATTTTCGTCATTGATAGATTCCAAACAAATTGACCGATTTTTATCCAATTAACGGTACGTGGCGCAGTTTTTAAAGGAGAAAAGATGATCCATTTGATTCAAATTTTTAGGAAATATAAGTTGAGCGGAATCCAATCGAATGCCATCAATCGCGTTTCGATCAGTCCAGGCGTTCAAAACTTATGAGTTTTTGACACACACACACACACACACACACACACACACACATACATACGGACATACTGACGTCATCGCGAAAATAGTCGAAAATGGTTTCTAAGACCACAAAACGTGAACATACGGTGAAAACTCGATTTTTGAAACTCGGAGCAAAATCAGTAACCTCCCTATCTACATACGTAGTAGGAAGTTAAAAAGTACAAGTGTTTTAATAGATTAATATAGTATTAAAATGGAGTGAACGAAAATGGATTAAATGAAATAAAACTACCACGCCAAAGCTTAAACCTAAAAGTGCGATATTTTTTCAGTAAAATGTACCACTAAAGGGCACAGATCATCGCCTAGTGTAGCTTTGTAGCATTTTAACTCGTTAATATTATAATAGATGACGTTAGCAGTAATAAAATACTAATATAAAATGTATCTTCTATGTTTTTTAATGTTTATGAAATAGCATTTTAATGGTAGATAACATATCTAGACATGAATTTAAACGACTACATCAAAACTCAAACCTAAAAGTGCGATACTTTTTCAGTAAAATGTACCACAAAAGTGCATAGAAAGTCGCCTAATGTAGGGCTCGCTTCGCTCGCCCTGGTAAAAAATAGACTGTGACCAAAAACTCATTAAATCCTTCTAACGCAGTTAGATAAATATTAGTCTATATCACCTTTACACTTACGAAAAATTTGATGACACGTCTCAAGATTCTGTAATGTAAAATTATACTACACATACGTACACACGAAAGACATAACTCTCCTTTTAGCCTAGACGAATAAAAGCTTGGCTTAACTCACATCAAAACAAGTAAATTAGTTGTTTATAATATGGACGTCAGCCCAAGCTACCAACATCAAAAATATCGCTTGATTCCCGTAACAGAAGACAAAGACTTGGGAAAATATCGAGAATTGATCGATTAAAACCAACAATACAAAAATATGGATGCTAATGTTCGAATATTATTCAAATTTATATAAGGATGATTTGCAACGTATTGAATCATGATAGAATCGAAGAAAAGGATATGGTTTTATCCAAATCATCAGCAACGTTTTCAGTGAATTTGTATTCGCTAAAGCAATCCTGCAAATAAACGGTTATATTAATAGTTTGATTGTGTGCATGATTCAGCGCACATTAGTTTACTATATAGTGTTGCCATGTCATAATCATGCGATAGAATAAGCTCTTATATGCATTAATATCTTTATTAATAGTACCATAAAAATTTATTATATAAGTCTAGACGTTACTACCAGAAAACTAACACTTCATATTATAGGCCATGGTTATGGCTTTTTATTAGAGAAAATTCACAAATCGAATCTGTGGTATAAGCGTGAAGAAGATACAAACAGACCGAGTTACTTTCACATTTATAATATTAGAAGGGATAGTATCTTTCAAAAAGAAAATTGTAATTGAAATTCATAACCTATATTAATTTAATATTATAAATGCGAAAGTTTGGGTGTTTGGATGGATGTTCGTTGCTAGATCACGCCAAAACTACTAAACAGATTTGGACGAAATTTAGCACACAGATAGATAGTAGGCTACTTTTATCGCGAAAAATAAGTGATTCTGCGGGATTCGCTAAATAATGCAGCAGGCTGTACGCTGCAGCTACTATTACTATAAATATTAAAGTGTGTCTATTTATCTGTTTCGATTTTACGCCTAAACCATAAAACTGATTTTGATAAAAATTTAGTAAAGCGACAGTTGTAGGCCCAGGGTCAAACATATGCTGCCTACTTTTTATTCAAAAATGAAACTGTAGGTTGAAATAGAGTATAAAAGTTTGTGCAAAAGAATATAACGATGACATAACACTTTATTCGAATGTGAGCTGCGCGAATCAACTATAACTTTAAAGAAGTAAAAATAGGTTAACGAAGGAAAAAGCCATAAAAATATGATCAGCAAAGGTGGGAAAAGTAATGGGAAAATAGTACTTCCATTGCAAAACGCAGTAAATTTGTTTTACGACAGCATATCGCTGAGGTATATTTACGAAACCCTTACTTTTATACGAAATTGTGAGCTGTATCTATCGATGTTAAAATTATTACTTTACTTTTTAACCATATGCGAAGGAGGGATATGTTTTCGACATTTTTATTGAAACTACCTCGTTGTTGTTAATTGATCATATATAATATAATATCGCTAGACAAATTACACAAATCGACCAAAGCCCAAAGTAAGCAAATTATTTGCTTGCGTTATGGGTGTTAGTCAACGATACCAATACATAGAAATACGTGTATAAATACTGTTATATGCATAATATGCACCCGAACCCAGAAATACAAACATCTACGCTCATCACACAAATGTTTGTTTCTGTCAGGAATTGAACCCGAGCCTTATAGATTCGCTGCTAGTTTCGCTAATCACTCGACAATTCGGTTAGAGGAACAAAAACAACCTTGCAGTGCATGTGTCTCGTCTCCACAGAATAAGCAACTCTTTTATGGGGCAAAGTATACGCTTCTACAACAAGCTGCTTGATGCCATTAGAGATTTACCAGTTAACAAATTCAAAAAATGTATTAAAATAAAACTGTGTAACAAAGATTAAAGAGTATAAAATATCTGGATACCTATATGACAGGAAAGCATGGGATTAACTGCACCTCACATCGGCAATCCTTATTATTAATGTAACATTTAGATACTTATTAATTAAACATTATGTAATATCTTATTTAAAAAATGTTATAAAAAAATACAAACCTGCTAAGTTTCTTTCGCAGGATCTTCAAAGTTTTATTGAATAAAGTACTTCTGATTTCAAAGTTGTTATACCCTTAATTGGATGCGAGCATCAAGTGATCGCTGTAATCTTGCCCAAACTTCTTGATTCTCTACGTACATTACGTGTCACGGTTTGACCAAAACATACATAAACAAATTACCAATTATAGACTAAGAAACGACGTATATTCGATGTACATGTGTAATTTAAGGCTATGTCAACCTGTTTCGCATTTGTGGATCGATGCCACACCGGGCAATCAAATTCCCCGGCTGAGAAACATAAAGCAGTTCCAGTTGCGCGGAGTACATGTGGCGTTGCTTCCGATTTTGTGGTAGTGAGTCGGCGTAGCAGGTTGTTCCGTGCAAACACTTTCTGCTTCAGGTTAAGGCAATGCCATTTGCAGGTCAGGGATCGATCTAATGTGATACCTAACTTAGCGTGAGGGTAGTGCTCGATTCTGTCCGTTGTCACGTGATGTTAAGCTTCCGAATCACTTGTCTATTTTGTAGGTAGGAAACGCAGGCCTATGTCTTCGCAGGGTTGGGTTTAAGTCCGTTTTCGTTGTAGAACTGACTTATGGTGTTTAAAGCCAGAGTCTGTAATAACTACGCGGTTTCAAAAGTAGGGACTAAGGCGGTGTATAAAATGGTGAGTGTTCCTAGGATAAGGTTAGTCGTTTGTATATATATTGAATAGTATTAGATCTAACACACTACCCTGTGGAAGGACGTTTTTCTGCCGTTGCCACCATGAAGCTGTATTAAATCTGGAGGCAGCACTTCTTATACCTACTTGAAACACAATTTTAAATACTGCTGTCATCTTCTGAGGTCTTACCCTCTCTTTTTAACACATATAAAAATATACACATCTATATAAAAAGAGATGCAGAGACCTCATAGACAAAGATATAACGTAAATATGTGTTTCAAGTGATTAATACGAGTACTAGCTCCACCTATACCTAATACTTCATGGTTGCTACCAACTCTTTTCAGCGTGAAGACTGTCTTTGAAACGAAGGTGGCTTAGTAGCTCCCTCAAGATACGGACAAGACTTCTATCTTATCCGGCGCGATAACGTTGACATTGTTTGCCTCAAAACCGTCCTCTATATGTTGTGTCAGTCTAAGCATCTAATTGAAATAAGATTATCCTGGCCGAAAGACACCCGTTTCGGGGATCAGCTTAGGATCAATCACAGATGTGAGACGATTGAGGAGTAAGCGCTCTAAGAGTTTATATGTATGACACAGCAAAGAGGTTGGCCTATATCCAACAATATGACGTTTTACCATCGTGTGACGTAACACTTCCAGATATGCGTTTACTGTTACATGACTTAATGTGTATTTTAGCCATAATTATATATCCTAATAATATTATTAATCCCTGTATTAAAATAAATATTTTAATTTTTTCTCTATTATTTCTGTTATATCTATATAATAATTAATCATAAAAAACTACAATATACTATTGTAAGAAACAAGCCTACTATTGTAAGTGCGTGTACATTATTTGTAATAACGAAGTCAACAAAAGTAGAAGTCCTCAATATTTATTTCCATTCACTTTATGAAATTAAATCATTCTCATAAAATGGCAGCACAAATAAATACCACATAAAATGTGTGTTCAACATGAGATATTGTTGTTAAATATTTTGCGGTGAAATTACGTTAATGGATGAAATATTATAATACGAGTGGAATTTTAAGCATGTTAATGAGTTTACTCACGATAAACCGTTATAGGCTTTGCTGGCTTAATTTATATTTTTTAATGTGAGATGATTATGGATGGTTCAGATATTTAAAAAAATCCCGTTTTTGGGCCCATTTGCATAATGGGTCAAAAACATTTTTATTCAAAAATAATTTATAAGCACCAAAGTTTAGTTTAGTACCATAAAAACACTAGGTAAAGTTTTGAGATGACTCAGATAATGGTTTTGTCAATGGTTTATCTATTTGGATCTCTTTTGAAAAGGTAAAAAAAAATCTACCTTCAAACTATATATGTGTTTAGCACTTATCACGGGCTTGGAAAAATTTTAAAAACTAATAGAACTTAACAAAAGAAAAATTTCGACACGACTCTGGTCTCTGGCTGGCACGGACGAAATCAAGCTTAAGGCTTGGTTTTGCCCATGTGGTAAAGAAGTTGTTGAACCAGTCAACAATAGCTCAGTTGGTAAGAGCGTGTCGGCCAGAGACAAGGCCGCAGGTTCGAATTTCCCAAAAAAGGAGGAACTCAGAATTCGGTAATTTATGAACCGATTTTTAAAAATCTTGTTTATTTTGAGAGGATATACTCCTCATAATGTCTTATTTTAATTTAGTGAAGATTTGATGCAGGGTTCCGAAGTTACAGGAAACGGGAAGTCTATTTCTGCAGTTTTACTGCGCTTAAAAATTACGTTAAGTTTTGAAAAACATCTACCTTCATTTCCAAAATTATGTAAAATTATCTAAATGTACCTCTTATCACGTATTATTATGGTTGCTGGTTGGTAGACGTCTGCAACATTATGTTCCGATTAAAAAGTAAGGAACCCAGTTTCCGAGTTTTCCGATTAAAAAGTAAGATGTTGGAGGCATCGCTAACTGTGTGACAGAAATGGTATGCCACATGCATAATGTGGCATACCATTTCTGTCACACAGTTAGCAATGCCTCTTCAACATCTTTAGTAAATAATATAATATGACAATTATTTTAAGTCAATTATATGTAAAATGAAACATCTATCTATACATGTGTTTTAGCTGTGAACGCGTGCTAGGAAAATATTAAAATCCTTATAAGACAAAGAACAATTCCATGACAACATCTTAAATCCATTCGAGTCAAATTTTTTCTTTGTTTGAAAAGTTCTTAAAACTTTTATTTTACAGAATAGCAAAAAACAGATGGCTTTCTTAGAATTAACCATAACTCAAAGATCGTTATCACAGGTATTAGGTAAGGAGGTGGTACCCAACTTTTGGAAAAATCTAGTATAGATAAGTTTAGCCGCCTTTCAATATCTACAACAAAGAGATTTTAGTCAAGTTCAAGATCTAAACCAAACATAAGATACTAAGATAATGATTTTACTCGTAAATATTATGTAAATTTAAAATATTTCAGAAAATCCAAAAGTGCACGCCTCATATGCTTACGGTGTTACAGTTTATAATTAATAGTTGATTAGATAAGATATCTAACGAACAATATGGTTTCGAAAACGACTGGAATACTGCTCTCATCTTTGGGATGGCTCCGTCAAATATTAGAGACGCTTGAGGCGATAGAGAGGTGGGCCAAGAGGCTTATAAATAATAATGAACTGGTAGGCAAAATACTCCATAGCCTCGCTCATCGTCGCAGAGTGCCTAGTCTATCAGTCTTTTATCGGATACCTCCACTTTGGAGAGTACGTTGCGGAATTGCGCGACTTAATTCTGCCATCCCCATTTTTCAATCGATCGTCGAGGCGCACAGATACTAGGCATAGCCACATGGAGGATATTCCACGTAATCGGACAAAGTGGTTCGACTCGATATACTTGATTTGAACCACAAGGGACTGCAATATGCTTCCTTTTGTCTGTGTTCTCTGAAGAGCACAACCTGAGTATATTCAAGGGAAGAGAGAACAGGTATCTTCTAGGGAAGTGCGTTCTATCTTAGGCCGCATCTTTGCTTCCCATCAGGCGAGATCGTGGTCAAGCGCTTCCCTATCAATACTTAAAAAAAAATCTAATGCTAACGCATTGCGACTTATGAGCCATGCAAAAAACAATTTGATATTTAGAATAGAAATAGATTTTGAAGTGAAGGGTATTGCAAAAAAAAGTGATTTTCATGAAACGACTGATAAAATGAGTAATGTGTATAGGGAATAGGGAAATCTGTAGGTAATCAAATTAATGCTTTTTTCGAGAATTTTTTGATGCGCAAATTTTTCCAAATTAAGTGATAAACGGATTCGATAATTTATCCCATACAAAAATTTTTGTGAGAAGAAACGGAAAAAAATGAATTTTTGATATTTTGAATATTTAAACCCACGAAAGATATTAATTTCTATGATGTAACATGTGGTCATTTATTAACAGGTTGAATTATTTAGAGGCCCACAAAGAATCCTTATTTGAGTTTTGCATCAGACAAACTCGGAAAAATTCGTTTTTAAATACTTAAAAATTGTCCATCTTTGTCAAGTGCTCCTGTAACAAAGTTTTCATTAATTTGGTCCTATGCAAGTTATTTTTCCAGGAAATACAAAAAACCTATTAGGTACTAATCCAATCTAGAAATCAATCGAAGGAAGTCGCATGTATCTTATAAAGTCGGTAGGTACTACTGAACGATACCAGATGAATGTAAAACTACTCATAATCTGATAAAATTAAACTAGAACGTATACTTGCAGCTGACAGTTTTCTAGCTTGTTAGTTTCTGTATGACCATGCTAATGTTCCGAATGCTTTGCGTCTGTTTTAAACGTGCAAATCTTTTCTTTGTAATAATTGTAAATGACTAACTGCGTATTGCATTCCGCTGCATTATTAAAATTTCTGGTGAATCCTACGGGAGCAATATATTTTTTCTGCAAAAAAATTATCATATTGATTTTCTATTTACTACCTACTACTTAATTGTGGTCAATATAACGGACAGATCACGTTATATTATAGCGCGCTATGTAAACTCAACGTATACATAGCGCGCTATAATATAACGCTGTATATATAACGCGTAAAGCTCACGCTATTTAAATTCGCATTTGGCACTATATACCTAGCGGCTAACGTAGGCCGTAGTTATAACTTTATAACATTAAAATTATTAAAACTTTCGTGAGACATTATAAACTAAATAATTAAAAAAGGCTGCACTCACGTTTTTTTATCGGAGTAGGTTCCGACTAGTTTTGGACGTATGTAGTATGAGGTCCTTCTTCAGGGTGAGTTTGATGTTCGCTCGGTAACGACCCGTCTCGAACTGCGGGTCGATGCTCGAATCGCATGGCTTGATGGCATTGGGTGTGTGAGCAGTGAGGTCGAGGTGGTTGGCGCGTTCATATCATTAGTAGAATTTAAGTGTGTACAGAATGCATTCACAAAATCTACCATACTGTCATCTTCTACATTGACGTTCTTTTTTCGCGTTGCGTTTAATAACACGGGTTTCCAGGCTGGCGGCAGTGTCCATCCCTTCTCTCTATTAAAATTAAGACGACGGTCAATCTCGATGGCTTCAACGAACTTGCGCGACACAAAGTTCTTTTCGGGGGCTAGCACTTTCTCCTTGTCGAACCTAATGTAATGTGACGTGTCCGAGTCCAAAGCATGTTCCGCCACTGCCGAGTTATCGCAGTCCATTTTACGCACACTACGAATATGTTAAGCGAGCCTAACGTTGATGTTGCGACCTATCTCTCCAATGTAGCTTTTGCCGCAATCGCATGGAATTTCATAGTCTCCCGGGCTATGTAAAGGGTCCTGATCCTTTGACGATCGTAGAAGTTTTCTGATCAGTGTTATAGGATGGAAAACTGTCCTGATGCTGTACCTCTGGCGTAACAGGTGTCCAATTTGATTCGTTACCCCTTTTATGTATGGTAAAAACGCCGGACCTCTCTCTACAATCTGCGGCCGTAGTTTGTTAGTCGCATTAACTAACCGGTAACTCTGCCGCCAGTTATATCCATTATACTCTAGCACTTGCCTTAGATGTGTCAACTCCGACTCTAGCAGTTGAGAATCACAAAAGCGAAGTGCTTGATTAATAAGAGTACGTGGCATGGTAGATAGGTGTGACGGATGATGATGGGAATCCGCTCTGAGGTACCCATCAGTGTGTGTCGATTTTCTAGAAACTGTACGCACTAAACTTCCGTTAGGTTCCCGTTTTACTAATACTTCCAAAAACTGGAGAGTTCCATGTTTTTCCTCCTCCGTAGTGAAATGTATCTTAGGATGTATTTTGTTCAGATGGTCCAAAAACTGCGTTACATCCTGTCTAGAAATTATGAAAAATACATTATCTACGTATATCCACCAGTATCTTGGTTTGAAAGGCGCACATTTTAGCGCTAATTAAGTAAGACCACAGAGGTGACATTAAATTTATCAATTAAATAACAAACATCAAAACATACATATATTTACATTACAATATGTGTGAGACGATTAAAAAAAAACAATTAGGTATGTAGAAAAGTATCCACAAGATGGGATGGGCGCACAGCGTTGCCAGATTTCTTGATTTTTCGGGGATCTACTGATTTTTCCAGAATTCTACTGATCTACTGATTTGAACTGAAAGTCTACCGATTTTTTTCAAATACCTTAAAATATGATAAATAACAACATCTGCATGAAATGAAACACAAAATTATTATCATTAAGTTGTCATTACAAAAATGTCATCGTAAAATAGAATTCCTCTGAGTAAAACAGACTTAATACGATGGGCACATACTCGTAGTTGAATATTGATACGTGAATATTGTTCCACAGGAAGCGAAAAAAATAAATTCGACATAAGCCTGCGAAGATGATTACATGACTAAATTAAAAATGTTCTTAATGTTACTTTAATTTCTGACATTGTTTTATTAAACTAAATGCATCTGATTTTTTTGAAAAACTTCTCCATACAACTTCTAATTTTTTCTAGTCGCATCCTCTGATTTTATAAAAATGTGTCTGGCAACACTGGTTGCGCACAGTCTTCTGACGTGGATACACATGTCATGAATAAGAGTAGTTGTAGCAATTTTCACGCTATTTTAAAATGTAGTTATGTTAGCGTATGACCTGTTTATTAGTTAAATATCATCGAAAAAACTAAATAATTTAATCGCAGTCAAATTGCAGCGACCGAATTTTAAAGGAGCCTGTCCATAAAACCTATTCTATGGACCGGATTTTGGCAATATACGGTTTGGAAGTTAGTTATTCCCTTATCCTGAATCATGTTTTCCCCACAATTGTAACTTTCCAAACAAAAGGATAATTTTCCAAATCAGTTAATAGATAAAAACACAAAATGAAAGTTCTTATCAAAACTTTTGGTTAGGAAACCAGAAGCTTTAACGTTGTATATATAGTTTGTGCGTTCGGCCACCCTGTTGGACAAATATTTAGCGACATTGACCACGCAATCGATCGGCTCGGGTTCGATTCACAACAAGGAAAAGTGCTTGTGTGATATATTTTTTTATGTTATAAGATAGCAAACAATCAGATGGGTTTCCTGATGAAAAGATGTTAACGATGCATTACTATCTTGTGGCGAGTAGTAATGCCACGTGCATAAGTTTACCAGCTACCTTTTTTTAAGTATTCCCCAGATGGTTAAACTCACCACCTAGGGGATTATACTGTCAAGAAAGTCAAAATATGTCTTAATTCTAGTTCTTCTGATGCTTTTATGTTTTTTTTATAGTATAAGATAGCAAACAAGCAGATGGGTCTCCTGATGGAAAGAGTCAACCATCGCCTACAGACACCAAAGGTGTTAATGGTGCGTTGCTATCTTGTGGCGAGGTCTTATACCACATGCATAAGTTTACCGGCTACCTTACCCTCCAAACCGGAACACGACAGCGACAAACACTGACGCTATTGCGGCAGGAATAGGTAAGGCGGTGGTACCAGACCCGGACGAGACAATACAAAAATCTACCACCTAGTAGCCACGATGTTAGTGACTCATATAGCCAATCGGTCGCCTTTTACGACCTGCCTGGCAGAATGGCAGTCGGCCTATTCTTCAATGGAGCCCGGGACCACCACGGGGCTTTTATGTCTCAGAGACCTTATTTTCAAAATTATTTGTACATTTATTTTACAATTTTGCCCTTAACCTATCTTATGTATATTTTACCTACTTAAGTATTTTTTACAAGTTCTTATATTTTGATAATTTATTCTATTTGTCTTAGCAGCTATATTTGGACGATAATATTTTTACATATCTCTTATATAATATTTGATTTTTACTTAATTTATTTTCACCTACTTATTATTTTATACTGATTACATATATACAATTATATGTAATTTAATTTCCGTATATTTGGCATTCGAAGATGTTATGCTCTACCGTTTCTAGCGCATCCTGCCCACAAACACAGGATGGGTCCTCCTTACATTTAAAACGGTGTAAGTTAGACCTTACATTTAAAAAGGCCTTACATTTAAAAAGGTCTAAGGACACTAAAGATGTTAATGGTGCGTTGCTATCTCTGTAGCGAGATGGCAATGCCACATGCATAAGTCACACAACAAAGACAAGCATTTACTAGGTGGTAGAGTTCTGCATTGTCTCGCCCGGGTCTGGTACCACCGCCTTACCTATTCCTGCCGCAATAGCGTCAGTGCTTTTCAGTTTCGTGTTCCGGTTTGGAGAATAAGATTGTCGGTAAACTTATGCATGTGGCATTAGACCTCGCCACAAGATAACAACGCACCATTAACATCTTTGGTATCTATAGGCGATGGTTGAGTCTTTTCATCAGGAGACCCATCTGCTTGTTTGCTATCTCATGACATAAAAAAACATTGATGCAACTACGGCAGGAATAAGTAAGGCGGTGGTACCAAATACCCGGGCGAGACGTTGCGGAATTATACCACCTAGTAGTCACGTCACTTTTACGACCTTTTTGGCAGATTAGAAATGTAAAAAAATACCATCTTTTTACATATAATAAAATCGTAGGAAAGTCAAAACTGTACATTGAATATTTTTTAAAGAATACTTGGGGCGTGATCTACAATCGATATCGAAGTCAAAAATATAATTTTTAGAATTTTTGTCTGTTTGTCTGTATGTATGTCCAGGGTAAACTCAAAAAGTACTGCATGGATTTACTTCAAATTTTGCATGAATATTACTAACAGGTCGGGTCAACATATAGGCTACATATTATCACGCTATCACCTATAGGGGAGAAACAGTGCGGAGTAAACGAAGTCCGCGCGGACGAAGACGCAGGCAATAGCTACTAAATAAATAAAATTACAGGAAAAGCGTGGAGCACCTTGTCATTATATATATTTGTACGATCTCCAGTTCCAGACATAATACTATTAAATGTTATCTATAACGACTGACGCCATAGAACTCCACGCTTTTTATGTTAAAGCTTTTAGGATTTTGCATTCAAACTGTGATCAATTGAACATTTGTTGTCTATCGATCACTGGACTCTATATTAAAAGAAAATAGTTAGAACCTATTTTCTTTCAAGATAAGTGATATAGAAATTTTTCAAGGAATTTTAAAAGGAAAATTATAGCCGCTATCACAAAAATTAAAAAAAGTTATATTTCAAAAACACGGGCTCCCCGTACAAGTTATCTCAGTTAATCGCACTCGGATACGAAACCCCACGTCCGCAAGTTCGACTCGCAATTATCCGGTTTTTGTTTGTGCCTGTGCTATTATTTTTAATTATTACAATAATTTGCATCGCTTTTTTTAAATTATTATTTATTTCAAACTAGCGACATGCTCGCGGTTTCAACCGCGTAGCTTTTGTTCCCTCGGAAATATCAGAAAGGCTTATATACTTTCCTCAAGAATCAGTCTATCTATTAAAAAAACCGCATCAAAATCCGTTGCGTAGTTTTAAAGATTTAAGCATACATAGGGACAGACAGAGAAAGCGACCTTGTTTTATACTATGTAGTGATGATTTAAATTACATTCAGTGGGATTAAATTTTAAATTCCATATTGTGTTTGAGAAATTTATGCACCTGCTTTCTTTGAATATCGTAGCCATTTTTCAGGATTCTTTCCCGTAAAAGCAGTTAAAAAATGGTTTAACTTCATAAGCCTTGTTAGGATGATATAACCAACTCATCAGATTACCCCTGTAGTCCCTAGTAAATCTACAAAGTTTTTGTTCACCTTATGTTCTACAGTGAAAACGAAAAAATAAGTCTGCTCAAGGTATTTTTTACAAATGGGCTTCCACACCGATGTTAAAAATTAATTTTAAAATTTTGTCACATGCGATGTGGGAACAGAAAACAAAATGTTTTAACACGGTAGCTAACATCAATGAACATTCAAGTATCAATCGTTACGTTGATATCATAACAGTTATAAAATATCTCTTAGCGTTATGTAACATCCTTAAACATTACTTTTTTAACTTTTTTTAATTGCTACCTAAATCCTCCTTAAATATTATCTTCACGTCCGTATCCCCGAACTGGTAGGCCGAGGTATTATACCACAGCCTACCTTGTTGTAACAAGTGCACCCATAATTACCTAGTCCCACATAATGTGATAGGTGATAAGCCTATCGCCAACAGGGCACTTGTCCAATCCCTGGAAACATTGTTTCTATCAGAAAAATTGAAAACATACATTTTTGAATTACCCAAAGTCGGGTACGGACGGACCCAGGAATCGAACCCGGGACCTCATGTCAACACCGACACCGGACCACTAGACCACAGACGCGATTAATACTTCTACAAATAGAAATAATGTTAAATTATTTTAAACAGTTATTAATAGTTTGTAACTATCTGAAATATTTTGCACATATTAATAGTTATATCACTATCACAAAACATAACAAAACTCTTAAAACCTTTGAAACAGTTATAAACTCCGATGTTAGAGTACTTTTCTAAAAAAATATGCTCCGGTATAAAAATATACAAATACATAACAAAACAATACAAACTTACAAAATTAGCAGCTTAGTTTTTACTTTAGTGGTATTAAGACTGATTTGATAGCGACTGATACATCTAGAGCGTCTTCTCTTAGGCTGTTGTCCCGTAGCTGCTTTAATAGTATTTTGGTTTAAAAAAAATTATATTGAGGGCACGTCAGAAGCTTAAAGACTGGGTACAAGTAGGTCTTCGAAAATGCTATGCTGTGGTCAAAACTTTGTATCCATGGCAACATGGTTATTCAATCGGATTTATTATGCGAAAAGGCGAATCTGAAAAGAGAATTTTGTAATTTTGCTGTAAGGAAATTTCCGAGTTAAGTCACTTGGCCTTACTCACTATTACAGACGATTTTCACGCAATTTTTTGTATGAGCGAGCAAGACAGTTATATTAATTATTCCGCTCGAAGCTTACGCTTTAACGAAATACATTGAATTAATCTGCCATTCCTAGAAAAGCCTGATCACATCACGATATTTATCGATAGTCGACGCAATACTTTATCTGTAATGACTTTCTGGAAAAGGTAAAACGTTTTATGCATGACATATTTTATTCTTGTAACTTATACGTTAGAGCCTGAAGCCTTAGGCAGTAATAAATAAATAATATAATAAATATTCATGGGACAAATTACACTTACTGATTTAACCCCAAAGTAAGCAAATTATTTGCTTGTGTTATGGGTGTTAGTCAACGATACTAATACATAGAAATACATATATAAATACTAGAATATATATAATAAACACCCAAACCCGGAAATACAAATACTTATGCTCATCACACAAATGCTTGTCCCCGTCGGGGATCGAACCCGAGCCCCGTTGATTGCGTAGTCAGGATCGCTAACCACTCGACCAACGGGGCCTTAGGCAGTAGATGCACTAGGTACTATAAGGTGACGTTACTTAACACTACGAAAAGAAACGTTAACGGCGATGCTAATAAATAAATAAAATATATTCACGGGACAAACTACACTTACTGATCTTCTGGCTACTGGAGCTTGATTATGACGATGTCGAGCTACTATTGGAATAAATTAAAACTATACGTACAATTGTTACATACATAAACACAAATATATACACACATACACAAACATACTTACACAAACATACACACACACATACACACACTTTTTTGCAATATTTGTTGCTACGGTACCTGGACTGTCCGAGGTGGGCGCTAATAACTGCAACACAGTCTTCGACTAATGTAGTTATTAACGTTATATTTTAATATTGTACATTTTTGAATGCATCAAATAAAGATTATTATTATTATTATTATTATTATAACCCCAAAGTAAGCAAATTATTTGCTTGTGTTATGAGTGTTAGTCAACGATACTAATACATAGAAATACATATACAAATACGAGAATATATTTGATAAACACCCAAAGCCAACTGGCCATCCAAACATTGATGCCCATCGTACAAATGCTTGTCTCCGTCGGGAATCGAACCCGAGCCCGGTCGATCGCGTAGGCAGGGCCGCTAACCACTCGACCAACGGGGCGGTAATGGTTTATGGATCTAAGAAACGGTAACGGACCTGTTCGGACTAATAATATACAACACTGTTTAGTATCTGCCGAGGTCCAATGTATTATTATACAGACTGACTGGTGAGTTACCTTCAATATTTAAGGACGCGATAGTTGACGACGATATATGATGAGATTAATAACATAATTTTTTTTAAATATCTATTCTTAGTAAACTTAGAAAACAATCACCGAGAATCCTATATTTACCTGCGTCATCCTTGGACATTGCGCGGACGTACATATCCCGCAGGTAGTGAGGTTGAGGGCGGCGTGTCCTTGATGTCGACTAGCGCAGCGTGCTCAGAGAGTATAATATCCACATTTTATTTATTTTAAGAGAAATATTGGTCAAAATTTAAGCCCCTAATTTTATTAATTCATTTTAACGAGAATCGAGTACCGAGTGCTCTCCAGAAGTATCGAAGGTAACTCCCCAGTCAGTCTGTATATCAACCGTTCGTTGTCCTACAATGAAAAAGTGTTATAAGGCTAATGTACGAGTAAACGATTCAGTGTACGCTATGCTTAGCGTGACTGAACGAGTTAGTTCTTTATTGCTTTTAAACATACTTTGCGTCATCTGTACAATTACATTAAGTGCTTGAGTTGGTATTTATAAATGCTATATATTTACTGACAAATGATAATCACTCAGCCATTTGAACTTAAAACTAACATATTTTACGTTTTAAACGTTTTTAAATGTCCTTAGTTTTAATTTTGCAAATTTAAATATTTAGCGACTGCGACTATATTATACAACCGAGCGCAACTTCTTGATCCATGCACAGTTTATTACGGAATTTAAAATCTGGGTACTTATAGTACTAATAAGGTATAATAGTACATTTTTCGAACTGTACGATTAAAGTGCGAATTCAACAATGTTCGATTAACCCTAGAACCTACCTAGGATAGTGGTACATTTCAAAAAAATGTACCCCAGGGTCCGTCGTCCGTCCGCCGGTCCGTGTATTTATGCAATGGGGGACGTAATGATATCTCCGTCGGGCGGCGGTTCTGTTGGCGAGTGGACGGATATGTTGCTTGTTGGGGCACAGCAGTATCCCAGGGTACTTTCAACGTAAGTATTTTTAGTTTAATTTATTTGTGTGTTAGTTATTTTTTTACATTGTTTACATTATTTATAGATCAGGATTGTATTTATATATATTATAGCTATATATTTTATACAAAATATGCTGTATGATACTTATACACCATTTATACCTACACCATAAAAGTTTTATGTGTTTTCAATATATTTTTGTCATACATACAGTATATCGCGCCAAACCCACCGCTGGAGCCTTTGTGAGTTCTATGGGATACTAAATATCGTGGAGATTAATTTTATCATATTGCTACTCTCATCAAACGCCAATAATAAGCAGGATTTGAAGAATAGGCGTACGTACCTGAAGACGCTCGCATTTTTGGAAATCAGATTTCAATATCGAACTTTGTCAACGTCCCTACAAATAAGTATTAGAGATATCTTGAGAAGAAAACGCGCAATAGCTACGGCAACTCCTTCTGTTCCCAAATCAGGAAGATGTTCCATCTGCCCAAGGTCTAAAGACCGAAAATCTCACACTCAGTATGCCAAGTGTAAAATTTTCATTTGTATGAGCATCAGAAGAAAATATGCCAAAGTACTGTGTTGATACTTAATGTGCCTTAGTATTTTGTTTAATAAGATTGACATTATAGTTACAAATATTTGTTTAAGTTGATTTTTAATAAAACTTTGTTACCTTTTTATTTATAAAAATTATAAAAGCGTTTTTTGTATTGGGGAGCAGTAGTACCCCAGGGTACCATTAACTTATATACTAATATGGGTACGGTTTTAGGGTTAAGCGAAAGAATACTACAGCATTCTCTCATTCTCACTAACGTAACTTCTGTAAACCAGACTCAATAATTAGTTTTTATTTTTACTGGTAATTTTATCTTTCCCTATGTTATATAAAAAAACATGAGCATGAAAATACCTTCTCTTTCATATATTTAGTACCATGATTTTCAGTTGTCAGTGTCAGTAATGTTTACGAAGCAGAAACATACATGAACATGTGGTTATTTGCGCTGAAAGCATGAAAATTTGGCAGAATGCCATGCAATGAACGGTGTCCCCGTTCATAAGGGCTGGTAAAATTGTGGCCACTTAGAGAATGGGGTCTTGAGTTTTCATATTTGTATTTTAAATTAAAAACAATGTTTTGTGAAATTCAATTTTAGCTTTGAATAATTACAGAGGCACTAAATAAAAACTTATTAGCGTATAACTATGTATATATTAACAAAATTACTAAACAAAATGTTAATTTTAATTTACGGTCATTGTATCCGGCTTGCTACCGGGTTCGTTTCCTCAGTCAGACAATTTGAAATTTTGTTTTTTCAGATTTTTGATAAAAACAACATTGTCCGGGATTGAATAAGTTGTGGCTATTCTTCAGGGGTGTGGTCTATTAGTTAGACTGTTCAGTTATTATTTAAAAAAATCCCTAGTTTGAAACCTGAGTTGGATAAAATAATAGCATTTGCACTGCACTAAACATTTTAAATACTTTTGAATGATTTTTTTTGTATATCTTAAGATAGCAAGCAAGCAGATGGGTCAAACCTTAAAAACAGCAAAGAAAAATATCGACACGCGGGATTTGAACCTGCGACCATTTCCCTAAAGCCGGGACGCTCTTCCGCTGAGCTAGTATCGACAGGCTCGAGGCGGCGAAATTCTTCTTTGCTATATGATCGATTACGTCGATTATATATCGATCGATATATTCGATATTGTCGATTATGATTGTATAACAAAGAAGAATTTCACCGCCTCGAGCCTGTCGACACTAGCTCAGCGGAAGGGCGTCCCGGCTTTAGGGAAATGGTCGCAGGTTCAAATCCCGCGTGCCGATTTATTTTTTGCTGTTTTTAAGGTTTTTCCAGATTCCCAAGCACGGGGTGAGTGCTATAACACAAAAATAAGCAGATGGGTCTCCTGGTGGAAAGAGCCGACCATCGTCTATAGACACAAAAGATGTTAATGGTGCGTTGCTATCTGGTGGCGAGGTCTAATACTACATACATAAGTTTACCAACTATCTTATCCTCCAATCCGGAACATGACAGTGACTACCATTGACGCTATTGCAGCAGGAATAGATAAGGCGGTGGTACCAGACCCGGTCGAGCCGATGCAGAATTTTACTACCTAGTACTCACACATAGCCACTCGGTCGCCTTTTACGGCCTGCCTGGCAGAACGGCAGTTGGCCTATTCTTCAAAGGAGCCCGGGACCGACACGGGGGATTTTCATAAAATGATTAAATCCACTTAAAAATATTTGAATTGAGATCCGTTTGTACCAAACTTATACATTTTAAATGTATTACATACATTTTAAGTGTACTTAACTATAATAGAGGTCGTTTAAAAATTGTTTAAATAGTTTTGTGGAAGTAAACCTAAAAGAAAGACAGAACTAATTATAAATTAGCTCAAATGATTATGCAACGAATCTTGGTAATAGTGTAACGTGTAAATGGGTGCTTAATTATCAATCAATTATGTATCGTAGTTATATGATCCCGCTTATGAACGCACGTGAGACAATCACGTTGCAATAATTAAGCCAATTATCCGGCAATATTGGTAATAAGATTTTTTTTTTTTATATCATAAGATAGCAAACAAGCAGACGGGTCTCCTGATGGAAAGAGTCAACCGTCGCCTATAGACACCAAAGGTGTTAATGGTGCGTTGCTATCTTGTGGCGAGGTCTAATGCCACATGCATAACTCTACCGGCTACCTTACCCTCCAAACCGGAACACGACAGTGACAAGCACTGACGCTATTGCGGCAGGAATAGGTAAGGCGGTGGTACCAGACCCGGGCGAGACAATGCAGAACTCTACCACCTAGTAGCCACGATGTTAGTGACTTGCATAGCCAATCAGTCGCCTTTTACGACATGCCTGGCAGAACGGCAGTTGGTCTATTCTTCAGAGGAGCCCGGAACCAACACGGGGAAGCCCGGAACCAACACGGGAATAAGATCTACATTACGAGCGTAAATAGGTGCCTTAAATCATAAACCAGCTCGAACAGTATTCTAAACGTTTTGGTGTCTCGTTGGGACTCACAAATACTACAGTATTCGTTAAACCTGCCTAATCTCAGATGACACCAGGACGATTGATATAGTTTTAGTATGCTTGGGATCTTAAAATCTGAAACTGTACTGAAAGTTAATTTTACCTGTCAATCAAACAACATTCGCTAATTTTAGTTTTTAAAAATGTATTTTCTAACACAAATATGGACATGTTTCAGAATCAATTATCATTATTATTATTACAAGTAAATCGTATTTTTTAAATCATAACAAACAAGCAGATGACCGTTCTGATGTAAATTGCGTATTGCTATCCGTTTAGCGGGATGGTAAAGCCACATGCATAAGTTTACCACCTACATTACCCTCCAAACTGGACCACGATAGAGACGAGCGTTGACGCTATTGTGGCAGGAAAAATCCGCTAATATTAAATAAATAAATAAATAAATAAATATTCAGAGGACAAATTACACTTCCTAATCAAACCCCAAAGTAAGCAAATAATTTGCTTGTGTTATGGATGTTAGTCAACGATACTAATACATAGAAATACATAAATAAATACTAGAATATATTTAATAAACATCCAAACCTGAAAATACAAACATTTATGCTCATCAGACAAATGCTTGTCCCCGTCGGGGATCGAACCCGAGCCCCGTCGATTGCATAGTCTGGGTCGCTAACCTCTCGACCAATGGGACGGTTTGGTTATAGGATCTATATTACTATCTAGAAGTTTCGTCCATTAATACAATTACATATTTTAAATCATTAAGAGAGTTAGTTATTTTATGAACAACTAGCTGTGCTCGCTACTTCGTCTTCGTGGAAAAGCTTTAAAATATAGACAGTCAATGTGTTTTACCAATATAGTTCCCGTTCCTGTGGGATTTCCGGGATAAAAACTATCCTGTGTCCTTTCTCGGGACTCAAACTATTTTTGTACCAAATTTCATCCAAATCGTTCAGTGATTTAGGCGTGAAGAAGAGACAAGGCAGACAGACAGACAGACATACAGAGTTACATTCGCAATGGATTATATTATATCGCAAGATAACAATCCAGATGATTCTTTTGATAGAAAGAGAAATCCGTCACCGCAAAACAGACCGCCGTGTTTGGCCAGGTCCTTTTTGAAAAATTGACCATCTGCCATTTTCTTCGTAAAACATGAATTCCTGTACGTATCATTGACGTCATGATTACTATGTGGTGGAGTTCCATAACGTTTGCCCGGGTTTTATACTACCACTATGACTTTTCCTGTGTTTGTCACCGTAGTGTTCCAGTTTGGAGGGCAAGGTAACCGGTAAACCTATATATGTGGCATCATCGTCCCATCATACAGATATTAACATCCCATTAACATTTTTAGTAAATTTAGGCGACGGCTGTCATCTTTAGGAGAGCCATCTACTTAATTTTTTTTTAATTAACCCCAAAGTAAGCAAATTATTTGCTTGTGTTATGGGTGTTAGTCAACGATACTAATACATAGAAATACATATATAAATACTAGAATATATATAATAAACACCCAAACCCGCAAATACAAACACTTATGCTCATCACACAAATGCTTGTCCCCGTCGGGGATCGAACCTGAGCATCGTTGATTGCGTAGTCAGGGTCGCTAACCACTCGACCAACGGGGCGGTCAATTTACTATTTATATTAAAAAAAATAATTAAAGATGATCGTGACACATCGTTATTCATGGATAAAGACGTAATACCATTAATTTAGGTAAGGTTCCGATTGAGTCTACCGTAACCCTTAACGAAATTTTCTATACATATAATAAAATCGTAGAAAAGTCAAAACTGTACATTGAATATTTTTTTAAAAAAATACTTGGGGAGTGATCTACAATCGATATCAAAGCCAAAAATATAGTTTTTAGATTTTTTGTCTGTTTGTCTGTATGTATGTCCGGGATAAATTAAAAAAGTACTGCATGGATTTACTTCAAATTTTGCATGAATATTGCTAACAGGTCGGTTCAACATATAGGCTACATATTATCACGCTATCACCTAGCGGTTAGGTGCTGTGCGGAGTAAATGGAGTCCGGCGGACGACAACAGCTAGTTATTAATATAGATACAGAGAAGTGCAAGAAGCTAATACTTATATAACATGCGTTAGAAATAAATACGTATAATATATTTAGCGATTAGTTTACTCTCCTTACCGGAATAAGAATTGACGATAGTACAACAAAAAAAGGTAAGCGGTGGAACCAAACCCGAGTGTGGTGATGCAACAATCTACTACTTCGCAGTCACGATGTCAATGACAAGTTTAACGAACCGTTCTTTCTTTACGAACTGCCGGGCAGATTATTTATTCTTCAAAGAAAACCCGGATTACCGCGAGGAAAAATATCAGATTATATATTATGTTTTAAGTAATCAATAATGCTCTAGGCAAAGTGTTTTATTTAGAAAATTGAACCAAAAAATTGTTGTTGTAATTTCTATTCATAGAAAAGAGATAAACTGAGTTTGTTGTTTTGATTAGTATGTTTATTCGTGCATGTTGCAATGCTTTGATTCGATTGCTTTGTTTTTTAAAGTTCCTAGTTTTATTGGATATCAAAAGTAGCTGTAATTTACTGAGTTTAAAGCAAAGAGATTTTACTTTTTGTATTTTATTTAAAAAAAAATTTTTCTTCAAATTAGATAATTTTGACAAATGTGAAAGAAACTATCGTGTTTAAAAATATTTAATTCCTATATAATTGAAAAGCTTTAAAAATAACAAAAAACCTTCGACGCAACAGGACTTGAACCTGCGACTCTCCTTCTGGCCGAAAACTCATTTAACGTATATTATACGTGATCAAAAAATATATCTAGTGATCAAAAAGATCGATGGAATCGATCACAAAGCACAAAAGAATTTTTCCGAAGTTAAACAAGTCAACAGTGGCTCAATTGGTTAGGGCATCCCGGATAGAGGTAAGGTCGCAAATTCAAGTTTTGTCATATCGAAATTTTTCTTTGTTATTTTGTAAAATTTTTCAAATTTCTCAAGCACAGGATAATTGCTAAAAATATATAACCTTTATAATTGTCTTTTTTCTGTCAAAATCTGTAAACCAGTTGACCCTGCAGGCCATCTCCGAGACTTCTTTCTAAATTGAGGAATTTTAAGCACAAGCCAAACTCGTAATTCAAAAACTCGTATTTCATAAACTTTTTATACATGTTTTATAAAAATGAAAACAAAAAATACTTCGGCTCGACCGGGTCTGATACCACCGCCTTACCTATTCCTGCCGCAATAGCGTCAGTGCTGGTCACTGTAGTGTTCCGGTTTGGATGGTAAGGTAGCCGGTAAACTTATGCATGTGGTATTAGACCTCGCCGCAAGATAGCAGAGCACCATTAACATCTTTAGTGTCTATAGGCGCCCAGACCCATCTGCTTGTTTCCTATCTTATGATTTATAAAAAAAAATACTTTCCGTAGCATCAATTAATTTTATTTAACTAAATTCTGTAGGTATAATTAATGAGTTAGAAATATCCATTCGTAATTGTCTCCATAATTAATGCTAACTTATCTTTAAATCCCTTTATACACTGTGTTAATATACCTATAGAGATTATATCGCCTCAAACTTCGTTGAAATGTGATCCTTACTTATGTATATCATGGGGTAGCTTTTAGTTCCGCTTTGCCGGTTAACGAAAGCTATCGATGCGAGAATTATTCCACCGGGCGTGACATCATAACCCTCGGGATGTTGGGTAAAAGGCCTTGTTCATGCATTTAATTGAAACCATGCCATAAACTTTCTTCGATTCGTTTTTTTCTATAAAAGCAAATAATAAAGAAAAAACCATTCCAAAACGTGAGACTTAATCAATCAATTTTTATATTTAACACTAGCTGTGCCCGCGACTTCGTCTGTGTGGAAAAAAATCTAGAATAAAAGTCCCGGGGTTTTACCCGCATGGTTCCTATTTCCGTGGGATTTTCGGGATAAAAACTATCCTTTACCCTTTCTCGAGTTTCAAACTACCTTTATACCAAATTTCATCCAAATCAGTTTAGTGGTTTAGGCGTGAAGAAGAGACAGACAGAGATGCTTTCACATTTATAATATTACTAGACCTGCCCGCGGTTTCACCCGCATAGCTTTTGTTCCCGTGGATATATACTATATACTGTACTGTACTAGAATAACCTTTCTCAATAATCAATCTATCTATTAAAAAAACCGTATCAAAATCCGTTGCGTGGTTTTAAAGATTTAAGCGTACATAGGGACATAAGGACAGACAGAGAACGCGACTTTGTTTTATACTATGTAGAGATAGTATATAGTATATAGTATATAAGATATAAGATATAGTATATAGTATATAGTATATGGTATATAGTATATAGTATATGGTATATGGTATATAGTATACAGTATATAGTTTATAGTATATAGTATATAGTATATATTATATAGTATATAGTATATAGTATATAGTATATAGTATATAGTATATAGTATATAGTATATAGTATATAGTATATAGTATATAGTATATAGTATATAGTATATAGTATATAGTATATGGTATATGGTATATAGTATACAGTATATAGTTTATAGTATATAGTATTTATTAGATAGTAGATATTGTGTAAAAATTTACTCAATTAATCATAGGTAATTTCAAGGTGTTGGACCGAACCGCTTTTGAATAATAGACCATCTCCCATTCAGGCCGTTCGTAAAAGGCGAACAATTGGTTATACGTGGCACAACTCACAACCATCGTGACTAAGTGGTAGAGTTCTGCAACATCTCGCTCAGGTTTTGTTATCACTACCTTACCTTTACCTGCCACAATAGCGTCAATACTTGTCACTCTCATGTTCCGGTTTAGAGAGTAATGTAGGCGGTAAACTTATGAACGCAGAATTATCTTCCCGTCACACAGATAGCAACACAAAATTTCCATCTGCTTGTTTACTATCTTACAAAAAACTCTCTTGGTGATTTAAAAAGACACCTAATTACGCTGATAATGTAGATATTATAACCAACACTGGCGGATAATTGGCTTAATGATTGTTTCAGGTGCATCATAAACGGGATCATTACTTTAATAAATGATTGATTAATTATTAAACACCCGTTTACACGTTACAATATTAACAAGATTCGTTTAAAGCACTCCTTGTAGACTAGTTACAGTCTAAGGTATTCAATTCGATCGCTCAACACCATCTCTTCAAAACATTGATATAAAAAACCCAAGATACACAATCAGTGTGTCAAAAACGTCCTCCAAAAATGAGTGCACAATTTTAAATTGTGCACTCATTTCAAATAGAATCGCGTCGGCCGCGTCACTGTCAATTTTATTTATTTTCGTACATTGCTTTGTAAAAACAACTATAAGTCTTGTAGTTAAGGTTGGATATGCAAAGACATATGTTTTTGCCATATCTATAACTACTTAAAAGAAATTAGGGACACTTTTGAGTGTCAGTTTTGTTCGGGACTGTGCATCTAGGGTTTTTTATATCAATGCTTCAAAAATGAAGTGCCGGATATATCGTAGGCCCCACCATACGCTAATTCCCACCTTCCGTTTATACCATAAATCTCTTTAGCTTTCACTACTTTAGCCAATAGGAAGACGCCTTAATCTTGCCATTTTTTGAAACTTAATCTAATATTACAACACTTGAAACAGATTATTTAAATGAACAAAAATATAGAAATCATTACATTCGGTCATCCGACAATGTGTGACTCCCAGCACACTATTTTACAAAATACACAATTCTAAAATCAAAATCCACTTTTACATAAGTACTAAGGACATTAATTTAGGAAATATTTTACTTGATAACAGACGCAAACGTAGTACTTTTTAAATTATCACACGTTTAACATAATTGAGCTAATTCATCTGTTCTGTCTTGCTCTTACATCTGCTGGCTCAAAACTTAAAAAATAATTTTTAAACGACGTTTACTACGGTTAAATATATTTGTCTCATATTATAAGATAGCAATAAAGCAGATGGCTTTTCTGATTTAGTTCCATAACATTCCATTCCGTTCCGTTCCGTTCTGTTCCATTCCATTCCATTCTAATATCCTGGTACTGCGAGTATTCCCTAAGTATACGTATAAAGGCCCTGGTGACGGAGTCATGATTCCCGCCACTGGCGGAATCTTCTTTATTTTGTCAAATTCAAAATCAATTCAAAATAAAAACACCAAAATATTTAATAAATTAATCTGTACATGTAATAAAATCGTAGAAATATCAAAACAGTACATTGAATATCTTTTTGAAAAGAATACTTGGGGCGTGATCTACAATCGATATCGAAGCCGAAAATATAGTTTTTAGCTTTTTTGTCTGTTTGTCTGTGTGTATGTCCGGGGTAAACTCATAAAGTACTGCATGAATTTATTTCAAATTTTTCGTGAATATTACTAACAGGTCGGGTCAACATATAGGCTACATATTATCACGCTATCACATACAGGGGAGGAGCAGTGCGGAGTAAACGAAGTCCGCGCGGACGAAGTCGCAGGCAAAAGCTAGTCAATAATAATACGAAACAATCTGTGTGTCAATAATTAGCACTGCACCTAGATCAAACGAATAAAATGGAAAATCTTTGTGAAATCTTTTTATTTAGGGAACGCACGCAAACACATCCGGCCAACACATACCATAGATCAAAGGCCAATAGCTGAACATAACGTTGGGTCCTAACCACTAGACGATCACGGCCCGGCCTATAGCTAAACAGTCTACTAGACCACAACCTTAAAAACTTATCTAAGAAAATTTCGATTCTACAAAATTTGAACCTGCGATCTTGCCTCTGACCAGCACGCTCTCACCTATTAAGCTACTGTCAATGGTTCAATGCAATGAAATTACTGTTTGTATGCCCTACTCTGTATAACAATAAATTAACATTTTAAGTTTTTTATTTTGTACTTTTATAATAAGAAATTGATGGGTAAAAGACTACATATCGTGTGAATTTAATATTCAATCTGATACCGAATATGTAACAAAGTAAATGCTTAAAATTTGATCTAACTATCCAATAAAATTGTTCATTTACGGATACCCGCACATAGACATCAAAGTTCTTTATTTACTAACAGCAATTTGCCGTACTCTTGATTAGACTCGTCCGCAAAACGCTCTCACTTGCACGCTGACCATGCTTTTTTAAATATTACTACACTAATTTTTAGAGTTTACTATGTATTCAAGCAGTACTCACCTTTTATTATATCTTTATTGGTTACATGATATTATGACCATTAAGTATCGTTCCCTTCAATATGTACAGTTTTTACCAGTCAACTTGTACGTATAAAGTACTAGGGGTTGGAAAATTTCCAATCCCTAGTACCTACTTTGTATTTATCTTATAGTATAATAGTTCAGTGGTCTCAGAGTTAATCTATATTAATATTATAAATGAGAAAGTTTGGATGTTTGGATGGATGTTTGTAACTCAATCACGCAAAAACTACTTAACGGATTTGAATGAAATTTGGCATACAAGTAGCTGATGACCTGAAATAACACATGGCTATCCTATTTTACCCTATTTTATCCCGGAAAAATTAGACAATACCGCGGGATTTATAAAAAAAAATGTATGATGCAGCGGGCTGCATGCAGCAGCTAGTTAATAATATTTTTAATAATTTTAAATTAGGTCAAGTTTAACAGCATGGTGCAAATACTAAACTCACTATAGGACACCTTCTCTCTCTCGGTTCAACTCGGCAATACACAAGCGCACATATTATACATATACAACTTAATAAACAAATGTGGGGAGGATACGATGTATCGCACAGAGGCAACAATTAGTCAAAGCTACAAATTTCCAATAAATAGTGCAGTTTCATTACGTAAAATTAAGGAAAATAGACCATGAAATTGTATTTCAGGAAATATTAATTGAATAACATCTATAATAATTTTATCTAGCTATCTATTTGAGCGAATGAAACGTTGTTTGACAATTGATTCTACTATGGAGCCAGGGATATCGTGAATATTTCCATTTCTATTTGCTTTTACTGGCCATGAAATAACCGGTGGAAACATTTATAATTTTATATGGGTTCTGGGAATAAGTCAATATTAATAGGGTTTTGATTGATTTTGGTTGATTCCAGCTATTTGTATCGTTCACTTTCATATTAAACAAATGCAAAAACTGATATTTCTTCTCGATGTAACTAAAAAGTGTTTAAAATATATTTCAAAATATCTAACAACAACAGACTACCGGCAGAGATTGAAACTATATCGCCTAGCCAAGGAAAATTTGCACCTGCGATTTTTCGCACGGACACGAATTTCGCTTGGCCTAGCTTCTAGCGTCGAAAACAAATGTATGGGAATATACTAAGCATGCCGCGTGGCATGGCTATCTGCGGGGCGACTGGCGAATTTCTCCAAACGAATTGCGCGCAGTTGAGGGCACGACGGGCGATCGAATTAAATGTATATGGATCAATTTCAAGGACTCGAGAGGCGGTCGCGACGAATAGTCAAGGAATCAAAACAGTTTAGTTATAGTTGCCGCGAAATACACAATGAATATTGGAACTTTATTTTCAAAACACTTACTTGGCCAGGAATTGGAAAGTCTGGTCACCACATTATCCAGAATTCAATTTTTATTTCTTACCACAATGTTGAATATTCATAAGAATATAATTACAGTAGTGTCACCGAAAAATCGATAGATATAATCTAAACACGGCATAATAACATCTGTATCCCGTCCCCCGTCATCCTATACCCCGATTCTTATTAAAATCCACATTCTCTTCCAAATAGGAAGTTTTGAAGTACAAAAGTACTCTCCTCTAAGAAACATCGAGATAAAGTTGAAAAAGTCATTTTGCTCTCAGACTATACTGGTCGTCGCGATGAACACAACTTCCCGTCACCTGCAAACCGCACCACGCGAATTTTTTTCCTCGCCAGCCACGCTGCCTGCATTAACACCAGTTCCCATGACCGGGCCGTTACATGTGACGTGTCCTATTATAATATTATCTTTTGAACTTCTCGCTACGCATGTGGATAAGGAGGTTACTGATTTTTGAAAACCGAGTTTTCACCAAATCTTCACGTTTTGAGGTACAAGGATCCTTTTTCTACTATTTCCGCGATGATGTTAATATGTCTGTATGTATATATGCGCGTGGGTGTGTATGTAAACATCTCATAACTTTTAAATGGCTTGACTCATCGAAACGCGATTAGACGCGCTCTCAACTTGATTTCATCCTCACCATCTCGATGTCTGGAAATCCACAACTGTGCGATTCTTGAGGCATTTTTTCCCCGCACTACTCCTCTGTGGAACCAATTATCGGCAGGTTTTTCCTAAGCGGACACGACTTAAGGACTTTCAAGAAAAGAGCCTACTTTTTCTTAAATGGCCAGCAACGCAACTGCAAGTTTTCTGATAGTGTAGTTGTCTATGGGCGGCAGTGATCACTTATCATCAGGTGAGTCTTCTATCTGCTTGCCCCCTTTTTCTATAAAAAAGACTTTCTGAAAACTTGTACCAATTCGGCCCAGTAGATTTTGAGAAATTTTGTAAAAACCTCCAAAAAATTTAAGCGAAACAGTCTTTTTTTAATATTACATCCAGATTAATGTACCGATTGGGTACATAATCTAATCAGCTCTTTTTCTCAAAAAAACTGCATTATAGCTTATTAAATATTAACTTTTAGGTTTATAAAACTGCGTCAAACACACTTAATTGCATAAAAATTGGTCTATTACTTTGGAATTTATTAGCCACATAAATTTTTGAAAAAAAAACTGTTTTTGATTTACTTCGACATTACTTTGACAGCCTATACAGTATGTAGCTATGAAACATTTTTAGAGATCAAATGTTTCACTGAATGTCATTCGAAAGATCAAAATCGATCATCGTTTCCAAAATATGTGGCATTCCAAAAATGAAATGACTGTCATTTATAACAAAATTAAGACTAAACTCTAAAAAATCTATGCTTAGATATATTTTTTGTTCCTTTGAGCTTAAAATACCTTAATTTAGCGGAAATTTTCAGGGATGACCTGCAAGGTTAACCAGTTTACAGTTTTTTTTACTATACCTAGATAGAGTAAATCTATGTTCAGTTGCCTTATGGCTGTTATGATGCATATTATAAATACAAGCTTAAGCTAGCCAACTTAACGCCAATAAACATTAAATTGATTATATTGCGTCGCAATCGTGTTGGAAAAGATATGATATTACGTGTATTAGTTTATTAGCTACTTTACTCACTCTTCCATGACACGACAATGACAAATGTATAACATAATATTATTATGTTTTTGAAACTGAAATTGATAAGTTCCACTATAGTAAAGACGTTTCAGAACTGTTAGTCAAGTTACGACACTCTTATCCTTTCCTTCTCTTTTAGGAGATGCCGGGCAAAAGCTTTTATCTATACATCAACATGACTTACGTACCTTCCTACAGTTATTTTAAAATTAATCACAGCGGTATAACCAATTTATGGCATGATTTTTTAGCGATTTGGCTATATATGCGTGACAAAAAGCATACAGAATTATCTATACAAATAAATAAAATTGGAGTGTCTGTTTGTAATATTAAAATAACCGCTTTTTACTATATGCATATGGATGTATACACGATACATATACCAAAACACAATTTTTTTAAAATTTTTGTCTGTCTGTCTGTCTGTTCCGGCTAATCTCTGGAACGGATGGACAGATTTTGACGGGAATTTCACTGGTAGATAGCTGATGTGACTGGGAGTAAATTAGGCTACTTCTTTTTCGAAAATCTTCCACGCGGACGAATTCGCGGGCTCAGCTAGTAATACATATATTAAATACGCTAAGGTTAAGATGTTTGCCTCCCTTTTAAGAGAAAACCTCACAATTACTCCAAATAAACTCTATATCATTTTATAGATAAATGCTTGTTCTACCGGCATTAACAACTAAAAAAATATTACTGCTTTTGTTTTTATAAATTATCAAAATTAAAATTTTATACATATATTAAAATATAATACAACAATGCTGCCATCTGACAGATTTAATTTTGAAACAACGTCGACATGTTTGCCGGTCGGTAGTTTTTTGTTCGATTTCAAAGTAACTTAAGAAGTATTTAATAAAATTACTTATTGCGAATTATTCACACGTGTATTTATTTAATATATTACTATGAGTTTTCAAAAACAAACTTTTTACTCGCATATAAATAGATATTACGGTATACATAATATTTATATCGATGTTTTATTCCATTTATTAGAAATCCAAGTCATGCACGAAGATATCCGATAATCCAGCAATACAAAGTATCAATTACCACGTATTGATATGAGAGTTCTGCTGAACAGAAACAACTGTGTTTGCGATAAACTCGGTTAATTTCTTTCAACATTGGTGGAAATAAGATCAGGTAATGTATTCCGTACGTGACTCGATTCATTTCGTTATCCATTAAATACAGCCCCTATTGTGGGTATTTTAACAACGATGTTAACGTATTATGCTAAGAAATTGGCATTCAACGTAAAATATTGAGTACATTGCGCGATTTGCACAATAATAAAATGAAAATTTCGGAAATACATATTGGGAAAATAGTGTCATCAAAATATTAAGTCAGTAAGGAGTTTTGTAAGAAACTATATTAACTTAATGGAAGTAAAACTTTAGTAACTAATTTTCAATCTTCAGTATCTCTGAAGATTGTGATGATCTCTCAATATAATGTCGGATCTGATCCTTACTAAATTTATATGGAATTGCTTTTTTTACAGAACAGGGAACAGACGTATAGGAGGCTCACCTGAAGGTAAGTGATAACCGCCATCCATGGACAACTACACCACCAGAAGTCTTACAGTCGCATTTCCGGCTTTTCAAGAATGAGTAAGCTCTTTTATTAAAGAGAAGAGACCGCCCCGTTGGTCCAGCGGTTAGCGACCCTGACTACGCAATCAATGGGGTCCGGGTTCGAATCCCGGCATAGACAGTCATTTGTGTAAAGAGCACAGATGTTTGTATTCCTGGGTTTGGGTGTTTATTAAATACATTAAAGTATTTATATATGTATCTCTATGTATTAGTATCGTTGACTGACACCTATACTACAAGCATAATATTATAATTTGCTTACTTTGGGGTCAGATCAATTCATGTAATTTGTCCAGTGATATTTATTATTATTTATACAAAAAAATCTTAATAATCTAATCAAGGTACTAAGTCGTCTTGCAGATGGCACAAGACCGAATGAAACATATAATCTCGCAAAAGGAAAAATTATTTTACAAATCGGTTAACAGGTGACAGAGTTCTGCTAAATAAAAAACAGCCAATTGAGAACTTCCCCTATTTTTGGGAATCCGATTGAAAAAATAACTGGAAAAGAAGAAGTAGTAAATCAGACTCTTTCAGAAAAAAAATCCTCAAAAACAATTGTAAAGTGTCAAGAGAACTGTTTCATCTAGTAGCAAAAAATGTTTTCAAGAACTGGCAACTAGCTCCCAGTGATGAAGTACAAAATAATTTAAATAAAGTTTATAATTGTACATTTAAGTAAAATCTCAGTATCCTGTGTTGTTATTAATTATAAATCGTATTAAAAATAAAAATGCACCTTAAATTACAATCATAACAGCTTGTAAAATATAAATCAAATAGATTTTGATTTTTTTTGCGTTTAAAAATACTGAAGTAGTTTGCATTACTCATTAAATGAGCAATAACATTACAAAAAAATTATATCATCTTACAATAACGTCCCATCAGAGCTATTATACTTTACTTGAGTTATGTAACGTTAACGTAAGGTTTCCAAAATATATACAGCCTTTCTCTGCATTAATTAATAAATAATAAATATCACTTGCCATATTACCCTAATTAATCCAACCCCAAAGTAAGCAATTTATTTGCTTATGAAATGGGTGTTAGTCAACGACAATAATACATATAAATACATTTATCAATACTAAAATATATTTAATAAACACCGAAACCCAGAAATATAAACATGTACCATCACCTAAATGTCTGTTTCCGTCGGGAAACAAATCCAAACTTATCAAATCGTCTGGATTGCTAATCATTCGACCAAAATAATAGTCTAATTATCGATAAAATAATTAATATTTATATCAATAAACAAATATATCGAAATTTCCTCTTCAATTTCATTGATAGTAAATAAATTATTGATAAATGAATTCAAACTTCTATTTCAGTGCAAAGCAAGTCACCAGTAAATAAGCAGTGCACAATATACTCATTTTCCGTTTGCATGCGGAACTCTTTGGTTTGGGAAACTTTGTGCACACTTAGCGAATTGTACCGTGAATTCAAAGAGAACTTCTGCTAATGTTCCGGTAATGCTAAATCTACATCTTAGATGAATTTCATAGCGTTATATGCTAAGCTTAGAATTTAACTCGTTCTGCATTTGTAAGGTTTTATACACACAAACAAACATTAATTGTTTAAGTTTATATGGTTTCATTGTAAGACGTTAAGCTGTTGTGAAAGAAAATGTCTTATTCATGTTAATAACAAAAGACATTAAATGCCTTAAATGATAAGGTTTGAATAATGTGTGCGACAATCTCAAGTAACAGACAATCTGTATTTTATGTAAGTTTAATCTGTAACTTGAAGTCTACGGTATCGAATCAACCTTATTCATCCGACAATCCACTTATACTAATATTACAATTTTAAAAGTCTAACTAGTTTTGAAAGACAGACGTCTGTTGCATTATTGCGGATTAGCTGTTAAACCAATTTCAATGAAATTTGGCACGGAGATATTCAAAGATTTTGATTTTGCAAAAATCCTTACGGGGCTAAAATAGGGTATGAAAGTTTGTATTAATAACTACATCGGCGACATATTAATTAACTTGCGGGCAATACAGTCTTACGGCTAAACTGCAGAACCGTTTTAATGAAACTTGGTATAAATATGTCTGAAGATGCGAACTCCAACATTAATGATATTGTTTTAAACAACCTCTACTAATATATAAATAAAAAAGATAAAGTTCTGGTATTGTGTACGCATCAAACATAAACCACTGGATAAATACCATGAAACTGAGAAACTGACTGATGAATTGACTTGATGTTTGTTCACTAACTTTTTTATATTATAAGATATTGAAAAAAAAATCACAAGGATCTCCTGATGGAAATAGTCAACCATCGCCTATAGACACCAAAGGTGTTAATGATGCGTTGCTATCTTGTAGCTAGGTCTAATGCCACATGCATAAGTTTACCGGCTACCTTACCTTCCAAAAATGAATACGACAGCGATAAGCACTGAAGCCATTGCAGGAGGAAAAGGTAAGGCGGTGGTTCCAGACCCGGGCGAGACAATACAGAACTCTCCCACCTAGTAACCACGATGGAAGTGACTTGTGTAGCCAATCGGTCGCATTTTACGACCTGCCTGGCAGAATGGCAGTTGGCCCATTCTTCTTAGGAGCCCAGGACCAATATATAGTAGCTACTATATAATTAAAAAGATAAAGTTCTGTTATTGTCTACGCATCAAACAATAACCGCGGGATAAATTTCATGAAACTGAAAAACTGACTGATGAATAGACTTACTTAAAAAACTCTGGAATACTCTCCCTCTCACGGTGTCTCTAACGAGCTTGAATAATAAGAATATAATTTTATTTCAGATTCAGCATCCATATTTTTAAATTCTTGACAATTATTGTTAACAATTGAGCAATTTTTTAAAAATAATGTTAGTGAAAACTTGAAAAAAAGATTAAAAATCATAAATAAAGATGGTAAATCGATGTCGCATTAGCTGTGTGCCTTGGTATTATGCAACCATAACTAATGTCGTAGAAACAAATATATAAATTGTTATATTTTATTATTGCCGTTCCTAAAATAAAAATCGAATTTAATTTTCAAAAGTTACAGCTTTTCAAATTTTCAAATCACGTTGTTTTTAGCAAAGTTACTTAAAATTTTTGAAATAACTTTCAGGTTAATTCACCGATTGACTTAAAAATCTTATCACTTTTTTTCCTTTAAAAACTGCGTTAAATACCACTAATTGCATCAAAATCGATCAATTTGTTTGGGATTTATCAAGCGGGAAGTTTCAGGGATCAACCGTTTACACATTTTTTTATGTCATAAGATAGCATATAAGTAGATGTGTCTCCTGATGGAAAGAGTCAATCATAGCCTATAAACACCAAAGATGTTAATGACACGTTGCTATCTTGTGGCGAGGTCTAATTCCATATGCATAAGTTTACCAGCACCTTACCCTCCAAACCGGAGCACGACGCACTGACGCTATTGCGGCAGGATTATTATATGGCATATTTCTATATTTTTACCATATAAAATATCTACAAGCGTTTGACATTTACATTACACCGTATCTGTATTTGTGTGGTCTGTGATCTTACCTTATGGAAAGTGTCGATTAAGGTACTGGTGACTGACAGACTTGATAATCTGAAATAGCCATACATTAATTCGTATGGTCTGACCATGAAGCTGTATTATATCTGGAGGTAACATTTCTTATACCAACTTGAGACAAAACTTTAAAACCTACTGTCATCCTCTGAGGTCTCACCTTCTCTTTCTAATACAGCTGTATAAAAAGAGATGGCGAGACCTCCTAAACGGAGATATAACGTAAATAATTATTTCAATTGATTAATACGACTGCTAGCTCCCCCTTTATCTAATACTTCAAGGGCCTATCTTGTTATCTGTGTAGCAGGATGACAATGCCACTTTTATAAGTCTACCAGCTAGCTTACCCTAAAAACCAGAACACGACAATGACAAGTATTGATGATATAGCGGTAGAAATAGGTAAGGCGGTAGTACCATATACCCGGGTGAGACGTTGTGAAACTCTACCATGTATATACACTTGCGTGTACAGCCACATATAAAAGAATGAGACAGCGATATACGTCAACCTTCAACAAGATCAGCTATTGCCCATTTATCACGTTTTAGTTACGATTAGTTACATTTTCTACGCGGCTTAAGCTAAAACTCTAATGACAAATTACAAATGTCCAAAAAACTTATGGAACGCCTCGTTATTAAATTTGCTACTGATGGTTACTGCTATAAATGATATATCGTTGATTATTATGGGAACCCAACATAATAAGTCCACGGTACCAAATACAAGCGAGACTTTAAAGAATTCTACCACCTAGGTAGTAGTAACGATGGTAGTTATCGAGTTAATCTTTTCTTATTCTATTCGAGAACTTGACCTATTCTTCAAAGAAAACCTGAAATTTGGGTGTATAAAAATGCAATGCAAATACCCTTTTAATAAAACCTTTAATGAACTTGCTCTATATTAAACAAAAGAGTTCACCGACTTAAGACCTGCTTTAAAACGTCGTTTTTACATAGTTTAAAAAGCCAAATCCCTGAATGTAATTCAACTTAGCTCTGGAGATTACAGGAGGAAGAAAATTCTAGAACTTTTTAATTTAACATTGCAACCACACTCTGTAGTTAGTTCTATGGATTTGGACTCGTATCAAACTAAGTTTAACTCGAGTCGGACCGTCGTAGATGCTACTTTGTTGCTTCAGCGTAGATTATAACTCTATTTGTTAACCTTATACTTATTTATAACGGAGTTGCGGAAGTGTTTTACTAGTATATAAATTTCAAGTTTTGTTTTGTCTTTGTTGAGTTACTAACAGCAAAATTGCATGAAATTTCTAAAGCATAAAATAGGGTGGAATATCAAATTAATATACTGGAATATTCGGCTTAGATCTTAAGGTACTGGATTCAATTCTTGAGTAAAAAAAATAAAATAAAAGATGTTATTTCCATAGCTTTCTATAAAATCTAAGACCTCAGGAGCAGCTTGAAGTCTACCATCTGGAGTTTTATCTTTCCTGTGTCTCAGGTGGACGTAAAGTTATCTTTCTCTACTATTGCTAGAAAAAGGAAATAATCATTAATAGGTCATTAAAATGCGATGAAGATCACCAGTCATCACACCAACTAACAAACTAGTTAATCATGGTGAACCGGAAAGTCTATAGACGTTTGGTTTGCTTTGACTACCTTACAGGGGAACTGGTTCAATATCAAATTTTATATGTCATGTGCGGATACAGTAAGGTACGCATGTTTTTTACTTGAACAATATAATGGGCTAGTTAAGTAAAATTAAAAAACTGTTTAATACTTTACCTTGTTAGTCGCCTCTGTGGTTTAGTGGTCCAGCGTTGGCGTTGACCACATGAGGTCGCGTTCGATTCCCGGGTCGAATTAAAAAAAGGGTTTTTTCAGTTTTCTAAGAAACACAAAGTTGCCTGGGATTGGAAAGTGCCCGGTTGGCGATAGGCTTGCCACCTATCACATTTGTGGGACCGAGTATCTTCGGCTAATCGTGGGTGCAATTGCTGTACCTCTGCCTACCCCTTCGGGGATATGGGCGTGAAGATACTTTTTTTTATTAGGTGTATAGACCAATAAAATTCTTTTGATATCATACATTTACAATAAAATTTCCCGTTTTAAAATTTAAATTCTTTACTCTGGATGGTCATGGCGACTTAATGATATTACGCCGTGATCATACAAACATTCCTTGAAATATTATTACTATGGAAATCGGGTCTCATACTAAATTGCGATAAAAATGTCCCAGTTACACATCATAAGAACAGATATGTTAACAAGGTAATTTAAACACTAAATCATTATACCAAGATTCAATTTCGACTAAAGCAAAATTGCAGCTATTTTAGCGTTTTATTTTATGAAAATATCAAAAACAATATGGCGTTTTTCCAGGGAGTGACGCAACACTTCCAGAGTGCTAAGTATATATATATATATATATATATATATATATATATATATATATATATATATATATATATATATATATATATATATATATATATATATATATCTGTTGATCGAGTGCTTAGCGAACCTAACTACGAATCGACAAACATTTTGTGTGATGAGCATAGATATTTCTGGGTTAGGGTGTTTTTTTTAATAATATTAAAATATTTATTTCCTTTTAACACAATTTTTAACAATTTCCTTTCACAATGCTTCTTTTTAGGTAAAAATACCTGTGCCAAGAAGCATTGCTCTTCTATATCAATTCTAATACAAATTTAATTTTTTAATAAACATATTACGTGTTTTCTTTTATATAGTATTATATAAGAAAAAAACATAATATGTTTATTTTTTACGTAACCCTTTTTATATATGTGCGTATTTCTATGAATTACTATTGTTGACTAATACCCATAATAAAAGAATATAATTTGCTTACTTTGAAGTTAGGTCGATTTGTGTAATTTTTTTCGATAATATTATTCTTATTCTTTGCGAAAACAAGCTTATTATCTATATATAAAAAGTCTCATTACTTTACTTGACGTGAGCAAAACTACTAGATTGTCTAATTAACCATTTACATTTCGTTCAAAATACTCTAAAACCATTTGAAAGTAAACTCTAATATTCGAGCATGACTCTTCGATGCAATGCTTACTTGGATTTTTGAAGTACCGCAGTTCAATGAGAAATGCTTAAAATTCCGTCACGTTCGTTCTTCTCTGCGTGGTTGGAATATATTTTGGAATGATTACCAAAGTAAAGCTAGTCGTCGTTAGGCGCCTTTAATTTTCTCTGCCAAAATAATGAGATTTAAATAGAATGACTGCGTTTTGTTGTAAGATACAACTATTGACAACAAAATAAAATACTTTTAAAGATAAAAATAGGATAAATTTGCAACTTTCCGCAATGCCAATGAAACAACAAACTTAACGCAAAATATGGAATAATGATATGGAGTCTATCTCGTGTTGGTCCGAGCTCCTTATCTAGGGTTCCGTAACTAAAAGGTAAAAACGGGACCCTATTACTAAGCCATCGCTGTCTGTCTGTCTGTCTTTCCGTCTGTCTGTCTGTCACCACCATAAACCGTGATAGCTAGAAAGCTGAAATTTTCACAAATTATGTATTTCCATTGCCGCTATAACAACAAATACAAAAATTAAGAAATTAAAATATTATCTCTTGTATTTCTTTTATATTATCTTTTTTTTTATCTTTTATATATTGTAGGTCTCTATACAATAAAAGTGTTTATGTCGTATTTTTTGCTCAATAGGTAGACGCTTAAAATTTTCATAGAATATTTAGTTGTATAATGTATATTACCTTTCAAAATAAATAATTAAATAAATATAAAGATAATATTAAAGAAGCTCCCATACAAGAAACGAAATTTTTAAGCTATTTTTTACTCCATCTTAATAAAGAGGTAGAAATTTGAACAATGATGGTACGGAATCCTTCGTGCGCGAGCAGGACTCGCATTTGGCTATTTATTATATTATAAGATAGCAAACTAGAAGATGGGTATTTTGGTAGAAAGAGTCAAGCGTCGGCTATAGACACCAAAGATGTTAATGGTACGTTTCTATCTTGTGGCGAGGTCTAATGCCACATACATAAGTCCTGAAGAATAGACCACCTTTCATTCTGCCAAGCAGTTTCTAAAGAGTGCACAATTGGCTAAACCTCTCACTATCATCGTAACTACTAGGTGGTAGACTTCTGCTATGTCTAGACTGGTTCTGGTAACATCGCCTAGGAATAAGTTAATTCCTACCGCAAAAGCGTCAGTGCTTGTTACTGTTATATCCCGATTTGGAGGTTAAAGTAGCTGGTAAAATATGCCACATGCCTTATACCACGTGCATAAGACACGTGGTATTACCAATCTACCACATTAATCATTAACATCTTTGGTATCTATAGGCGATGGTTTCTCTTTAAATCAGGAGAGCCATTTGCTTGTTTATTGATATAAAAATATGTAAGTTGTTGACCCTGCAAGTCATTTCTGAAACCTAACGTTGAATTAAAGCATTTTAAGCTCAAAAAAGTAAAACCTATAAGCATAGATCTATTTCCTTAAACGTCTACTTTGTTAAAAATGGCAGTATGTTGTTTTTGAAATGGTGTTTTTTGGAAACCATAATCGATTTTGTTGTTTCTAATGGCATTATATTTTTAGTTAAATAATAGATAAGTTGAAAAATTTGGATGCAAAGTCAAAAAACTACATTTTCAAAAGTTTTCGTCATTGATAAAGCCCAAAAAATTTACCGATTTTGATGTAACTATCGGTTTTTAAAGCAGTTTTTAAAGGAGTAAAGCTGATAAGATTTTTAAGTCTGACAGTTATTTAAAATATAAAGTAAGTGTGCGAGAAACAACGAAATTTTAATATTTGAAAAGGTTATAATTTTAAAAATTAGATTTGATTTTAATTTTTGAAACGGCATTCGACGCCATTGATATAAAATACCCTAGATGCACAGTCCCCAACAAAACTGACACTCAAAAGTGTCCCTAATTTATTTTAAGTAGTTATAGATATGGCAAAAACATATTTCTTTGCATATCCAACCTTAAGTGCAAGACTTATAGTTGTTTTTACAAAGCAATGTACGAAAATAAATAAAATTGACAGTGATGCGGCCGACGCGATTCTATTTGAAATGAGTGCACAATTGAAAATTGTGCACTTATTTTTGGAGGACGTTTTTGACATACTGATTGTGTATCTTGGGTTTTTTATATCAATGTTCGACGCAGTTTTTTTGTACTAAAAATGATTGGTTGAAAAATTTCGAAGCTATGTCAAAAAACACTTTTTCAAAATTTTTCGTCTACGATTACTCCCAATTTATATATTAGATGTAGTTTTTTGAGGAACAGAGCTGTTTAGTTTTTGTACTCAATCGGTACATTAATCTGGAAGTTATATTAACAATACTGTTTCGCTGTATTTTTTCAAAATTTCTCAAAATCTCGTCGACTGGGTCGACTTGGTTCAAATTTTCAGGAAGTCTAAGTTGAGCAGAATCCAATCGAATGCTTTCAACCATGTTTCAATCAATCCAGACGTTCAAAAGTTATGAGGTGTTTACATACACACACAGAGAGAGAGACACACATACACACACACACACACACACACACACGTACAGACATACTGACGAAGTTTCATAATTCATCGTTGGCGCAATGTCTTAAAAATAGGTTCAAAGTTTTTCCTTCGCATGTTAATATATGTATAGATTATCTTTTTCCCAATTTCAATTTCTAATCAATTACATTAATTATCAAAAATTGTTTTGAGGAGCAGTCATTCCCGAATTTTGTTCCTCGAAATAATCAAAAATTTTATAATCTTTTTTACAGAATTGTGTTGTAATATTTTCTTAATTCATTTATAGATAAATCTTTTATACCTACGGGAATTTCATTGTAAAAGCATATACGCTTCCCCATAAATGAATTACTTACTCTGCAGGTACGAGTTGCATGTACCAAAATATTATTTTTCTTGTATTTAGCGAGTGAAAATAGATTTCTTTTTTAAATGAGCCAATATTTTACGAACGTACATTACATTTTCAAATATATAATGCAATATTAAAGTAAGAATATTGATTATTTTGAATTTTTCTCTTAAGGAATCTTTTGGGCCAAGATTGTGCATTGCCCTTATAACTTTCCATTGAAATACAAGTACTGTATTAATATCAGCAGAATTTCCCCAGAGAAGAATTTCATAAAACATAATGTTATGAAAGTAAATGAAATATACAATCCGATCCTATTACCCTTCTTCAGTCAGCTAGAAATAATTGATGCGGCAGATGAGGTAACTAAAAATTGGTTTAAGGAAAAGGATTAGAGCTTGCATGTAAAATAAATTTGTGTGTATAATGTAGTAAATACTACACGTTAAAAGTGCATACAGCATTACCATTGTAGTATGTAATGTATTGTAGTATATAATGTAGAAAATACTACACGTTTAAAGTGCATACAGCATTACCATTGTAGTATGTAATGTATTGTAGTATATAATGTAGAAAATACTACACGTTAAAAGTGCATACAGCATTACCATTGTAGTATGTAATGTATTGTAGTATATAATGTAGAAAATACTACACGTTAAAAGTGCGCATAGCATTACTATTTTAAGCGCATCTGGAAAATGGTTGTCATGCTGTAAGTTTTTATAAAAAATATATAAATTAGATATCCTAAAATTTGAAAACGATTTAGTTTTGGATTGGGTGTTTCATAGCCAAATTAGTCAGTGATGATGTACACTATAATATACCGGGAGATAGTGACACGAAATATTAGGTCATTTGTACCAGTATGGTGGTACTCCAGAAGTCTAAGAAATACGTAATGATAAATAGGAAAATGATAGAGCGCTCAATCTCTCAGACCCGCGGCGGCTCAATCTCGTGGTCGTTAATCGAACGTGTTGGATAAATTACAAACGTAGAACAATTTTTTCCAAGAAAATTCTTGTTGTCTTTTTCGATAGTCGATAAAAAAGAAGTAGGCGGTGGCGTAATGCCATATTTCTTCGGTGTTACTTACAGCCCGCTATACTAACGCGAACACATTAACGCTTACGCGATTAGGCTGCCGGTACCAGCGCTATGACCATGATTTTTTTTGTCATTACATAATTAGACTCCTGAAAAACTGCCACACTGGTACAAATGACCTGAAATTTTTTATCATCATCTCCCGGTCTATAACCTTTTAAAAGATCTAGGTCAATTTAACCACTCACCCTATATAAATCTATGTAAACAAATTAGAAACAGGATAAAAGTGCAATTACATATTACTGACTTTTTACCGCGGTTTTGCTCGTGATAAAAGTTATTTTTAATTCCTTGGAAGCACAGTTTACGAAGTAAACTAGGAACGCTTATAGTTTCGCTATGTTACTGTCCTAGAAAGCTGTAGTTTGACATAAATATACACATTAGTCACCACAAAATTAGTGGTAACATGAATTCTTGAAAGATATTTTTTTAGGACAGCTCCTCTATAGGTAAATTTCGGATGTTAATTTTTGTTTTACTGTGGCAAAAGTGTAGGAAATGGTCGATAATTGTTATCTTGTTGGTAAAATGCGGCGATAGGAAATCACCACTCATCTTGCCAACAAATCGGTGAGTCGTGGTGAATTATATTTATTATAAACGTATATTACTTTGAAATTTTTTATATTAATCGATACTATTTTCAACAAAATATCTCAAATATGTTCTAACAATAATCTTAATACATTGAAATGAAAAATGAAAATTGTAAAGGCTTTAGAATATTTCAATATTCAATCAGCTACGATAAAGTTTTTCTAAAATCAATTGCAACGAAATTAAAAAATATTTATTAAGACTTCAAACAAGTTAATGGATTTCAATTTGCTGCTGTTCAATGCAAAAATAGTTTTATTTTTATGTCCTGAATGCAATTTTACATTCCGTCATTCACAACGGGCACAGGTGTTCTTCGTCAAATAGTTTTGCTTGTTATATCATAAACAAATTACATAAAATCTTGCTACTAATAGTTCTCAATAAGCTATTCAGTATTTGTCGGTAACAAATTACTAATTAAAGAAAGGAAGGGCTATTATTTAATGATATATTTCTGACCCAAATCTAGCTTTAAAGTGGACACATATGCAGTCTATGGCAAGTTATGTTTTCCAACTGCCTCGTGATATAAGGCTTAACCTATTCGGCTCAGATAATGAGGTCCCCGGTTTGATTTGTGGGTCGGACAAAAGTGTAATTGAGGTTTTTTGGAAGTTTCCCGTAACTCCAACTTTCAGTAGCAGCTGGGAGTCTAACAGGTGGTGTGTTTACCACTCCCGTGCCTCGGATGAGCACGTATAGCTATAGGTTCCGGTAATCGCTAAAAATAGTCGATAATCGTTATGGTCGGTAAAATACGACGATGGGAAATTACCACTCATCTCGCTAAACGACAAACCGGTGAATCGTGGTGAACTGGAGTCTATAGAAGTTCGGTTTACTCTGCCTACGCAAGGGAACATGGTGATGATAGTTTTATGTTTTCCAAAAAAAAATCTTTACTTTTCAACATCGACACTTTTTTATATCTTAAGATAGCAAAAAAGCAGATGGGTCTCCTAATGGAAAGAGTCAACCATCGTCTATATACACCAAAGATGGTATTGGTGCGTAACTATCTTGTGGCAAGATCTAATGCCACTTGCAGAAGTTTACTTTTTAAGTTTTGTTTAAACACTTAACAAAACTCTATTTTTATGCAATATTTATCTTTTAATAAACTTATGCTATTTGACAATAAAGTAATCAATATACATAAAGGATAACCATTGGACCCCATTTTAAGACAATTGCGTGAACGGTGAAATATGAAATTTGGCACAATTAAATTTTAACATTGCGGAGGACTGCAGAAACCTAATATTTTTAAATGAGTTTAGTTGTAGCGTGCAGCTCGCTGCATTATAAAAGTTTTTGGCAAATCCCACGGGATCACCTAATTTTTCCGGGATAAAAAGTAGCCTATGTGCTATTGTGCATACCCTTTGCCTACGTCCACACAGACAGGTAGCTTGCTTAGCGCCTAGAGCCAGTAAACCACCTAGCGAGAATCTTATGCATGTGGTATTAGACCAGGCGAGGATAGGCGATGTTTGACTCTCATCATCGAGAGACCCATCTGCTTGTTTGCTATCTTATGAAATATAAAAAAGAAGCTTAGTAAAACGTTCTAGAATAATCGCGACCGATCGCACTGCGCGCTTGGCGGTTTAAGCCAACACGTTTGTTTACTTCGCTAAGCAATTAGCTAGGTGCAAAACGTAGTATGACTGGTTGTGAACATTCTAGAAAGTTCGTTTTAGTAAACCACTCGCTAGGTGGTTCGCTAGGCTCTAGGCCTTAAGCAGCCCTCCGTTTGTGCGGACTTAACCTTAAGAAGCTGAAATATTTTCAAAGCTTATATGAAAAACTACATCGACCACATGTTAAATGTACCTGGGGGTGAAGCTGCAAGGGTTAGGTAGAAGCAAATAAATTATAAAAGTTTATCTATATATAATCTCATAAAAGCTCGGTAATAGTGCGTGTAGTAAAACTAATCAAGTAAAGTATTAATGTAACTGAAATTGTGCCCAATGGGAAGTTAATATTACTAATGGCTTACTTAAACTAATATGTTCTATTCAGGTAATGATTATTTTGTGATATTTACCTAATGGGGTATAGGATCAATCAGATTTACGTATATTATACTAAAATTGTATTATATATACCGATATTATATAGACCACCCGGTTGGTTAAGTAGTAAATGATCATGAGTAAGCAATCTATGGGGCTAGGTTTCGATTCCCGTCATTGGCAAGCATTTGTGTGATGAACATGTTTAACTTTTCGCTACATATACAGATAAGGAAGTTACAGATTTTGCCTCGATTTTCGAAAATCAAGTTTTCTCCAGATCTCCGTTCTGAGGTCCTACGAACTTTTTCTGATTATTTTTACGGTGACGTCAGTATGTATGTATGTATGTATGTATGTGTATGTGCGTGTGCGTGTGCAGGTGCGTGTGCGTGTACGTGTGCGTGTGCGTGTGCGTGTGCGTGTGCGTGTGCGTGTGCGTGTGCGTGTGCGTGTGCGTGTGCGTGTGCGTGTGCGTGTGCGTGTGCGTGTGCGTGTGCGTGTGCGTGTGCGTGTGCGTGTGCGTGTGCGTGTACGTGTTCGTGTGCGTGTGCGTGTGCGTGTGCGTGTGCGTGTGCGTGTGCGTGTAAGTGTGCATGTGCGTGTGCGTGTGCGTGTGCGTGTGCGTGTGCGTGTGCGTGTGCGTGTGCGTGTGCGTGTGCGTGTGCGTGTGCGTGTGCGTGTGCGTGTGCGTGTGCGTGTGCGTGTGCGTGTGCGTGTGCGTGTGCGTGTGCGTGTGCGTGTGCGTGTGCGTGTGCGTGTGCGTGTGCGTGTGCGTGTGCGTGTGCGTGTGCGTGTGCGTGTGCGTGTGCGTGTGCGTGTGCGTGTGCGTGTGCGTGTGCGTGTGCGTGTGCGTGTGTAACTTTTAAATGGCTTGATTGAAACGCGGATAATGACATTCGATTGGATTCTGCTCAACTTATACTTTCTCATAAATTTTAAACCCATTCGAGCCAGGAGATTTTGAGATATTTTGAAAAAACTCCAAAAAATATTTGGTAAAATAGTATTTTTAGATTTCCGTACCTAAAAGTAAAACGGAATCCTATTACTAAGCCTCCGTCTGTCTGTCTATTACCAGACTGTATCTCATAAACCGTGATACCTAAAAAGCAGAAATTTTCATAAATTATGTATTTCCATTGCCGCTCTAACAACAAATACTAAAAATTAAAAAAAAAATTAAATAATAAGGGGGTCCCCATACAATAAACGTGTTTTTTTCGTATTTTTTGCTTAATGTTATGGAACCCTTCATGCACAAATTCAACTCGCACTTGGCCGGTTTGTTTAATACAACTTCCAGTTTAATTACCGATTAAATACAAAATCTAATCCACTCTTTTTCTCAAAAAATTGCACCCAATGCATACATTGTATCAAAATTAATTTATCTGTTCGGGAGTTATCGTTGAAGAGAAATTTTGAAAATGTGTTTTCTTGACTTCGAGATTTTTGCCAATCATCTTTCGACTTCATACTATAGATATTTTAGTAGTTAAAATCTACACCAAATGCAGTTTCAAAAATCAAAATCAAGTTTTCAAAAGTTACAGCTTTTTAAATATTAATTTTTGGTTGTTTACAGAAAACTGACTTAATATTTTTAAAATAGCTTTCAGCCTCATCTACCGATTAACTTAAAACTCTAATCTGATTTTTTTCACTAAAAATCTGCGTCAGATACAGAAACTAAAAATTTGATCAAAATCGGTTGATTTATTTGGTATTTATCAATAACGAAAATTTTTGAAAAAAAATATGTTTTTTATTTATATTATTATTAATATTTTCCAGCCTATAGAATATGGAGCTAAGAAAATATTTTAAAGAGCTCAAAAATTGCAAAATATCAAAATATATCATCATTTTTAATATATACAGCATTTTATAAATAAAATTATTGTTATAACAAAATTTAGATTTTGAACTCTGAACAAAACTTATGATTATGTATAATTTTTGTTCCTTTGATCTTAAAATACCTCAATTTAGCGGAAACTTTCAGGAATGGCCTGAATGGTCGACCTGTAGACCTGAGATTTTTTATATCATTAGATAACAAACAAAAAATGGCTCTTTTGATAGAGCAGACCCCCTCCGCAGAGATCGTGATTTTGGGCAATTTCAATGCTCACCACGCCAAATGGCTATGTTCTCGCACCACCGATCATGCGGGGAGGTTTGTTCACAATTTTGCCTTGGCGTATGGTCTAATACAATTGGTTACCTCGCCTACGCGAGTTCCCGATGTGGATGGCCATACGCCTTCACTGTTGGACCTCCTGCTAACCTCTCACCCGGATCGTTATCTGGTATCGGTGAACGCTCCACTTGACGCGTCGGACCAATGCCTGATCCGGAGCAAAGTGCCGGTCACGTGCCCATCATGGCCTTGCAAAAGGATTGCAAGGCTGTCGTCGCGTTTGGCACTATAGGTCAGCAGATTGGAACGGGATGCGGTCTTTCTTTGCATCCTATCCATGGGGGCGGTTGTGTTTCTCGCTGGATGATCCGAATGCTGTCGCTGACTCTGTCGCTGATGTGGTGCTTGGAACTTTTCATTCCATCTCCTGCGGTGACCATTGGTGGCAAGTCTCAGCCTTGGTTTGGTGGCCACTGCAAAGCGGCTTTACGCCGAAAACAGGAATGCTACCGAGCTTGAGCTGCTGCGTCGGCATCTCGTGATCTCTTCCTCGAGGTTCTTCAAAAGAGCTATCGCCAGGGCAAAAGCGGAACACATTGGCAGAATTGGTGAGAAATTATTTAACCTTCCTTCGGGCACTCGTGCATTCTGGTCTCTCGCTAAGGCTGTCTTAGGGAATTTCTCCTACCCTTCATTTCCATCCTTGCACAGAGACGATGACTCTCTGGCCCATACCGCAAAGGAGAAAGCCTATCTTTTGGGCTCGTTCTTTGCGGCCAACTCGACTCTGGATGACCAAGGGAACGCACCGCCTACCATCCCGCAGTGTGATAGTTCTATGCCAGAACCACAGTTTCAGCAGTCATCTGTGCGTAAAACACTACTTTCCTTGGACATCCACAAGTCGAGTGGGCCTGATGGCATCCCTCCGATTGTTTAAAGTATGTGCTCCAGAGTTGGTGCCAGTATTAATGCACCTATTCCGGCTTTCCTATTCACTCGGCGTGGTACCGAATTCATGGAAAACTGCTTTAGTGCATCCCATCCCTAAAAAAGGAGATTGCTCTAATCCGTCAACTTATCGGTCAATAGCCATAACCTCCTTGTTCTCCAAAGTCGTGGAGACACTTATAAACTATCAGCTTCTGAAGTAATTAGAAGAGCACCAGCTGAGTAGCGACCGTCAGTACGGTTTCCGTCGAGGTCGCTTAGCTGGTGATCTTCTAGTATACTTGACGCATCGCTGGGCAGAGGCAGTTGAATCCAAGGGGGAGGCATTGGCAGTTACTTTAGACATAGCGAAGGTCTTCGATCGGGTATGGCATAAAGCGCTTCTCTCAAAGCTGCCTTCCTATGGACTTCCCGAGAAATTACTAATTCGCAACATATCAATGATATGTTGCGAATTAGTAACAAACATTGCTATGCGGGCAACAGTACTGGTGATACTACATACTCCGGCCGTAGCGGTATTTCTCGGGAACACGTCGAAGAGGGCCGGAACAAGCTCGTGTCTGAACTCGAGAATCGACTAACTGATGTCTCAGAATGGGGTCGTCAAAACTTGTTACATTTAACCCAAAAAGACGCAGCTTTGTGCGTTCACAGCTAAAAAAACACCCTTTGTCGTATCACCTCGGTTCAAGAGCACTGGCCTGAAAGCCTCAGCCAGTATTGGAATACTGGGAATCGACATATCGAACAACGTTCAGTTCCGCGATCACTTGGAAGGAAATGCTAAACTAGCCTTCTAAAAAGCTTGGTGTGCTCAGCAGAGCGAAACAGTACTTCATGCCAGCCCATCGCCTTCATCTTTATAAGGCCCAAATTCGACTTCACATGGAGTACTGTTCTCACCTCTGGGCCGGAGCTCCTCAGTACCAGCTTCTTCTTCTTGATCGCATTCAACGTAGAGCGGTTCGAATCGTCGACGATCAGGCTATTTCTAATCAGCTTGACTCTTTGGGTTACAGAGATATAGGTTCGATCTTTTACCGTATTTATCATGGGGAGTGTTCCGAAGAGTTATTCGGACTAATTCCTGCCGCTAAATTCCATCATCGAACATCGCGTCAAAATTTAAAGTTCCATCCTCACCACCTCATTGTCTGGAAGTCCACAACCGTGCGCTTTTGTCGGCACTTTTTGCCTCGCACAACTCTTTTGTGGAATCAATTACCCGCGGGGATGTTTCCGAACGGATACGACTAAGGAACCGAGCTTTCAAGAAACGAGCTTATTCATTCTTAAAAGGCCGGCAACGCAGCTGCAAGACCCGTGGTAGTGCAGTTGTCCATGGGCGGCGGTGATCATTTACCATCAGGTGCACCACCTGCTCGTTTGCCCCCTCTGCTATAAGAAAAAACAATAGAAAAAGAAAAAGAAACCATCGCCTATAGACGAGTGTGACGTTGCATAACGTTATTACTTATTAAAAAACACAGACTACATAAATACTAATGGACACGGCGCTTGGCATTGAACGTGTAGGTGTGCATATGATCGAACGCTCATATCACTGTCAAAAGTACGGCAAATTACTGACACTAGTTATAATTGAGTTTTTATTGTTGACGTACTGTTGCATACATTGACGTATTTATGTGAGTCTAAAATTTAACTACGCTTGATGACTAAGTAATGTCTCAAAAAGGCACCTCCCGTGGTACAAACTATGGTAATGATACGTATAGCCAATCCGTCGTCTTTTATCACTTTTTTTCCAGAATGGAAGTTTGTCTATTCTTCAAAGGACTCCGGACCAATATGGGATTAAAAGGGAGCGTAAATTTTTTTATTTCTAGGTTTGGTTGTTTATTAAATATATTTCAGTATTTATATGTGTACAAGCTAACCCATAAACGTTGTTTTGCCATACAAATTACTTGTATTGATTATTTTGGTGGGTACTTGAGAGGGGGGAAGGTTAATTGATATAAAAACTAATCTTTATTTTAAGTTGGACTAAACAGTAGATATCTATATAATTTTATTGAAATCGGTTCAGTAGTTTCGGAGTACATCGCGGACAAACAACGTGACACGTAATTTAATAAGTAAAGATATATATACGGTGTGTAAAAAAAACCCTGTCTGATCGTCAAAGGCATTATTTGGTAGCTTAATACAAAAATATCTGTGTCATTATTTTATGGATATTGATACATAAATTTTCAAAATATTTGCTTGATTTAAGGGGAAGTTGCTCAATTTTAGTACTAAAATGAGGTACTTTAAACTTCGATATTTTTCTTATTTTAATAAAAAGATTTTTTTTTTTTGACAATGCCATTAACTACCTAAATACCTCTTTCGGATCGGACAGGGTTTTCTCTACACCCTGTATATATTTAAGTATCTATCTAAATCAATATTATAAGGAATTAATTTGCATTGTTTTGGGGTTGTTCAGTTCGTTTGAGTTTTTTTTATGAAAAAGAGGTAAGATTTGTTGATTTCCAGAAATTCTTTCAGTAGTTGAAATTTGCTTTACCACTTATTGACATAGACTAATAAGAGAGTAGGGTTAATAAGAGTATAAAATTTTTACCCGATTGAATAAAAGAAAGCAAGCAAGAAATGTAGGTTACAAAGGAGGCCGCAAGGAACATAATTTAAAATTTTGATTCGTTTACCAGGATGAGGCAGATGCCCTATTTTGCCCCACTGTAGTAACTACCACGAAGATAACTAATAAAATTTAACGTAATGATGGAAATTAAAATATCTAAATTTATATTAAAAAATAATGTTTTACCACCCTAGTAAACTTATATTTTTCATTTAACTCTGCAATTCACAATAATAAAATGATCTTTTTTGAAAATATAAAAAATAATACACTATAAAGAAGCTTATAAATAAATACACGCTTTTGCTTCTAATAAAACACGACCTCCGAGAAAAGGGTGCTATTTATTAAATTTATGCCAACAGTATAATAATGAATGAGGCCATCAAATTATTATGGAAAGGAAAGGTAGCCGCTCACATAAAGGAAGGTTTTACTGTTTGATTTCCGTATTTACAGGATATTTACACGTACGAGGTATTAGCATATATTTTACCAAAATTGAACTCTATTTTTCCCAGCTTAAGCCTTAAAACTGAATGGTTCAATGTTGTTTTTCAGAGAACAAGTTTTGGTTTCGTATCGTATAGTTGTTTTTCAAAAAAGACCTTGACACATGGCGACATAATCAAGTTACGAATTCGCTGTCACCGGCCTTTGAAATATGGATGCTTTGATTCCGTTACAGTCGTCGGACTGAAATTGAGTGTCTATGGATAAGATCATTATCTTGAAATAGTTTTCAAACGGATTCAAAGGCAATTGAAAAATCTCTTTGATTATCTATTCAATTCGTTCCATGTTACCAACTGTACAAGAATATCCATACAACGTTTCAAGTTTTTCAATGAAATGTACGCAAATAACTTTAAGCCAATAGAATTTAACGGAGGATGGATACAACATTTCAAATTTTTCAATGCAATGTACGGAAATCATCTTAAGCTAATGGATTTTTAATTTTTTAAACGCTTGATTTATGTGAAGTTTTTAATTCATACTGGTCCGTACTCTGGTAGTTTGATTATTTAATTTAGGTCATGAGGTCTCAGGTTCAACTTTCGACCGAGCACAAAAGTTATTGAGGTTTTTTTTTGGGATATTCATTGGTGGTATTTTTAGGTAGTAGACTAATTACTATGGAACAGCATTCTGTATAACAAATAAAAGCAAATCATAAACGAATTTACACAAACACACACACACACATGTACACGTACGCATACACATATACCTACACATATACACATACACATACACGTACACGTACACGTACACGTACACGTACACGTACACATACACGTACACGTACACGTACACGTACACGTACACGTACACGTACACGTACACGTACACGTACACGTACACGTACACGTACACGTACACGTACACGCACACGCACACGAAATATGTTTTTATATGAAACATAGAAATATTATATAATAGGAAATCGAACATTAGAACATAGTAAAAACCAGGAAATAAAGAAGTATTATAATATGCAAAAAAATATGTAAGCCGGAAATCTAAATCCCTGCAAGCCATCCCTAAAACTTCCCGCTAAATTGAGGTATTTTAAGCCTAAAAAACAAAAACTTCAAAATCTATGCTTAGGCATAGATTTTTGAGCTCAATATGTCTAAAGTTTGTAAAAATCTATAGTTTGTAAAAATGAAAGTAATTTAAGAAGTAGTTTAAATAAATTGTATATTAGCCTGAAATTAATTTTAAAAATACGAAGTAAGTTTGCTGTAAACAGCGCAATTTTAGTATTTGAAGAGCTGTAACTTTTGAAAAGTTGAGTAATTTTAAAGTATCTTCACTCCCGTATCCCCGAAGAGGTGGGCAGAAGTACAACACGTGCACCCACGATTAGCCGAAGATACTTGGTCCCACAATGTGATAAATGGCAAGCCTATCGCCGACCGGGCACCTTCCAATCCCAGGCAACGTTGTTTTTATCAGAAAACTGAAAAACACATTTTTGAATTGCCCGACCCAGGAATCGAACCCGGGACCTCATGTGGTTAACTCCGACACCGGACCACTAAACCACAGAGGCAATTTTCAGTTTTTTGAGTAATTTTCATTTTTGAGTAATTTTCATTTTTGAAATGGCATTTGTCGTAGTTTTATAACTACTAAAATAACGTAGATAATAAAAATATGATTGCTTAAAAATTTGGAAGTTATATCAAAAAAACTTTTTTTTTATTTCGATTTTTCCTATCGAAAAAACAATTTGTCGTCAACGATTACTCGCGAGCGGATAAACTGATTTTAATGCAGTTAACGGCATTGGAAGCAGTTTTTCAAGGAATAGAGCTGAACATATTTATAATCGATCGATATATTAATTCGGAAGTTATTTAAAAAATTAATTATTTTTTGATGTTTTTTTAAATCTTAAATCGCAAATACTCCTGGGCCGAGTCGGCTCATATTTTCATGAAATCTAAGTTAAACGGAATCCAATCGAATGCCATCAACCGTGTTTCGATCACATAAGCCATTCAACAGTTATAAGATGTTTACATATACACATACACACACCCATACACACTGAATACAGACATACTAACGTCATCGTTAAAATAGTTGGAAAAGGTTCCTAGAACCTAGATATGGTGAAAACTCGATTTCGGAACAAAATCAGTTACTCCCTTATCTACATATGTAGCGAGAAGTTAAAAAGTATAATATACAGTAGAGAAATAGTTTCTTAAAATTTACCTACAACACTAATTTTGTAATAAAAAATTCAAAAGTACTGGAACAATTTTTAAATTCTTTTACTTATATGAAGCTACATCATTACTGAGTAACGTAGACTACTTTTTGAATCGATTATGTAAAAGAAAGTATTGTATTTGGGTCACGTGAACAAACTTGTAGTAAACGACTAGTATAAAATATAATAAGCACTAAACAACGTTAGTTCGAAAGTGGGCACCTTAGGAAACTCAAATAATGCTGTCAATAGTTTCATAGACTGGAAACCCGGTAAATTGAGCAAAACGTTTAAGCTTATTTCAATGAAAAATTCTCGAATTGAGTCTTTGTTGAATGTAAGTAGATTACAACGTATTTTATACGGTATAATAACATAAAGTATGACAACATTCTGAAATATTTTCGTAGTGAACTGTTTTATGTTGCGGCTGCACTTGCGTCTATTGTCACAAGGCTTCGTGCGATGACAATATATATGATGTGCCCGGCTGTTATCGGCTATGGTCGCGAACATTCGGACTGCGTGTGCTTTACCGCCCAGTTATTGGTATGTCAAAGGGTTTTAGCGCGCTAACATATCGCGTAGCGTGATTAGACTAGCGTTGTTCATTTCAGCCGTTGTTTTCTATTAATTCAGATGTATGCGTTTACTTGTGTAAAATGGAATGAAACGATGAAATTATTATCTGAGCCCGTCATATTCTGATATCCAAAAATGTGAATCACAAAAAACCGACATGTGTAAATAGAGAAAGTTGTCGTCCATATTTAAATTTTTGAAAATGATTTCAGACATCTTAGATTATTGCACGATAGTTAGTGCAATATATCGCTGCTACTATATGACCACAGCTTTTATCGCGATAAGTTTTTAGTGTCAAATCATACAAAGTTTTGGCACATATTTGGCGCTCACTCGCACGTAAAACGCGTGTAATGACTCAATAAGCAAGACTTGCTCACTTTACGCGCGAACGCCGCACGTGTTGAGATTCTCAGGCGCTATTGCGGGCGTCCAGTACCACGCGTAAATCCGTGGCGAATGCACGTATTTGGTTCGAACTGTCAGGGAACCTCTACTAGCGTAAAGAACGCGCGTAAAACGTAGTCTCGAGACGCAATAAGTGGGTTTGCGCGTAAAACGCCTCATCTGGATAAGCTCTTAAGCTGCGTTCCCACTTGTAACATTACAACGGACCGGACAGTGTGGCATCGCTACAGACATGTTACGCTAAATATGGACGGTATAAGTTGCACTGACAAGGTCACAAGCCACAAGGTCACATCGCACCGCTACACGTGGCTACACGGCGCAGTCTTAGATCAAATATACTATAGATGTAGTGTTCCATACAAATGTTAACACAAAACGTGGCACCCTGTTGCCACTAGCGCTTATATCTGTGTGCGTATTTTCGTGTCGGACAAATTACAAATAGAGCAGAGTTTCTTGGAGGATTTTATGGACAATAAAACAAAACACCATATGAAAAAACTGTATTAAAAATCAACCTTAGCTCTAATAAATATCTTATACGACACAAAATGAAATTTTGTTAAAACGTGCTTAAGGTAGCTTTTTATTTTTTGCTCAAAAATTTTAAGAGCCATTTTATTAGATATTCGGTAACGAGAACAAAAATGTAGTGGAGGCGCATTATCAATTCGGGTACGTAAATACAGAATTATATTAACCAAAATTATTGTTTTAATTTCATTTATTATACCTGCACATTTGAACCTACCCACAATCTATAGTATATTTTATCTAAAGTCGCAGTACAAAACTAAACAACGTTTGTACATGTTGTTTAGTTTTGTTTATATATTATAATATATTTTTTATACGATGTTTTTTTATATATATTATAAGATAGTAAACAAGCAGATGGGTCTCCTAATGGAAAGAGTCAACCATCGCCTATAGACACCAAAGATGTTAATGGTGCGTTACTATCTTGTGGCGAGGTCTAATGCCACGTACATAAGTTTATCGGCTACCTTACCCTCCAAACTGGAACACGACAGTGACTAGCACTGACGCTATTGCGGTACTTCGAGGCGTGTAATAAATACAAGTGTGGACGTCTACTAGTCCACGGACAACAGCGAAAATCCTTTAGAACTAATCGACTTTCGGTTGATCGGCTCGTAACACGTGGCTTAGATGCGTGACGGTACACAAACCAGCGTCCACACTGGGCCCAGCTAGTAGATCGTAACTCCCTACATACACAAATACAAAAAACATAAAGTACATTAAAAAAATATTATAAATAGCCACTTAAATAAATAAAATTAATTATGTGTGAAACAGTTTTATATTCAAGTAATTTGAAATTTAAACATAACAGAAATAATTTTGTTGATTTGGAATACATTTTAAATACATTTTCAGTGTTGTCACGTCTATATCTCTACAATGCAGTACAAATAAAATTATGTATAGCTACTTAGAGAAGTTAAATGAATTGCATTGTATTGGAGTATGAGATTTCTACAATTCATTTCAACTAGCATATCATTTGACATTTAAATTTACTGAAATTTAGTGACATATCTTAAACTTGTATCTCCCTACATTGCATTGTACTCTAATGAGTCATAAGCAATGGTCATAAGTCAATCTTTAATATTGCATCGCTGGGCCTGATAATTTCCATATAATATGTGATGTGTGTGAGGTTTTGGGAAACTATAAAATTGTTTTATTAAATTAACAGATAAACTATTTGTTAATTTATTATTTGTTATTAAATTAACAAATAGACAATTTATTAATTTATTATTTGTTATTAAATTAATAAATAGACTATTTGTTAATTTATTATTTGTTATTAAATGACAAACAAACTATTTGTTAATTTAATAACATGTTTTTTATTGTTTCCCAAAACTTTACAAATATCTCGTATGGAACTTGTCAGGCACAGCGATGATTGCTCTTGATATTGGATTAGAAAATAATAATAAAGGGCAGTCTCCACCATTTTCACATTTAAAATTATTTGGTAAATAAAACGTGGAATATAAAACTCCTAAAGCAATTTATTTCATTTCTCCAATTAGCTATATATTTTTCGGTAAGCTTATAAAACTTTTATGTCCTATAAGTTAAAGCGGAAATGCACGTAATGGCCCATTTCAGCCTAGCACATACAGACCGTACTATTTAATAAAAAATAATGTCACCCGGTGTATTTGTAGCCCTGTACCTAACGAGATTGTGTAATTCTTTTGTAAAAATACTTTTGATATTATGTATAGTTAAAGTTTATAGTAAGGTTTGAGAGAAATCAAAAATTAACATCAATTATAGTATCTTTTGTCTAATGGTCCAGTATCGGTGTTGCCCACATGAAGTCTCAAGTTTGATGCCCGAGTCGGGCAATTCAAAAAATGTGTGCCCTGGATTAGATAAGTGTCCAGTTGGCGATAGGCTTGCCACCTGTCACATTTGTGAAACTAAATATCTTCGACTAATCGTGGGTGCACTGGTTGTACCTCTGCCCACCTCTTCGGGGATATAGGCATGAAGATACTTTTAACATCGATGATTAATTATACACTAGCTGTACGATCGAGCTTCGTTCGGATGATGTTTTTTCCTATGAAAACGGTTTATCGCGGAAACGACACTTTTCTTGATCAATTTTAATAGTGAGTCTATCTAAATACAAAACTTCGTCAAATCAATCAATTAATCACAGCGAAATCAATGTAATTAACCAATAATTTATATTCAAAAGGGGATACATTAGAATCAATTATTGAATGTCATATATATCAAAAGCAAATTTAAATATGTCAAAAAAATGCAAATTAATAGTAAATTTAAATATCAAATTTAATTTAAATGACTGCCTCGTCATGGTCTAGGGGTAGCCTATTCGGCTCAGACCATGAGATCCCGGGTTCAATCCCCGGGTCGAGCGAAAGTGCTATTGAGGTTCATTCGAGTTTTTTTTCGAAAATTTAATCCTCAGGAGTAGCTCAGAGTCTGGCGAAGTGGTGTATTACCGCTCCCGTGCCTCGGATGAGCACGTTAAACTGTCGTTCCCGATTATCGCTAGAACAGTCGATAATAATTAACATGTTGATAAATGCGGCGATGAGGATCACCATTTATCTCACCAACCGACAAATCGGTGAATTGCAGTGAACTGGAAAGTCTATAGACGTTCGGTTTACGCTGCCTACCCCGCAAGGGGAACCAGGCGTGATAATACTTTTTTAAAAGTCAAAACTTTAAAAAAATCGTTAGTTGAATATAAAATTTACTCAGTTAAAATCCCCAATATCTCAAAAAATAGGTCCTTGAATTTTAACCATGTTACCTATTTTATTTGACACCATTTAGGAATCTAATAAAAATAAAAAATACGAACATCCAAGTTGTTTGTTATGAGTTGTTATGAATCTTGCATATTAATACGTGAAGTAAAAATTTTTGTACCCCTTTTTAGGATTCTGAAGTAAACTAGGAACCCTTATAGTTTCGTTATGTCCATCCTTTCGTCCGTCCGTCCATCCCCACGATTGCTCAGAGACCCTTAGTACTAGAAAGCTGTAATTTGGTACAAATATACATATTAGTTCGTAATATATCAAAGTGGTACCATAAAATATTGTAAAATACTTTTTTTCAGGGTAGCTCCCCTACATGTAAAGTGGGGATGTTAATTTTTTTCTCATGTAAACTATAGTGTGGGGTATCGTTGGATAGGTTTTTAAAAATTATTATAGGTTTGTAAAAACAAGCTTTCGATTAAGGGACTCGTTTGTGAAATATAGAGCTTTAAAGTGCTAATTTTTGTTAGAGGCAAGTGCCTCTCCTCTACCAGCTGAACGGTTGGTTTTGGGAGTCGAAAAAAAATTCACGGTAGTAGTTAATATAATGAATTTAAAAGGGAAACTATCACGGCTTAGACGGCTTTACAAGTTTTCAAGTAATAGTAATCTTTGGCAAAACGAACGTAGTCAAATGCTTGATAGTATTAAATGTATATCCGGTGTAATTTATTACGCCGACCTTGTGGGAACACGTGGGTACTTCCGCGCATTCAAGCGATTTTGTCATACTTACTACTGGAAGCAAAATTAAGTTGGCCATTTTGGTAGGTCCCTAATTTCCAAACTTCCGTGGTGCAATAGCAATCAGGCTTAACCTGATTGTAAAAGTCTCATTTCGTAGCATTTTTATGCTTTTAACATTTTGCTGTCTCATGCTAAAAAGGGAGGGAAACAGGATGTATTTTCCTACTCCTCCTATATACTTCTGATTAATTTCGTTGCGGGATCCAAGACAGCTTAGCTTTTCCCCAGGGCCCCCTGAGCTCGCAACTCAGAAGTTATCAGGTCGGTTGCCGCTGTTGATTCTGGTTTACAGAAGTTACAGTGGTGGGAACGTGAGGTGAGGCAATTGCCCTTATAAAAAAAGTAACAGTCGACCAACTTATAAATAATATTAATAGTAATAGTACTTTAAATATTATTAAGAGTATTACCTGAAAAAAAAAAATATATATATATATATATATATATAATTAGTGTTAGTTCAGCAAGTTCTTAAAATCCTAATACGGAAGTCACTACAACATGCGTACGAAGTCGCGGGCAACAGCTAGTAAATAATAAATCAATATTCACAAACAAATTACACTTACTGATCTAACCCCAAAATAAGCAAATTATTTGTTTGTGTTATGAGTGTTAGTCAACGATTCTAAGACATATAAATATATATAAATACTGAAATATATTTAATAAGCACTCAAACCCGGAAATATAAACATTTATGTTCGTCCCACAATGCTTATACCCGTCGGAGATCGAACCCGAGCCTCATCGATTGCGTAGTCAGGGTCACTAACAATTCGAAGAACGAGGCGGTCGAGGAATGGATCAGATTAAATTGTGCAGTCAATCGGTACATTAATTTAGAAGTAATTGTAAAACAAAACAGTTTTTTTTTGAGGAAATAACCTTTGTTTATATACCGCTTTAGTGAAAACTGGATGAATATTCGATCATTGACATTACTGCCACAGTATACTGGTGACTAACAGTAGTCAATCTACAACATACCACCTACATGTGATATTCGAGCAACGCACACATAGACACCTCTCACGGACGCGATATCTCGGAATGGTTCGGGACAATTTGTTCCGCACCAGTCTGAGGTATCGCGTCTGTGAGAGGTGTCCATGTGTGCTATGCTCGAATATTACTTGTATGTAACATTGTCTTCTGTTAGTCTTTAAGTCTTCTGTGTTACTGCGGTAAGAATATCTAAGGCATTGGTATCAAACCCGGGTGAGATATTGCGGATCTTTCACATCGAGTAGTCACGATTGTAGTGACATTTTTGGCCAATCATTTGCCTTTACAAACTGCTCGGTAGAATAAAAGATGGCCTATTATACGTGATATTTTTCTATCCCAAGTGAAAATCCGGACCATTTTCTATAACAGAATATCTGCCATTCTGCCAGGCAGTTCGTAAAAGGTAAAAGATTTGCTGTGAGTATCACTACCATCGTGGCTACTAGGTGTTAGCGTACTAGGTATCAGTGTCATATCTATTCCTATCGCAATAGCGTCAATACTTCTCATTATCCTGTTCCGGTTTGAAGGGTGAGGAAGGCAGTAGAATTATGTATGTAGGATTGACATTCCACCACACAAATAGCAGTGCGACATAATATCTTTTTTTATACAAGAGGGGGCGAATGAGCAAGAGGTGCACCTGATGGCAAGTGATCACCGCCGCCCATGGACATCTGCAATACCAGAGGTCTTGCAGTTGCGTTGCCAGCCTTTTAAGAATGAGTAAGCTCTTTTCTTGAAGGTCCCTATGTCGTATCCGTTCAGAAATACCCCTGCCGGTATTTGGTTCCACAACAGAGTAGTGCGAGGTAAAAAGTGTCGGGATAATCGCACAGTTGTGGATTTCCAGACATCGAGATGGTGAGGATGGAACTTCAAATTTTGACGCGATGTCCGATGGTGGAATTCGGCGGCAGAAATTAATCCAAACAACTCGTCGGAACACTCCCCATGATATAACTATACGATAAAAGACGCAGAGAGAACCTACATCTCTGCGCAATGCCAAAGAATCAAGCTGTTTCGAAATAGCCTGGTCGTCAACGATTCGAACCGCTCTGCGCTTAATCTCTGAGCGCTAAGTGTGAGTTTTTCTTTTCGCATTCGATCGTGAGCGCGTTTGGAGTTTACTAGGAATTTGTATGTGATTTGTACAGCGCCACCTAGTGGTAAACGTGAGAAACCAGTTTACCACTAGGTGGCGCTGTACAAATCACATACAAATTCCTAGTAAACTCCAAACGCGCTCACGATCGAATGCGAAAAGAAAAACTCACACTTAGCACTCTGATATCTAAATGCGATGATTTCTCTTTCGACGAGGAAAGTCATCTGCTAGTGTGCTATATAATGATACTCGTACAAAAACGCTGTTTTAATAAACATAAAATAAATTCCAAATCTGTTATAACAGCTTAATATTCATAAAGTTACTGTGTTTCAAACCGTATATCTACATTATTGAATCAAGAAACACACAAAGTAAAACATATTTCGAATGAAACAACATATTTTTCGAATGTGAATTAAAGCCAAGCCTTTTCCGCGACTTATGGTGTTACGTACTTATCGTATGTCGCATTAAAAGCTTAGAAGTGCGAACCGTTAAAACACTTTTAGTCTTGATATAAATAAATTGCACAGACAAAGATTCTTAGCGGTATGTCTTAGCAGCTACAGCGTTGAAACTCTGTTTTAAAACTTTACTTGGAAAGTAAATTATGACAAAACGTTGTTCTCTTTGTTGTCTTATAGGTACGATAAATTTTGTTTTATTTGATGTTATTAAAAACAGTCTACTGAGATACGTACATTTTGTGAGTGTGTACGATTTATATAGGAGGATAGGAGGATTTCTTTACTTTTTTATAAAGATACTAGCGGCCCGCCCCGGCTTCGCACGGGAAGAAAATGATTAATATCGATCCAGTAGTTTTGATTTATTCGTTACTGCCCGTGGCCCGCACGCGTTAAATTTAGAGTAAAACAATTCCCCTTTCCCTATACCATGAAGATTTCCTGCTATCTTTGAAATATCTAAATTCATATAGGCACTACATTTTTAGTTTTTACATTTATTATGCTTCATTATACTTCAATATACTCCATTATAATTCTACATGGTTCATAATGACATAAATATACACAACGCATGTGTCAATACAAATTTGGGTTATAAAACAATAGAATATCATCATAGTAAATAAAACCTCTATTTGACAGTTCAAAAATAGGAGTGCTCCGATCGTCACCAAACTTTACAGGATTACTCGTCAGGTCAATTTGGAGATTCCCTGAAAGTTTCATTGAAATCGGTCCAGCCATTTCGGAGCCTATACGGAACATACACACACACTTTCTCTTTTATAGATATAGATAATGGGGAGCCCAAGATACTAAATGGTTAGTTACTCGGGCGTCGTAGGGACCTATTTGATTTTGTAGATTAAATTATAGGAAAAATAAAAGGTTATATAATGTTTTTCATTTCAATGGTGGAGAAAAAATCTACAGATAAAAAAATGTTTTAAAAAATCAGTGACATGGAAACACTGAAGCGCGTTAGATTAGGGCATGGTGGGTTAATTGCCAGCTAAAATTTAGATAATCTGACGATTCAAGTGTAGCGTAAGGGAGTGGGAGGGTCACAAATTCGCAAAGAAAATGTCTTGATATTCTCGAGCGCGTCTGTAGTTTCTTTTATTATGGTGGAAATGATGTAAGAATTAGCAAAAAAGTATAATCTGACAATTTCCACAAGCCGAAGTTATTTTAATTTTGTTTTTTTTTCTGCCATAGTTACTCCCTTCTATAGGAAGGACTTATATTTGGTGGAGAGGCTTAACATTATGCGAGGTACCCCCTCCTATGTAAATCTGACGCGTTCGAGTAAATACCAAAATCTCTTCTTGAGGCCCCCCTACTATCAAGCAAGTAAATGGCTCTCAATAACAAGAAACAAGTGAAATGCGAAAGTTTGGATGTTTGGATAGATGGATGGAAGTTTTTCAATCGCGCAAAACTACTAATGGATTTGAATGTTTGGCACCAAGGTAGATGATGACTTGAAATAGCACATAGGCTACTTTTTATCTCTAAAAATTAGGTGACCCCGTGGGATATACCAAAAACTTTAAATGCAGCGGGCACGCTGCAGCTAGTAAATACATATATTTATCGGCTACCTTACTTTCTAAACTGGAATATGACATAATTAAGCACCGACACAAACACAATATTGATAGTACCAAGCACTATTGTGACAGGATTAGTTAAGTCGCTGGTACAAGACACGAGTGAGACAATGCACCACCTGGTAACCACAATAGCAATGATTCGCATAGTCAAAAAAAGTGAAAAAAATTAGGACAAAAGATTCTTTAAACAAAGAAGAAATCAATTAACAAGAAAAAAAAACAAAGAAAAGAAAGTGAAAAAGTAAGTTTTAAATTTTACTTAATATTTTTTTTATTTCAGACAGAAATAACTGCCTTGTAGTCTAGGAGTTATCTTATTTGGCTTAGTAAAGATATGTGACTAACTTCGGGGTATACTCTATCTAACAAAAAAAAATCAATACAAAACTGCTCCGTTAAAGCTCTAACTAAAAGATCTTACGTATAGAAAAAAATATACGCGTCGAACTAAAAGAAATCTCCTTCATTTTTCAGCTCATTTCAATGTTTTCTCAAAACTAGCTCAAGCTAGATAACCACAGTAAGTTTACTATGATCAAACCTAAGAAAAACGAGCAAATTAGTCCCTCGAGATTTCTCTGCTTTGCTATGACCCTATTAACAGCAGTTGACCTACATAAAATAGCATAATTAAGGAATACGACAGACTTGATTTCCATGAAAGAATTTTATACGTACTAGCTTGAGGTTTATTTCTAACAACAGTATGCCACACGATTTCATACTGTAACAAAAAAAATGCACTCTGATTTGTTTTTTTACTTGTAAAGTATTATCACGCCGCGCTAGCTCCATCGGAGAAAGTGAATCGAACCTAATATAGACTTTCCGGCTCACTATGATTTTTACCGCAATTTACTAACCTGAATTATTGTGGCAATAACCGAGACCGACAGCTGTTCCGGAGAATAAAAGTAGTAACACACTATCCGGCAGCCTTCGAGATGACAGAGATTATTGGGTTGTCAAGAAAAACCTTGAAAAAACTCAATAACACTTTTGCCCGACCCGGGGATCGAACTCAGCACCTCATGATCTGAGTCTAATAGGGTAACTCTAATAAACCACGATGCTTATTCTTTTTCGCGAATTTTTTTTTACTACTGATCGCTTTCCGATCGAAATTCGACCACAGACTAAACAATGAAGTTTTTATAAGCTTAATAATAGTCTTTAGCCATAAACATTATATATATATATATATATATATATATATATATATATATATATATATATATATATATATATATATATATATATATATATATATATATATATATATATATATATATTTATTTATTTATCTAATGCATATCAAAAAATATTAGATTATTGCACTCCTCCGCAATGTAAGCTTTAAGGCCTCCCATTCCCTATCCCAAAAGAATGTGTTGTTTCCGTGTCATTTACCAAAATCATTTATATTGCAACTGGCTGCACGGTGCTAGATGCATCGCATTATAAATGCAAAAATTTGGATGTTTGGATGTACGAGTATAAATGGATGTTTGTTAATCACGCCAATTACTAGTATTGGAGCAAACTATATCGATTCTATTTATAATAACAGTAAAGTAGATTGTGTCCACTAGTGGGAAATAAAACTAATATTGTTTAAGGACATGAAAGTGAGAATAAAACAAACATTTATCATCGGATAACAAAAACAATTCTTGTGTTTTTTGTTGAAAGACCACCAATATTTTTAAGGAGATTAACGCGTCCAATTGAGAACGTGCACTATTTTGCGTCGGTTAATAAAAATATTTTAAAATACTACGGGTTACAATAACAGTGGATTTGCTGGTTAATAATAATTTAATTTAAAAAATATACATTTTTCTTACTTCCGTAAAACTTTTCAATGTTACTTGAAAAATATCTGCACTCGTATTCATGTTTCTGTAAAATCCTTCAATATTTTATAACACTGAAAAATCTTTTTGTAGCACAAAGTGATTGGATGCGGATCCGATGGGTCTACGTATACCGTTTAAATGCTTTATACGTTAGTAAAAGTATCCAATATATCACTATGTTACCGCAGTGCGTCAGATTAAGTGAAGTTAATTTCTCTCCATGAGTTACTGTCTTTCGTATAGTGCCATTCCAACAAATATCGGTTAACAAATGGATCAATGAAGCTAATGGTTTATGGGTGTAATTTATTATTGGATTAAATTTAGTCAATAGGTTTTGGATTGGACACACCTTTAATGTCTGTAATAGGAACTTGACATGTATGTATATGTAGAACGAAAAGTATTAATTGACTTAACAAATTAAAAAAATCTGTAAGCTGGTTGACCCTACAGAACATTCTTGAAACTGTTTGCTGAATTGAGGTATTATGAGCTCAAATAAGCTAAAACTATACTTAAGTACATATTTTTGAGCTGGAAGAGAAGAGAAGTTTGTAAAAATTATAGTATTTCAAAAATACATATTTATTTACAAAATAATTTTATAATAAAGTGGAGGCAAAGGGCCTAATTAAGGAGATTGGACGCAGGCTTAGCGAAATCACAGGGGACTCCCGCTCTGGATCGTTTTTGGTGCAAAGGTTGGCCATCGCGATTCAACGCGGTAACGCGGCGAGTCTCATGGGAACTTTTGCGCCGGGAACGATCCAGGTTGGGTTAAATAGCTAGTATTAAGGTTGACAACGAGAAAAAAAAATTATAATATTTAAATAATAATTACTTGATCGTTTGAGTGGCTTTGAATGCAATTTTTGACCTCCAAATTATCTTATTAGCAATAAAGTCGATAGGTTACAAAATGTCGACGAAATGTCAAAACAAACTTATAAAAATGTATGCCATTGTTATATCCCAAACGAATTAACTGATTTAAATAATTCCTTAACGCAGTTTTTAAAGTAGAAGAGCCGATCAGATTACTATCAGTACATTAGTCAGAAAGTTATTTAAAAAAATATGAAATTTTTGTGTAAATAGCGTAATTTTAGTATTTGAAAAGCTCTCTGTAACTTTTGAAAATTTGACTCGATTTTCATCTTAAAAAAAAAACAATTGACGTACTTTTTTAAACAATAAAATATTGTATCAAAAATGATTGCTTAAAAAATTTGGAAGTTATGTCGAAAAAATACTTTTTCAGCATTTTTTGTCAACGACAACACCCGAACAGATTAACAGATTTTGATGCAATTTATGCATTGGACGCAATTTTATAAGAAAAAAAAACTAGATTTTGTACATAAAATTGGAAGTTATTATAAAAACTACTGTTTTTCCGAAGTGAAAATTGAGGCTTTTTCAAAATTTCTCAAAGTGTCCTGGACCGAAATAATCCACATTTTTAGAACGTCTAAATTGAGCGGAATCCAATTGAATGTCTCTGACCGCGTTTCAAGCGGTCATACTCCTGCAAGAAGAAGTACCTCCAGAATTATATAGTTTCACATTCTTAATCCAAATAAACATACATTTCTCCTGATAGAAAGAGATATCTGTTTATAGAGAGACACGATGCAGAACTCATCTAGGACTAAAATAATATTAAGAAGTTTGATAAAAAATCAAATGTTGTAACGCGCGAGCGCTCTTCTCCAGCGCTCCTACCGTTGTAATATAAAGGCAAGTGTTCCCCCGCAATTCGTTCTTTTGATAACGGGAAAATCACGGCATTACTGTTGCTGTTATCTGTTTGGGCTTCCGAATCGGTAGTGAGTTTTTTCTTTACACCATGCGCCTCTTAGAGTACGACCGACGCGACGGCCTAATACTACAACTCTGGGTCAACTGTCATCACCACCACTAGCTAAGTCTACCCGCCAGTTCGCGCACCGTGATTTCTTCAGCGTTTTCGGGATTATTATTAGAATCATATTTATTTTGGACATCTTATATTTTTCCGTACACCGTATATTTTCCATTTCATCCGTACATCCGTACCTATTTCCTGTACTATTATTTCATCTAGTTAATTTTACCGAAATATATTTATACATTTATTTTAAACTAAATTGGCCTTTTTTTCTCCGAAAGAACCTAGAACCCGCAACAATGTATAAACAGAATTTACACGTTAATATAGTAATTGGCAAACACGAACTACCAATTTAGTGGAATTACTTTTAAAAATACTCAATAAAGGTTTATTATTAAACTTTTGTTATTTATTTCTTCCACGCACATAAAATTCCTTAAAATTGAATTTAGATAAACTCATCTCACCTAAATTCGAAGCACTAATGCTTGAATTCAAATAATTCATCCAGTTCATGTTGCTCGGAATATAGTAGTCACGTCGTAGGTTTAATTAGTTTACCGTCACGCCTCCAATTTACAAGTTTAAGGTCGTTTTTCTAATTGCTATGAAAATATCGTAATATTGACTTAAAATGACTTATATACATTTTACAAAATATCTGTATTAGTGATTAGTATTAATAAATGTTGCTATGATGACTTTTGTACTTATAATGTTAATATGGATATGGGTAGGACAGATAAATGAAAAAAAAGAAAAGTATCTTCACGCCCATATCCCCGAAGAGGTAGGCAGAGGTACAACAAGTGAGTAAATGAAAAATAACTGGAAAATGGTCAAATAGTTTATGCGAACTATTAAATAAATTGGTTGAATTTTGTGTCAGTTGGCAATTAATTAAAATGAGACGCATTTACGTGAAAGATTCAAGTGCCAAAAAATCCTCGTACAAATTTTGAATCTGCATTAGACGATGAAAATAAATCACTGATTTGTAATATGTATCTAGATTAATATTGAGAATAAAAAAATGCGAATTGGAGTTACATACAAAGGGTTCCAGCGTTCCGTCAGATCATGCAAATATATATTTTTTCAAATATATATATACGTGGCAAGTGGTAATTGCCATAGCACATTTTTGGTGCTTTGGTTTGGTGCGACGATTGTATCTTTTCATCAGGTAAAACATCTGTTGTTTTGCTATGTTTTGATATAAAAGAAGAGGACTGCCGACTGAAATGAAAACTTCTAACGGCAGACTAGCATTGAAGCACTCTACAACTTAGTTGCAAACTCTATTACTTAGCCACAACCATAGTGACTCGTATAACCAAACTTTCGCCTTTTACGAACTGCCTAGTAGAATTACAGTCTATATTCTACACTTTTTATCGTCGGCACTTGGTGAATCTCCATTTTAACACAATATTTACTAAGTGATAACACTTGTACTGTTTCACAATAAGATAATTATTAATTTCCGACCGGTTTCGCTTACACAAGCATCCTCAGGGTATTTACAATTACTAGAAATAAGTGTAAATACCTTTCGTACCTTCACCTTTCGCTTACACAAGCGTCCTCAGGATATTTACAATTACTAGAAATAAGTGTAAATACCCTGAGGATGCTTGTGTAAGCGAAATCGGTCGGAAATTAAATATAATTATCTTATTGTGAAACAGTACAAGTGCTATCAGTTAATAAATATTGTGTTAGAATTACAGTCTATTTTCAAAGAAGACCCGGCTAATGCCAGTCTAGTGATTATTATAATGATGACAAATATTGTAACTAATTAAGACTTTTTGTTTCAGGTAAAGAAAACTATAGCAGTATATTTACATGGTAATCCTTCGAAAATTGATAAAATTACAATTTTTTTTTTATTCAAGACAAAATCATTTATAAAGTTGTAGAAAATATGTAGTTCCTCGTTAATTATTTTATTTGAGTTTCGCTATCTTAAACACATACTACTAATATTAAAAAATAATGTAAATCTGATTTTTTTTTCTGAGTTTTACGCTGAAAGAAAGCGACAATACCTAATTTTTTTTATTTTTTTTTATGGAAGAGGGGGCAAACGAGCAGGAGGTGCACCTGATGTTGAGTGATCACCGCCACCTAATAGCTAATAGTAATGGTAAATTTATAGGTTATCTTACAACCATAAAACATAAATATAGTCCGACAGTTCGAATAGAATTATTTTAATATGTAAAGAAATGATAGATGCAAAGTTAACAAAATAGATGTACAATGCAAATGTGGAAGGTTGAAAGTACCGGGGAAGACCAAGACTGACATACTACGATCAGATTGATCGAGTACTGTCCGAAGGTGGTGTCAAAAGTCTGCGCAGCCGGCGTGTTTGAATGAAGATAGTAATGAATGTTGGGGAAGTGAGACAAGTATGAAAGGATCTTTATGTGGTACTCGCCTCTCTCTGCCTACCCCGTAAGGGATCTAGCATGAAGATATGTATGTATGTATATACTCAACAAACAAGCAAACATAAAATTGGCCCAGAGTTGATTAAAATATTTACGACTAGCTGCTGCGTGCAGCCCGCAGCATTATACATTTTTTGGTGAATCCCGTGGGATAGCCTAACTTTTGCCTATCCTATGTGCTATTCCAGGTTATTACCTACCTGTGTGCCAAATTTCATTTAAATCCGTTCAGTAGGTTTTGCGTGATTGAATAACAAACATCCATCCAAACATCTATCCAAACATCATCCATCCAAACATCCAAACTTTCGCATTTATAATATTAATATAGATTATAAAACCTCATTTTCCTTTTAAGTCTTTAGTGTGTAAATACCATGTGATATGTAACAAAACCTTCAAAATTTTCAAAAAAAACCAAAACCTTCTTAAAATGTGCTCTGCTGCCGGTATTGTACAAAAGGCGCACGAAATCCAAATTAGGTTTTTTTATATATAATAAGATTTTTTTAAGGTAGCAAAAAGCAGATGGACCTCCTGATGGAGAGAGACATCTATTGCCTATAAACACCAAATATGATAAGGGTGCGATGTTATCCTTGTCGTAGGGTCTTAATGCTACATGCACATGTTTACCGGTTACCTTACCCTCAAAACCAGGACAGGAAAATGGCAAAAACTGACGCTATTGCGGCAGGAATAGGTAAGGCGGTGGTGCCAAACCCGGGCAAGACAATGCAGAACGCTACCACCTATTAGACATGATGGTAGTGACTCGCATAACCAATCATTCGCCCCTTACGAAAATCCCTGGAAGAACGGTAGATGGTATATTCTTCTAAGGGGGTCCGGACCACCACGAGTCTGGTAGTAGCATCAAAGTTATTGATCAATATCAGTATCTTTAGTTTGTAAGGTAAAGCACGGAATGAATTTTAAACATGTGATGTTACATCATCGAGACAGAATATGGCCTAAACGCAACAAATATGAATTCAACATATCATATTTGTTGCCTTTATGATTGGCGATGATTATTTCTCCATTCGGCAAGTCATCAGCGTATTTACTGTCTTATAATATCGGTCCTCTGTCAGTGTCGAACACATGAGGTCTCGGGTTCGATTCCCGGGTTGGGCAATTCAAAAAATTGTTTTTTTTTCAAATTTTTGATAAAAACAACGTTGCAAAGGATTGAATGAGTGTCCGGTTGGCGTTAGGCTTGCCATTTATCACGTTGTAGGATTAAGTATCTTCGGCTAATTGTGGGAGCACTTTTAAAAATATATAAACGGGTCAATAACGCGTACATATATTTTATGTTATTAAAACTAAAAATGTCTTCACCAGGTAGGGTGATAGAGTTCTGCAACATGTCGCCCGGGTAATTTTTTTTTTAATATCATAAGATAGCAAACAAGCAGATGGGTCTCCTGATGGAAAGAGTCAACCATCGCCTATAGACACCAAATGTGTCAATGGTGCTACCTTGTGGCGAGGTCTAATGCCACATGCATAAGTCCACCGGCCACCTTACCCTCCAAACCGGAACATGACAGTGACAAGCACTGACGCTATTGCGGCAGGAATAGGTAAGGCAGTGGCACCAAACCCGGGCGAGCCAATGCAGAATTCTACCACCTAGTAATAGTAGTTACTAATTTAGTTAGTAGTCGTGATGTATGAACGAGTCGATGGAAAGCGAGACAGGTTGGCCAAACGAGAGTGAGAAACCATCATTGTAAGGAGCGGAGCGGAGATTCCTTTTAGAAATGAATATGAAACTAAATAAGTAAACTTTTATACACAGAAGTTAAAACTAAAATAAGTCAAGACTCCACCATAAAAGTATAACAACTCACACTACAGAACAAAACGAACATCTGTTCTATATGACAGCCAAAGAGTGTCTCCGACTCCATTTTTCTGGGATCTCTCGATTTTTTTACAACAGTAGTTGAAAAACTCAAAATTTGAAATTGGATTTGGTTCACAGAGAACATGAATATTAACAGACATGCCATTGGGAAGGAAACATGTCGCCACGCATATGAGCAAACGCTCCTGCTACTGTCAAAAACTTCATATATTTGTAGGTTATATTATATAGTGAAATAATAGAAATAAACCATATTGTACTATTTTATAGTACCAAATGGTACAAGGTTTAAAAATTACTCTTGAATTGATTTTATGTCATTGTTGAGTAGAATTTCTGTATGCAATTGCAAGCTACACTGACAAATTAAGATATCGTCTTGAAAGGAGTGTCCATTTGATCCGTGATTTGGTCATTCGAAAATAAGTAAGTCACATTATTCGATTATAAAAATAAATTAGTTAAAAATCTCATAATCGATTATCAATATTAATATTCGTAAGGTAGTTCGATTATTCCAATCATTCATAATCACCCACCGCATATTTTTTCGTTTCATAGACTGTTACAAAAACTGTTAGTGTGTTGTCTTCTTGAGATATTAGCCGATCACACGATTGAATACAAAATACCATATTATGTAGATCTGCTCGGATATAATATTTACATAGCAATCTTTTGCTTACAAGGCAAACCTTTTTGAGTGCATATTTTATCGCAGCATATAAAAATATTTTTTACTATCACTATAAATTTTATCCAGTGACCATTTGAGCCATAAACTATGAACTGGATATCCACCCCTGTAAAGGGTTTTAAATTGTTATTTTCTTGCTAACAGTTTTTTTCTTACATAACAGTTTTTTTTTTCTAAAACTTTAACAAAACTATCTTCACGCCCTTATCCCCGAAGAGGTAGGCAGAAGTACAACAAGTGCACCCAATATTAGCCGAAGATACTGAGTCCCACAGGGTGATAGGTGGCCAGCCCATCGCCAAACGGGTACTGTTTCCAATCCCGGGCAACGCCGTTTTTGTCAGAAAACTGAAAAAACAAATTTTTTGATTTGCCCGACACGGAATCGAACCCGGGATCTCATGTGGTCAACTCCGACACCGGACCACTAGGCTATAAAGGCGACCGATCTCTAAAACTTTATTCATTAATTACCCCCCGTGGTCCGCCTATGGCTGCTTTGAAGAATAAAAAATAAATAAATAAATATTCAAATAAGTAAGCAAATTATTAGAAGAAGAATAAACCATCTGTCATTTTGCAAGTTTGTTCGATTGGCAAACTATAGACGACGCTTTTTGTTATTTATTAAATTCCTTATTGTACACATAAAGGCAAAATTACATTTTATTTCTTGAAAACTCCACAAAAGGCAAGCTTATCTCTGTAAGATATTTCTTTCAGCAAACCCAAAACAGTGAGAAGCGTGAAAAAAATGTAAAATACACGTATACAGATTATTAATTTAGAAAATATATATAATAGATATACAAAAAAAACTTATCTTGTATTACTTAATCCCAATACGTACAATGCCTTTCTGCCCTAAAAATTAGGCCGATAAATAAAATTCTTTTAAAGATTGTTTTAAGGTTTGCTGCTCCTAATATGCAAAGGAAGTGAATTCCAAAGTTTCACAGAATTTTTAGTGAAAGAATTACTGTAGATTAAAAAAGAGTTCTTAGGCTATTGTGAAATTCCACCCAACTGAGAGCGAGTATTCCTTTCATCATGAAAACTGCTGCCTATTTGTTATCCAATTATACAACCCTGTATATAATTGGATAGCAAACAGGCAGGCATTAAAGAAATATTAACGACCTCTCAGGATATTATTACTAACATCATAAATAATAACTTTTGTTCTATGACTTTTTACCTAACGCAAGAAAATTAGCAAAAACAAAACTTATATTTTGTTGTCCTATCTAACACATTTTAATCATGTATTTGTCGTAGAAACGTATACCGCTTTCATATACACAATAGGTAAGTCTACCGGGCTCGGCTCGCTCTGTCACTTGTAAGTTTTTTACTAGGCTAATTTTTTATTAAAGTTAGTAACATTTAAGGCATTGCATTTAAATATTAAGCTATTGCATAGCTTCTATCGCGGGCCTTGAGCGTGAGACCGAATCCAGAAATTCCGTAACGAAAAAACCTAACACACCCCACTTCGACCGGCACAGCGGTGATACTTTTTAGTTTTTCCATCTATCGATAAATACCAGAACTTTTAATGACTTTTTGAAATATCACGCTTGTCTCTTTAGTTCAGCAACCCGCTTTTAGGTGGCATTGGTTGTATTGAAAAACTACCGTAATCAGCTGTTTGTGAGAAAGTATATAGGTGTATAGGTATTTATCATCTACGTACAACAGTGAATACCTGTACTCGTATAATTTGTGTACAAAGTGTTTTAAATATGAATAAACAAAGTGCATTTATTAATGAAGAAAGAAGAAATATGAAAGAAAAAAACAAAGAAAAAAAAATACTGCATAAATAAAATAAATATATAATTGTAATTGCATAAGTTGATAAAAAATGATATGCAATAGCTTTACCGCGGCAGTCTCCGAGTGCCACACGTCTTTTTTTATTTTTGTACCAAAGTCTGATGAATAAAAATTCGATGAATTATTTAAAGTTAAAAGACAAAAGTTGTTGTTTACGATGTTATTAAAACAACCCTAAAAGGTCGTTAGTGTCTTGTCAATATCCCTGTATTAAAATAAACAATAAAAAATCTTCTGCTTACAACTCTCTTATAATATTTTTCCTTATTAAACTTTATTGTTTCTGTCGTCTAGTGGTCTGGTATCGGTGTTGACAACATGAGGTCGGATTCGATTTAAGACGGGCAAATAAAAATGTGTTTTTTCAGTTTTCTGATAAAAACAAGTTGCCCGGGATTGGATAAGTGCCCAGTTGGCGGATAGGCAATATTGCCAAATCTTCCGTTAGAAATGCGCTAATCCGTCCACAAAAATGCACTAGAATAACGCTAATTCTGTTAAAAGAGCGCCAAATAAATAAAATATTTTAAAAAGTTTTTATATGAAACACTAAAAGTTTATTTTTACAACTTAAGTTACGATAACGAAAGTCGATCACCGTTTGAGTCGTCTTAATAATATTATATGAAGACAGTCAGTTTTCGAAAATCGAATAAGTACACAATTTCATAATACACACGCATGAAAGTTTGGATGTTTGGATGGATGGATGTTTGTTTATTACTCAATCATCCAAAAACGACTGAACGGATTTGAATGAAATTTGGCCACTGATAGATGATAGGCTGGAATAGCACAAAGGCTGCTTTTTATCCCGGAAAAATTAGGTAATAACACGGGATTCACCAAAAAAAATTACAATGCATCGGGCTGCAAGTTGCAGCTAGTTTTTTTTTATATAGAAGAGGGGGCAAACGAGCAGGAGGTGCACCTGATGGTAAGTCATCACCGCCGCCCATGGACATCCACAATACCAGAGGTCTTGCAGTTGCGTTGCCGGCCTTTTAAGAATGATTAAGCTCTTTTCTTGAAGGCCCCCAAGTCGTAACCGTTTGGAAACACCCCTGCCGGTAATTGGTTCCACAACAAAGTAGTGCGAGGCAAAAAGTGTCGAGAGAAACTCACAGTTGTGGATTTCCAGACATCGAGATGGTGAGGATGGAATTTCAAATTTTGACGCGATGTCCGATGATGGAATTCAGCGGCAGGAATTAATCCAAATAACTCGTCGGAACACTCTCCATGAAAGATACGATAGAAGACACAGAGTGAGCCAACATCTCTGCGCAATGCCAAAGAGTCGAACCGTTTCGAAATAACCAGGTCGTCAACGATTCGAACCGCTCTACGCTGAATGCGATCAAGAGGAAGGAGCTGGTACTGAGGAGCTCCGGCCCAGAGATGAGACAAGTACTCCATGTGGGGCTGAATTTGAGCCTTATAAAGTTGAAGGGCCGGCAAGAAGTACTGCCTCGCTCTGCTGAGTACACCGAGCTTTTTGGAGGCTAGTTTAGCCTTACCTTCCAAATGACCTCGAAACTGAACTTCGATATGTCGACTCCCAGAATCCCGATACTAGCTGAGGCTGTCAGGAGAGTATCCCCAAATCGAGGTGACACGACAAAGGGTGTATTTTTATCGGAAAACATGCAAAGCTGTGTCTTTTTGGGGTTAAAAGTGACCAGGTTTTGACGACCCCATTCCGAGACATCGGTTAGTCGATTCTCAACTTCGGACCCAAGCTTGTTTCGACTCTCTTCAACGTGTTCCCGAGAAATACCGCTTCGGCCGGAGTGTGTAGCATCACCAGTACTGTCATCTGCATAGCAATGTATGTTGCGAATTCGCATCATGTCATTGATATGCAGAAGGAACAGTGTCGGTGATAGCACGCAGCTTTGTGGAACACCAGCATTGATAGATTTAAGGTCAGAGCACGCACCGTCAACTACGACCTTGATGCTCCGATCAGCCAAAAAACTGGTGATCCACTTGCATAATTTCTCGGGAAGCCCATAGGAAGGCAGCTTCGCCAGAAGCGCTTTGTGCCATACCCTATCAAAGGCCTTCGCTATGTCCAAACTAACTGCCAATGCCTCCCCCTTGGACTCAACTGCTTCCGCCCACCGATGTGTTAAGTATACAAGAAGATCACCAGCTGAGCGGCCGCGACGGAAACCGTACTGGCGGTCGCTAATCAGCTGGTGCTCCTCTAAATACTTGAAGAGCTGCGAGTTGATGATTGTCTCCATAATTTTGGAGAACAAGGAGGTTATGGCTATCGGCCGATAGTTAGACGGATTAGAGCGATCTCCTTTTTTAGGGATGGGATGCACTAAAGCTGTCTTCCATGAAATCGGTACTACGCCGAGTGAGTAGAAGAGCCGGAATAGGCGTGTTAGTACCGGCGCCAGCTCTGGAGCACATGATTTAAGTACAATCGGAGGGATGCCATCCGGTCCACTCGACTTATGGACGTCCAAGGAAAAAAGTGCTTTACGTACGGAAGACTGCAAGAATTTTAATTCCGTCATAGAACTATAGCACTGCGGGATGGTAGGCGGTGCATTTCCTTGGCCGCAAAGAACGAGCCCAAAAGATCGGCCTTCTCCCTTGCGGTATGGGCCAGAGAGTCATCATCTCCGTGTAAGGGTGGAAGAGAGGGCTGTGAGAAATTCCCCAAGACAGCCTTGGCGAGAGACCAGAACGCACGAGTTTCCGAAGGAAGGCGAACTAATTTTTCACCAATTCTGCCAATGTGTTCAGATTTTGCCTTGGTGATAGCTCTTTTGAAGAACCTCGAAGCGGAATTGTACTCCTTACGTAACGCGCTGGTTTTTTCATCACGAGATGTCGACTCTGCAGCCCAAGCCCGGTAGCATTCCTGCTTTCGGCGTGAAGCCGTTTTGCAGGAGTGACCAAACCAAGGCTAAGACTTACCACCAACTGGTACCGCAGAAAATGGATTGAAAAGTTCCATGCCCTGCAGCACCACATCAGCGATAGAGTCAGCGATGACACTCGGATCATCCAGCGAGAAGCACATCCACCCCCATGGGTAGGACGCAAAAAAAGACCGCATCCCGTCCCAATCTGCTGACCTATAGTGCCAAACGCGACGACAGCCTGCAAAAGGAGGCCGTGATAGGCGCGTAACCGGAACTTTACTCCGGATCAGGCAGTGGTCTGGCGTACCAAGAGGGACGTCCACAGATACCTGATAATTGTCCGGATGGGAGGTCAGCAGAAGGTCCAGCAGTGAAGGCGTATGATCGTCCACATCGGGAATTCGCGTAGGCATGGTTACCAATTGTGTTAGACCATATGCCAAGGCAAAATCGTGAACAGACCTCCCCGCATGATCGGTAGTGCGTGAACACAGCCATTCGGCGTGGTGGGCATTAAAATTGCCTAAGATCACGATCTCAGCGGAGGGGGTCTGTTGCAACACGGAATCTACAGCCGTTTGAAGGTGCTCAACGAGCCTGTCGACTTCAGCATTTCCGCTATGGGACCTGTAGAGGCACGCATAGATGCGGGGATGGAAATTCTCTATTAATTAATAAGTAATATTATTAATAAAGTTTCTCTATTAATTCGGTATTTCGCGTTCTGAAACTCTCAATATAACTGAGTCCGAATAAATTGTGTTACTGTTAGATAATAAAGGTGTTTCAGAACGCGCCATTGATTCATTAATCAACACAATAACAAACATTGTTAATACTCGTAAATGCATTTGTTTGAGCACTAGGCACTGTAATGAATTTTTGAGCGCTAAAATATTCATAAATGCACTAGATCTAGTGCTGAAAACACTAAGTTGGCATCAGTGGATAGGCTTGCCACCTATCACATTATGGGATTAGCTCTGCGTACATCTTCGGAGATACGTGCAAAGAATACTAGAGATACGGATGTGAGAATATTTTCATTTTATTAATCTTTTTGATAAATAAGATGTATAATTCTAAATTTCAACTTTAAATATAGTACACTTATGCCGACTTTCACTAACATAGTAATCTTATATTTTAATTATGCCAAAAGAACAAATAGACTAGTCTAAAGTCATCACTTTAAATAATTCCACAACTTGCATATTTCTCTAGTTCCAGTTTACTAAACACAGTACACTTACAGCGACATTCTCTTAGTAAGATATTTGTGCCCTAAATTCCGTAATTAAGTTTCGTAACCACAAAGCAGTTGTTATATAACACAAAGCGTGTAAATAATTTAAATCTTTTATTATTGTGAGGTACTGGTTGTGTGGCCGCTGGGAATTATTTATAGTGTTGATATCTGCCATCGTGACTACAAAGTGGTAAATTTCAGCAACATAAAGGGCTCAGTACCCGTATTCTCAGTGTTTCGTTCTTCTACCGCAATAGCGTCAGTCCTTTTCACTCTTATGTATGACTAGCTGAGCCCGCGACTTCGTCTTCGTGGAAAATTTTCGAAAATAAAAGTAGCCTAAGTTATTCCTTATCACATCAGCTATGTGTCAGTGTAAGTCCCGTCAAAATCGGTCCAGCCGTTCCCAAGATTAGCCAGAACAAATAAGACAGATAGACAGGCAGATAGACAGACAGAAAGACCGACAGACACACAGACAAAAATTGTGAAAAATGTTATTTTGGTATATGTACCGTGTTTACATCCACATGCATTTAGTAAAAAGCGGTTATTTTAATATTACAAACAGACACTCCAATTTTATTTATTTATATAGATTATATAGATATAGATGTGTAGATGTATAGATATAGATGTATAGATGAATCCTTACTATTTATGTTGCAACGCAAGATTATAATTTTTTTAGGATAACAAGCAACCAGATGGCTTTCTTGATGGAAACAGATATTATCGCTTATAGACACCAAAGATGTAAATGTTGCGTTGCTATTCATGTGGCGGGATGATAATGCTACATGCATAAGTTTACCGGCTACCTTACCTTTCAAAACGAAGCACTACAGTGACAAGTACTAATGCTCTTGCAACAGGATTATATAAGGCGGTGGTACTAGACTTCAAAATTCTACCACCTAGTAGTCACGGTCGTAGTGATATATTTAGACAATTGATCGCCTTTTACGAACTGTCTGGCCGAATAGCACGTGTTTTTTTTTCAAAGGGAGGCCGGACAAGCATGGGGTCGTATTTCCATTCCAAATCCGATTTGAATGGTTGAAAACGTATGAAACGCAAATTTATAAAAAGATATATAATTATCAATAGTTATGAACGATAAATGGTAAATGAAGTTGTATGATTTTCCAAGTACAAATATCAGAAATATTAGCACTTGCAAAATCATATATCAGAAATCTATGTTAATAATTTCATCAAGAGGTACGGTAGACTCGATCGTAACTTTACTTGAATTACAAAGCGTAAAAAAATTATTATTTCGAGTCGACAACGTATATCCGAAATATTCGGATATTTTGGAGATTTTGTCGGGTATTTTGTTGTCAAATTCAAACGGTGCTGAGCACCAAATCGGCCATATTTCTTTAAAAGTTACAAATATGTGGTGTAGATAGCGTGAGCATTTACTAAAGTGTTGTATGTAGAACGAAGCGTAGATATTTCGCCGTGTTGGTCCCGGCCTCCTTTGAAGAATAGGCCAACTGCTGTTCTGCCAGGCAGGTCGTAAAAGGCGACCGATTGGCTATCGAGTCACTACCATCGTGGCAACTAGGTGGTAGAGTTCTGCATTGTCTCGCCCGGGTCTGGTACCACCGCCTTACCTAATCCTGCCGCAATAGCGTCATTGCTTGTCGCTGTCGTGTTCCGGTTTGGAGGGTAAGGTAGCCGGTAAACTTATGCATGTGGCATTAGACCTCGCCACGAGATAGCAACGCACCATTAACATCTTTGGTGTCTATAGGCGATGGTTGACTCTTTCCATCAGGAGACCCATCTGCTTGTTTGCTATCTTATGATATAAAAAAAAAAAAAAAGATTAACATGAAACTTATTTTCTGTTCTTTCATAAGAGTAGAAATTAAAAAATAGCAACATTGTAGTATTGTCCCTTTCGAATTAACTTAATAGTTGAAAGTAGGCATCATTACAGAGTTGCCACTTTTTAATTTCTACTACTTGAGATAATATATAAAACTGTGTATTATGAGTCTTACATTTCATTCGAGCCAAGCCGGGTTTTCATCTAGTACAAGTATAAATTGAGACAATGTTTAACTAGAATACTATAATTTTAACTATTGTCATGTATTTTTGCCGAAAGTGCTTGTTACTTTTAATTATAAAAAATAACTCTGAAATATATTCAAATCAAGAGATATTTAGACCATAAATACAGTTTCAGCGAAATCTCATATAATAACATTTATTTCAGAGCATTAAAAAATAATAAATGATCCATGACGAAATGATGGGAATATACTCGTAAATATTGAAACTTAGTATACCATAATCATAACATACAGTGAGAGTCTAATATTCTACCAGGCAATTTGTAAAAGACGAACGGTTGGCTATAATACTATGGTATTTTAATAGCATCGTGTTCACTATTAACGTCTCGCCTGGGTTTGTTATCACGGTCTTATTTATTTTTGTCGTTATAGCATCAATGCTTGTCACTGTCGTGTTCCAGTTCAGTGGGTAAGGTAGCTAATAAACTAACGCATGTGTCATTATCATCCTGTCACACTGATAACGCTCCACTAACTGTTCTGCAACCAACGATTATATCTGTTATTTTAAATAACTTAACATGCAAATAATTTAAATTCTTTAATGTTGAAGATTATGGCTGGTACGGTCATTAGCAGTTGTTAACATAGAAATTAGAAAGAAAATCTTATGTCGCCTTTGTGGTCTAGTGGTCCAGCATTGGCGTTGACCATATGAGATCCCGGGTTGGATTCCCGGGTCAGGCACATTAAAAAAAAGTGTTTTTTCAGTTTTCTGAGAAACACGAAGTTGCCCGGGATTGGAAAGTGCCAGTTGGCGATAGGGTTGCCACCTATCACATTTTTGAGACTAAGTATCTTCGGCTAGTCGTGGGTGCATTTGTTGTACCTCTGCCTGCCCCTTCGGGGATATGGGCGTGAAGATACTTTTTTATTTAAAAAAAATCTTATGCGCATGTGTTTTGCTCTTTTTCATTAAACAGTGAATACGTGAGAGAAAAATTAACATCCCCACTTTACATGTAGAAGAGCTACCCTGAGAAAAATATTTTTCTATATTTTATGTTACCACTTTGTTGACGTGACTGTTATGTATATTCATACCAAATCACAGCTTTCTAGTAATAAGGATTTACGGACGGACGGACGGACGAACATAGCAAAACTATGACGGTTCCTAACTTACTTTAGAACCCTAAAAAGACCGTTACAATACGAAGAACTCTCATATAGCATATAAAAAACTTGTAACTAAAAGTGAAATAAAATTTATTGCTGTGAAGGTGAACTAATTTGTCTTTGGTATAACATACCTTTTTATTTCTTCTACATAAAACATGTTTGTTTTCGTATTTTTTATGGCTTGTCTTACAAATTGCTAGGTGAATAATGTATTTGGTTAAATTAATAATAAAAACTTCACCTGAGTTTTGCGCAAGTGAGTTTTTCAATTAAAAAACCTACCATTTACGAAACATCTATACAAATAAATAAAATTGGAGTGTCTGTTTGTAACATTAAAATAACCGGTTATGGGTGTATATACGGTACACATATTAAAATAATCCGTTTTACGATTTTTGTCTGTCTGTCTGTCTGTACGTCTGTCTGTCTGTCTGTTTGTTACGGTTAATCTCTGGGACGGCTGGACCTATTTTGACGGGACTTTCACTGGTAGATAGCTGATGTAATAAGGTGTAACTTAGACTACTTAAAAAAAACCACGCGGACGAAGTCGTGGGCACAGCTAGTATTATATAAAATTATTAAACAGCAATAAATAAATGATTATAAATTGAGAATTTGCAACAACTGAAGATGCTTAAACTTTTTTTTTGATTTTTTTTTCTTTTACCAATGTGATATAATTCTTCATTCGTATTTTTTATATCATAACACAGCAAACAAGCTGATGGCTCTCCCAATGGAAAGAGACAACCATAGACTATATACACCAAAGATGTTAATGATGTATAACTATCCTTATAGCGGGGTCTTAATACTATATGTATAAGTTTAACGGCTACATTATTCTCCAAACTGGAACACGACAGTGACAATCACTGACACCACTGCGGCAGAAATAGGTAAGGCGTTGCCAGTACCAGACCCGGGCGTAACAATGCAGAACTCTACCACCTAGTAGCCACGATTATAGTGACTCACATAGCCAATCGTTTGCATCATGCGAACTGCCTGGCAAAACGAAAGATGGCCTATTCTTCAAAAGGAGCCTAGACCAATATAGAGGAAACGTATATTTTGTGAAATCATACATCAGACTCGTCACCTTGTAGACTTGAAATTTTACCCTTGTGCTAGAAAGTAGGTAATGTCAAATGTATGTATGCATATTTCTTTGTCTTGCTCTGTAGTCAAAACGGCTTAAGAAGTATCATTAGATTAATCTTAATTGTACGAGTGATATAGGATATTTTATTTTATCTGGTTGCTATAGGGTTTTTTTGCTTAATAATTGTTTCAAAACGATATGTCGCAATCCTGTGGAACTAATTTGTAAGAAATTGAATTCCTTATTCATTTTTGAAAATTTTTACACTAATTTAACAATATTAAGAATATGAAATTTCAATAAAAATCTAAAAAGGGTATCTCACATCTTATCATCACCCGATACCCTTGCTAAGTAGCCCATGTGAACTATACAACCATAGATTTTCCGATTGAGTACAATTTATCAAAATTTAGAATTTAGAATTTTAGAAAGTTTCGTTTTTGGAAGATTAATAATATTTTTCCGCAAAGCATTTCTTTTAAGGTATCCACTTTGGACAAATGGACATCCCAATACAGTGGACAAATGCTATTCTTTGTCATTGTTGTGTATCTTGTGACTCGACTTGAAAGAGAGCCTTCCTTAAGACGGGATACTTAATGAGCATGTGATAGCTCTGTTACACAGAAAGCAATGCGCCATTAAGATTTTCAGTTCTTGCCACAATAGCGTCAATGCGAGTCACTGTCGTGTTCTGGTGTGGAGGGTAAGGTAGGTAGAGGCAACAGTAAACTTATGCATGTGGCATCAAACCTTGCCACAAGATAGCAATGCATCATTAACATGTTTGGTGTTTATAGGTTTCTTTCCATCAGGAGACCCATCTTCTTGTTTATTATTTTGATACAAAAAATAACGTCGTAACAAAGTAAATAATATAGTTTTCAAAATAAAAAAAAATACAATCTATGTTACAATATTAATATTTGCAATACACATTCAAAAATGTAAAAAAAAGTATAGAATTGGACTAAATTAAAATTTTGTTATCGAGTTCATTAATGAATTCATAAAATTCTACATCAAGTTACGCTCTGAAATCGTTACATTTGTTCATTCATTCGGTAACGTAGCTACAGTTCGAGTTATGAATACACGAATTCCTCCAATTACATTGTAATAATTGTATCAATAGCTACATACTGTTTCCCTTTGATTTGGCAGATAATTTGTACAATACTAATCATGTACAGATTTGAAATTCCTGTCTGCTTATCAATCCAAATTACAAAGGAATGTAATAAATTCAATACCTTTGATCCGCTCACTCGTGTAATGGTTATTGATTTATAACATCTTTTCTTTCGCTTTCCTGAAATATATGGGAGTGGTTTCGTGAAACGCAACAAAAGTGTGTAACAGGAAGCCAGGGAAGCGTGCGCTGTTTGAATTGAACAGTGAGTACACGCTATTTGAATTGACCAATGAATGTGCACTATCTGAATTAACAAATGAGCGCACGCGATGGTAGAGTTAGTCATGAGATTTGCCAATTTAAATACGTAGAAGTTAGAAGTTACACATCATATGCGAAAAATGTTAGGCTTGCGATTTTTTTTCTGTTAGGCTTCAGCTAATGAAGTTTCCTGTTCAATATCCAGGTCGGATAAAGTTTTTCCATCTGGAAAACCCTTGGTTAATTGTTATCCTATATGAGAATTCAAAATAAATAAATGCTATTAATTCTTTCTACGTGTAAAAAAACAGCTCCAAGACTCTCAGAGGTGTGGCAACAAGGCCCGTGCCTTAGGCAAACGCGTAAATCTTTTGCTCTCAGTTATTTTCATAAAACCGGTAATCGTTAAGTTGCAGAATAAAACGTTTTAGATTTTTTATATCATAAGACAGCAAACAAGCAGATGGTTCTCCTGATGGAAAGAGAAACCATCGCTTATAGATACCATAGATAGTAATGGTGCGTTGCTATCCGTGTGGCGGGATAGCAATTCTTCATGCATAAGTCTACTGGCTAGTGTAATGGGTACGATAGAACAATAGATACGATAGAACTCAGATATGTTATCGCACCACATTTTATCACGCAGCCATGCACGTGAACCTGTCAACGATGGCACCTGTACACTGCTGGCCTTAACGGCCTTTACGGCTTCACCGATCGTGGGGCGAGCAAAGTACTCAGCCAGAGCTTAAAGATGTGGGGCGTACGCCCTCCATCCTAAGGGTATCTCCTGTGAGACCGATCCTCAGCTTAGGGGTAGCGTCGTGATTTGTTATAAGTGGATTAGCCGCATTGTTTCGTTGACCACAGTTATCAGGTCGTCGGAATCGGTGAGAACGTGGCGGGGCCTACGTAAGATGGAATCGGGATTAGAATCTGGGATGTAGTTTACCGCAGTGGGTTAGGGTGTGAGTTGGTGCGATTGAAATATCTTTTAGAAATACTTGAAATGCCTAGCTAAGCTCGGCAATTCAAGATTTTTATGAAGGTCAATATATACCACAATGCACCCGTGACAATACGCTGGTATTTGTTCTGTTCTACTTGCAACGGATGTAAATCTGTGTAACGAGAGAGATTGACAAACACTACGCAGGCGTGTGATAGAATAGGCCTTACGCAAATTTTGTAAAGTGTCACCTTGTGCCTAAGTGACACGAGTGCGGGACACCTCCTGTGATCGACCTATGAGTGGAGAATGAACGGAACTATGTGAGTCGGTGCACTTAATGAGTACAAGAGTGAGCTGCTTGGAAACCAAAGTGCTCATTTATTATGAGACTTTTTCCGTGAACAAATGTCGCAAGACGAGACAGTATGATTTTTTCGTAGATTTTTCCTAACGTATTGATTGGGCTAGTGAGACGGTACCTACTGTCAATATTTCGGGGTTTTCTTGGCTTGTGTATTCCTATGATGGTGGCTTCTTTACACTCGTCTAAAAACGTACAACCGCCTAGGAGTGCATTGAAGATGCACACTAGTAGGGAAATACCTCCCATTTAAGTACCTTATTTGTGATTCTATCAGACCTCGAGCCTTTTTATTGCATAGGTTTTTGATTATTTCACCTACTTCGTCGGTATTTGAGGGCAATAGCGGGTTACCATCTGGTTGTAGCGCCGCCCTACGTGCTACTTCGCTATCTACAAGATGGACGTAGACGTTTTAGGGGGAACATTGTGGTTCGAACGACGAATGGAAATGTTACCATCGCAAAATGTTAAGCATGACGTAGACATATTCACGTAAGATATCCACGGCTGTGTCCATGACACAGCCACAACCCGTTTTTAAATATAGAATAGAAAACATCAGATTGCTTTTACAAAGAGATCATTGTCTACGGGCACCAAAGATTTTAATGGTGGGTGACTGTTTTAGGGTTCCGAAGTAAACTAGGATAGGACTCTTATAGATTCGCTATGTTCGTCCGGACTGTAGCTCAGAGATCCTTAGTACTAGAATGCTATAGCATTCTATTTCTATTTTATCTCAATTTTGCGTGAATATACATTTTATTCCTGGAAAAAAAGTGGTAACATAAAATCTTGAAAAATATTTTTTTGTTGTAGTTCCTCTACATATGAAGTGGGTATGTTAATTTTTTCTCGTGTAACCCATAGTGTGTGGTATCGTAAGATAGGTTTTCAAAACATATTGTAGATTTATCACAAATTTTTTTTCAATTCAGGGACTCATTTTTGAAAAATTAAGCTTTAAACTTTTTCTTATTAACGCCAAACTGGTCAAATTCTAGTGACATGTCATTCAAGTGTATAAATGAAAATGACATAATCACTAAGGGTCAAGACGGTTTTGTTTTTTCACCAAAGATCTATATCTACCATCCACACTTGAAGAAAAAGTATATATTAATCACGGTCGTTAAAAATAATAACTAATTAAACTTTAAAGTGTTAATTTTTGTTAAAGTGTCTCCCGCCCTCTGCCAGGTTAATGGTTGGTTTTGGAGGTGTGGAAAAATCCACTAGTAAATTTAATGAAGTCAAAAGATAAACTAGCATGGCTTAGAAAGCTTTACAAGTTTTTAAGTAATAGTCGACCAAATTCTATAATGTTTTGAGTTATAAAGTTTTTACAGACGGTTAACCTGTGGTACGGATATATTCGTCATTGATGTTAAATAGATTAAACGTTTATAGTATGAAACAATTAAAGCACTATTCTTAATCCGCATTATTGTGATGGTTAACTTCAGAACCCTGCATTTCACGTAGCCCGACATGCACTTCACCAATTTATTTATATCATAAGATAGCAAACAAGCAAATGGCTCCCTTGATGGATAGATAGATAAGAAATCATCACCTATAGACGCCGTACATGTCAATGGTGCGTTGCTATTCGGGTGACAGGATGGCTATGCTATATGTG